>OZ018322.1:165511508-166111508 GCA_963969495.1 Ceratothoa steindachneri | reverse complement strand
GTATTTTCAGTGCGTTCCGTAATACGATGAATTGTTTTTACCTATGTTTCTTCTTATTCTTCTTTGGGGCCGGCGGGGCTGTTTTGCTGTGCCCCGGCATCTCGTTCTTCGGTGGAGGGTTTGGGGTTTTTGATTTGCCCTTCGTGGCACGTGTGCGAGTGCGTGGGCTCTCGTCACTCTCCGAAGAGGCTGATTTTTCGTCTTCTTTTTGGTCCTCTTCTTTCTCCTCCTCATCCTCAGATTCATCCGATGAAGGGGTTTCTTGAATTGCCTTCTCGAGACCAGATTTCACTTGTTTTTTGCTCCTGGCCACTCTCTCTTTGAAAATCCTCGAGGACTCCTGGTTGTCGGGTATTTTTACTGAATGTAGTCCGTTCTCCTTCAGTAAGGCATTCGAAACCTCGTTGTAGCAGCCTGGCTTAACTACATTAGTGAGGTTAGCGTGTGTGATACAGATCAGTATCTTATCGCTTAGTTCGCTCGAGAGGTTTAGTGGTGTTGCAGATGCTTTCAAAGGCTAACATCCTTTGGCAGCAGCATTGGCGTACGTGATTTCTTTGGCCTTCCTCTGTTCTTCTTCTTTCCTCTTTATGGTGTCTCTTCTCTTAGAGCAGTTTAAGGCCATGGTTCGGTGCTCTCTATTGCAGTTGAGGCACTTCTTTTTAGTGCTATCGAACTTGTCGAAACGGTGGCCCTCTGTGGCGCATTCACTGCACCACAGTTTTTCTTAGTAGTAGGATGTAGTATGGTCTTCTAGTTTGTAGCATGCAAAACACATCTGAATGCTGTTAAACTTTTCTTGCTGGATGTTTTCGCCTGGTATTCTCATGTTAAATACCAGTATTCCGTTCTGTGTCGATTTCGTGGTAGCAAAATTGATCTTGAATACGTGGGTGTGTTCGCGAAATTTGATTATTTCACGAACTTGTGCCCAGGGATTGCTCTTGGTGATCTCCTCCTTGAGCTCCTCGGGCGTATGTTCACCCACCCAGCTTTCCCCTTACGGCAGATCACGCTGCACTTGGCTGCCACTTGTGACAACCGAACTAAGGAAAAAAAAAAACATTTATTAATTTTTCACCTATCTTCAGAAGTCCCGTTATACAATTATAGAGTTAGTGATGATAACTATTATAGATTCAAGGTATAATCATCATCATTATAATGAATAACTATAATTTAAGAAGGGGATTTTTTTTGAGTATTTGAATAATAATTTCATCTTAGTTTGGTTATGACTTATGATTTTTTATCAAAGTTATTTCTAATAATTCTTTTATAATATAAAAAACAAAATGGTGAAGTTCAGAAATAAATATAAGTATCGAAATTTTGTGAATTTTTTAAAACCCAAAGAATTACAAATGGTGAAGTTCAGAGGGTTTTTTTTTTAATATATCTTCTATAACTCTATATTTTAGCAACGTGTCATTTTGAAAGGGGGGAAATTTAGTTTAGAGTTCCTTTTTAAAATTATTATAATTGGCCAAATTCAGAAAATTTATAAAAATTTAACCATGGCTGCTTTTTTCAGATTTTAAATTTTAATCTTAGCGAAGCGCAAGCTGAGTGGCGAAGCCATTGCCTGGTTTTATTTATATAGAACAATAAGAATAGAACTCAATATAAAACAAAAATTTTTACTCTACTAAAATACCATAAAAACCATTCACCACTGACCTATAGTAAGTATATGGTCTTCACTTTATAGTTATTGACTCCAATTATTCAATTATAGTGGGATGAATAAAATAAATTTGTAATACAATTTAATTGTAGAATTTTAACCTATAAAGATAACAAAATTTCATTGTAAACCAAGTTTAAACATAAAAAATAATAATAATGATAATACTAAACCAATAATATTATTAGTATAAATAATAATGACATTAATTATCAATAATAATAATATCAATAATGATCATAAATTATAATAATTCTAAATAAAATTGAAATGATTATTAATGTTACTTTTGCCATTTTTGTGTCTAAACCCTTCTTAAAATTATTAAGTGACCTACAGTTCACAACTTTTACAGGCAAACTGTACCACAAGTTCACCACTCTGCCTGAATAAACATTTTCTACAGTCTAATCTACACCTTTGATTTTTTTAAAAATTTCAAACTATATCCTTTATGACAGTGATCCCTGTATATTTCAAAGCATCTACTTATATCTACTCTGTCTATTCCACTAAAAATCTGATAAGTCAGTAAACCTGCTTTGGCATCTTTTTCATTAATTTGCATACTACTGATGTTAAGCTGAGAGGCCTATAGTTACTAACATCCTCACTCACTCCATTTTGAAATTTAGGTATTATATGAGTATTCTTCCAATCACTTGGCACCTCCACAAATTCAAGTGAATGAGTGAAAATTTTATTCAAACAAAAACTACACCGTTTATTTTTTCATTTAATTGCCTAGGGTAAATTTCATCCGGTCCTGTTCCTTTCTGTTTATCTAAACTTAAAAACATTTCAGAAATTTGTTTTTAAGAAAATGAGGGTATTAACAAGTTGTTACAACTAATAACCTGACAATTAACAACTTAATAACAACCAGTATACACTCACCCTTATTTTGTTCTGTAATTTCGGGCTTTGTTGCTCCACTTCTCAGATTATATAGTAATGATATATCTATTACAGAATTTATATATTACAGTTTATTTTATTTTAATGTTTAAAAAAAAATAATCATAAGATATTTTGTTTTTTGGAAAAATAATGGGAACGCCCCCCAAAATCACTAAAATTATGTCATTTCGACAGAACACTCACCGCAATACCAATTTTGGTAGCGTCAATCACTCTCTTTTTCGGCATCTTCTTCTTTTACATATTGGCGAAATATTATTATCAAAATCTCGAGTTTTAGTTGCATTCTCGTTCCCAGGTAAACTAGAGAATACTATTTCCACTAGAAGTTACTCCCTACAATAAATATAGGAAAAAGGTTTATCACTATAATACTCGTACTTGATCTGTGTTCTGTACACATATGGAAACAAGGGCCCCTCTTGGCACTTGGGCCCCGGTACGATGTAGCGGCTGTACCCCCCTCTCGGTGGGCCTGAAAAGTGTGGAAAGAATGTAGACATGAAAAAAAAACCACCAACCACCGGAGCCAAACATCATCATAGCATTCGTGGATGACAAAAGCCTCAACGACCTATCAAAGGACACCCGAATCAATCAACTCCCAACAACTCTCCATAAACTAATCCAAAGGATAATTTACCTAACATCACCTTAAAGTTATTACAATTCATGGCTCGTCAAAAGCTCTATCATGCAATTAAAATATACATTAATATCAATATTTACAATTCATATCCCAAGACAAAACTCAAAACTCAAAAACTACAATAACCTTTCCTCCCCATATAATCTGTGCTTGAAATCTTTTAGATTTCTACTTTCTATTACCTCCTGTGATAAATCGTTCCACAAATCTACCACTCTATTAGTGAAAAAATACTTTCTAACATCTAACTTACATAAACCCCTTTTTCTATGTTTCAAGTGGTGACGCCCAGCCCTATCATTACCTACCCCATCAAATAACTTTCCCAAATTCAGCTTATCCATCCAAGCAAAAAAATTAAAAGCTCAATCTTACCCCTCTATCACACCTTTCTTTCAAATGAGAACATATTTTATACCCTCAGTCTATCTACATATTCAAAGTGGCTCAAGGAAGGTATCATCTTTGTTGCCCTCCTTTGCACTGAATCTAGCACGTTGATAACATGGTTAAAAATTGGGGACCATGCCTGTATAAAATACTCAATATGTAGCCTAACTAACATACGAGTTATAAAGTTTAAGGATAACCTCCCTACTTTTGTAACTAACATTTCTCTTAATGAAGCAAATCACTCTATTTGCTTCATTTTTTGCCACAATACACTGTTTGGAAAACCTCAATGACATATCTATTACTACTCTTAAATCCTTTTCATCCTGTAATAAGTTCAGCTAATGCCCATCCATTTCATATCTAAATTCTCTATTATCTCTACTCATGTGTATTATTTTGCATTATTGAATATTAAAAGTCATCTGCCACTTATGTGTCTAAGCAAATGACTTGTTTAAGTCACTGCACTTCAATGCTAGACTCAAATTCTTTTACAGGAGTTACCAATTCTGTGTCATCAGCAAAAATTGATATCTTGCTATTAACTGCTTCCCCAAGGTCATTGATGGAGCCAGAAATAATCCCTGAGTTACCCTACTGACAACATGGCTTTACTGTGACTTTACTCCATTTAGCACTACCCCCTCCTTCCTATCTTTTAGCCATTCAGCTATTCAATTCACTACTCTCACACATATTCCAAGGCGTTTTAATTTATTAACCATCTCTTATGTAGAACCTTGTCTAAGACTTTGCTAAAGTCTAAGGAAGTTACATTTACATTCTCTCCTTTATGTAATTGTTTTGTTACATAATCCATAAATTGCATTCATTTGTTAAAAATGATCTACCTGTTCTAAATTTATGTCGATCGTCGTTGATTAACCTACCAGTCTCTAGATGCTTAGAAATAATCCCTTCTCAATATTTTTTTATAATTTTACCAACTGTAGAAGTTAAACTAACTGGTCTAAAGTAATTCGGGTCCTCTTATTTCCCCTCTTAAAAGTGGGCACTGCATTCGCTATTTTCCAATCGTTTGGCGCTTCTCTAAAATATAATAATTTAGTTTATTCAGAGTATTGCAATGCCTTCCAAACCTTTAAATCAACCTAGAATGAATGGCATCTGGGCCAGAGGCTTTGCTAGTATATATTTAACTCAATTATAAATCTTTCAATGATTTACTTATCTACATTAATGATGTTTAACACTTTTACTGAGCTAGAACTATTATAATTTAAATTGTTCGGAAACTTTTCTGTAAATACTGAAGCAAAATGATCATTAAATACTTCAACTATTACCTCATCAGATTCTTTCCTAACCCCTTCATATTTATTGGTCCTATATTCTTCCTGCTAGATTTGCTATTGATTTTAAAAATAGCTAAAGTAATTTCTTGTATCCTTATTGTTGTTCTGGAGCTAAGTTAGTTTATAATATCCTTTTGCTTTTCTTAATATGGTTATTTAGCTCATTCCCAGTCGACCTATAATGATTTAGATTCACAAAAACACCTTCCACCTGCAATCTCTCGTACGCTCTTTTTCTCAGAAAATTTTTAATCTATCTTCCAATTGCCTGTATTTCTTCCTAATGACCTTCAGTGGAATACAATGCTCTTGGACTGCGTTTAATATATTCTTAAAAGTATTCCACATCTTATAAGTATTCTTACCGCCGAATTCTACATCCCAGTTAAACTGATTCATCATGTTTCAAAGTTTATCATAATCTCAATGAAAATTGAAAATTTGGAGCCTTAATAGTGTTTGTTGATTTCGTACCTTTCCCTATTCTTAAGTTGAAACGAATCATCTGATGATCACTATTACCCAATGATTCCCAGACATTCAGTTCTTGAACCAAATGACCATTGTTTGCAAGCTTCTTGCTAATCTCTCTCTGTCCATCTCTTTCCCCTATCTCCCCTGCTGTATTATCTGCCTTCTTTCGTGTTAAGATAGCTCAGATCCGCTCCGGCATACCATCTGCCTCTATTCCTCGTTACCGAGTAATTCACGCTCTTTTTCCACACCAGAACCACTTTTATTGTTCCAGTGACTCCTGAGGAAATAACTTCCCTCCTTTTCTCTTCGAAAATAACATGTTTCCCTTAATCTCATCCCCTCCTAGTCTTTACTGCAAGTTCCTCTTTACTGTTCTTTATTACCCCATTGATATTTTTAACCCTCCCCTCTCGTCTGGAATAGTACTACCTGACTTCAACCACGCGGCTGCTCGCTCTATCCTTAAAAAACAAACAAACCCAGAACTTGAACCCAAACTACTACCTAGTCTCTCAACCCCCAACTCCAATTCCTCTAAAAAGTCCTTGAAAGACAGTTTAGGCTAGATTCTAGATCACCTCTCCTCCTCCAACGTCAATGAGATATTTTAGTCTGGTTTTAAGGCTGGGCTCACCACTGAATTAGCTCTCCTACATGTATCGGACCACCCTGGTCAGACTTCAATTCTGGTCATTCTTCACCTTTCGGCAGCATTTGACACTCTTGACCACCCTATTCTTCTTCCCCGCCTCCGTGAATTCCTGGGGGTCTCTGGAACTGTCTTTAACTTGTCCCGTTACTATCTTTTATCTCGCCTCGTATTCAAAATATACCCATATTGGAGCTGATTATCTCGGTTGGGGGTGCGTTTTGGTGCTCCTCAAGGTTCAGTTCTTGGTCCACTTCTGTTTCGCATCTATCTTCCTCTCCTTTGGATTCTTATACATCGTCTTTCTCCGTCATTTATTTTATATGCTGATGAGACACAAATATCTCTCTTTCCCCCCAAGCTTCGTTTGCAAAGGCTCATTTAAACTTATTCTCAACTTATAACATAATCACTGATGGCTCTCAGACAACTCTCTGCAATTCAGCCATGACAAAGCAGAGGTACTGCTATTAGGCACTCTTGCGGACATGGTCTCCTGCAAAACTATTGACGTCTCATATGCTCCATTTTTTAATACAGTTAAATATCTGGGCATCACCTTTGATAGTCAGTTATCTCTCTGCTTTATCCTTAATCTCCGCCGCATCCGCTCTGTCCGTAATCTTATCCGCTTCCACTTCGACCACAACAACTTTGAGGTTGCTAGTCATACCATCGTCACATCCCGTCTTAACTACTGCAACTTTTTTCTCGCTGGATCACAGGCCTCTAGTCATCGATTTCTCCAACTGGTTCTAAACGTTTTGGGCTTCGGGGCTCCTCTCCACCGGGGCCGCAACTCTCCTGCTTTGCGAACTGGACTGATAAACCTCTCGATACAGAATCATCTTTAAATTCCTTTTTCTTATATATGTCTAAGAGCCTTAATGCTGCAATTCAATCATACCTGTCCTCGCTTATCTTATCCTAGACCCCCATAATCATGCGCCGGGGCTCTGCTCCCCTACTGATTATTCCTCCTAGTCGTTTCTGCTGCGCGGATGACGTCCTTTCCTAATATTTGCTCCGAGAATGTGGAATGATCTGCCTACCCCCATACGATCATACCCCTCGCTTAATGCCTTCAAGCGTATATGGAACCCCCTCTTTCTACTCAAGCTTTTCCTTAGTTGATAGACGGGCGCTATGTGAAGGTGTACGGTCTTAAATAGCGCCCTAAAAAAATCTGTACTATTTTCTTTAGTCGAGTTCTGCAACCGGCGAAACAATCATGAAGATGACAGACCAGAATCAAATTTTAGTTTATATTTCTTCTTTACACTTTCTGTCCTCAATCTCAGTAACCCAGTTAAAAGTAGGACATGTGTATGTGTTGAGGAAATGTACATGAAGTTAGATGAACGAAGAAAGTTATTAAAACACAGAATAATGATGCTTGCTAAGGACACAACATTTTAAGACCTCGATGCCATGTGTAAACGGCATAAAACTTCAAGTGTACACATATGTGAGCGTGACGAGAACATCTAAAGCGTTCTTTGATTGTACATACCCCCATGTATCATTCCTTTATGCGGAAAGTTTTCGTACACGTTATTTTTGAATCGCTTAATATTTAATTTCATCATCGTTTCAGTCTACATCCAATGTATGAATCATCGGAACAATGGTGGTTCAGTTGCCCTCTTCTAACGAGAGTATAATAAACATTGATCTCCTAAAGTCTCTTGTGGCCTCTCTTTTTTAAAAGATTTTCCCAGACTTCACCATTGAGCGGACAGTCTCCTTCTCTTTATTATCTTTCTTCGAAAGTTACGGAAATATTCGCTGTTGCTCGCTCGATAAGAGGCAGCCTGCAAATTTTCCATGCCAGGACATTGCACTCCTCATAGATGATAAGAGAAAGCATTTTAAGCGTCTAATACAAGGTGTGTCTGATTTTCTTTGTAGTACTTTAGTGTACCCTTCCTGTTTCTTAATCATTTACATATTACCTGCATTTCTTTTTAGCAAGCATATTTTGTCTACCTTTGTTAGCTTATATAAGAAGGCCTGACTTGCTACAGTCTTTGTACCAATTTGCTCACCTTGGGGGGCGGGAGAGAGGAGATTTGCCTACATTTTCTTTTACTCGCTAAGATGTCCACATTTGAAAGTCTAATACAGTTGAAAGTACAACTCTATCTAAGGGAATTTTTCTTCACAGAAACCCTGTCTTTGCATGAAAAAATAGGAAAAAGATGGAGAGGTTGAAAGAAACCCCCCTAATTACAGTTAGCACTGACGTACGAGGATAATGAGTCATGTATCTGTTTCTAGAGAAACGCGCGATGACGGCATGTGATTAATAAGATACAACTCTCCACCTGGACACGACAAATGGGCTATGAAAAAATGGGTACAACGTTCTCTAACGTTAGGGGGCGATGTGCAAAAACGTACGAGTGTGTGGCACCAGTTAAAGCTAACGGTGTCTTCCTGGTCGTTCTTTAAATGAGTTTTCACCCACCTCACTCTTTATCTGTTGAGTAGGTACACTTGTGGAATCAAATTATTTTTTGTTTCCTTCTTAATAATATGAAAGGCTCCTTTAGGAAACGCTAGCTCAAGGTTAATATAGCTTCTCCCCCCCCCCAACTGTATTTAGTACTATAGAGTCCGTAATGGGTTTCTTCCACTTCGATTTGTTGATTCTCTTCTGTAGTTGTCGGCAGAGATTTGATCGAAAATTCAGCCTACTATTACCATTCTTTTCTATCCTTGCTTTTTATTCTTCATCATCAATTTCATTTTGTCTCCTACAATAAATTAGTTAATGAAACCAGTTTTAATGTGTTCATTTGATTCACCAGCTTCAATCACTGTTCCATTCAAAGAACTTTTCGGCCCCGTTTGCAAAGTTATTCACTTCATCGATCACCTCCCTTAACTCTGGCCATCCTGTAGGGGAATTGAAAAAGTGGATATGACCCTCCCACCCACACACACACCTGGGTGTGGAATCACCACACTTGGATATAATCCGATTGATGTTAAGTTGCAATAGAACTTCCACTTCGTAGCTGTCGCATGGACTGCTAACCCAGATTAGTGCTATAAAATTCTCACAGCATGCAACAGCCTCCCTTCACTCTCACCTGGTCCTTAAGGACAGTCTCACAAAAGGCGAGGCCTCACTTAATTGTATTAACATTGGCGAACTCCTACAGCACAGTCTGTAGGATCAAACCCTTTTCCCATAATCTCACAAACGGTCGGAGGGAGCAGATATGCCATCTGCTCCCAAGGAGTTCCTAACAACAACAACAACAACCTTCCTTATCTCCCTATTTTCGATGTCCTGACACTTTGCTACCATACAATTTCTTGCATCAGAGTTACATATAATAAAGGCTTTATCGTGAACTCTGTGAAACTCCTTCTGAGGAGCCAACGGCTTTCTCTCATTATAAGTTGTATCACTTTCATTCGTCTGTGTGTGTGTGGATGGGGGTCATTGTGTAAAATATACACATTGAATCACAAAAAAGGTATGCTCGTTTTAAATCTAAATAACTTTTACATAAATGATATTTTGAATCTTTTTGTTTTGTGTAATGTAGCATCCAAATTTGGGATTATGTGAGTCTAATTGTTTTAATTAAACAACATAAATTATTTTTGATTTAAAAAAAATATGTTTCTAGGACATTATCACATAATATGCAGCTTACAAAGATCAAAGCCTCTATATCGTTAAGAATTATCTAGAAACCATAATCTTAATGCAAGTACAGAACTATTTCGAACAGGAATTTTCCCATATGACATCTCCAACTAAACGTACTATTTGGAAAACTGTTGAAAAGTTGACAAGAAAAGGAAGTATTTTTAATTTAAATAAAGGACATTTAGGAGGACTGAAAACTGTAAGGAACGAAGACAACATTGAGCGTATCCACCAGTTGTTAGTAGAAAACCCGAAAGTATCATCCATAAGAAATGGTATAGGACTTTCACAAATGTTATTTCTGCGAATTATTCGTAAAGACTTTCAATTCTATCCATTTAAACCCGTTATTATACACCAACTCCTTTAAAATGATTTTCCTCGCCGTCTCAGATTTGTTCAATAATTTCTTGGACGTCCAGGAAGATTCATTAAACAGTTAGTTGTTGGAGATGAGGCTGCATTCCATATGAATGGACAAGTAAACAGGCAAAACTTAAGGCACTTTGCACCAAGAAACCAAACACTCGAAAATCATGTGTACGAAAAGAGTATCCGTAGTGTAAAGTTGTCTTTGTATGTAGGACTGAGTGGCAATGGATCGTTAATTGGTCCAATTTTAATTAATGGGAACTTAAATGGCGAAAATTACCTAGAAATTTTAAATCATGATATTCCACAATTACATACTGCTCAAGGAGCCAGATTTAATCGTGTTTGGTGGATTCAAGACACTGCTCCTGCTTACAGAACACTGATTATTAAGAATCACTTGCAGGAAGTATTTCAAAAACGAATAATTGCAGTGGGCCATAAGACCGAATGGCCTCCCAGAAGCCCTGATTTGACCCCATGTGATTTCTTTTTATTGGGCCATTTGAAGAGTGAAGTTTATTCACCGCCACCTCTCAACTTAGATGACTTGACTAATCGCATCACAAATGAAATAAACATCTTAAAGGACATACCAGATGTTATCAAATACATTCTGCTTACACCCTGAACCACGCTAATAGCTGGGTAGGGAAAGTTATGATTTCTTAGTTCTCTGTATATCAATTATGATGAAACTTTACCCACCTGGTCCGCGTAATATGACAACACAATGTTATGTTTTGATTATGTTGTGTTACGTCCTTTAATTTTTATTTCGTTTAATTTTTATTCGTCGTTTTTTTTTGTGAACCGCGCTAATAACATTTATCCTCTTTAAGAACATTGAGACGTCGCAGAGGCCTCAACTATGATGACAATTCTTTCATCATCAAAGAAAGTGCTGAAGGCATCTTTGTTCATGTTATTGCGAAGAAGTTATTTCGCCACATGGACACGGTTAGATGGATGATTTCTGATGGTCACTTCGCTTAGGAAGAAGTGATTCGATTATGGGAGGTCCAAGACTGTGTCAACTAGGGATTTGAGGAATATTTGCTGCTAGTTACATGGGAAACCAGGAAAAACAAGTAAAGTCATTTTCACAGCTCGTGGTCCTCCCCATGTAGCCTAGGGACCATGGCTTCCGTGCGAGCTCCCGTGAAACGGCCTTCTTTAACGCCCCGTCACCAGACTTTGAGGCTTTAATGAGCCCGCAAGTACATGACGTTGGACATGAACTGCATTTTCTTGACTGACTAGACCACGGCGACTCTTGACGGATCTGAAAGTTAGGCAAATAGTTTGGCCTATTTCGGAGATAAGTGTCACCAACGTTTGCGACGTCGACAGCAGGAAGGAAGAGTCATGTTGTGGGCAGGTATAATTGAACACAGACTTGTTGGCCCAGTCGGGATGTCTCATGAGGTTAAAGTGACCGCGGCCGCCAACTGCAATCTCTTGAAGAGGTCTTGGATTCCTGGCTAGATGACAGACCGTTATCACTTTTAAGGATTCTAGTTTTCATGCATGAGAAGGCTCCAACCCACCGTGCTAGGGCCACCCAAGGGTTCCTAGGCTCTTACGGCATATAAGATGACAAGTTGATGGTGTGGCCGCCAACCTCTTCGGATCTGAACCCAATCGAAAATTTGTGGTACATCATTAAACAAGATGTTTATACCGATGGACGTCAATTTTTGTCTAAAGAAGCATTATGGGTGACCATCAAAACTGCAGCAGACGCAATCCAACCTGCTGCTATTAAGAAATTGACAGATTCCAGGCTGATATACTCTTTTGTGATCCATCGTGTATTCTATTTCTTTCGTCGATTCCAACAATCCGTTTTGTAGTCCTTGTCCCGTAACCATCTCGTCTTGAACTATTTTGAACCGGAAAATTCATATATAACAGTTGAAGCTTCCGTATTTAACCCACACAAAAGCGAAAATGTTGACTGAGCCAAAATTAAACAGTATTATTTTAATTCTTGCAAAGAAACATTGCAAAGGTGAATTATTCTTCCGCCTTCAATGTCCAGGATTAATGGAGCTGTCGCTAGTCTAGTGGACAAGGCGATGGATTTCCACCGTCAAGCTAGCGCCTTCGATTCTGGTGGGGATTTTGCCACCAATAGACAGCGTGCCCAGTCTGACAGCCAGCTTCATCCACAAACACACAACCAATCACACCTCACTATTGCTTCCCAGAACCCGCCGACAGGATTTTTCATATCCAACTTCTCCTCCCGCGAAACGACTTGGTGACAAGATTCAGTTATACCGCTCTTCCTGCACCTCCCCTTCTCAACGATGACTGGTCCCTTTTACCCTAGTACTTCACATGACAAATATCATTCTGATCTTTATGTGAATGTCATTATCCAATTGGCAGGCTTGTCTAAGAGGCCCCGGGATCGTTTCAACACTTTTCTCTCTCTCCTCATACGACCTCCCTTGGTCTTTCTTTATCCATAGGGTGGCCCGGCGTACAGTATTTTGCTGGGTATCCGTCTTTTCAATGTTTTTTTTTCACCTTTTGTCCAGCAAAACTCATTAACCAATCCTGCACAATGCGAAGTTCTTTTATTAGAAAATACTGGCGTCATCCTATCAATAATACTAGGTTGAGTTAAATATTAATAGAACAAAATAAATGGAAGCTTTATTATTCTTACCAAAATTGAGTGTAGTCAATTCAAATCTGATGTCAGATTTTCTCGATACAGATTATTTGAAATTCTTTTTTTTTCTGCGAAATTTTGACACATTTGCATATGGCCATGTTTTATTAAGCAATTTGTCATTGTGTTAAAATTAGGCTCCAAACAACCGTTTAAGCAAATAATCTGTATTTTTCTCAACAGCGTGTGTATATGTTCATCAAAATGCGCGTTAGAATTTGAAAAAAAAAGAAGAAATCAAATATGCAACATAAAAATATGTATTGCTACTAGTTAAATCTGAAGCCGGAATCCATTACATCCAAACATCAGTGTGCACCGATGCGTTTCATAAAGACCGATGAAATAAAAAAGGATAAAATTGTTCCTATTATGGCAAGAATTTGCGTTTGTAGCTCGTGCGTTTGAAGACTTCGTCGAGGTCATCTCGTTTGATACTCCAGCAGTATTTCGCAATCATATATGTTCTATTGCCCTTGATAGCGCTCTTCCATCGTCATGAGGTCTTGGTGGAAGCGCTCCTTGTTCATCACTTACAGCTCCAATGTTCTCAGGGAAATGGCTCAGAAAATGAAGCTTCACACTCATGTTGCATCGAAGATCACGAAAAGCCAGCAACATTCTAGCAATCAAATCCTCATATATATTGACCTTATTTTACCAAGAAACTTTTGTATGACTGCCACGAATGATAACCAAGCTGTCTTGTCCTTGTCCTTCATCTTTTTGACAAATTTCAACTCACATACAAGGGCACGAATAGGTGGTCCATCAAATAAGCCTGCTTTGATTTTCTTAAAGGACAAAGCAGGAGAAGCAGAAACTCTGTGCTGAAAGCATTCTTCTTAGTAGTCAATGCCTTCACAAACTACTTCATCAAGCCAAGCTTGAGATGGAGTCAGAGGGAACTGATTTTATGTGTACTGACGATCGGGTCAATCACAATGTTTCACATGCCTACTTCCAAAGTTTTACGGACGAGCCATTTCCTTCTGGGTCCAGTGTTTGTCTCAAGCTCAACTGTCTCACATGCAGAGCTAGTAAGACCTTTCTGTTGGTCAAAGAGGAAGTTGAGAATTTTTAGGTCCACACAAATGATCCAGTTGTGCTCTTGATATTTGAGTAAGTCAATGACCATTTTTATGTCGTCATGGGTTTCTTGCAAATGCATCGAGTGACTAAGTGGGACTGTACCAAAGACATTGCCATTATGCAAGATATCACACTTGAGGCTGTCTTCTGAAAAAAGTTCACAAAAATATGTTCACGTGTTCTGAAATATGAAATTTTTGCAGAGCTTTCAAGTAGATTTTATCATTTAGCCTGGAGGCTAATAACTCCGCTGCTTTCTTGAGAGTGTCAAATCGTGTGCTAAGTCATTCATTCCGCCCTAGTAAAACGCTGAGGGGCTGATGACTGTTTAGCCTTAGATGAAGAGACTTCCTAATCTGAGTCCATGTCTTGAAACTCCTGATCAGATTTAACCCTCTCATCTATAGAGGAGGCATAACCATTAAAAACTAGAACTGGAACTTCCTCAGAATTACTAGTAGGTCGAATTGCAGAGAGAATAATAGGATTGGAGATAGAATGCCAGCTTTTATCTTTTCTTTTTTTTCTAACACTTTTAGTGTTGAGCAGGCAAAAATAGTAGTCAGTTATTATGATTCTATCACCGAATCTTACGCTAGGGATAGTGTTCTTTGTATAATAAGCAATTCTATCTTTTCTCCATAAATGAAGAGCTGAATTCCTCCCAAACAATTATTTTTTTGGTTCATTTGAGCATAACACACTACTCTAGAATTCTATATGCTTTTCCATATGCTTACGAGCAAAATTTAGGTGCGCATCTATTTTTTTTTATTGAATAGGAGTGTTCTTCTTGGTTGTCGATATTTAAGATTATTATGGTAGAGTTCTTACTGATTGTTCATTTCGATACCGAAGTCCCAGCAGTCAAGGAGTTATCCTTGGATCTCCTTATGTGTCGTCATAGGGTTTACCTTAACTTTCCTAATAATCTTTCTCGAATCTCTGGCTGAGATTTTACGGGGAATGCCAGTTCGGGGAAGATTGTGCATAGTACCAGGAATTTTCAAAAAATGAGAACCAGTGGTATTGGACGGAATATTTAGCCTCGTCGATATATCTCAGTAACTCAACCTTTCATTGTAAAGGTTAACAATTTTACTCTTACATTCAATAGAGAACTCTTTCGTTTTCGTCATGGTGACAACCTTACTGTATCGAGAAAAGACAATGAATAGCTGTTAACGTAGTTTTAAACGTCCTAACTTGCAACAAACATTAGTGGAACATTCTAGAATATTTTTGACTATTCATTCACCCACTGTTTCCCCCCAAAATATCGTAATTAGTACTTGAATAAATATTACTTAAGTACGAATACTTTTTTCCCTACACAATTTGAATAATTTAAATTTTAATGTTTTTCAATTGAGGTTTAAATTTGTTCATTTCCAAATATTTGACACTATTATAATTGTCGAGGTATGCCTGTGTAGACTAGCTCGGCGCTCAGAGTCGTACACAAGCACGGGCAGACAGCTGACCAAAAGCCGCTTGAGATATGTCTGGGGAAATTAATAAAGAGTGCGATTCATGGTTGACCGGGTTTAGACTAATCGCTTGCCAAGTTGTAGTTCAAAAGATATATAAAGACAATACCCCAAAATATAATTTTAATATATATAATAAAAGGGGGCAAGTTATATATATATATATATATATATATATATATATATATATATATATATATATATATATATATATATATATATATATATATATATATATATATATATACAAAAGGGGTGAACAAATTACTTATGGTAGTTAAATGAATTAAGTGAAGATTAACGATGTAATCTAGGGATGACCATACACGATCGCTTTACCTTCAGGCGGGGGCGAATTGGAGGGGCGTGGTGGAAGACAACGGCGCAGGTCTCCAGGAAGATACTTTGAGGAGTCCTGACGAGGAGGACTTAAAGATGGTGTTTGATTACTTCGTGATGAAGAATGAGATTTTCTCTGCTCCAGAGAGACGTAATCTCAACTCGAGACGATTCTGCAGATCGGCAGGGAGTCTCAGTCTCGAAAGAACGGGAATCTTGAATAGGTGGTGAAGATGAGAAGGCTGCACAACTCTCCGGGAAGAAAGGGATTCGATAGCTTCTCTCTGAACAGGGGCCAAAGCTTAACGAAGGTAGATCTGCTGACGAGATCTTCAACGACGTACGACGACGGGTTACAGGGGTTCACGGGAAACATACGGCAATGTGAACGGAGTGGATGGCGGGCTTTCAATCTACTCGAGAGATGGTGAGCTTCGGGTTAAATACCCGGATGGCTGATCCGATAGACGCTTCAGGGCCTTGCGGTCCCTACGGGATTCTTAGCGTCAGTCTAAGCAAACACATTTCATGATAACGCGTCGTTGCAGACGATGAAACTTGCCTCGTGATATGAGGGTAGGGTTAATGTGGCTGCGCACGGCATTAACGCAGGAGATGGGTGGGGGTGGGGGGGCGTGTGACGTCTGAAACCAAACACAGCTGTGACGGGTGATTAAGTGAGGGACCGATTCCTTCTCGAACTTTTTAAAATTCTCACGCCGCGCACGTGGTCTTGAAAGAATAGAGGGGTATTTTCGAGGGGGCTTCCTCTCACGGTGGTCCTTCGAGAGCATTCCCTCACAATAATCCCCATCTTTTGTATAAGTTTCATATATATATATATATATATATATATATATATATATATATATATATATATATATATATATATATATATATATATATATATATATATATACTAGCAGAAATACCCGTCGCTGCCCGATAAAATGTGCGTTCGGAAATAAAATAAGACATTTTTATCCCGGGCGGGGATAGAATTTTTCTCTTGTTTTGGATGTCTTTTTGTAGGAGCGGAGAGATGAGGGGAGAGGAGGGAAAGAAGTGGGAAAGAGGGGGGGAAAGGGGTGGAGGGAGGGGGAGAATGGGTGGAGATAGAAGAGGAGTGGGAGAGCGGGGAGGATGGAGAAAGGGAGGGGGGAGTGTGGGCGGAGTGAGGGTACAGAGGGAGAGTAATAGGGAGGGGGAAGAGAGAGAGAGAGAGAAAGAGAGAGAGAGAGAGATGGGGAAGGGGAGAGAGTGTGGGCGGAGTAGGGGGAGAGAGTGTGGGCAGAGTAGGGGGAGATAGTGTGGGCGGAGTAAGGGGAGAGAGGGGAGGGGGAGGGTTGGAACTGGATTTTTTTATTCCTGTAAATGGACAGACACACGCACAGACAGACTTCATTATTATTATATACCAGTGTACCTGTGCCGTCAAAACTGAACGCATTATTTTTAAGTTAGAGCTATATTTCATTATTATAGGTAATATTATTATAGATAATACCAAGTCGTTGAAATATAAATTACAAAATAAGTAGATTCTAGTGTTACTGCCCCCTCAAAAAGTTATACATAAATACACAACGGTATTATTATTATTATAATTATTATTATTATTATTATTATTATAGACTAGCATACATACCCGTCGTTGCCTGGATAAAATATGAGTTCGGGAATTAAGCATGACTTTTATCCGGGGCATTGCCCGGGATAAAAACTCCTGTCGCAAATAAATACAGATGACCCTTGTTTGAGATTCTTATATTGTGGCACAAAAATATCTTTACTTGTTGATTATTATTATTTATAGGTTAAAGACAGATTCAGGAGAGGTGTGCACTCTCTCTATCATATAATATATTTAAGTGAGCAAACGTTTCACCGCGTGTGCTCGGCAGTTTACGCTCTCGTGTGACTGACCATTCGTTATGAGCGAATAATGTTGTGGCCAGAGAAAGAGATCGAGCGTCTCATCTTCTATACCTCTATATTCTAAGAACAGGATTTTTGCTTTTTTTCTCTTGATTTGGATGTCCTTTTGTAGGGGGGATAGGGGGGAGATATTATGGAAGAGGAGAGAGGGGGAGATAAAGGGGGATATAGAGGTAGAGAGGGGGAAAGGGGAGGAGGAGGAGGAGAGGGGGAAAGGGGAGGAGGAGGAGGAGAGGGGGAAAGCGAGAGAGAGAAAAGGGGAGGGGGATAGAGGAGGGAAATGGGGGAGAGTTAGAACATGAGTTTTTGATTCCTATAAATCAGGGCCGGAGTGACAAACGAAATCTCCAAAGTTACCATATATATATATATATATATATATATATATATATATATATATATATATATATATATATATATATATATATATATATATACATATTGTGGGGGAATTCGATGTGGAATTTCATTTTCAGCACGGAAGCCTCACCCCCCCCCCCCATCCATAAGCGGTAGCCTCAAACCGCGTCCACCACGGACTACCTTTACGCGGGTTAGACACGTCTCGGCGTAAAGATTCGAGGCCATTCGAGAGTAGCGCTGTTTACCCCCACGCCCTCGGGGGGAGCCTCGGATATATATAGGGCTCGTCTTCCATGTGGGAGACACAGAGTTGAGGAGTCTCGCCAGGACCCAAGAAGATTCCCCTAGTTCCAAGTCAGGTGCTAACAACAAAGCAAAGTGACGGCTGAACATTTTTGTGTGTTGGAATTATCCCCAGCCAGTGAGGTAATTCCATTTGACGATCGTCACCGAGCGATTTTCACGACTCCACCCATCAACTCCTGTCGAAGCCCACCTCGTTCGCCCCTCATTTTCGGGTGGCCGAAATTCTCCCCTGGACCGGACGTTACCGCCCCTCCCCCCACCCTTTTTGGAAAACCATCATCACGTCAACTTCCCGCTCAGAAGCTCCGAGCGGCCTCGCCTCACGTGCAGAAGACATCCATGAAGCCTTACCTCGACGTCTCACCTGGAATCCTCCGTAAGCCAACCCCTCTTCCCCCTTCAGTAACCCAATTGAGTTAATCCTCCCCATTTGAATAGTCTCCTCCCGTAATACATTAATTTTTAATTTCATAGGTTGATGCATAACTCTGCAATTTCCACCCTCATTTACTAATTTAATTTTGCCCATTTATTCTCTTAGTTCATGTAAATAAAATTATATTGTTGTACATGTCTCTTTAAATAACCTTGAGCTTTGTCATTGCCCAAATTGTACCTGACCTCGTTGCACTCTTATCTCGTTGTTCCGCGCGTCGAAACTCGTTCCGTTCCTTGTCGGTTCGCCTTTAAGTTATTGGTCCCTCCCCCATAGATATAATATGGTATTGACATAATGCATTGTCATACCACGACATATATATATATATATATATATATATATATATATATATATATATATATATATATATATATATATATATATATATATATATAAATATATCAGAATACATTATACACAAATTTTACAAATCAGTAAGACGTCTGGTGCTACTTGCCATATGAAGAAGTCAATAAGCATTTTTTCGCTTAGAATTGCCTCCTGTACAAATTTGGTTTCTATGAAACTTTTCGTATCTGTGAGGAAAATGCATTTTTTGTCTCATATTTTACTCATTTTTACTGCCGGGCGTAAGACTCATTCCCCTCTTCCTCTACGAGTCTACTGAGACAGATGTGAAATATTAATGCCAAGCAAGGTGGCGGGCCAGATGCTAAGCGTTCGCGGGCCGGAGGTTGCACGCCCCTGCTATAAATGGACAGACACATATGCACAGATAGAGGAACTTCATTTTTATGATATATTATATATATATATATATATATATATATATATATATATATATATATATATATATATATATATATATATATATATCAGTGGCGACTCCGGCACTCGTCCTGTTCGGGCTTAGCCAGAATATAAATTTAGTAAAGATAAGGCATATGTGGAGTAATTCCACGTGGAATTTCATTTCCAGCACGGAAGTTCCATGTGCTGGAGAAGATTCTGTTAGGCTTAAATTGGTAAGCCTTTCCCATCTCCCCTTCCACAAGTGGTAGCGTCGAACCGCGTCCACCACGGTCCACCTTTACACGGGATAGAATCGCCTCGACAAGAAGATTCGAGGCCATTCGAGAGTAGAGCTGTTTCCCACTAACCCCTCCTCCCTGCGGGGAGAGCCTCGGACATATATAGTGCTAGTCTTTCATGAGGCAGGGGAGAGTTGAGAAGTCTCGACCGGACCCAAGAAGATTCCCCTAGTTCGAAGTCAGGTGCTAGCAACAACGCAAAGTGACGGCTGAACTATTTGTGTGTTGGAATTAGTCCCAGCCAGTGAGGTAATTCCATTTAACAATCGCTACCGAGCGATTTTTCTGACTTCACTCATCAACTCCTGTCGAAGCCCTCCTCGTTCGCCCCTCATTTTCGGGTGGCCGAAATACTCTTCCCTGGACCGGACGTTACCGCCCCCCCTTTTGGAGAACCGTCATCACTTTAGCTTCCCGCTCAGAAGCTCCGAGTGGCCTCGCCTCACGTGCAGAAGACATCCATGAAGCCTTAACTCGACGTCTCACCTGGAATCCTCCGTAAGCCAACCCCTCTTTCCCCTTCAGTAACCCAATTGAGTTAATACTCCCCATTTGAATAGTCTCCTCCCGTAATACATTAATTTTTAATTTCATAGTCTGATGCATAACTCTGCAATTCCCCTTCTCGTTTACCGATGTAATTTTGCCCATCAATTCTCTCATTTTATGTAAATAAAATTATATTTTTGTACATGCCTCTTTAAATAACCTTGAGCTTTGCCATTGCCTAAATTTTAACTGACCTCGTTCCAGCTTTCTCGTGGCGTGCCGTCCCTTTGTCGGTTCCTCTTTAAGTTATTGGTCCCTTTCCTATAGATATAATATGGTATTAATATAATATAATGTCATACCACGACATTATATTTGCAAGCTGATTTAATTTCTGCCAACACTGACTTGAAGTAAGTAATTGCAGCCAATAACTCGCGGCTCCTTTTATTGAGCTTGGTCGAAGTTCATATATTTTCGTTCAGCAATGGGCGGTCGTTTTAGAGGTGTCCTAAGTCAAAAAATATTATTCGTAGCAGACGTTCTCTCGACATCGTTCACATGCTCTTAACTCGGGCTCAGAAGTTAGGTATAGCCAGAGTTGTTATCTATAATCGTAAAAATTCAAATTAATTACAATTCAACGTTTTCTTAAAACGATAGATTTCATATCTATTAATATTTAAATTCCAATCTATGAAAGGTTTCCGTTCTACAATATTCTTAAAGGAACGAAAAATTATCTATCAACTCTGGCTAATATGAATGAGCCTGGTAGATGTAAAAGACTAACTGGCATCTCTTGTCAAGAGTACAGTACAGGCGACAGTCAGATTGTTCTCTGGCTAATGTTTGTTGTGCACTCCGCTGTCGTTATTTGTATAAATGAAGTGAGTAATTTTTATATTAAAACTGTATTTCTTTCTTATTGTTAAATTATCAGTGCACATATAAGTGCGGTGTGCATAAACGCCTCTTATCTTCTTTTATACATGTTACATGCGAAATCTGTGATGAGCCCTAGTGACACTGATGACCTGGAGTCGCTCCATATATATATATATATATATATATATATATATATATATATATATATATATATATATATCAGGAATATGAAGACATATGCGATGGTTTTGAACATTTAATTTTCCGGACGTTTCGGTCATTGACGATGACCATCATCAGCGAATTCTAAATACAAAAAAATATTTTTATAAGAATAACTAAACACAAATAAAAACATTACAGGAGTAAAAAAATGATAACCGAAAGCAAGAAGTTAAATTGAAATATATAATCTTAAAGAGTTGAAAGCAAATTCGTGAAAATCTATTAATAAGAAATTGATGTAATATCTTAAAAAATAACTAAATTAAATAATAATCCCACGAGTTTTTAAAATATGCATAATAAACATGACTTAAATGACTATCGAAATACAAAAATTATAAACTATAGCAATAAAGTCGAAAGCAAGGCATGAAAAAATCAATTAATAAGACAGAAAAAAAGATTAAATAATCCCATGAGCAGCAAATATGAATAATAAACATGAATCAAGCGGAATATAAAAAATTCACTATAAAACACAGCAAAAGAGAATTATATGGGCAGGGCGAACAATCGAAAATATATTAGATCAGGGGGTATGTAATCGAAGCGGATATTAATAAATGGAGCGAAGCAAGTAATTCAATTAAGTTAAATTTTAAGTGATTGAACATTAAATAATACGAGTAGACTAAGGCACGAAAGTTTAAATAGTAAATAATCAACAATGGAGAGGTCAAAAGGACGACTAAAACATTAAATTAAGGAAAAGTCAATAATAAACCAGATCGTTTAGATATTAATGGGACAAACTAGAATAGAAATAAAAATTTCTCTGCCCGAGTACTAACCTTATAACGGTGAAGCTGGGAGTAACAACTGATAGTACGGACAAAATTAGGCAAAAAGAAAACTATTAAGGGGGATGTGGTTGGTTGTACATTTGTCTATATAGTGAATAATTTAATGGATGATGAATAATCATTGAGTTCCGGGTTAATTTGTTTGATGTAAAGAGATTCAAGTATTTTTAAACTTAGAGAAGAGGAGGCAGAAGAGAGTATACTAAAGGAATCAGGGTCAAGCGGGTGGTTAAGTTGTAGTGAATGTTCTCGTATAGAGGAGTGTTCGGGTTTGGAGATGGGAATGTTGGTTCTGTATGATACTCCGATATGCTTAGCGATCCTACATCTTAATTGTAGACTTGTTTTGCCTACATAGCGACTTTGGCAGGTCACACAAGTGAATTGATAAATGATGGAGGAACGCAGGCATAATGGGAGTGATTCTTTGTGCCGAAGGAAAGTATAGGCAGCAAGAGGATTAGAATTAATTAAGAGAAACTTGCATTGGGGAAAGTATTTATTAAGAGTCGAGAGTAAAGCTTTGTTGAATTTTGTGTCAAGTGGAAGATAAGGCAGTTTTAAGAATAGTTTTTGTTTTGAGTCCGAAAGAATTCTTTCGGACTCCTGTAAATTTATTAAACTGGATAAAGATCCATTTAAACACATCTTGCAAATTGAAGACAATATTAACAACTTTTTACGTTCTCTAAAAAAGAAAAATATTCTCTGTGGTTTTTACAACCAACTGTTTGCCTCAGGTACATCGCCAGGTATTATCTATGATTTGCCAAAAACTCACAAGGTAGGATTACCTCTCCGTCCAATATTGTCTGCCATTAACACCCCTAGCTTTAACTTAGCCAAGTTTCTAGTCCCCATAATTGAACTTCTCACTCGCAACGAATTCAATTTGAAAGATTCATTCGAATTTGTCAGCTACATTTCTCAATTGGATTTGAACCACTCGTTTATGACTTCAATCGATGTAGAGTCTCTATTTACTAATGTACCGGTCATGGGAACTTGCAAAATCATAACCGATTCCCTTTTTCAATCAAATGATAGCATTTTAGGTCTAACCAAGTCTCTTTTTTCTACCTTATTAAAATTGTCCGTAGAAAATACAGTGTTCTTTTTTAATGAGATTTTGTACATTCAACACGATGGAATGGCCATGGGCTCTCCATTGGGTCCCAGCTTCGCTAATGCTTTTTTATCCTACCACGAAAAAAACTGGTTAAGGGACTGTCCGGTTGAATATAAACCGTTAGAGTTTAAAAGATTTATCGATGACTGCTTCCTTATTTTTAGACAGAAAGACTATGCCCCATTATTTTTAAATTATTTAAATCAACAACACCCTAATATTAAATTTTCCATGGAGACAGAATTAAACAATAAAATCTATTTTCTGGATGTCACTGTTTCAAAAGTTAGTTCTAAATTTAACACATCAGTTTACAGGAAACCCACTACCACCAAACTTGGCACCCACTTCTTTAGTTGTACTCCTACTAATTTCAAACATTCTGCCATCATAAACAGTATACACAGAGCTTACAAAATCAGCTCAAATTGGTTTCACTTTCATTCCGAAATAGAATATCTTAGGAGCTTTTTTCATTTTAATTTTTTCCCAGACAATCTTTTTGACAGACTTACTTCTAATTTCTTATTAAAAAATGTTCTCTCGCAAAACCCCTCTAATAACTGCCCCCAAACAAAACCTATTCTTAAAACTGCCTTATCTTCCACTTGACACAAAATTCAACAAAGCTTTACTCTCGACTCTTAATAAATACTTTCCCCAATGCAAGTTTCTCCTAATTAATTCTAATCCCCTTGCTGCCTATACTTTCCTTCGGCACAAAGAATCACTCCCATTATGCCTGCGTTCCTCCATCATTTATCAATTCACTTGTGCGACCTGCCAAAGTCGCTATGTAGGCCAAACAAGTCTACAATTAAGATGTAGGATCGCTAAGCATATCGGAGTATCATACAGAACCAACATTCCCATCTCCAAACCCGAACACTCCTCTATACGAGAACATTCACTACAACTTAACCACCCGCTTGACCCTGATTCCTTTAGTATACTCTCTTCTGCCTCCTCTTCTCTAAGTTTAAAAATACTTGAATCTCTTTACATCAAACAAATTAACCCGGAACTCAATGATTATTCATCATCTATTAAATTATTCACTATATAGACAAATGTACAACCAACCACATCCCCCTTAATAGTTTTCTTTTTGCCTAATTTTGTCCGTACTATCAGTTGTTACTCCCAGCTTCACCGTTATAAGGTTAGTACTCGGGCAGAGAAATTTTTATTTCTATTTTAGTTTGTCCCATTAATATCTAAATGATCTGATTTATTATTGACTTTTCCTTAATTTAATGTTTTAGTCGTCCTTTTGACCTCTCCATTATAGATTATTTACTATTTAAACTTTCGTGCCTTAGTCTACTCGTATTATTTAATGTTCAATCACTTAAAATTTAACTTAATTGAATTACTTGCTTCGCTCCATGTATTAATATCCGCTTCGATTACATACTCCCTGAGGTAAATATGTAGATTAGCGGCCCGGCCGAAAAAAAAAATTGTGTGTAAATATTATCGTTCACTCGTGTCGGAATATTCATGCACGTTTGAGTCCTTTTCGAATTATTATTCTATAAACAATTAGGATTATATACTGTGGGGCTGTGCCCCCCAGACCCCCCCAATTTAATGAAACTCAGGATCATCGTAGTGTAGTCCCCCCATGTGTTTACCCCCACACGAGCCGTCAACTTAAATGTTTTCCAAAAACGTGAAACATTTTGGAACACGGACGAAATAATACGTCCCATCGTTCGCGCCGATAATCTACATATTTACCTTCCCCTGATCTAACTTATTTTCGATTGTTCGCCCTGCCCATATAATTCTCTTTTGCTGTGTTTTATAGTGAATTTTTTGTATTACGCTTGATTCATGTTTATTATTCATATTTGCTTCTCATGGGATTATTTAATCCTTTTTTCTGTCTTATTAATCGATTTCTTCATGCCTTGCTTTCGACTTTATTGCTATAGTTTATAATTTTTGTATTTCGATAGTCATTTAAGTCATGTTTATTATGCATATTTTAAAAACTCGTGGGATTATTATTTAATTTAGTTATTTTTTAAGATATTACATCAATTTCTTATTAATAGATTTTCACCAATTTGCTTTCAACTGTTTAACATTATATATTTCCTTTTGACTTCTTGCTTTCGGTTATCATTTTTTGACTCGCTGTAATGTTTTTATTTGTGTTTAGTTATTCTTATAAAAATAATTTTTTGTATTTAGAATTCGCTGATAATGGTCATAGTCAATGACCGAAACGTCCGGAAAATTAAATGTTCGAAACAATCGCATATGTCTTCATATTCCTACTACGAATAAGGTTCCCAAGGAACGACTCCATCACTAATATATATATATATATATATATATATATATATATATATATATATATATATATATATATATATATATATATATATATATATATATATATATATATATATAACACGTCGCCGTCGATCATTTGAGTGAAATAAGCATGAAAAAAAATCTGGGTGGCTTAGCAATCCGCATTGGAGTGGCCCTTAAGTTTGCATATTTTAGCCACTTTGGTCATTATTATATTTGCATTTCTATGCGAGTTTCGAGACAGGGTCGCTACCGTCTTGTGG
Organism: Ceratothoa steindachneri; assembly: GCA_963969495.1. Lineage (NCBI taxonomy): Eukaryota > Metazoa > Arthropoda > Malacostraca > Isopoda > Cymothoidae > Ceratothoa > Ceratothoa steindachneri. Next base: position 166,085,541 of record OZ018322.1, on the reverse strand, counting down.
CGCGTCTGGTAAAAAGGGACTAAGCCGCGATAGTGGTTGGCGGCCTTTTAAGCCGATTCCAGCGAAAGCATCAATGAATTGCGAGATTGTCTTGTGTTGATCTTACTCATATTGTGTGAGATGTTGTGTTTATTGTCCTGAAACTTTAAAAACGGAAAACCAACGAGGACTTCTCCATCAGAAAGTTTGTTTAGGAGAGGTTCATAGAAAGAGTGGGGAAGTTTAGCGAAGTAAAAATGGATGGAAGGTATTTAGCATTGGCATTCTGGAGAAGAGATTACTTGTGGTGTTCGAAAGCCCCACGAGGACACGCAACTTTCGAGAAGCTAGTCATTTTATTTTTTATTGCGTTTTTCATTCGCACCATCCCTCAGATTTAGACATCTTTTTGGGGCACCCGTCCCCTTGTAACTACCTTTCGTTGTTTATGTGATTTCCCCCTCTCTTATTATAGTACAATAAAATTAAAGTTTAAACATGTCAGTGCACTGTTTTGTTTAATCACACTATACCTAGACTTTATGGTAAAAATCTTTTCCCAATGAGGAGAATTGGCCTTAGCGGCGTTTTGGTGCTTCTCGAATCGTTATTTATTATATCTGTGTTTACCCATATGAGCTTCATGGTCTGAGCTAAGCTGTAACTGATCTGCCACGCACTCGATTTCAGTTCAATAATATTAAGCTCAGGCGTGTCTTCATAAGGAATACGACGATTAAGTATATTTATTTTAGAACTAAACGTGTTGTCTGATCCTTATGAATACCGAAACGACAGTTACATTGGAACCAAATGTGAAATAAGGCCTATATCCTGGCGTTAGGAATATTTATATCTCATAGCCTTGAAGGAAATGCGAAGATTTAATCAGGAATCCTATTTGTATATAAAAAAGGAGCAGTTAGCATTATAGAAGAAAATCCCTTATGCCTCATAAATCTCAGTTAAGGGCAATTCATTATGAGAGGATTAAGCTTATTTAAATTGATGTGATGCAGGAATGTTCGCTCTGACATTGACCATCCTGCTTCCATTTTTAGGAGAGTAGCTTGGATGAATAAGGGAATAAATACATTGCTTTCGACAGGGCAGGAAAGGATGACCCTTTTGAAAGGATTCATATTCAGGCGAGAACCATTTATGTAATTAGATGTAGCAGCTCTAGGGAAGGTGAATGCTCTAAATAACTTGGAAATGAATGTTCTAATATATGTTTTATTAAACTATACTAAAGTCCAATTGGGTTAACATTTATGCCTGTAGTTTTTCATGATTTCTTTCAATCCCCATTAAACTTCCCGAAGAAAAAAGGAGATGCCTACAGCCACCTCCTTGTGCCATAAAATTTTCTCCGTCATAGTCCCTAAACTATTCTAAATTTATCTCTCCCATCCCTCATCCTTTACCATTTTATATCTACTGGTTGTCACGAAATCCCTTATTTTGACCAACTCATATCAAATGACGATTAAATTGTGACGTAAATGATGCTCACGCGAATCAGAAGCCGAACGTGATTCGAAAGAGTCGTCTTTAATCCATTATAAGAAATCAGTTATTGCCGAGTTACCGTTTCTGAGAGGCTTGGAGCCACGTGCCAACTAAGAACCCGCCCGTGCCAACAAAATACCCTCTTGGGAACGTTAATACCGGTACGTAGGCCCTAATCGGTGTCGTTGTCACATTTGGTTCAGATGTGGCCTTAGTGCTAAGGCTTTTCTTGTGGCTTTAGGGTGTGGTTCACACGGAGAGGACAGTTAGTAAATGGGTTTTTAAATTTGACCTTACTGTAATTGTTTCAACTTAGGTCTTACCAAGGTAGGCAAAACAGGATTCGCGTTCAAAGACGCTAAGATTAAATTAACTAATAAAGAGCTTAGTATTTAAGAAAAAAACAATAATCGTGACAAATTTTGTATCCTACAAGAAGATCAACTACAAAGCCTAGTTGTAGGACCGAGAAGTGGGAACAAGTATAGTCACATCGTCACCTTTAAAGTGTGGAATCGGTTAATGTGTTTTGAAACAATCGGCACGATTTACGAACACAAGTTCACATGTACTTACCTAAAAAAACTTGCGGGCGGGGGGGTAAATTTGTGCTTTTACTTTTCCTCGTGTATACATCTGTCTTGTCATTGAATACTTTTTATTCTCTTCTCTCTCCATGGGAGATTCGAGTTGGTATTTTTGAGAGCATCCTGTGCTAATTTGTCTCTTACTTGCTTTGAATGCTTACTCAGCCCCAGCATAGGAAGTTGAAAACGTCTGTTCTTCGGTCCTCTTCATCCTTCTTCTTCTCTATTCTTGCCCATTCTAAGTGAACCTGTTCTCATTAGCTTATACAAGTTTACTTTCCCAATAATTAAAAAAAAAAAATTGTTTCTTATAATTTCTATTTTTTTTCATCTCTTCCTCTAACTCCCGAGTGGTTCTCGTCTCTTTTTACAAAATTCTCGATTATAAGCGAATTACTCAATAATAAATTCCCAAAGGAATTAGATGCCACTTCTCTGAAACAAATATCACCATTTTTTTTCCAACACCTTACCCAATTTTTAATTTTGTATCGGTAGATCCCTAAAATGGCAGTGAGAGCTCTACACCCAACCAGTTCTTTGAAGATGGTTTCTTTGTCGCACTGTTTATGCCTTTACCGTCTCCTCGTTTTCTTTCTCGTTGCCAGTCTCTTTTATTTCAACTTTGTGTGGGGTAGGGGTTGGGGGACATACTTCATGTAAACTGGGTTTCTTATTTTTTGTTCGACATTGTTTCTGAAAAGTTTTAAATGCCCTTAGGTTCCATATTTATTAGTGAGATTACGTGTTAGTGCAATCCAAACGCTTCTTTATTTTTGTAAGCCTAGTCTATCTTTTTTTTTCTTTTGGTATTCATCATCTCGACATTAAGCGTCATTATACCCCAATTGCTAACTCGAAAAAGATTTTAAGAGTAAAATCCGCAAAAAAATGAAGCTAAAAAGGAAATAAATATTGATAATTATAATTATAAGTATAAGTACTTACTTTATTTTGATATCTATAGCAGCAAAAATATATTTCAAAATATCTTCAGTTTCCACAGGGTGTTTCTAAAGTCCGTGGGCAATTTCAAAGATTCAAGGGGGTCTAAAATCCTTGAGCAATTCCAACATACAGGGTGGTCTTGAATTCCTAGTCAAATTCAGATACACAGGGTGGTTAGTATATTTATATTTGAACTGGACAAGAACTTTAGAACCAAATGAATTATTGAATTGCCCGTGGACTTTAAGACTAATTGTAGGCTTCTGTAGGCTGTACCTCTCCGATATTGAGTTTAACATAAACAATTGCAGCCAATTTCTTAAATGAAATTTTACGATGTTAATCGTACTTACACTTTCCATTTGTCATGAAAATCTGTCAAGATTAAGATTTATGCACATTTGGGAAGTTTTTTGAATGGATTATTTTCACCAACCTTAACTTTAAAATTATAGATTATGGACCATAAGAGTTCGGTATTTATTTTATATTTTTGTTTACATTTTAGAACTGAAGTAAATGAATCGTATTATAATGATACTCAGCAGCATCTTTTAATTGTCAGATAATCCTATCAAATCTAAGATAAAATGGTCTCTCTTTTTTTTTTTTGCATACTTCAATGCATATATTCTGTGGCCTACAACATTTTTTTTGGGGAGGGGAGGGAGCTATAAAATTCTCACATCATGCAACAACCTCCCTCCACTCTAACCTGGTCCTTCAGTCAGGAGGCTCTCACAAAACGTGTGATAGGGGTCCTACCACACGTTGTAGGCTCAAAGGCATTCTCTCTTAATCTCCCAAGCGGTCGGAGTGAGCAGAGCTCCTCTGATACTGGGAAGCTATTAACAACAACAACAACAACAACAACTGTACCGGAAATGTGGTTATTTTATTTAGTATTTCTAAATGACCTGACTCCGGTTCTTGGGTTCATTAAACGTCACAGGAAGAAATTTAGATTTTTTTATCTCAAGGATTTTTAGTCGCGTGGACGCGATTCTATAAGTTACTATGTCGACCAGTCGGTCGGACCGATGAGTTTTTGAAAGTGGTGTTAATTGATAATACGTTTGTTAATTATTTTTTCAAAATTAGTGAAATAATTGAGAGCACGAGACTTAGGTCTGTTGAGCTTGTTTGGCAATGACCCTGTAACTATTCGGCCGATTCTAACGAACTTTGAAACCCTCATGTTGTTTTACATTTCCTTTCGAATGATATAATTGCCAAGGTCCTCCCAAGGTTAGTCTAGAAATTATTAAAAGAAAACTGACTATGGGTCGGATTGCCTCACTTGTTGAAAGTTGTGAAGGTCATAAGTCAGAATAATTGAGACCACGCGACTTAGTTCTTTGACCTTGTTGAATCTCAATCAACCGCCAAGTTTCGGTCAAATCGAGCTCAAGGTTGATTAGGGGTATTTTTTTTAATACCCATGCCACTTCTTTGTACCATTTTATTGAACCATTATCATGAACAACTTTTTCACGAAAGTCGGCGCGTATCATCTTCCCTAAACTCCACCTCCCTGTCCTTTATCAAAACCACCCATGATCTCTCGTTAACCTACTGGATACGGAGTTGGATTTCTGACGTCAAGGCAGCGGTTCAATCACAGTGACTGCGTACACAAAACTTTCAGCGCCGCCCATTGGGCGGATACGCTGATACTCGTACTCGTGGGTGTAAGCAGCTTCACACGCATCATCATGCACATGACAATCCGACATCGCTATCATTTCCCTTACCGCATTCAAAGCCAAACATGGCCATTTTCTCGGAGTACTAGTGTCATATGAGGGGGTACTCATATCCACATTCCCCCAACCCGGACGTGGTGCCCCACTGAAATTATTAAAGGATCCGCCATCGCTGGTTGGTGTAAAAAAAATTATAATCTTACCCCCCCTTCATCGACGAGCACCGGCGCCTATTGCTTTCAAGCTCTCCAAAGATTGTCAAACTGATTTTTATGTTAGTTTTATTATCTGGTCGGTGGATCTCGTTCCGAATGTGAGGCACTTGGGTAACCATACGCATCCCATAAACACAATCACTACTAACCTCTGCCATACTTATTTATGGCTTCCATGCCCTGGTACAACATACGGTGTTATCTCATATTAACATTAGTTTCATCTTCCACACTCACATTATGCAACTCACCAAAGTGATCTCGCCATCTACTTTTGGACACTCCATTGCTCACAAGTACTCTGTTATTCTCACCCTTGATGTTCACCCAATCATTATTCTCTTTATCACCTTTACCATTTCATTACAAAACAGCTTCTTGCTCCCATCCGGATCTTCATTCACATTCGTTTCATCTTCCATACCCACAATTTTCCACTCCCCAAAGTGCTCTAGCCACTTTGGCCACTACATTATTCAAAAGCACTCTGCTATACTCACTCTTGATGTTCATCCAATCCTTCTTCTCCTTTTCACCTTTCTGATTTCCTTCCGAACAGTGTCTTGTTCCTATCCGGATGTTCATTCATCTTCCGTCCCAATGCTTCATTTGCTGTTTCGGAAATCACTGGTTTCACTTTTCTTGCCACTTTCTCTTATTTATTCATCTGCGTTTCCCTGATATGTTCAGCATTGCCTCGAGTAGAGTGTTGCACCCAGTACACCTCAGTTTACCCGGTGGTTGAAACTAAATTGAGACTACCTGAGTTTTATTTTTTAGGTACATTTCCATCTTACCATTTTCCCGCTACTTTCTTTGCAAGTCTCTTCTTAACTATTTTGTTGGCCAGTGGCTAGTTTTATTGCTTTGTGGGGCCAGTAGAGGGGAGCGGGATCACCCATATCCTTTGCCTCCGATTGCAATGGTTTCGAACATGTCTCGGGATCCTCCAGGATGCCGAACAGGTCACTAGTGACGATCCGGACTACATAGCAGAGACATTAAAGGAACCTTTTACTATTTTTTTTTCCTAAGGAAGATACAATTAATTTACCTATAATAAAAGAGAATATATTTTAATGGGGAATCTATACTTTGAAATTTCGACATAATTGAAAATGTAATTAGTCTTTATATGAATAAAATTCAAATTTGGAAAGCGCCCGAGCCCGATAAAATAGATCCAGCCTCCCTAATGAGAGAATCGTTCCTGAAAAGTTCAACGAAACAAATGTAAGACCAATTATCTTATCGAAAACGGAATAGAGACTAATCCTAGAAACTTTTGGCCCATTTCCTCTCTATTGTGGGTAAACTCCTCGAATCAATTGCTAGTTTCGTCGAGCATTCTAAAGCTAATTATTAATAAATTATTCGAAGCACGGCTTCGAATAATGGCGTTTATCAGTAATATAGCTGTAGATGTAGAATATCTTGGCTTTAGAAAGGCTTTTAACACCGCTCACATAACAGACTTTTGATAAAGCTTAAAACGCACGGAATAGGGGGCTGCGTGTTAAAATTGATTGAAGAATGGCTGGAAACAGTAGGCAGAGTTTTTGTAAATGGAAATTCTTCATCTCGTGGACATCGTTTACTAGTGGCGTTCTTCAGGGATTTGTACTGTGATCCTTATTTATATATATATATATATATATATATATATATATATATATATATATATATATATATATATATATATATATATATATATATAAGAAACTCGGTACTAGGGAAAGTATAATAATGATTGTAAAAACTGGCAAAACGACGAGTAGATTAGTCGAATGGTAGGAAATATGCCATTTAATGCGTGGAAAAGTGTAAGGTAATGCATATAGGTCATTGATAATTACGAGCTGATTACAATATATGTTTTCAAATTTTAAACCCAAGTCAATATGAAAAAGGAGTTAGATGTTTTGATCTCGGGTGATCTGTAATTTTCAAAACAATGTACTGTATCTCCACAAAGAGCAAATATGGTTCTAAGATACATAACTAGACATTTGTCGTTGAAATCAAAAGATTATCTTCCGTTATATAAGGCATTTGTACGATCTCATTTGGAGTGCGCCGTGCAATTCTGGTCGCCATATATGCGAGAGGACTGCCATATTGGAACGCGTCAAGCAAAGAGGGACGAAATTACTTCATGGAATTAGAATTACATCGTATGAAAACAGACTGAAGCACCTGAATTTGCTGTCACTGGTAAATCGGTATCTGCAGGCCAATTTATAGAACTATTTAAAATACTAAACAAGTTCACTAATATAAACTATAACACAAAGTTTGAAGTAGATAACCGAGTGCGGGTCGGAAATAACAGTCACAAGCTGGCGAACAACAAATGTATCACTGCAAATAACACAATTTCTTTTCGTCTAAAATACCACAAGCATGGAATAACATGCCTAGGAATGCCGCTGAAAACGCTACACTAAATATGTTTAAGAATGAGATAAATAAAAATTACTTCAAAATAAAACTAATAGAAATAAGAATTGTTTTAATTAATTATCTTCCATTACCTCCGACTTGCACCTTTTCGCTTCTCTCTGCTGGTTCGTAATTCTCTCCTTCCCCCCCCCCCCATTTTTTGTCTTTCTACTCCCCGCCCCATCTTTATTTTTCTTATCTATCTTTTACGCACCTGCGAAGGGATTGTATGTGTAGCTTTGACAACCTTGCTGCAGCTAACATCTGGATGATTGTGTGCCATCCTCGGCCCTAAGTGCCTAAAGGAAAATCTGTATCTATATATCTTCCACGCATTTTCACTTCCTTCAGCCTCATTTTTTTTTTTTTACAGATTTCTGCTTACAAACTTTCTGCTGTTGATGCCCTCGTTGATATTGCGCTTTAAATACGAGGAGGGGCGATAGGGTAGGGGGAGCTTTGAGGTCTTCTCTACTTCTCGATTGATAGAGCTATGGGGTGGGAAACGCTACGCTTTTAGAGTGGGGTCCATTGTAGCGGTCGATGGATCGAAAAAAAAGGGTGCTGGTTTAAAAGCTCGGTTTGAATCGAGTCTTTTATGGTTTGATGAATAAGAATGGCCGAGGAGAGAGCGGCACCATCTCCCCCTTCCCGTTGATCTCAGCTACAAGGAGTCAGGGGTTCGAATCTCGTCGTTGTTCCTAATTAATAGACTCCTCGTATTCTCTTTCTCACCTTTCTCTTTAACCTTTAACTTATCCACCACTCGTCCCAAGTCATTCCAGAACCTCTCTTTCTCAGCCTCACTCCCATAATTACATGGTTCATACAGTACAACCACGTACAACTTCCCCTTTGCAAATCTCCCCCATGCAAATCACTGAGTTGGCACATTAATACACAAATTGATTCACTCAAAAGCACCGCAACATCCTCTTTAGTCAAGGTGAATCCAGGATTCAATCATAAATGATAGCACGATCTTCCATCTCACACGAACTCTTCATTCCCTTTCACGTTTGTCTCACATGGTGCAAATATATGTAATCTCCCTCTTTTAAACACATATTACCTCTTTTCAACACATATATTACCTCTTTTAAATAAATACATTACCTCTTTTAAACACATATATTACCTCTTTTAAAAAAATATATTACCTCTTTTAAACGCATATATTACCTATTTTAAACACATATATTACCTCTATTAAACACATATATTACCTATTTTAAACACATATCTTACCTCTTTTAAACGCATATATTACCTCTTTTAAACGCATATATTCCCTCTGTGAAACACATATATTACCTATTTTAAACACATATATTACCTCTATTAAACACATATATTACCTATTTTAAACACATATCTTACCTCTTTTAAACGCATATATTACCTCTTTCAAACGCATATATTACCTATTTTAAATACATATATTACCTCTTTAAAACGCATATATTACCTATTTTTCAAAAACATATTTTACCTCTTTTAAACACATATATTACCTCTTTTAAACGCATATATTACCTCTTTTAAACGCATATATTACCTCTTTTAAACACATATATTACCTCTTTCTTCTTTCTCTCATCACATTCCACACAGCAACTCGATTCATCCATGACGCAAATAACTCGGCAAAAATCAGATATCCGAAATCACATATCTTTTTATTTGCAATATAAAAATATTGACGCCCATTTTACGAAGTACTTTTTTTCTTAATGATTCCCTCTGATGGTAACCTATAAGTGCGGGGTTCTAGTAATTAAGTAACTCCATCCGTAACAGTCTCTTAGAAGGGACGGAATCTCCCAACCGGATAATGAAACCAACATAAAGATCAGCTGACACTCGCTGGTCAGCCGTCAGCCCGAGCACCAGGAACCTGTCTTCTTTGGGGGTGTGGAGGTCTGGAGGGATGTATTGTGTTTTTTGTCACCGAGCAACGATCAATTAGGACACTTTATCACCCAGGTGAAATGGGAACCACTTCCGCGTCAGGGGTATGTTGACACAACTACCCATCGGCAGGATTCCTTGGAACAGAGAAGTGTATGTTGTGTTGTGAAGACAGTAGAGTAAAGATGACGGTGTTATGATTGGGTATGTGTGTGGTGGCATACGTAAGATCACCCTACCCCTGTGGGGGTAAGCACAGCGCGTCCACCAATCTCTGACTCGACCTCTACGACCGCTGTTTGTGTCCGCTATCGCTGGAATTGAACCCGATATATCGCCGTTGTCCACGGGGTTAATGAGGGCTCCCGAGGAAATCCACCTTTTTTTTATTCCGTAAATTTAAAAAAATATGATACAAAATTGTCAGACGAATTGAAGATGAGCTAAATTTTGAACTAATAAAAGTTTTGTGAATGCAAAATTATAGGAACTGAATGTACTACATTGGAGCAAGATCGAACATCCAAAGGGGCGGAATTGGGAACCCTGTTTTTAGATGTTCATGCTTTTGTGTGAACTTGTTTCTTTAAGTTGCACTCTTGCCACCCTTAAATTTTTTTTAATTCGTTGCGTTATCCTTATTTGTTTCCCTGTTTTCTTTATTTTAAGTCAATCCCTCTTCATTATCTCCCAAATGAGTGTAAATATCTTCTATGGATAATAAACTTTATCTTTGACCACTCCACAATGGCCTCCAACCATCTCTCACCCCTAGTATACAACCTATTCACACACAACATCCCACAACCACAAACCCCATTGATGAGCACCCACAACTACGCATACGACATCTCATTCACAGCACAACACCCCTCAATCATAACAGCAAGCAGGGCACTGCAACATTTAAACATTTAGAGCAATACCTCGCATAAAACCGCATGACCGCCTCACCCAACAAATCAACAGTAACGCTTTTCACATCCCACTACCATGAATCGAACAAACACGCCAAAATCAAACTAAATGAAGAACATCTGCCACTAAAAAAAACAACATCATTCTAGAACTCACACTAGGCACCCGCATGACACTCTAAACCCACGCCACAAAGATACAAACAAGGCCCACAAAGAAAATCAACGCCCTAAAAGCACTATCAAACATTACATTTGGACAATAGAAAGAGCCTCTCACCACTATACAAACAATTCATCCCCACCACCCTCAACCACGCAGCAGCAGCATGGCACCTAACCACAGACAAATCTCACGCGAACAAACTCCCAAAACTCAACACTTCAACAGAGCAATGACCCCTCCCCACCCCAAATACCGCTTGACAGCAAAATCCTACCTCCCAGACACAAGAAAGAAGCTCCAGCACGAAACTTCCAACATCTGTACGATAACCTTACCTCGCACCACCTAACCTTAACTTAATCAAACGCATCCACGCTACCTTCACCCAAGCAACATCATAAACGAGCCACCACCCCCTTAAAAAAAAACAATCAGACAATTAACTACTCAGAACAGCCCGAATAATCCTATTCTAATTCCGGTCAGGCCACTCCACTATACTACACAGGCCACTCCGCTATACTACACAGGCCACTCCGCTATACTCCAACAATACAAACACAGATTTAACCTTTCCCCGACAACCAAAATGCGCCAAAGCCCAGACAACATCACACACCTACTTATGGACTGCCTAAACCCCACACAAGCACGCACTACACACAATATCTCCTCTCTTAGGGAGCAGTGGACCTACCGATGGAGGGTGGTGGTATTTTTAATGGTCGTCTAACTTGCAGAAGAGAGGTAGAGGAGGAAGGGGGTGCAGGTAAAGTAGAATTGCCCAACGGCTTAGCCGAGTGGAAACACCGCTTCCGATTACAGCCGAGTTAGGCCACATTGGGTGTGACAATTTGCCGGATGAAGGTAACCATTAAGAACACCTTGGTCCGCCGGGTCCCACGTTAAACGGGTCCACAGACCAACTAGGTCATCTTTCAAGCCTTTGACTTTATTTCAGTCTGTCCTATCCTTCTTCTTCCCCTCTCCGGACCTCTCTTCCCTGGGTGCCTTCAAGCCCCGAGGGAGGAGGGCCCTGGGGAAACTCGGGGGGTGGGGGCAGGCCACGGGGGTCTATAACTTTTTCTCACACTTTCCCTTTTCATTTTCATTTCATTCATTCCGATTCAGGTCAAGTTGTCATACGCTGTAGATAGCAGTGGTTTAGATCCGATGTAGAACTGCAGAGGTCTCTAATATGAAATAAAAGGCCTCGAAACGAGTGCAGATCGCCGGTAAAAACTAAAAGCCTAAACAAATGAATTATTTTTACTATTTTTTTTTGTACATCACTTTCTGTTTTCAATTAAAAAGAATCATGTGTTATCGAGCTTCCCGAGCCTATGTTATGCAGAATTCCTAACGAAGTTTGTTCACATTGATATTATTATCTCGAGATTTTTCTCCAATTAGGGCGATTCTTTCCCTAATTTTCATTTTTTTCCTTGTCGAACGACATCCCTTATAATCCATTATCGCCTCACTTCAGCTTTAAATACATATAAATAATTTGTTCTGTGTTTTACCACCATTCTGCACTAGTTTTTTAGGCCCTTTATTTATCAATGGGGACCTAGTTTAACGTGGGATCCGACCCACGGGCATCTACAGCGTATGACACCCACAGTAAATTTTACCTCAATCGAGACGCGATCCGGCAACTTACCACAGATAGCGAATAATTCGAGGCACTTGTAATAGTTATTTTTAAATTGGTCTTCATCCAAATAGACGCCCATTAATTTTCAGGATGCCGGTTGGCAACTTCCAGATGGAGAAGGCAGCCAACTCCTATTTGACAAACAGAGGTGTGGAGAGTGCTATTTGACAAACAGAAAGGTGGATAAAGATATGGAGAAGCCAGCCGACTCTTATTTGACAAACAGAGAGGTGGATTAAGCTATGTATCTGTGGTTCAGCGGTTGCCCAATAAGATTTCTGTATTGTTTTTAATGAATCTCGAGAGAAGAATTTAAGTTTACAGACCTCGAAGGCGATTGGTTTCACCGCCTATGTAAATAATCAGACATCGCAATTGTTTACCCTTTTATAGTTTTGTTTAAGTGGTCATACAGTAGTCGAGATGACTGGAAAACTTATAGGGATCATAGGAAAATTGAGACGTGTTTATTTGTAACGTTCTAACCTGCATAGGATCTACTTTTATTGAGGAAGTTGACCGGACCAGGAGACATGTACGATCTCCCAGTTCCATTAGGCTTCTCAGTCTATTTATTTTTTTTCATCAAAGTTTAAAGCGGAAACCAACGAGGGCACCTCCCGCAGGAAGTTTGTAGGGAGAGGTGGCTAAAGAAAAGGGTGGAGATAGTGAAAATGTGCGGAAGATATACATAGGTATAGCTGCAGATCCTCCTACAGGTTTTGGGAAAGGGGGGGGGGCTATGTAACTTCTGGTAGAGATACCTACGCCGGTTCTTTATTATTAGTGAAGAAATTTAATATCAACTTTTAGTTTAGTATTTTTGTTAAATACCTCCAATTGGCGGAAGGTTTCTTTGCATATTCATCCAGTCTCAAAATTTTCGACAAAAACATATGGGATGCTTTGGTTATTCATAAGGATAACATCTTTAGTGTGGTGGTATGATGAAAGGTGAAGCAATAGCACGGCCTCATGGGTTTCCGATATCCCCCTCCGTCCCATCCGTGCATGGAGGGGCAGGAAGGGGTCATCCCAGGCCGACCTCTTCCCAAGTTCTCCCTCTCCCGCTCTCATCGGCTCTATTTTGGTCGATAGACATCAGGGTAGAGACGAGAGAGGTTGTATAAGATTAACCTCACTTTTATATAGAGATAGGCGGTGAAGTAATTCACTTCAATGCTTGTAAGTGGATCGGGGGAGGGGGTAAAATGTGTGGTGAAGATAGAAACATAAATAGTGGTGAAAAAAGAAAAAAGTAGAAGATTTGCAAAGGGATACAAGGGCGGTGTAGTGACTAATAGCGAGGAGTATTTAAACTACGGCGAAATTCTTCCGCTTTGATATTTACATATTTCTGGCTTAATTGTTTTAATTGATATAATCTCGGTTATTCTTAGTGTTTGTTCTTAGGCGGTTTTATAAATGATTTTGAAAATTTAGGACATAGCCTTTATTTTATTATTATGATGTTCCATTTGAAGAAGTGGGTGGATCTTGCTTGCTCTGACTCTGCGCTGTTTTGCGCGTGTATTGTCCTAAAAGAACTTATGATATGCTGCACCCGAACGCCATTTCATTTTAACTGAGCAGCTATTTGCAGATTTCTACATGTCAGACCTAGAAAACGATATTATGGAGAGAAATAGAGTTATACACGAGGTACCTAGACGACGATACTGTCACAATATTTGAAAAATCCAAACTTGTGTACCTTTATTCATTAACCATCACCAGAAAAAAGCGTCTTAAAATTTACATTAAAACTAGTCTCGTTCGTTTAATAAAACTAGTCTAACATCTTTTCTTCAGTTAATCCACTACAGTGAAGATTTTATCATTATGAATAAGGAAACATCAGTACACAATAAATATATATTTAAAGCATCATAAATATTTTTGTCGATGATTATAATACTTAAGAAACTGAGGTAAAGTCTTTTTAAAAAATATGCAAATTAATGTTATTATTATTGCAAATATCTCCACTACGCTCACCAATTGTGTTATCATATTTCTACCCAAATATTTCAGGCCTATTTTTCAATTTCCATTAAATACGAGTATATGTATATCGCGTCTGTTTTGGGCGGAAGAAGGACAGGGGGTACTCGTCAATAATAAACGGTGATTTTAAAGTCGGAAGTGACAGTCAGTCGGTTTCGTGGAGTGTGAACTCCACAGGTCGTCCTGACGTGTGCCAGCGATAGTAAAATAAAATCGAACTCCTATCGGTCCTCCAATTCCGTTACGAACGAGATTCAATATCGACTTCTCATATCTAACTTGCCGTTCACCGATCATAAACGCCCGGTTGGGCGCGAAAGAGCGCTGAGGAGAAAATGAGGAGAAAAAGATAGATCAACTAGAAAGCAACTCAGAGACCTCCGCTAATGTAAGAAAATGTCCTATCTCCTGATGTTAAAGAAAGTGAATAAGTGATCCAGAATCTGCATCCGAATAACATTTTGAAATAACTTGTATACAAACAGAGACAGTCCAAGATACACGTGTGATCACATCTAACATCTTTTGGTAGAGGTTAAAAAAAACCTGATTACTTTTACCCAGGTTATCATGGAGTAACTTTACCTTTTTATTTAAAGAACGCATAAACCAATATTTAGGCTCTCAGCTTATACATATAAATAAATATAAACACACATCCATACACAAACTTGTACACAGACTAAAAAGTAGAAGCAACCAAAACAAAAGGCAAATATCACCGAGTGTCTTGAATGAGACCTGCCATCTTCAAGGACTCGGATACATGTCATTCGGAAATCAGTTATTAATCACAATTAGCTAATTTATATTGCAGGAGGTTCGCCACCTGCAAGAAATCTAGGACTAAACAACATGGCACAAAGAAACCAAATCTAAGCACCAGTAAGAGACGGTAGCGACTCTCCGACGTCCCGCAACCGTGTTCGTATGTCCCTCCCGGAGGAGGGAGACGGTCACGGGGGCGGGGCGAGGCCCGGTTCCCTCGAGTTTTCCCAGCGCCCTCCTCCCTCTGGGCCTGAAGGCACCGAGGGAAAAGAGCTACAGAAAGGTGGAGAGAGGGATGGAAATGTGATGTATCTTCACACACCTGAAAAAGGAATAGCGCACTACTCCCGACGCTGTGAAAACATTGAGAGCAGATATGTGATGACAAATATATATTCGATTCTCTTATTCCCCAGGGAGATGTCTTGGACATAATTATGTGCGCCACCAAGCTTTGCGCCGAACTCTAAAAAGAGTTGCCTAGAACCGAAATGGGGTGTGGCCGGAGTTCTCCTTTGATAGAGACATAGTCGAGGTCTGCTACGGATGAAATGAGAGATACTGGTGAGTCGAAGTGTGTGGATGCTGGAATCGTGCGTACAAATGTTTGCCTTATCCTCTGCACACGTCGTAAATCAAGTGGCATGCCCCCGATGTCGACCAGCACTCTACGGTTTGATATAATACACCTCTCACCAGTAGTGTACTCTCAATGAACAAAGCAGTGGTAAAGTAACCGAATGGTTTTTGTATCAGCACCTCACGCACTGACCCACATGGAACGAACAGTTTTCAAGGCATGAAGCACACCATGGAAATTTTTTGTTGTATATCGTGATACAAGAGAACTTAATGCTCTGCACGTGCGCCTCACAGGAGAAAACGGCACCTTTCGAAAAAAAAGGACAATGAAACAGTGCGACACCACATCTAGGCGAACAATACTCAGCAAAAGATCCAAAGTGGAGTAATGTCTATGAGAGGTGGAGAGATCTACCACATGTGCGTAAAAAAATAAAGAGAATATCCCTTCACCCGTAACCGAAACGACGAGGTCACATAGAATGGAAAAAATAGCGTGGCGAAATACTGCTTTTCACAAAGAAAAGCCTAAAAGACAGCATTCCTCAACTTTAGAGAGCATCTCCTTCTACACATAAATGGAAATAACGATTTTACAGGAACTCAGAAAGATCGAGAACTGCACCTTCCGCCAAGTTTATTCGTTTACACGTGTTGTGAGGTGTAGGTATAGAGGAACAGATGAATAAATAATTTCTGAATACTTATTCAGAAAAAAGAAAACTGGTATAACCAAAGAACACTTTTTCATTTTGTGGCTAAAAAATTGAGGTTCGAGGCTGAAAAATGCAGGAAAGGAGAGGATAAGAAGAAATAAGCGGAAGGGTAAAAAGACTTAAGAGTGGCGAAGGCTGTAACAAATCTTATCTACTTTAGGGACGAGAATGCGTAGACAATGTTTTCCAGCGCAAATTCGTATATAAAAGTCAGGCACTCAAAAGTACGAATTTAAACCTCATTTCGGATGAATAAATAAACAAAAGGCAGGTTCTGAAAGTTGTTTATAAGAAAAAAATAATTAAATAAACGACGTAAGCTGCGATATCTCTAGAGAATGAGTTCTTACTTGGAGGTCTAACACCTCAAGGCGGTTTCGACAAGGTCTATCAAGGATGCATGAGGTTGCACTCACAGTTGGTTGATGTTTGGTATGTAGAGATTTCTTATTGTTTTAACTTTAATGATGCAATTCCGTAAATATAAATATGTACAACACACCAATATAAATGAGTTTCCAAATATATGAACATGGAAAATATGAATAAAAATGTATATCTATTATATTATTCTTTTATGGCATTTTATGGCATTGGTAACAGGGGTGGAAGAACTACCTGGTGCTGGGCAAGGGGTGCAGGTATGAAAAGGTTAAGAACCACTTCTCTACAGAAAGTAAGTTCATAGACGGCAATTGAAGCGGGGTAGGGGTGAAATTTATAAATCAACAAGTGGAGCGGAAGTATTTTAATTCTCTTAAAGTGATTCACATCTGCGCTCTTTCTTAGAATTTGTTCTTTGGGTTTGAAATTCTTCTCGTCAACACTTATGGATGACAAGGTTTGTTGTAACAATTCTCCTTAGCTTTGATTAATTGTCTACCAGTTTATTGTATTTATTTATTTCTTGGTTTTGTGTCTCTTCTCTCTCTTTCCCCTCCTCTTTCACATTGCTCAATAACCCATAGGATATAAGGAAAAATAATGATACACAAGCGACTTCGTCTTTTTATAAGACCAAATAAGGATCATAAATAGATTAAGAAAGAAGGAAGATATATATATATATATATATATATATATATATATATATATATATATATATATATAGCAAGCGGAATAAAATAATATAAACTATTTCACCCATTAAATAAAGTGAAAAGTGGGTGGGGTTCGTACAAATGCCAGCGAGCGTTCTTCGCTCTTTAGGCCACTGAACAACCAATAGACTACTGCCATCGAGCGTTCTTCGCTCTTTAGGCCACTGAACAACCAATAGACTACTGCCATCGAGCGTTCTTCGCTCTTTAAGGCCACTGAACAACCAATAGACTACTGCCATCGAGCGTTCTTCGCTCTTTAGGCCACTGAACAACCAATAGACTACTGCCATCGAGCGTTCTTCGCTCTTTAGGCCACTGAACAACCAATAGACTACTGCCACCGAGCGTTCTTCGCTCTTTAGGCCACTGAACAACCAATAGACTACTGCCACCGAGCGTTCTTCGCTCTTTAAGGCCACTGAACAACCAATAGACTACTACCATCCAGAGTGCTCGATGACATTATTATGTTATTCTGTTTGTTATCTCTCTCTTCCTTCATTCTTATGGGTTAATGAGTATCTACCTTGTTACGCGCTATTGTGATTTCCCGTTAATCACGTCACACTGTATTACACCTGTTTCCTAAGTTTAATAACAATTTTATATTTTAAGTTGATTTTTTTTTACTTAAACCTACTGCCTAATAGGTTCTCTAATGCATAAATAAGACTTTTGTTCTATTTATATTTTAATTAATTAACGTATAGCGTCGTTATAGATGCGTCATTCTCTGATAAGTCTTTCATGGTGAGATAAGGATCTCATTCACTGCTTTACGCGGTTGGTGTCTGATTAAAATGGTAAGGAATTCTCAACCAACGAAGAATGGCATAAACAAATCTGCGTCTCTGCTTAGTGATTTCACGTTGTTTTACGAGGAAGATTCCTATACTCGACTGTTCACCGTTGTTGCGGAAGAGTGAAAGGTATGTCTGATCTAGTCAATGAGTGAAAGTTCTGAGGTTGTGTTCATTTGGCGGCCACCTTGCTGGTAATTGCCACGAAATAGGGAACATTTCTGACCGCAGAGCTCACAATTATAAGGGAGGGTCTATTTCGATGAACTTTCCTTTGTGGGATAGGGGTTTTCACTCTCTTTGGTGTACACAATTTACTTTATCGAACATGTTCGCCCTTTCGGTCAGGTGAACGAGGTCTTGAAATAAAGTAGGCTTTTGACATGAATCACAGACCATTCTTTAAATGTATTCCCTACAAGACGCCAAAACTTATGGTAGACTTATATGTATTCCATCATGTCAATTCTCTTACTTAGAATATTTCACTGTATGCCTCGATATTGGAGGAAATGAGGTAGTCACATTTGTTATTTCGAATTCACGTTCTTTAAGCGTTCGACCTCAGTTGCAA
The DNA here is from genome assembly GCA_963969495.1 of Ceratothoa steindachneri. Lineage (NCBI taxonomy): Eukaryota > Metazoa > Arthropoda > Malacostraca > Isopoda > Cymothoidae > Ceratothoa > Ceratothoa steindachneri. The sequence continues at coordinate 166,066,948 of OZ018322.1, read as the reverse complement.
ATTTCCAACAGCAATATTCTTGCAACATAGTCTCTATCTACTCTTAACATAACATAATTTAACGGATGGCAAAAGACGCAAGGGCCTATCACATATGTCGACACTGCGGGTCTTTGTATTTTTGCTGTCCTGAATATGAAGGTTCGAGACCCTCTTCCCATTCAAAACACCGATGATCTTTACTGTCTCTTCGTTACTTTCTGTATCTTTGGTAAGTATCTTTGCCTATTCATCCCTTTTCCGTCTCTCATTTTCACCATGGAGTCATTCATTATCCTTTAGCATAATTTTTCTTCGCCGCTGCCACCGTTCAACAGAGCTGTTCCAATCAGCGAATTATTAATAAGCTTCCAAGACTAGTTATAACCATCTCTAAATTCAAACGTGGTTTGGCTGCAAAGAAGTTAAGTTTGGACTATATTGGCTTTAATATCAGACTCTTTCATTTCATTTTCAAATCTTGGCACACTTCGCCTCTAACCGACAATGTGTGTTTGCTCGTTCAAATTATTCTGAACTAAATGATTTCATCTCCCCTTCGCTCTCCTCCCGCTTCAACTACTGTCGATAGCTTAGCGATAAGGTATGGGGGCGGGGGCTTATGACCATATATCCTTTTGAGGGTAGTGTATCTGTGCCTCTTATACCCCTGGCAGTCTCAAACTAGTTTTGAGTATACATGAGCTTTATTTATCATTTCTAGACATTTATATTTTACCGTTTTCGAAACTTTTTACAAGCCTCTTGTCAGCTAGTTTTCATGGCCGGTGGCTGATTTCGTTGGCTGGTCGTAGATTAGCTTTCGGTTCCTTTGGCTCTGGTTGGGTTGTGGCTTTTAACATGTTTGCATTCTTCCCAACCTTTTCTTCTTCTACTCCCACATCTTTCTTTCCTTTAGTTATCCTTTTCCGCACCCGTAAGAAGAGATGTCAGATGACTTCCGTATGCTTTTATGCCTGTAGGAGGATCTATGACTATTTATCTTCCACAAATCTCTCCTTATAAACCCTGCGAGGGGGGGCTCATTGCTATTGCGCATTAAATTCTAGGGGAAAGGTGGTTTTTTTATTCGTTCAGCGTTAAAAATAGCCGTGTTACTTACTCATCTTCCGGGTAATTTCCCTCTCTCTATCCAAGTTAAATGACTCACTTTTTTAACCAACCCCAATGAAAAGTTAGTCATTGGGGTACGCTGATCAATAGGAATTTTAGATTTCTTATTCATATTTATTTTTTACTTTTATTATTCACCTCTTTTTATTTTAAAGGAACATGATGAAAATCGAGTTTTTTTTTGGTTAGATTTCAAACGGTTCTCGTTCTTATTTGCTTGAATCCTAACATCAAACTACCGATTTTTACCTGCGGCGATGCGCCTTGCTAGGCATCGCTTTTTTTTCTTCACAAGGAGTAAAGTTCAATTGTACCCATTTAGACTAATGAAATGACCCATATGACCATGGGGGATAGGGTTATTCACGCTGGAGATTTTAAATCTGCCATCGGATTTGGCGCTGGGTGGCGCCATCTAGTGGCAGAAGCCTCATTTAGTCATTCAAAGGCACTTGTAATTAATTTGAACCATGGGAGACCATCCATGCAATAACCATTAATCATCTTATCACAAAACGCCGCAGGTCATTGGATGAACTTTCCCACTTGTTTATTCTGATTTCATCACTGCTCCCATTCGATCCCCACTAAAATAGGCCTCCAAGTAGATTCAGTAGGCCCACGAGCAACTTTCTCTTTTAATATTCCTCGTCGGTGGCATTGACATTTTGTCTCCCGCACCTTGGAAAGCGCCTTGCAACTTTATTTTCTCTCATCTGATATCCTTGGATCACGTTCTCTCGGTCCTTGCCCCAACAGGAGTTTCCCAAACAAGGAAAGCCCCTCCCCCCCCTCCTCTCTAACGAGTCACCATGGGAACCACCCTTCCATCTCGCAGTTCAGTGAGAGCGTATTGTTGCTCTTTGTACGCAGAGAGCAATACCCTCTACCCCCCTCCCCCGCCCGAAATGTCTGGCCGCCCGCCACCCATAGTTTCTCCTGGATAGCCGCAATGAATGCGTCCTGTAGTGAATTTCCCACCACTGTTTTGCATAGTGGATCCAGATTGTTTGTAAGAGGCGGGAATGCTTAATCGTGTGTTAATTCCATCTAAGCGTAATTTGGGTGCCGTAGTGTAGGGGTGAATTAGGTTGGAGCTTACTACTTATCGATTTTTTAAAGATTTTGCAGCATCCAGATAGATATCTTCGTAAAGCATTTGCAATTTTGGGAAGGCATCGCTATTGCTAGGGTGAGGGGGTCCGTCTACCTGAATGAGCTTTCCGCTTTAAACGCCGACTCGACACCCTTTCTTCGATGGATTAGTTCGAGAATGAATCAGTCTGTGCTAAAACTCCGATTTTCGAGGCTCGTTTTTACTGTAAACTTGATGTGGTTTAAGAAAAAGAATTGTTTTAATTATCCTCGTAACTATTGGTTGCTAGCGAATTTTAAGATATGTGGAAGGACTGATTAACCATTTTTGCCTTTTGCGGTTAGGTAAATAGGCTCTAATCAAGTAATGGGAAATTTTCGATTTTCTATCTATTCAATTTTTGTTGTCTGATATTCGCCTATAGTCCCTCCCTGCACCAAGGTTGGATCACAACCTTCCCTCTCAACTTTATCTGTGATAATGTGTTCAATATAGCTTGATCTCTTCTGCCCATATTGTTGTCATCCTTTGACCTAACTTGGTTAACTATAGTTTGCAATTTTGTCTCTGCCTATCTCACTTGTATCTTTACTAAGGTATTCTCCCAGTGAGTTATTTGAATGCTCGAATTGTCCTGTTTTGGTTACACTCGGGATGCCTCTACCCGGTTCCAGTCTAGAGATGTTAAGGTTTGAAATTTTCCTTAATATATTTTAATTTTCCATTCATTTTTTTTATTATATTTCTTCTATATCTCGTTTATTTCCCCTTAAACTCTATAGGGTACTTTTTTTCGCGTTATGTTCCTAAATACATCTGATATGCAATATTTCTTATTATTTCTTTAAATTCACTGATTTTCTTATTCCTACATCATTTATTCTTCTTTCCTCTCATCACATTTTATCTATTGTTTCGTTATTTTAGTGATAGTCTCGTTTCATGCGTCGAGTTTTTTCGAACAATTGGATTTGCTAATTTCTTCTATGTAAATGGTACATAGTATGAAAGGTTTCTACCTGGTAGATCTAAGATCTCAGTGGTAAAGATAGGGAGTGGGAATAGAGAGACGGGGTCTGTAGGAAAGAGAGCTAGAGAAGTTCCCCTAACTCGCGTCAGCTGCTGCTGCCGGACGCGACTGCTTAACTCTTTTCTAAATAGACATTCTTAATGGGGATTTGATACGCGTCTTTCCGGTCCTACTATTTTTATAGAGGTTAATAATTCAGTCTTGTTCAATGTTTGTTTCAGTACTCTTATCATTTCTAGCGGGTATTTTTGATGTGTGGCCCCTATCTCATCTTGGCCAACATTCTTCCCACGATTTTCTCAAGAATAAAAGTGAAATTATTTCTTTTTTCTTTCACTTCCTCCTTTTTTTCTCGCTTCTTTCGTATATTTTTCCCGTCCCCTAATTAACATTTTGCTAGGGCAATTATGTATTTCAGTTCCCACAACGCTTAGCAAAATACAAAAGAATTGTTGCCTCGCCTTATTCACTGCCCAAGTAGGCCTAGGTCGCTCAGACTCAATGCCTTTCCCCCCAAACGCCATCTGGGCTTCGTCTTTCCCCGCTCTGTATTGACCCAAGGGCCGGGGGGGGGGGAGCTGTGTGGGGAGCAATTACAACACTCCCTCCTTTTCACGGAAAACTGGTTCAAAAAATAACTCGGGCATATCGAAGAAAGGGGGGTACTTCGAATTGGCAAAAGGGCCTTGCAGCCAGGCTCTACTTGAAACCCACTTCCCATTTCCGGGGGACTAGGATGGGCAAAAATCAGTGAGGGAATTTCTTTACACGAAAGCCAGTTTGCCTGGAGGTGCCGAAGGATGGGGAGTGCGTGCAGTTGTGCGCAGTCAAGTGATGACTCGAATTCTTGTTCGGAGGGAGCGGTGAAAGGGAAAAAAGAACTTTCTGGTGCTTTCTCGACGGGCGAGTCCGACCTCGAGCTTCGTAACGGACACGCGTGCGCCCTCCAAAACGGAGATATCGGCCACGCGCTCAATGAAGCCAAGGACCTGTTGTCGGAGGCAAGGAAATCCACGCGCCTGAATTCTGCAGGTAACCGCCGGGTATCGGAGGGTACGAGGTACTATTTACCTTAATCCAATCAAACACCAATTAAGAAGTTATTATTTCCGTCGAAGTGGTTTCCTTTTATTTTAGAGCTCTAGTTTTTGAGATCGGTGATCGTTTTCCTTATCCTTGATTCTGAGTCGATCAACTGTATATTCATCACTCAATTTAACACATATGTAGAAGAAGACAATTTAACATAGGACCCCCCACCCCACACACACTTATTTCCACACTCATTACCATGTTATGATCTTTATAAAGGAGAGTTGTTGTTTGTAGCTCCCGGGAGCAGATGACATCTCTGATCCCTCCGACCGCTTGAGAGATTAAGGGAGAAAACTTTGATCCTACAGCCAGGCACTTCAAGGAACTACGAACTAACTCCTTGGATATTTTCTTTTCCAGCACGTCATTTCGGTCTTTTATAACAAATCCTTTGCGTTTTTTTCTATAAAAAATTCCTAGAGCGAAAACCAACGAGGGCATATCACACAGAAATTAGTAGAAATGGAAGAAGCGAAAATATGTTTGGGCGCCCGGAGGAAACATCTGTTGATTTGGGGGCCGGCCGGGACGGCACGCAATGATCCAGATGTTAGCTGCAGCATGGTTTTTATATTGCAGCTGACACCCTATTGTTGAGTTAGTAATATTAAAGATGTGCCAATATAGGGGAAATATTGGGAAGAAAACACGTTAAAAGACCCCTTTTCCCTTCCGGAGCCAAGAGGGAAGGGGTGAATTTCTCTCCCGGCTTCCAACAAGTGATGAGTATGCGAAGGGTGGTCTGCGACTAGCCTGCAAAATTAGATGTCAGCCAAGAAAACTAAGTGAAAAATAATTTTTGTAAGGAAAAAGATAAACAAGCCAGGTAGTTTCAATCTAGTTTCAGACTACCGTTTAATGTGTCCGTGAGGTCGTGTCGCTCCGACGTTGGGCGACACCTCGGACCATTCAATTTTCTGTACTCTTCTAACTTTTGCCTCATTTTATCTTCCCTCCAGAACAACAAACGGAGATGGCAAATGAGATGGTGAGCCTCGTGTCCAGGCTCGAAGTGGCTGTGGACAAATTGGAACGTTTGGGAGGAGCGGGAGGAGGCGCGCCTAGTGCTGGGCCAGTAGCCCCCCAAAGTCGTAAGTTTGGCTGAAATGAATTTTTGATCTGTTCAAAAATGAATGATTTTTTTTGTGTGCTGACGATTCTTTACCCCCAAATCAGATGTGTCTTAAGTTGCTCAAGGAAACTTAAGATGGGCATTTGGATGGAAAATTTATTTTTGTTTTTATTAATGACTAACGAACCGATTGCAGTCTCTTAGTGCTTAATCAGTTAGGATTTTTTTTGGGGGGGGGATATCTTACATTTAAAGCGAAAACTAACGAAGGCATCTCACCCTCCAGTAAGTTTGTATGGCAATATCTGTACGGAAAGCAGGGAAGATAAAATAATAGAAAATGTATGGTAGCTGTATAACAGCAGTTCCATCTTACGGGCATTAAGGCTGGGTTGGCACTTAACTGCGGGCGTTGGTTCTAGGATGGCACGCAATCCTTCAAATGTCAGCTGCAGCATGGTTTTGCTTAGTAGGAGGAAAATAATCTTTAGAAAACATTAAAATCATTGTGTTTGATCGAAAAATTAGTATTTTAATATAACCATGATTTTGTCCATTGGTGTTTCATTCTCAAGTTTTCCATTTTGCATTTTTTGTCCTTATCTCGCGAGTCGGTATGTTCGTAAGTTTGAGATGTGCGTATGTGAAGGTGTCCCCGAGAAGTTTTGAAGGGCGTTTCGTAAAAAAATGGACTTTTGAGTCAGGTTTAATACACGGCTCAATTCGTTGACCCACCATCCAACCATGTCTTTGTTGTCCGTGGTCGAGCTTCATCAGCGTTTATTTACTACGACCATGTAAAGTTCCAACTATTTTTAAACTGTACCCAGGTTTAAATCGACTAGATTTAGGGATGATTCTTTTCTCCTAACGGTTATTACCCATTACTGAAATGTCCATTAAAACAGCGCAGTTCAGTCACGGAGAATTTGATCAATGGAAATTGATGTTTATTACTGGTTCGTATTGAAAGATACACACTCAACAGTACGATCTAGAGTCCGCTTCTGGCGGACTGAATGGAAACTGGAAATTGACTAGGGCAGACTTCTACAAAACTCAAAGACTGAAAATATGGAGCAAACACATAGTAAATTTAATACAGGGTGCCCCCCTCCACCACCACCCTAAAAAAATGTGGCTCATCTTTCAATAGGCTTTATTTCTTAAATCTACCAAGAATTAAGAAATAAATGAAGCCTATTGAAAGTTGGGGCCCGTGTATTAATTTATCTAGGATCCTTTGTAAATGATAGTGGTACTATGTACCAGATTACGACCAGGAGGTATGGTATGAAAGTGTCTGGTTCGACCAAAGCGTTAGTGAATGGTAAGAGTTTGAATGGAAAATTGTGCGATGGAACTGTATGAGAGTATGCTGGTGTCGCGGTGTATGGGAGTGAAACTATGGTATGGAAGAAGGAAAGATATCGAGTAAGAACAGTGCGAATGGAGAGAAATGCTTGGTGTACAAAGGTGGATAGGGAAGATGTTTATGGTGTAAAAGAGGTTGTGATGGGAACTCTTGTGATGTGGTGGTATGGGCATGAAAGAAGAATGGATGAAAATAGACTTGCGTGAGAAGGGTTGGAAGACCGCGTAAAAGGTGGGTTGATTATGGGTGTTTGAGAGAGAAAAGAGGCCTGACTGAGGAGAGAGTGGGTGATATTGTGTATGATACGATGAGCGGTCAATAAGTTTTGCAACTCGGATATAAGGAAACGAGATATGAGGAAAAGTGTTTTATTATTTTTGAATATAACTACCCTCGACTTCAATGCACTTGCGCAACTTGTCCCTGAGGCTTCGAATTCCCGACAACCAGAAATCTCCCGACTGCTGTTCAATCCACTCCTGGACGGCGAGCTGGACATCTTCATCGTCCCCAAACTGGCGTCCACGCAGATCAGCCTTGAGCTGGCGGAATAAAAAGTAGTCGCTAGGGGCCAAGTCTGGACTGTAGGGGGGATGGTTGAGCTCTTCGAATCCGCACTCGCACAGGGCAGCTTGTGCAACTCTGGCCTTGTGGACTTTGACGACGTTGAAGTCGATCATGGGGTGTGAGGTTTCATGAGGTTTCTAGGGACCCAACGGGCAGAGACCTTGGTCATGGCCAAATTGTCGTGGAAGATGTTGATAACACTTCCATGTGATATTCCAAGTTCTCGCTTGATTTCTTCGACCTTCACCCGTCGATTTTTGAAGATCATCCTCTCCATACGGGCCACATTGTCCTCGTTGGTCACGTCTGACGGGCGTCCTGGACGGGGGTCATCTTCAAGGGACTCACGAGCATGGCGGAACTCCCTATTCCAGCGAGCAATGGTTGCATAGGAAGGGGCGGTGATGGTGTAAACTGCAACCATGCGTTCATGGATCTCTTTTGCATTCTTGCCTTCCTTGGTCAAAATTTGATCAGTGCGCGGTGCTCAACCTTCTCCATTGTTGAAAAATTTGTGACTGACGATCTGCGATCAGCTACTGCTTCTTAAATAGACGAAGAAGAAGCGTGCGGCTGCAGGTCCTGACTTGTCATAACTTGTCATCCCCCTTCCTCTGTTTTGCCCTACCGATTCGCAAAACTTATTGACCGCCCCTCGTAGGTGTAATGGAAGGAGTTTGTGAGGGTGCGTGTTAGGGGCCTTTGTCCAGGGATGAGATGCTACAGCACAAGGAACCCATCGCTATGAAGGGCAGATTGGGCGTGGAAAAAATATGGGAGGCTTTGTGCTGAATAGGGCATAAAGGGACGGTAGGTGGTATTTAGTGAGGTTAAAGTGTACCTACCCTACTTTAGTGGGAAACTGGTAGATGCTGAAGTCTCAGTTTCCTCTTTAATCTTCCCTGTGCTTGAGAGAGACAGGAAATAAAAGTTACCGAAAGTCACAGAAATTCAACTTACCTTGAAGTGGTTATTTGTGTCTCTTATTGATAAATAGTGGTAGGTTGTCTCGTATGGTTAAATAGCGGTCATTTGTCTCTTATTGATAAAGAGCGGTCAGTTGCCTCTTATCAATAAATAGCGGCCATTTGTCTATTATTGATGAATAGCGGTAATTTGACTTATTGATAAAAAGCATTCACTAGTCTCTTATTGAAAAATAGCGGTCATTTGACTCATATTGATAAAGATCGGCCAGTTCTCTCTTATTGCAAAATAGTGACCATTTGTCTCTTATTGATAAATAGCGGTCATTTCTTTCTTATTGATAAATAGCGGTCAGTTGTCACTTATTGATAAATAGCGCTCATTTTTCTCTTTTTGATAAAGAACATTCAGTTGTCTCTTATTGATAAAGAGCGTTCATTTGTCTCTTATTGATAAAAAGCAGTCAGTTTTCTCTTGATAAATAGCGGTCATTTGTCTATTATTGATGAATAGCGGTCATTTGACTTATTGATAAAAAGCATTCACTAGTCTCTTATTGAAAAATAGCGGTAATTTGACTCATATTGATAAAGATCGGCCAGTTCTCTCTTATTGTAAAATAGTGACCATTTGTCTCTTATTGATAAATAGCGGTCATTTCTTTCTTATTGATAAATTGCGGTCAGTTGTCACTTATTGATAAATAGCGCTCATTTTTCTCTTTTTGATAAATAGCGGTCACTTTTCTCTTTTTGATAAAGAGCGGTCAGTAGTCTCTTATTGATAAATAGCGGTTATATGTCTTATTGATGAAGAGCAGTCAGTTGTCTCTTATTGATAAAGAACGGTCATTTGTCTCCGATAAATAGCTGTAATTTGTCTTATTGGATAAATAGAGGTCATTTATCTTTTATTAGTAAAGGACGGTCAGTAGTCTCTTATTGATAAATGGCGACCAGTTAGTTGTCTTTTATTGATAAATAGCGGTCATTTGTCTCTCATTGATAAAAAGCGGTCAGCTGCGTCTTATTGATAAATAGTGGTCATTTGTGTCTTATTTATAAATAGTGTTCATTTGTCTCTTATTGATAAAGAACGGTCAGTTATATCTTATTGATAAATAGCGACCAGTTGTTTCTTATTGATAAATAGCGGTTATTTTACTCTTATTGATAAAGAGCGTTCAGTATTCTCTTAGTGATAAATTGCTACCAGTTGTCTCTTATTGATAAATAGCTGTCATTTGTCTCTTGATAAAAGCGGTCATTTATCTTTTATTCATAAAGAGCGGTCAGTTGATTCTTATTGATAAATAGCGAGATGTTGTCTCATATTGATAAACTGGACATTTTTTCTTATATAGATCGGTCAGTTGTTTCTTTTTTATAAAGAGCGGTCATTTTTTTATTATTGATAAATAGCGGTCATTTGCCTCTTATTGATAAAGAGCGGTCAGTTGTCTTATTGATAAATTGAGGTCATTTGTCTTATTGATAAATAGCGGTGAGTTGTCTCTTTTTTATAAAGAGCGGTCATTTTTATCTTATTGATATAGATCGGCCAGTTGTCTCTTTTTATAAAGAGCAGTCATTTGTTCATTATTGATAAATAGCGGTCATGTGTCTTATTGATAGATAGGGGTCATTTGTCTTATTGATAAATAGCGGTCATTTGTCTCCTATTGATAAAGAGCGTTCACTTGTGTCATTAATAAATAGCGGCCATTTGTCTTATTGATAAAGACCACTCACTTGTCTCTTATTGATAAAGAGCGGTTATTTGTCTCATTGATAAATAGCGGTCATTTGTCTCTTATTGATAAATAGCTGTCATTTGTCTTATTGAGTAAATGGCGGTCATTTGTCTTTTATTGATAAAGAGCGGTCAGTTGTCTTATTGATCGGTCAGTTCTCTATTATTGTTAAATAGTGGCAATTTTCTCTTATTGATAAATATCGGTCATTTTTCTCTTTTTGATAAAAACGGTCATTTTACTATTTTTGATAAATAGTGGTCACTTTTCTCTTTTTGATAAAGAGCCATCTGTAGTCTCTTATTGATAAATAGCGGTAATTTTTCTCATTGATAAATAGCGGTCATATGTCTCTGATTGATAAATAGTCGTCATTTGTCTCTTATTGATAAATAGCAACCAGTTGTTTTTTATTTATAAATAGCGGTCATTTGACTCTTATTGATAAAGAGCGTTCAGTAGTCTCTTATTGATAAATAGCGACCAATTGTCTTTTATTGATAAATAGCGGCCATTTGTCTCCTATTGATAAATAGCGGTCTTTTGTCTCTTAATGATAAATAGAAGTCATTTTTCTTATTGGTAAATTGCGGTCATTTATCTTTTTTTGATAAAGAGCGGTCACTTGTTTACTTATTGATAAATAGTGATCAGTTGTCTCATATTCATAAACAGCGGATATTTTTCTATTATTGATATAAATTGGTCAGTTATCTCTGTATATAAAGAGCGGTCATTTGTTTATTATTGATAAATAGCGAACATTTGTCCCATTGATAAAGAGCGGTTAGTTGTCTTATTGATAAATTGCACTCATTTGTCTTATTGATACATAGCGGTCATTTGTTTCTTATTGTTAAATAGCGGTCGTTTGTCTCTTATTGTTAAATATCGGTCATTTATCTTTTATTGTTAAATAGCGACCAGTTTTCTCATATTGATAAACAGTGGACATTTTTATTTTATTGATATAGCTCGGTCAGTTGTCTTTTTTTTATAAAGAGCAGTCATTTTTCACTTATTGATATAGATCGGTCAGTTGTCTCTTTTTAGAAAGCCGTCATTTGTCTTTTATTGATAAAGAGCGTTCCCTTGTCTCATATTGATAAATAGCGGTCATTTGTGTTATTTATAAAGAGCGGTCAGTTATCTCTTATTGATAAAGAGCGGTTATTTGTCTCATTGATAAATAACGGTCATTTGTCTCTTATTAGTCAATAGCTGTCATTTGGCTTATTGGATAAATAGCAATCATTTATCTTTTATTGATAAATGGCGACCAGTTGTCTATTATTGATAAATAGCGGTCATTTGACTTATTGATAAAAAGCGTTTACTAGTTTCTTTTTGAAAAATAGCGGTCATTTGACTTATTGATAAATATCGGTCAGTTCTCTCTTATTGTTAAATAGTGGCAATTTGTCTCTTATTGATAAATAGCGGTCATTTGTTCCTTATTGATAAATAGCGGTCATTTTTCTCTTATTGATGAATAGCGGTCATTTGACTTATTGATAAAAAGCATTCACTAGTCTCTTATTGAAAAATAGCGGTCATTTGACTCATATTGATAAAGATCTGCCAGTTCTCTCTTATTGTAAAATAGTGACCATTTGTCTCTTATTGATAAATAGCGGTCATTTCTTTCTTATTGATAAATTGCGGTCAGTTGTCACTTATTGATAAATAGCGCTCATTTGTCTCTTATTGATAAAGAGCGTTCAATTGTCTCTTATTGATAAATAGCAGTCATTTGTCTCATTGATAAAGAGCGGTCAGGTGTCTCTTGATGATAAAGAGTGGTAACTTGTCTCATAGATAAATAGCGGTAATTTGTCTATTATTGATAAATAGCTGTAATTTGTCTTATTTGATAAATAGCAGTCATTTATCTTTTATTGATAAAGAGCGAGGAGTTGTCTCTTATTGATAAATGGCTACCAGTTGTCTATTATTGATAAATAGCGGTCATTTGTCTCATTGTTAAAAGCGGTCAGTTATCTCTTTTTGATAAAGAGCGGTCATTTGTCTCTTAATGATAAAGATCGTTTAGTCGTCTCTTATTGATAAATAGTGGTCATTCGTCTCTGATTGATAAATAGTGATCATTTGTCTCTTATTGATAAAGAGCGGTCAGTTGTATCTTATTGATAAATAGCGACCAGTTGTTTCTTATAGATAAATAGCGTTCATTCGACCCCTATTGATAAAGAGCGTTCATTAGTCTAATATTGATAAAGATCTGTTAGTTTTCTCTTTATAAAGATCGGTTAGTTGTCTCTTATTGATAATGATCGTTCAGTTGTCTCATATTGATAAATAGTGGTCATTCGTCCCTGATTGATAAATAGTGATCATTTGTCTCTTATTGATAAAGAGCGCTCAGTTGTATTTTATTGATAAATAGCGACCAGTTGTTTCTTATTGATAAATAGCGTTCATTTGACTCCTATTGATAAAGAGCGTTCAGTAGTCTCTTATTGATAAATAGCAACCAGTTGTCTTTTATTGATAAATAGCGGTCATTTGTCTCTTTTTGATAAATAGCGGTCATTTGTCTTATTGATAATTAGCAGTCATTTATCTTTTATTGATAAAGAGCCGTCAGTTGATTCTTATTGATAAATAGCGACCAATTGTCTTATATTGATAAACGTTGGACATTTTTCTCTTATTGTTATAGATCGGTCAGTTCTCTTTTTATAAAGAGCGGTCATTTGTTTATCATTGATAAATAGCGGTCATTTTTGTCATTGATAAAAAACGATCAGTTGTTCTATTAATAGCGGTCAATTGTCTCTTATTGATAAAGAGCGTTCACTTGTCTCTTATTGATAAAGAGTGTTTACTTGTCTCATATTGATAAACAGCGGTCATTTGTCTTATTGATAAAAAGCGGTCAGATGTCTTATTCATCAATAGCGACCAGTTGTATCTTATTGATAAAATCGTTCAGTTTTCCTATTGATAAATTGCGATCATTTGTCTTATTAATAAATAGCGGTCGGTTGTCTCTTATTGATAAATATCGGTCATTTAACATTTATTGATAAAGAGTGGTCAGTTGTCTCTTATTGATAAATAGTGACCAGTTGTCTCATTTGGATCAACAGCGGATATTTTACTCTTATTGATATAGATCGGTCAGTTATCTCTGTTTATAAAGAGCGGTTATTTGTTTATTATTGATAAATAGCCGTCATTTGTTTTATTGATAAAGAGCGGTCAGTTGTCTCTTATTTATAAATAACGGTCATTTGTCTCTTATTGATAAATAGCTGTCATTTGTCTTATTGGATAAATAGCGGTCATTTATCTTTTATTATTAAAGAGCCGTCAGTTGTCTCTTATTCATAAATGGCGACCAGTTGTCTATTATTGATAAATAGCGGTCATGTGTATCTTATTGATAAAGAGCGGTCAGATGTCTCTTACTAATAAACAACGGTCATTTTTCTCCTATTCATAAATATCGGTCAGTTGTCTCTTATTGATTAAGATCGGTCATTTGTCTCTTATAGATAAATAGTGTTCTGTTGTCTCTTATTGATTAATTGTGGTCATCTGTCTCATATTGATAAAGAGCGGTCAGTTGTATGCTATTGATAAATACCGATCAGTTATCTCTTATTGATAAAGATCGGGCATCTGTCTCTTAATGATTAACAATGATCATTTCTCTCTTATTGATATTGATCGGTCAGTTGACTCTTATTGATAAATAGGGGTCTGTTGTCTCTTATTGATTAATTGTGGTTATTTGTCTCTTATTAATAAAGAGTGGTCAGTTGTATCTTATTGATAAATAACGGTCATTTGTCTCTTATTGATAAAGAACGTTCAGTGTTCTCTTATTGAAAAATAGCGATCATTTTTCTCTTATTGAAAAATACCTGTTATTTGTATTATTGGATAAATAGCGGTCTCAAGTAACTGCCTGGGTCAAAAAGTAGAATAATCCATAAGAATTTAAGGCTGACGAAAACATCGCGAAAATTTAGGGGAGGGGGGAATGAAACAAGTGACTGCGTGGGTCAGAAAGCAGAATAATTCAGAAGAAATTTAGGCTGAGGCAAGAAGAGCGAGAGAAAGAAAATGTAGATAAGAACAGAGAGGAGTCAATAATAGGGATAAAGAAGTAAAAAGAGCACGGAAGAAAATAATACGAAGTAAAACACGGGGCAAAAGAAAAATACAAAGTAATAAAAACACTAGATTACTCACAAAGCAGAATAATTCAGAAGAATTTAGGCTGAGGCAGAAGAGCGATGGAAAGAAAAGGTAGATAAGAACGGTGAGGAGTCAATAATAGGGATAAAAAGGTAAAAAGAACACGGAAGAGAATAATACCAAGAAAAACATGGGGCAAAAGAAAAATACAAAGTAATAAAAACACTAGATTACTCACAAACGCGTAGCTAGCAGCAAACCATAAGACGGGCATTAATAATTCAGGAACTAATAATACAATCACACATACAATGCTATGCAGAACCAGAGACGGTTAACAAATTGAGCAGCAAGACGAGCAACAAACAAACACCGAAGCGAAGTGTAAAGTCGGCTACACAACGGCGAGCAGAAAAAGCAAACGATCTGCGCATCGATCCCATTTTTCATGAGAGCTATGGAAGTGTCTGGGGCAATTAGATTATATATCATTGTAAAGGATTAGTGTGGGGAATGTGGCATAAACTTGCATGAGAGTATGCTGGTGGAAATATCTCTAGTGTGAGCAGTGTAAATAGACAACTTGAGAGGGATGTTTGGTGTGCGAAAGATTGATAGAGTGAAGAACAACTGGCTAAAATATTTTATGGTCTGAATGAGGTTGTGACTGGAAGTCTTCTGATGTGCTATGGGCATGTAAAAGGAATGGATGAAGATAGACTTTGAGGAGAATATAGGTGAAGGTTGGTTTAAGGGGGTGCTAGGGGCCTTATTTTTCCCCAGGGATGAACCTGACTATACGAGACACTCCAGTGGCAGTGTATATGTAGTAGTTTTAGTGGCGTTGAATCGCGCAAATCCGTTTGTGGGAAACTGGTAGATGGTCGAAGTTCTGAAATTCCCTTAATCCATAATTTTTAGTATCTAATCAAAATTAATACTAATTATTACTTAAATAGTATCATGATTTGGCAGGGCATGGGTAGACTAGTATATAAATAAACCAAGGCAGGATGATGATTATTTTAATTCATATTATTTTTGTACTCGCTTTCTAATTAAATTTTAATGGTTAACCAACTATGTTATTTACTCCTAAGTTCAAATGGTTATTTTTTTTTGCGTTCTTTCCTTAATAGTAAAGCAAGTAAGCCAGATGATATTCATGGTGATTACTTAAGCTCCTCGCTCCATTATAAATAGCTTACAGATTTAAGACAAGTGAAACGGAAGTATCCGTATATGGACAACATAATACATAAGCAGGGTGCGGTAGTTGTTGCCAAATCTCATAATTGTGTATGTTTACAGGTGTCAAATATAAATCGTTATTTCTTTACTCGAATAAATTTATAATTCACAAGTATCTAGTTTTAATCGTTCGACTGATTTTTATATATAAAAAAAACAGAGTAAATGTCATTGTTTTCCGGCCGCTTCACTTAGGATTACTGCCATATGTCGCTTTTTATATATTTTCTCTCATTTTTTTAAGCCATCATTTCGTCTTAGTATTACTTTTCAGCTTTGTTTTTTAGTTAATTATATGCATTTGTAGAGTTTTCACTATTTATCATTATTTTTTGTAATTACCAATTATACCGGCATTCCGTTCAGCTGGTACCGATTACAATAAGATTGGTGTTTTGTTGTGGGGTGTTTTGTTCACGTAGCCTACTGCTTAGTCAAATCTTCCAGGTAGCAGAGACTACTTATTACAGTTTTGACATGTCACTAGTTACAAATTAATTTAACACATGCTACGACGTCTTGTATATAATTTATTATAAAATTGCTCAAGCTTTTATATATTCCAGTCACATATTTTCATCTCGTGGATCGATTTCCCTGAAAAAGAAAAATTGAGTCATGGGGCCGCACGTAGGTAAGCTTTTATAACCGCGCGGGTGCACTTTTCTTTGGTTGCATCTTGCATTTTACGTTCAAGGTCATCATATGCACTGCATAATAAAGTATCGTTGGTAAATATTTGCGATAGTATTTGATATATCTGAACGATGTTTCACTATTTTGCAGAAGTTACAACAATATGGATTTTACACGTTAGAAAAGATAATAGGGAATATAATTATGAAATGGATTTACAGAGTACCTTGCCTTCTGTTCATGTGTAAAGAAACTGATTTCAAATATTGGCCACCCTGATTTCAACTATTAGTATTTTGGGTAAACCCTACGATCTGTACCCCAGTCACTTCCCTGCCCATGAATCTCCTTTTAAGAACATAAGAAAAGAAGGAGACTGCAAAAGACCATTCATGGCCTACACTTGGCAGCTCCTGTTCCAGTCAACACACAAAAGATTTCTTACCAGAAAAAAGTCATCAACATTGTCACCCTTTACAGGAGTTCGTCAGATCTAATCTACAATATACATAAAAATGCATCCAGAGGATTATATCCATTCATGCAACCGCAAAATATAATCTCTCCACTCCTTAGAAAAATATATACATATGTACATAAAAAAAAGTCAGTCCCATCTAGCAGCTTCATCCATATATTTATCTAATCTATTCTTAAAACTAACCAGAGAGGAGGCTTCTATCACATGTCTAGTGAGCCTATTCCATTCATCTACCACACGATTTGTAAACCAATTCCTCCCAATCTCCTTCCTAAACCTATACTTATCAAGCTTAAACCCATTGCTACGTGTCCTGTCATGTTCACTAAGTATAAGAACCTTACCCAGATCCCCTTTATTATATCCTTTTACCCATTTGAAGACTTCAATCAATTCCCCTCTGACTCTTCTCCTTTCCAATGTATGTAGATTTAGTTTTCTGAGCCTTTCACCATAAGGTAAGTTCCTTAGCCCACCAATCATCTTTGTCATCCTTCTCTGCACAGACTCAAGCAAATCAATATCCTTCCTATAATATGGTGACCAAAATTGTACTGCATAGTCTAGATGAGGCCTAACTAGCGCCAGATACAGTTTTAGAATGACTTCAGCACTCTTATTGCTTACACTCCTCCTAATGAATCCCAATATCCTATTAGCTTTATTCTTAGCATTTAGGCATTGCTTTCTAGGACGAAGGTCTGAACTTACCAAAATACCCAAGTCCCTCTCACAATCGGTCCTCCCTAAAATTCTCCCATTTAATTTATAACTATTCAATGGATTATTTCTACCTATACTAAGTACACTGCATTTGTCTATGTTAAACTTCATTTGCGATTTCTCAGCCCAATTGGACAGAATGGTCAATTCCTCCTGCATTACAACAGCATCAGAATCAGCCCTAATGGCCCTACCTAGCTTAGTATCATCATCAAATTGACTCAGGTCACTACTTATACCTATGTCAAGATCATTAATATAAATTAAGGGACCCAAAACAGATCCTTGCGGAACTCCACTGCTAACACACCCCCACTCAGATTTAACTCCATCTATACTAACTCTTTGTTGTCTGTCACCAAGCCATGACTGAATCCACCTAAATATACTGCCATCGATCCCGTGTGCTTTAACTTTGCTCAGAAGCCGTAAGTGTGGCACTCGATCAAAAGCCTTACTAAAGTCCAAGTATAAAATATCATAGTTTTCATCATTATCTGCTGCTTCATACACCTTACTATAAAAAGACAGCAAATTAGTCAGACAGGATTTACCCTTACTAAAGCCATGCTGTGATTCTTTTATCAACTTATGCTTATGCAAGTGATCTCTAATATTCCTTGCTATAATAGATTCCATCATTTTCCCTACCACTGATGTCAAACTTACTGGTCTGTAATTAGATATATTTGTTTTATCCCCTTTCTTAAATATAGGTATCACATTGGCTTTCTTCCATGCCACTGGCACAATGCCACTCTCCAATGATTTTCTAAAGATGCATGCTAGGGGCTCACTTAACACATCCTTACATTCTTTCAAAATTCTAGGAAAGACCTCATCAGGACTGGGTGCTTTACTTCTTTTGATTTTATCAATTTCCTTTGTCACCATCTCCTTTGTGATCAAGATATCCTTTAATTTCTCTTCATCATTACCCTGAAAGATCATTGGCACCTCAGGTATATTTAGAGTATCCTCCTGTGTAAATACTGAGAGAAAAAAGTCATTTAGCATTCCAGCCATTGAGTCCCTATCACTCACTAATTCTCCATTGGAGTCTATAAGTGGGCCTATTTTATCTCTAACCTTAGTTTTGTATAATTGATAAAAACTTTTAGGATCTTCCTTTGTCCTATTTGCCACTTTAATTTCATAATTTTTCCTTGCTACTCTAATTAACTTTTTAACATCTCTTGCTAGTTCATTATATCTCTGCCTTAAGTGATCCTCTCCATTTTTTATTTTCCTATAAATGCCCTTTTTAATGCCAATATAATGCTTAATTTTATCTGTCATTATTTTTAGTCCTAATCTCCTTATATGGAATGTTAATCATCTGACCTGTAATTAAATGCTCAATTATTCTTTCATACTCCTCTTCAATTGTAATCTCCTCCTCCTGGTGATTATTGTCTCCACTAACTGATATCATTGAATCTATTCCTGATTTGATTTCATTGCCTGGTTTCTGTACAACTGCCTCCAGGTAAGTCCTTAGCCCATTATAATTTGCTCTTCTAAAGTCAGGAATTTTAACATTGTTCATGCTACTATCAATACCATTCCATTTCATCTTGAATCTAATTTCACAATGGTCACTATTACCCAAATTTCCTCCAATCTCAGTATCCTTTACAACTTCTTTCCTATTTGTCAGAACTAAATCCAGTATATTATTACCTCTAGTGGGTTCGTTAATAATCTGCCTCAGAAAATTATCTTGGACAACATTAAAAAATTCCTCAGCCTCCTGATCACCCACAAGAGCTTCCCAGTCTATATTTCTGTAATTAAAATCGCCCATTATACACACATGCTTACTTCTACATGCCCGTTCTATCTCCTGCCACAGAAGATTTGAAGCTTCCTTACTAAGATTTGGTGGTCTGTATAATAATCCTATGACAAGCTTGTTTTTACCTTCCTTTACATTTAGCCATAATGACTCTGTGTTATCATCTAATTTAATTGTACTGTTTACACAACACTGGAGATTATCTTTAATATAAATAATAACCTTTCCTCCTCTCCTCCTATTCCTATCTGTATGGAACATGTTAAAGCCCTCAATCTCAACCTCAGGTTTAAAGTGATTACCTGCCAAATCAAGCCATGACTCTGTTATCGCAATTATATCAAAATTCTCTTCACTCGCTAACGCTCTTAAGAGATCTATCTTATTCCTTATACTCTGACCATTTGTGTAGTATATTTTAAAGTTTTTTTTATTATTCCCATCTTCATTGCATCCTGCTTTTTTATTCCTAGTTGATTGCTCATTCACTTGTGCATTAGTCCCCCTATAACACATCAGTATGCCCTTCCCCCTAGCTATTCCTCTATCTCTGCATCCCTTCCATTTCCTACACCTGCCCTCTATTCCTGTTATTCCCTTACCTCTAACAGCTTCTAGTTTCCCACCCGTAAAGACCTAATCACACTATCCAGCTCCCCCCATAGAACCCCAACACCTCCTGCCCGACTAAGATGGAGCCCATCCATTGCATACAACCTCCTATTCCCGTAAAACCCACCCCAGACATCTACAAACACCAATCCTAACTCCTCACACAGTCCTTTCACAAATTCATTCAAACCAATTGCACGCTACAACCATTCTACCCCCACATCCAATCTCGGAAGCACACCAGAATCAACACCTTTTACCCTGCTTTTACTCATCCTTTCAACTAACCTTTTATACTGCTCACATAACTCACATGTACCCACCTTCTTTACATCATTCACTCCCACATGCGTAATCACAACTGCATCCCTCTCACACCCAGAAACCAGCCTATCATACCTCTCACAAACATCACTTACACCAGCACCCGGCAGACAAACTCTCATTCCCTTCCACTTGCTATCACTCAACTTCCGATCTTAATACCTAATCTGAGAGTCACCCATCACTAGCACCTCAGTCATTCTCCTATTCTGTCTTGGCCTAACATTACCCTCCCTCCTGCTCTCAGTCACACTACCACCCATCCTGCTTTCATCCACAATCACACCAGGCAAATCACTTTCACACTCTTCCTCTATCAGGAAATTGAATCTGTTAGTCAACCTAACGGGTTCTATGTCCTTCCTTTTCAAACACCTAATCTGTCCTAACTTATCTATCCTATCCATTTCCACCCACCATTCATCATCACTCATAACTTCCACACTGTTCCCAGTCCTAGCCCTATCTTCCACCCTCTTAGCACTAATCTCACCCTTCAATCGCACACTTGCATCTCTTCTCACCTCAAACACCAAATCATTCAACCTCTTACATTCCCCACTCAACCTCCTAACCTCCCCTTCCAGAAGACGCACACGGCATTCAGTTACATTCACTCTCCTTTCAACTCACATACACATACACACTACTTTCAAACGGCATGCTCTCACCATCTATACAAACAGCCATACTCTCAGAAATTTACTAAGGACAAAGTTAACACTCACCCCCAAAAATTCTTGCTCAGGATTGCTGCCAGTTATCTTCCCCAAAAGTATTAATCACGAATGTATTTATTACACAGTGATTGATGTATTAAATAAATACAAGAAAAACTACACACCCAAATCAGTATTATATCCCAATCTTACAATGAGAATAAGGAGCTTCCTGTAAGACAACCTTCCAGAACAAAGCCAGACAGCCAATATGTTTCACCTGTCTTATACTACTGTTCTTGAGGGTGAGTAGTGGGGTGTAGCTCCATCCCCTTTACCTTGATGAGGTTCTTCCCCCTCATCAGTCTGCTGTATCTTCCAACCAGGATAACAGAATGGGTTACAAGTAATTTAACCATAGGTTGGCTAATTTCAAATGCAGATAGACCATCAATAACAAGATGGAACTAACAAAACTCAAAAAGTAATGGACCCAGAAAAGTTTCAAGTTTGCCCTTAAAAATATACACAGAACTTGCAGAAACAACCTCTTCGGGCAAAGAGTTCCATAAATTGATAGTTTTAAGTGAGAAGAAGCGAGCTCTGATATCAGTATTGTGAGAAGGGGCAAAGATGTTTTTTACTGTGACCTCTAGTTCGATCAAGACCTCTGCAGTTGAATAGGTCAGCCAATTGAGTGCACTGACTATTTAGAATCTTCCAAACCATTGTTAAGTCAGCACGAATAAGACAGCCTTTGATTGAGAATAAACCCAATCTTGATAATCTTTCAGCATATAGGAGATCCTCCAGGCCACTAACTTTTTAAGTCCACTTTCTTTGAACTGATTCAAGAAGGTGCAGATCACCAATATAACCGATATTCCATACAAAACAGCCAAAGTCAATAATTGGACGAATATTGAGTTAGTGTCATTGGGTCTTTTGCAGGTGGGAAACTAGTTACTGATAGTGGTCAGGGAAATATAAGAGTACAGGGTGGGGCAGGGAAAGGAAAGTGATGCAGAGGAGATAGAGTGGAAGGTATATATTCTAAAAGAGGTGCTTCAGGGACAGTAGGACTGAGTTGTCTATACCAATGCTTGTAGTCTTAGAAATAAGAAAGATGAGTTATTTAGTTATATTATTGATGAAGATATAGATATGTGTAATAGAATCATGGGTTAATGAAAATATATTTAATGACAATGTGAGTGAATTTGAACTACAGGGTTATGATATGTACATTAGTCACAGGAGAGATAGGACGGGTGGTGGGTTGATTATTTATATCAGAAATAGCATTTCTTCAAATCTAAATAATTTTATAAAGCAAGAACAAGTTGAGTCACTGTGGATAGATATTAGGGTCAGTAAAAATAAGATAATACACTTGGGAGCCTTTTACAGACCACCTGGACAGACCAACTGTATTGATGAGCTAATGATCAGGAAAATAAGGAAAGGATGTGAAAGATAGTTATTCTTGGTGACTTTAATTTAAATTCTGTGGACTGGGAAAATATGATTGGAAGGGATAGAGCAAGTTGTAAGTTTATGGAATATTTTGAGGATAATCTTTTGACTCAATTTGTTAATAAGCCAACAAGGGTTGCCAATATCTTAGATCTGGTTCTTTCAAATGATGATCACTTGTTTCATGAATTGACTGTAGGGCAAATAGACCTGGGTTTCATTAAGAGAAATGTCAGTTACAAAAGTAAGAGTAGAGTACTGTATACAGGCATGGTCCCCACATTTTAGACATGATATTAACCTTCTTGAGTCAGTGCAACGGAGGGCAACAAAGATTATTCCTTCCCTGAGGCACCTTGAATATATAGATAGACTGAGGGTATTAAATATGTTCTCGTTTGAAAGGAGGTGTGTGAGAGGGGATATGATTGAGCTCTTTAAAATTTTTCCTGGGATAGATAAATTGGATGTTAGCAAGTTTTTTGAGTTAGATGATGGAAATCGGAGTAGAGGTCACCACTTGAAAATTAAAAAGCAAGGGTGTAGGTTGAATTTAAGAAAATAATTTTTCACCAATAGAGTGGTAGACTTCTGGAACAAATTGCCGCAGAGGGTAGTAGGTAGTCCAAACTTAAATGTATTTAAGAGTAGGTTGGATGAGTTTATGGGGAGGGAAGGTTGTGATGGTTCCTAAGTTTTGTATATATTAATATTGTTTGTATATATCTATAGCTGCATGATTTAGTTCTTGACAAGCCTTGATTGGTGATGCCCTTGTTTCTGGACGCAATCCTCTGGATGTAGTTTTCCTGGGAGTTTGGGTGACTTAAAAAGAGGCCGTTTGACTCGGATGACCTATGATGAACCCTTGTGGCTTTTGTCATCTGTTATATTATATTGTGGGGGACTTTGGTGATGGTGCTTTTTGTGGGTGGGTTTTGACTGATGCGGATGACCTTTGATAGGCCCTTGTGGCTTTTGTCATCTGTGAAATTATGTTATGTTATGAAGCATTGGGAAATAGTGATCATCAGATGGTTCATTTTGACTTAGGAATAGCAAAAGGTAGAATATCAAAAACTCCAAATTTTTATAGGGGAGATTATGATAAATTATGAAACTTACTAAATCAGATTAGGTGGGATATAGAATTCAGGGGGAAAAATACTTAGGAGATGTGGGACACTTTTAAGACTATATTAAACATAGTTCAGGAGCAGTGTATTCCAATGAAGGCTATTAGGAAGATAAGTAGGAAGCCATTGTGGGGGAATCACGAGATAGCTAGGAAAATTTCTGAGAAGAAAAGGGCATACCAGAGATTACAGAGAGAAAGTACTTTTGATAATTTAAATCATTATAGGTCAACCAGAAATGAGTTAAATAAGATTATTAAGAAGAGCAAAAGGGCGGCAGAAATTAATTTAGCTCAAAATAATAATAAAGATCAAAGAAAATTCTTTAGCTACTATAAAATTAATAACAAATTTAACAGTGATAAAATAGGGCCTATTAGATATGAAGGGGTTTTGAAAGAATCTGATGAGGAAATAGTAGAGGTTCTTAATGATCATTTTTATTCAGTATTTACACAAGAGAATCAAGATAGATTAATTGATGATAATTCTCAGTCAAGGGAAGTAGTGTTGAATAGCGTTAATGTGAAAAGGAAATAATTAAAGGGCTTATATTGGAGTTAAATATTAGTAAGTTATCTGGCCCAGACAAAATTCATTCTAGCTCTTGAGAAGATATATACTAGATCACTAGAGTTTGGTGAAATACCTAATGATTGGAAATTAGTGAATGTAGTGCCAATTTTTAAGAAGGGAAGTAAAGAGGAACCGAATAACTTTAGGCCGGTAAGCTTAACTTCTATCATTTGTAAAATCCTTGAGAAGATAGTTAAGAAGGGGATTTCTGACCATCTAGATTTATGGTAGGTTAATAAATGATGCTCAGCATGGGTTTAGAAGAGGTAGATTGTGTTTAACAAATTTACTGGATTTTATGGATTATGTTACTAAACAATTAGATAAGGGAGAGAATGTTGATGTAATTTACTTAGATTTTAGCAAAGCTTTTGATAAGGTTCCACATAGGAGACTAGTTCACAAATTAAAAATGCATGGGATATGTGGTAAAGTTTTGAATTGGATAGCTGAATGGCTGAAAGACAGGAAACAGAGAATTGTGCTGAATGTGGTGAGGTCACAGTGGAGGGACGTTATCAGTGGCATGCCTCCGGGATCTGTTTTTTCTAGGCCCTTTGTTATTCATAGTTTATATAAATGATCTTGGGGAAGCTGTAAATAGCAAAGTGTCAATTTTTGCTGATGACACTAAATTGGCAGATGTAGTCAAAAAAGTTGAGGATAGCTTTAAAGTGCAGAGTGACTTAAATTAGTTATTAGCTTGGGCTCTGAAGTGGCAAATGACTTTTAACCTTAAAAAATGCAAAGTTCTTAACATGGGAAGGGATAATAGGTTATTTAGCTATGAAATGGATGAGTATTAGCTGAATTCAGTTGATGAAAAGGACTTAGGCGTAGTAGTAGATAGGTCACGGAAGTTTTCAAAGCAGTGTATTGAGGCAAAAAATAGAACAAATAGGGTGCTAGGATACATTAACAGGAATGTTAGCTACAAGAGTCAAGTGGCTATCCTTAAACTCTATAACTCTTATGTAAGGTCACATTTACAGTACTCTATACAAGCATGGTCACCACATTTTAGACATGACATCAACCTGCTACGGTCAGTACAAAGGAGGGCAACAAAAATAATACCTTTCCTGAAGCACCTTGAATATGAAGATAGACTGATGGTACTAAATATGTTCTCATTTGAAAGATGTGTGAGGGGACATATGATTGAGCTCTTTACTGTAAAATCTCCTCTGGGATGGATAAGTTCGATTTTATTTGAGTTGGAAGGTAGTAATAGGACTAGTATTCACCACTTAAAAATTAAAAAACAGAGGTGCAGGTTGGATGTTAGAAAATATTTTTTCACCAATAGAGTGGTAGATTACTGGAATAGTTTGCGATCTGAGACGGTAGACAGTCCAAACTTGAATGTCTTCAAACGCAGATTAGATGATTTTATGGGGAGGGAGGGTTAACTTTGGGGGGTATTCTGGACTTATTCCTGTGGATGCAGTTTTTTATTATTGTATATTACGATTGATTTTGATTTTTACGAGTCTTGATGATGATGTTTTTTGTTTTTGACACATTCCTGTGTATGGTTTGAAATGTATATTGTAGATGCATGATCGGACACAATCCTATGGATTGTTTAAATTGTAGATGCATGATCTTACACAATCCTATGGATGCATTTTGTGGGTGGATTTTGACAGGTGCGGATGACCTTTGATAGGCCCTTATGGCTTTTGTCATCCGTGAAATTATGTTAGGTTATTTAATGGACACCTGACACATAAACTGACACTCAGAGAATATTATTA
Organism: Ceratothoa steindachneri; assembly: GCA_963969495.1. NCBI lineage: Eukaryota > Metazoa > Arthropoda > Malacostraca > Isopoda > Cymothoidae > Ceratothoa > Ceratothoa steindachneri. Next base: position 166,041,318 of record OZ018322.1, on the reverse strand, counting down.
GCAACACCATTAGCTTTAACAAAGACCCCTCTAACATGAAGATGGAATTTTAAAGTTGCATCTACCAAAATACCAAGGTCCTTAAAGGAAGATTTAGATCGAATAGGACCATTGCCTGTGGTACACACCCATAGGGACAGCAGGTGAATAACAAAAGCGGATGTGGGCACATTTATTCACAGAAAAGGAAAGGCCCCAGGATTTACTTTTATTGTAAATTAGAGAAACACAAGCACCATTATTATTAACCTTGCTCAGATCAACATGTGGGAGAGCCAAATACAATTTCAAATCATCTGCAAACAAGACGATTTTACTGCTGAAACCAGCACAAATGTGATTTATATAAATTAAAAAAAGAACAGGACCCACTACAAAATCCCTGTGGAACCCCACTAGTAACATCAACTGAGTAGCTGGAAGAACCCTGCACTACAACCTTCAAACTTCTGTCTCTTAAGAAATCACTGAGTCATCCAAGCAATGAGTTACAAATACCAAGTTGAGAAAGTTTGATGATAAGCAATCTATGATTAAAAACATCAAAGGCTTTACTATAATAACATAACATAACATAATTTCACCGATGACAAAAGCCACAAGGGCCTATCAAAGGTCATCCACATCCGTCAAAACCCACCCACAAAAAGCACCATCACCAGGGGAAGACAAAATCAAAGTCCCCCACAATATAATATAACAGATGACAAAAGCCACAAGGGCTCATCATAGGTCATCCAAGTCAAACTGCCTCTTTTTTAAGGCACCCAAACTCCCAGGAAAACTACATCCAGAGGATTGCGTCGAGAAATAAGGGTATCACCAATCAAGTTTGTCAAGAACTAAATCATGCAGCTATAGATATATACAAACAATATTAATATATACAAAACTTAGGAACCATCACAACCTTCCCTCCCCATAAACTCATCCAACCTATTCTTAAATACATTTAAATTTGGACTACCTACTACCCTCCGCGGCAATTTGTTCCAGAAGTCTACCACTCTATTGGTAAATTTTTTTTTTCTTAAATCAAACCTACACCCTTGCTTTTTAATTTTCAAGTGGTGACCTCTACTCCGATTTCCATCATCTAACTCAAAAAACTTGCTAACATCCAATTTATCTTTCCCAGAATTTTTTTTAAAAAGCTCAATCATTTTCCCTCTCACACACCTCCTTTCAAACAAGAACATATTTAATACCCTCAGTCTATCTATATATTCAAGGTGCCTCGTCAAGGTGCCTCCACATTTTTTCTAATATAGTCATAAGTCAGTAGTAATTGATCAGGCACAGGTAAGTTAACACAGAAGCCAAATTGAGAGCGTGAAAGTTAAGAGTTTGACTCTAGATAAACATTTTTGAAACAATGACACTTTCCAATGTTATACTAATAGGCCTATAATTGGATGGATTGGAGTGAATGCCACTCTTGAATAAAGGAAGCACATGAGCAACCTTCCACACTGAAGGAACAGTCATTGAAGAGAGACTTTTACTAAAGAGAAGAAATAAGGGATAGCATAAAACAGTAGCACAGTTTTTCAGAACAATGGGAGGAATATTGTCAGGGCCACAGCTTAGAGAATTTTTTTAACATTTTTAATGCATTTAGCACATCGATGATTGTAAGATCTTCAAATGTCCACTTTGAAATAGAAAACTGGTGAGGAAAGAGATGTAAGGGTGCTTTCCTCACAAAAACATGAAAAATAGTCAGCTAAATGGTTGGCCACTGAACAGTTATCATACACCCAGGAACCATTAGTGATCAAAAGTCCCAAAGCAGGCTTGTCAGGCTTTTTATTCCTCAAATAGCAATGGAGTCTCTTAGGATCATTATGCTGGGCTAAAGATTCTTTGTAATTAGAAACTGCTGATAACATCATGTTTAAGGCAAATGTTAATTTCATGGAAGTTCAGTCAAGCTTGGTCAGTTAAAGGAGAATTTGACCGAAATGCGTCAGTAGGATCTTATACCTACACCAGGCATTAGACTTTTGTTTAAAAATGGCCAATGACAACTTCCTAGTCCAAGGAGGCTTGAATCCCTTCACCTGTCTACAGGGTACAAAATAGGAAATGGCGGAGGACAAAATGGACAAAAAATTAGTATAACTGTTCGATATTACAACCATAAAATACTTCCTCCACGTTGAAAGTAAAGGGATAGTCTTTCATTAAGGAAAACTTAGTCCAAAACCAGTCATGGTGTCAAAAAATTAACCAGGGAAAACCACAGAACACTTAAACCTGACACCTACATGATCACAACCAGGAAGAGGGTCCAAGCATGACAACTCAGAGATTTTATCATTACAAGAAGTGAACACCAGGTTAAGAATGTTATTAGAATGAATAAAAGTGAGAAAATTAACCCATTGAGTAAGACTGAGAAAGTTAAAAAATTGAGAAAAGAGCAGGAGAGGGGTTAGTGCGCAACAGGGACTAATCCAGACCAGTCAATTTCAGGCAGGTTGAAGTCACCCATTAGGATTAAATCTTTACCAGAACAGAAAGATTCCAAAAATGAAAACAACATAGCATTATCAAACAATGAATAGCTAGGAGGTCTATATACCACCATGACATAAACTTTAAAGCTTGGTAAAAAGACAACAGGTATTAGGGTGGTTATTATATAACTGGCCAACTTTATAGGAATTATCCACATACAACCCAACTCCATGCTTAGGCAGATTAGAAGGAGAATCATTTCTGTAAAAGGTATATCCGGGAACAGTGACCACAGAAGAAGTAGCAGAAGTAAGCCATGTGTCGGTTACCCCAACAATCTCCAAACCAAAATGAGAACAAATATTAGAAACAAAATTAACTTTATTAACCAAACAATTTAAATTACATAACCAAACTTGAAAATTTGCCACTTGTGCACGAACAGATCCACCAGGTGTGAGGCAACTCAGGGAGAAAATTGGGCTAGGTGTCACAATAGCCAGAGAAGGTAAAACAGGAAATGCAGAAGCAGGAGGAGTACTTGAACCCGAACCAACAGTATCACTAATAGCACTCCTACAAAATCTTTTCTCCTTCATATCCTGTCTCTGTTTGGGGGTAAGATCCTTATTTAAGTATACTGAGGAAAATCCATAACAAGCCAGCCTTTTAGAGTTAGACAAAAGTTGCATACGATGGTTAGCATTGGAAATTTTAGCACAAACTAGATTTCCTCTAATGTGGATAGTATCAGTGACCAATATATTTGGGATGTCAGGGCACAAGAAAGAAGTTACTTCTCTGAAGTCACTGGCAAAGTTTGAAGAAGACAACCCCCCCCCCCCTAACAATAATACACTGCTTTTTCTTGTCCCTCTCATGAAGCTCTCTTGCTTCCTCCTTAGTGGCCTGTAACACTTCCCTGGAAATATAAGATCCAGTGCCTGAAGCCACACCAGCATGCAAATCTCATACCTCAGCAGCCAGACTTACAAGCTGTGCTCTGATGTCATCCAGGCTACCCTGAGCAGACAAGGCGGCAACCTTAGTACTAAGTTCAGCCATAGTCTCTAAGTGACTTTACTAAGTCCCCACAACAACCCAGTGAAGAGACCGGGGCAGCAGACTCACACTGGGGACAAGTAAAATAAACATTCTTACCAGAACAGGCACTCATACTGTGGCACCAATTGTTACAAGTACCACAAACTATAGCATCTTCATCGAGGACAAACATACAGCAGGTGGTACATGGGAAGGAAGATTCATCCCTCGATCCAGTGTAAGCAGCCTGCTTACTCTTGGCAACATGACCCACCATTGCAATGAGGACAAGGCAGGAGAAACAAAACAGGAAAATTAAACATGATCAAATAGCTAAAAAAAAATATATACATGTAAACAAACCCTAGAACAGGATATACTGCCTGTTACTTGGTATCACCAACACCAAATAGAATATATATATAAAATACAAAACAGAAAACACAAAACCAAATATATAAATAAATACAGAATTAGAAAATTAAAAAAACCTTAGAACAGGAATCCCTGACACAAAAACCAAAATGCTATAAGAAAGAACAAAACTATATAAAAAAAGCACACTTGAAAACAAAATTTATACAAAAAATACAAATTGATCTTGAACTAGAGCAGTAAAAGGACTATATAGCACAAAGGCAAAAGCAAAGGGAGACTGGAGAGCATGGAGCAACACAACCTATCACAATCTGGTGTCACATTTGTATAGCAACCCATAGTACGACTTGATATCGGCTTCCAGTAACCAAACGCATATACAAATAATCTAAAAATATAAATTAGCACACTTTAGTGACCATAATTAATGTTGTATTGTGTTTGGTTATTGGAAGCCGTATTATGGGTTGCTATATAGAGGGGGGGGGGGGGCTATTCCCTCGCATATATCCCATTCCCTATGCTTGCACTCATGAACAAGTAGTAAAATGACTGTTGGGTGAACCATATTGGGAAATGGACGAAATACTATGGGAACAAAGAGACTCGCGACTGGGGTACGGATTGTAAGGTTTAGCCTGTTTTGAATTTGAATTCTAAGGTAATTATTTCAAAATGGGAGGCTTTGGCCCCATATCCCCCATTAATTGTGAGAGGTTGCACCCCTACCCCCCAGCTAGTCGTATTAACAGTTCAAAAGTCTAGCATTAGGTTGAAATCAGGGTTTTGGTCAAACTTCAGAAAACCTACGCTGTATTTCTAGTTTTATAAAAGTACTAATACTCCTTTTAGGCATTTCAGTCATAATATAACATAAATTCACAGATGAAAAAAAGCCACAAGGACCCATCAAAGGTCATCCGCAACTGTCAAAATGCACCCACAAAATACATCCATAGGACTGTGTCAGATCATGCATCTACAATATACAATTAGAACCATCCACAGGAATGTGTCAAAAACATTATCATCAAGACTCAAGTTTGGACTGTCTAATGTCTCGGATGGCAAACTATTCCAGTAATCTACCACTATTGATGAAATTTATTTTCTAACATCCAACCTGCACCTCTGTTTTTTAGGGTTGCGTTTTGGCGTGGAAAGTACATATTTTTTAGATACTAGGCATTGATGGGGTTAATGTTGATATTAAAATAAGTCTGCCTTACATTCTACTGCTGTGACCAGAAATCATGAATTTCATACATTGGCCACCTTGGATACAAATATTTTATAAAAGTGCGGCTTTTGATTTTCTCATCAAAACCTGTCTAACATTCTTTAATGGAGTCGTGTTTTTGCATATTTAAATTTTTTTGTCTTTAATAAGACTTCTCATAATTCCTTAGTAAATTTGATAGATTTTTGTTGAAATTATGCCTCATTTTGAAAGAGAAGCATTGTGCCGTTTGTGGTATCAGGCGCGGCTTGATTAAAATATCCCCAGCACTAAATATTAAGTTTGTTTGCTCTTTGGATTTAAACCTAATACTAGGCTTTCAAATTGTTAAACTACTATGTGTTTTAAATTAGGTTTCATTGTACTACTTGTTCCTGAGGCGTGAGTGTGCAGGGGAGGGGGGGGGGGGGGTTATAGCAACCTGTAGTGCGAGTCTGTAATGACTTCCAGTAACCAAATGCATAAATAAATAATAAGTACGTTAAAAAAGTTCTAATGGTGTTTTTAGGCATTCAAGTCATTATTTACAGTTTCATTTTTCTGCAGAGAGCAGTTATTTTTAATATAGTATCACTGCAAATAGAGGAGTACTTAGATTGCTAGTATCTTAAAAATAAGTGCTTTCGGTGCCTAACCAAAGCTGTAAATGATGATAGAATGCCTAAAAACACATTAGTACTGTTTTATTACCTACTAAAAACATGGTGTAGTAGTTTTGAAATTTCACCCAATATTTATACCTGATGCTGAAACAATAATTCTTCTACCATACCACCTTCCACCTTGAAATACTAATGCTCACACGCCTATTTTACTTAATTTAAGAGCTGGACTAAGTTACCCGTGCTCATGCTTTACAGTAAATTTCCAGAACATCCCCACTGCACTTTTTTGCTAATAAAATTTATTTTTCCACATTTTTAGGCATAGTTAGCTTCACATTTATGAGTACAGCTACCACAAAAAGTAAAGATGACAATCTTAAATCACTAACCTAACTGTACCTGATCTAATCTAACCAAACCAAATGTCATAAAAAGGTTATCGATTTATGATCATCATGGTGGGGATTTTCTGGACATTTACTATAAATGTGCAAGAGTGTAACTTATTCTGACACTCAAACAAATAGTGAAACATGCAAGTTAGCATTTCAAAGTGGTGTTGTAGAAGAAAGATTGTTTCAGCATCAGGTTGAAATATTGTCTATTTGTGACTTATAACGTGTGATAGAATAACCTCTCTGCCATCAAAATATTACTCCTAAGACACTATTACAATAATCAAAGCAATATTGCAGGCTTTAGTAGCTTAAAACACATAGAAAATAAAAATTAACATTAAAACATGCATAATTAGACTTCTTATGACAATTCAGAATCAGCTTGAAATATTGACATTTTGTGACTCTATAAAGGGTGATAAATCCTCTCCACCATTGGAATATTACTCCTAGAGCATTATTATAATAAGAAGTTTTACATGCTTTAGCAATTTAAAACAGGTGCACCACTCTTATTCAAAATTACCCGATTTTATAACCTCACTACCGTTGGATAGGGCTGAGCAGTTGGATTCATAATTTACACCTGACATGTCTCCATTTTCTTTCTGGCTTTAAATACCTTTTAGGCAGTGGCATTGCAAATATGCCTGCATAGAAGCTTGCCTCTATTTTCTTTGGCTTTAAGTACCTTTTATGCAGTGGCATTGCAAATATGCCTGGATAGGAGCTTGCCTCTATTTTCTTTCTGGCTTTAAGTACCTTTTATGCAGTGGCATTGCAAATATGCCTGCATAGGAGCTTGCCTCTATTTTCTTTCTGGCTTTAAGTACCTTTTATGCAGTGACATTGCAAATATGCCTGGATAGGAGCTTGCCTCTATTTTCTTTCTGGCTTTAAGTACCTTTTATGCAGTGGCATTGTAAATATGCCTGGATAGGATGTATACTATTATTTGTTTATATTCCATCATTAGCTGGCCTTGATATGGCAGACTTCTGCATCATCAGGAAGATCACTCTTAGATACGAGGGGCGGTCAAAAAGTTTTGCGAATCGGTAGGGCAAAACAGGAAGGGGAATGGCTGTTTGTGGGGGTGATAGGACAAGTCAGGACCTGCAGCCGCACGCTCCTGCCTCGTCTATTTAAGAAGCAGTAGCTGATCGCAGATCGTCAGTCACAAATTTTTTAACAATGGAGAAGGTTGAGCACCCCGCAGTGATCAAATTTTTGACCAAGGAAGGCAAGAATGCAAAAGAGATGCATGAACGCATGGTTGCAATGTACACCAACAGCGCCCCTTCCTATGCAACCATTGCTTGCTGGAGGAATAGGGAGTTCCGTCATGGTCGTGAGTCCCTTGAAGATGACCCCTGTCCAGGACGCCTGTCAGACGTGACCAACGAGGAAAATGTGGCCTGTGTGGAGAGGAGGATCCTCGAAAATCGACAGGTGAAGGTCGAAGAAATCGAGCGAGAACTTGGAATATCACATTGAAGTGTTATCAACATCATCCACGACAATTTGGCCATGACCAAGGTCTCTGCCTGTTGTGTCCCTAGAAACCTCACGCCCCATGATTGACTTCAACGTGGTCAAAGTCCACAAGGCCAGAGTTGCACAAGTTGCCCTGTGCAAGTGCGGATTCGAGGAGCTCAACCATCCTCCCTACAGTCCAGATCTGGCCCCTAGCGACTACTTTTTATTGCACCAGCTCAAGGCTGCACTGCGTGGATGCCAGTTTGGTGACGATGAAGATGTCCAGCTCGCCATTCAGGAGTGGATTGAACAGCAGTTGGGAGATTTCTGGTTTTGGGGAATTCGAAGCCTCAGGGACAAGTGGCGGAAGGGCATTGAAGTCGAGGGTAGTTATATTGAAAAATTATAAAACACTTTTCCTCATATCTCAATTTCCTTATATCCGAATTGCAAAACTTATTGACTGCCCCTCGTAAGCGTTGAAATGTGACAAAAGGATTTGGGGAAAGTTCCCAGACCTTCCTCCCAGTGCTGTGATGGCTTGCTTTCTCTTATCTTCAAATTGGGTACACTACGGCAACTTCCTGAACTGGGAAAAGATGGGCCTCCTCTCGATGCTGTAGTGTGCACTTCCTTCCTGCTTTTGCTTTGTTTGTTTTTTCTTGGGTTTTGTCATTTTTTATTTTGGGGGCTAGGTGTTTTTTTTACTAATTTTTATTTTAATGTAGGCTAGTATCAGGCTTGATTGAGTATGGGGACTTAGTCATTGTAGATAGGTGTTATTAAACCAAAAAAAATATTATTGCTCCCTAGGGGCAGATGACCTCTACTCCCTCCTACAGCTGGGGAAATTAAGGGGGCTACGACCTGTGCCGTAGGCCCCCTTAAGTCCTGGTCTCTTCTGACCTTTGGTATTAAAGGGTGTTCTTTATAGACGTTTCAAAGCTTATCTTCTGACACAGCATGAGGTAGCTAGTCAGGCTCTTAAACCTAGACAAAGGGTTGAGGGAATAGTTGAGAGTTGGTGCATATAGTAGATGTTAGCAGAAGGAGAAAGGCTAAGCAGAGTCCTATCAGCACAGTGGCTTTTCCTTTTTTATAGTCTTAGTTGGAGTTTTGTTTTCTCTTGCAAAGGTTTTGGGTTTGTTGTTTTAGATTGTCTTGTTTTATAATTGTTAAAATAGCGTAAGATAGAGCTTAACTTTAATTTTGGTTTCTATGCCTTTGATGACAATTCCCAGTTGAGACCCCCTTAAATTTTTGTTAAAAAAATTTCTCCAGTTCAAAAAACTTCCCTATTTTTACCTTATCAATCACATTAACATTGTAAAAAGTTAGAGCATACCTCCCATTAAGCATCTTATTTCAAATTCAAATATGTCCACTTAACTTATCCATATAAATTATAATCAAGCTGCTTCAAGGAAGGTATAATTTTTGTTGCTCTTCTCTGTACTCGCTCAAAAAAGTTGATATCTTGTCTGTAATCTGGGCACCATGTCTGAATATAATATTCCAAGGTTGACCTAACATTGGTACAAGTACAAGTTATATATCTTAAAGAAAGCTAACTTCCCTTACATTTCAATTTATATAGCCTAACACTATATTTGCCTTGTTTCTAGCCTTTAGGCACTGCTTAGAAAACTTGTATGATGATCTACTCTCTCATCTTCACTATAGTCCTGCCATTTCATGACTAAATTCCCTATTATGGTTGCCCATATGAACAACTATGTCTGAATACAATATTCCAAGTGTGGCCTAACATATGAGTTATGTATCTTGAGGATAACTTCCCTTACTTTTATAGCTAACATTTTATTGATATAGCCTAAGACCTTATTTCTAGCCTCTAGACACCACTTAGAGAACTTTAACAAGTGATCTTCTCTCATATCTTCACCATAGTACTTCCATTTCATGACTAAATTCCTTATTATGGTTGCTCATGTAAACAACTATTTCTTATAGGTACACTAGCTACTAACTTAGTATTATCAGAAAATATTAAAATTTTATTTTTATCCCCTATCTCTAGGTCATTAGTGTAAACAGAATAATAATAGGCCCCAAACAGATTCCTGAGGCACCCCAATAATCACACCATTATGATTTCTTTATATTAATGCTACCATCTGCTTTATATTCTTCAGCCACTCTCTCATCAAAGTTAAAACATTGCGAGAAGCTCCATACATTCTCAATGTCTACTATGAAAGTCCTTATCAAAAGCAGTACTAAACAATCGTTTCCTTTATCCAATTTCCCTGTGACATCTAGAAATTCCAGCCAATTTCTCAAGCATGATTGATCAGACCTAACTAAATCCATGATGACTATCACTTAACAAACCACTGACATAACCTATGTAAAGAATGAGAAAAGTTGCAAAAGATGAGAAATGTTATCACAGAAAGCCACTACCATATAGTGTTATCAGCCATAACCAAGTAGGCTCATCATATTGATACATGAAAGTACTAATAATGTCTTAACATTCCAAGGCAATGTATTACTAGAATCATTGACTCTTTTAGTGAAATAATATTTCCTCAAATTCAGCTTGCATATTGATTTTTAAAAATTTCTTATGGTGACTCCTTATCATCAGTATCATAGTATTCAGTATAAACAAATCCAGTATTCTATACTGTACAGAAATGGTCAAGAATAGATGAAACCTGTGTAGTGAGAACTTTCCTAAAATTTAGAGAACACCTGCTCTTGAAGCCACCTCTGAGAATAAAAATCTACTGAAAACTCATCTCGACTTCCCAACCCTTTAGAAAAATTTGGCCAACACTTTTCTTCTAAAAAAGGCCTATAGAAAATTATATAGTAAATAGCCTGTTGAAATTGAAGACAACTCTCAGAATTCAAAGCAACTGCAGATAAAGTTTTAAGTCATCTGCAAAAAGCACGTATTTCACCTCTAGACTAACAATAACATGGTTCATGTATGTTAAAAAAAGGGTGGACCAACACCAGAGCCTTGAGGAACAACATTTACCATATCAAGATAGTGGCTACTGCTATCATGAATTGCAACCTACATCTTTTAACAAGTACAAATTCATTCTGCAAATCTTTTTAGCTGAAAATTCCCGAGCTTTGAGGAACAACACTTGCCCTATCATCATAGTGGCTACTGCTACCATAAATTGCAACTTGCCTCTTTAACCTGAAAGTCTCAACACATTATTTTCTTTCCCCTGCCCCATAAGTCAGACAGGCCTCCTCCCTGAGCATTCTGACTCAGGGAGATTTGACTCTGTTAACTCTCATTATTAAAGAAAAAGTCAACTGACATTGATCCTGGTTGGACACTTTACCTCCACTATGTGAAGGCTTATACTAATAAACATATAAATAATAATACATAAAAAATACAATAATTACTATATGGTATACATGGGATAAGTATTTTATTCCAAAATATTTTGCTGCTGAAATTTATTTTATCCTATCTTAGTGAAATTGTAGGGTTTTTTTCTCACAAACTGAAAATATTTCAGAGATTTTAGTCGGCAATTGGGGGCTGGGCCTGTGGCTAAGTGAAATTTTGGTGAGAGGTACCATCTATTAACTTTTGTTCAAAAGATCTGAAAATCTATTTCAAGACTTGTAGTCTATATTCACTATTATTCAGCCCTCATTCCTTGAGTTCTGTCTGATAGAACAAAAGATAATGCCATGATAACAAAGTCAAGTGAACATGCCCTTATTAGATTGCATAAGTTTTCATTTCCATTTTAATTATCACTTTATACTAAGATTGAGTAAAGATTTGGATATTAGTAGTATAACTTTCTCTTATTAAAGTTAGAATATATTTGTACCCAAAATAAATGTATTTTATAATCCCAAGATTTTAAGTTGCTTGGCCTATTTTGGGAATATATTTCATAACATGGCAACTCCAAGTTAGATAATGGTTGTTTTTAGTCTTATAATTCTATTAGGTTTCATTGAATGTTTTTTTAACCATGTCATTTCAGAAGCCAGTTCGACTCCTTTTGTAATTGCTTTTGATGAGCTTCTTTCGGGGTCAGTTAAGGTGTTCCTTGATTGTTCTAACCAAATTGGAGGGGATGTTGCACAGATCTCAAAGTTGGTCAACTCTGCATTCTCTACACAAAGGTCATTCATCGTTGCTGCTGCCCTCAGCCAGAAGCCATCAGATGCAGACTTTGCTAAGGTGTGCTAATTCTTGTATTTAAAAAAAAGAAGCTGATTGTCAATATTTAAATTGCTTAAATATTTTGCTGGATAATTTTAGAACTTTCCAAGAAAATACCTGATTAAAAAGTGCTCATTTTTGATGCTTTTATTCTCACTTTTCCACCATACTATAAGTACTGTACTTTTTAGTCAGGAGGAGTGCAAAACCTCCTGTAACCTTCAGGGACTAGACATTCTAACGAACTAATTAGCAGTCCTTGCCCTGGCTTATGACAGACCTAGCAAGCCAGCAACCCTCACTTATCTGTTCAAGAAACTCAAAAACTTTGCCTCAGAACTTTACCCCAGTCAATATGCCACCAAAACATCTTGCTCCAAGGACAATTTCCTCCCACTCCACCATAGCTCCACACTACTGGGTGTCACTCTAGACCCACACATGACCTCAAAAGGTCATATCCAAACTCAACACACATTCTATAGACAGTTCTTTGGTAAATACTAAAACCATATCTCCACACTTAAACAAGATAGAAACGGTCCAAAATACTGCTCTTTACATCACAATTGACTCTACAAATGTTGTTTATGGTTAAGTGAGGTACGTATTGGTGTTCCTATGTATTGTTGGTAAGGAGAGTAACTGGATTTTGTTTGTGCCATTTTGAGTTTGTGATGAACCAGCTGTATGGCATGTTGAGGTTATGTTGAAAGATATGATTAGTATTGTGTCTATTTTGCCACATATGAGTTATGTTATATGTGTATTGGGTATGGGTATATCTTGCCTGTAAAGTTTAAAGACAGTGGAGGACAATGTTTTGGGGGAAGTTTTTGATGTTATGACTTAGAAGAAATGTCACAGGTGTGTTTGACCTCCAGCCATCCTTTTTGTGTTGCGCATGTTGTTATACATTTTCTTAGTGAGGTTGCAGTGAGGGATGTCTTTGAAAGCTTTACTGATGTCTAATGTTAGACATCAGTTGTGCTTGCTTTATACCATCAAAGATTCTTTGTGTGAAATCTGTGTAGATGAATGGTTTTCAAAATCATGTGAATATGCGGTATGAGGCTTGCTATGACTTTGGAGTGGGTGCAGAGGAAATTAATGGGACAGTGTGAGGAAAGCAGTGTACAATCTTTGGGTTTGGGGAATGTAATGATTCTACTTGGCGAGTGCTTATTCCGTGGGTCTAAGGTGTATGATGCTACTACTGTTGTCTAGATCATTGGTAGCTGAGTGCTTCTTGTTGAGTTTGTAGTGATTCATTTTTTAAAGTTTTGTAGCTTGCTGGTTTTCTGTGATCGAATGTTTTAATAAAATTGCCAGTTTATAATATTATAATATTGTTTATAGTAATGCTTTTATTTGGTGAGTTATGTTTTACATGTGTTGGTAGGTGTGTTTTAGTGTTGTATTGTCTTATGAGGCCTTGAATTTCCAGTGTGAAGTTTAGGTTCTGTTTTGCTGTTGAAAGTTGTGCTGCACTGTTGATGTCTTTGATGGGTGTACTGTTTAATGCTCTGAAGTGTTTGTGTCATTTGTGAATGCTTCCCAGTTGGTTCTTTTTTAATTGCCATCTGTGGCCAACTAGAGTTCTTTTACTGAATATCATATCTTCTGTCTGTTAGGGTAGTGACATACCAGGCTGAAATCCTGCCATTGAATTGATCATCTAGGATGAGGTTGAGTCAGGTGGAACCTCGGGGAGAAATTTACTGGAAGTGTGGTGTTGTGTATTTGTTTAAGCATTTACTATTCTCTGAGATTTGTTACCAGTGCACAATTTGATTTCGAATGGTAGCCACACTTCATTATCTGACTCCACTGGGGCACTAAAGCTTACACTTTTATTTTTGTTTTTTTATATTATGGGTTAATCAGATTGCTTCTGCTCTTTTATTACTTTTTTCTATTTATTTTTCATTTTCTCTCATTCATTCTTTAATGTGACCATTTCCCCATTCCTGCTTTGATTTACTTTTAGCAGAAACTCAAATTATCAGTATTAGAAATGAGCCATAGAGATGGACCCCTCAGCCAAGGGTAACTTTTTAAAAAATTCTGGCTTAGAAAGTCATAAGTTTTTATCCTACAATATGCAATGAGGAGCATTAATGTGTGAAACTCCAATTTGTGGCATAATGGTTGATGATGGTTTATCAAAAGACGCTTTGTTAATTTACCCAAAGATTTGTAATGATTTTTATAATCTCACTCCTCCTCAGGCTTTGGAACCCACTGGCAAAATGATTCAAGAAGTGATTAACTACCGTGAGACACACCGCACTTCGCCACTTTTCAATCATTTGTCAGCCATTTCAGAATCTGTATCTGGACTCTCTTGGGTAGCCATCGCCCCCACTCCTGGTCCATATGTTAAGGAGATGGGTGATGCAGCAATGTTTTACACAAACAGAGTGCTCAAAGATTTCAGGTAGAGTAGTTTCAAGGAATATCATCATTATTTTGTGCCATTTCTCCTTCCTCGGTCAGTTGTTTATTCAATGTAGGGTTTTCCCTCGTCCTGCATCAACCACAAAGGGTTCAAATTGGCATTTTTGCTAACTTTCCTTTGCATAAACAATGTATAAAGAGTTTTCCCTCTGGATTGAATCTTTGCCTTCAATCCACAAACGGATTCAAATTTCTCTTTCTCTGTGACTAGTACTCTGTTATCTTTAGCCTTTTTCACTTATTTTTTTATATCCACCCCTTTTTGTCTTTTGACATTAACACTTAATGGAAGTCCCCTGTTGGATAGTTTCATTTTTGTCAGTGGTTATATCTGCACATATTAATTGACAATTTTTACCTATTAATCTGTTTTAATAATCCATCATATGTATTATCAGACCTTTTTATTATGTTGCTCTAATGATGAAACATGCTGATGATACTTTGCTATATACCTGTCATGCATTTATCTTAAAAGCATGTGGCAGATAAACTTTAAATAATCTGCCAATTTACTTATCCAGTTTTTATCCACATTTTTCCTCAAGTCACTCTGTATTCATTAATTTAAACCAGTTTAATTTTTACATTGATTTAAATAATGAATTCCCCCTTTTCTGCAGAGATAAGGACAAGACACACGTGACTTGGGTCCAAAACTGGACCAATATTTTCAAAGAACTTCAAGCTTATATTAAGCTCTACCACACAACAGGAATCACCTGGAATCCTAGTGGAACCAATTTACTCAGGAATTTGAATGTTTCTTCCTCTTCAGGAGCCATTCCTCCTCCACCACCAGGTTGGTTATAGGTATCTTTGCAATTTCTTAAGTTAATTGTCATTAGATTCTCTGAAAAAAGGCCCAGATAGATATGGTATGGAGGTTAGATTAATTCATTTTTTATATGAAATAAATACATTGCTCAATTTCAAGGTGTGGGTTGGTGGTCCTTTTGTAACAACACTCCTTTAAAAAGGAGTAAAAAGAACCATCAATAGAATGTCAGGTTTAGTATTAGCAACCTTGCTGGAGCTGACATCAGGAAATTTTGTGTACCATCCCAGCCACAATGCCTGTAGTGGGATATGCCACTATATATCAACCACACATTTTCATTCTCTAGGTTTCAACACTTTACAGATCTTACAAACTTTGTGTGATATGGCCTCTTTGCTATTGCCCTTTTAATTGGAGGGGGAAAATAGCTGAATGACGGGGTAAGCTCATTGCTAGTCTTACAGCCTTTTAGTACGGTAGAATACCTTCATTTAGTCATGTTTTAATCCAGATTATAAAAATATTAACTGAATTTATGTACCATTCTCCTTCCAGGTGGCATTCCCCCACCGCCTCCAATGGTCAAATTGGAATCAAAGGCCCCTGTGGATGATGGCAGGAGCAAGCTCTTTGAAGACATTAATAAGGGCCTTGATATTACAGCCTCTCTTAAAAGGGTTAGCTCCTTTTTCTGAATATTATCTTTTAGATGATGCAATTTCTATAGTTTCCATTTTGCTTTTGAGTGACTTTGTTTGATGATTTGCTTGTATAAATGGATTTCAGACTTCTATGGGTTTGCATTAGGTTAAAGCATGGGAAACTGGTACATAAGTAAACACACACACACACACCCTGCAAAGAGAGTCAAAATGATGACCAAGGGAGTGTGCAAATGGAAATTTGGTAGGTACTTAGACAGAATGTGTGTGTGGAAGGTAAGAAGGCTTGGAAAATGTGTGCAGTGACATACATGGTCTGAAAACTGCAGCCCCTAGAAATTGCCAAAATTTTTCTTGTCTATTTTCCAGCCATATACTGATTCTATTCATCTTGCTTATATCCATGAACATTAACATACTCATTTTGCAATCTCAGCATTTATGGGCTATGATCTAGAAATGCAGAAACACCTCTAACTACACCCTCAAAGGGGTGTCAAATGATATTTGGAGGCTTATGTACCCTCTTGGCCCCCAATGCCTACAGGGAGATCTGTTATCTTAGCGTGGTCTTTTCATTCATCCTGAAATTGACTATTTCAGGTTCCGGACACAATGAAAACACACAAGAACCCTAATCTGCGAGAGGGACCGAAACCTTTCGTTAAACCCAGTG
The DNA here is from genome assembly GCA_963969495.1 of Ceratothoa steindachneri. Classification (NCBI taxonomy): domain Eukaryota; kingdom Metazoa; phylum Arthropoda; class Malacostraca; order Isopoda; family Cymothoidae; genus Ceratothoa; species Ceratothoa steindachneri. Next base: position 166,024,949 of record OZ018322.1, on the reverse strand, counting down.
AGACCACATCTGCAATGTCTTCGGCTGGTGCATCCATTGTAGAAAAGCCCCCAAGAATAGCGCTTGAAGGAAAGAAATGGTGCGTTTTTTAAGCTGGATGCTTCGGTTTATAATTTATGAGACTGGTTTAGTTGACCTTTGGTTCTGAATGTCATTAATGGTAAAAGTATACAATTATCTTGGATAGATCTTATGAGGGAACAAACATAAGATTGTAGAAAGGGAAATGTAGGAATTAAGACGAGTGATAATCACTTGGGTATGCCCAAGTTCTGGAGACTGCAGGTTATATCTGCACTTAATGGAGATAGATTTTCTCTTGTATTGAGTTTACCATCGATTCTCTTATTCTGATACAGTTAACAGGGCATCTAAACAAGGAGTTACTACATCTGGTGGCTTTGGCAAAGAGCAGAAACTCTTCCAATTGAGCAAAGTTGAGCTACATTGGTTGATGAGTCCCCAAATGGGTCAATTTGAGTCCCATATGCTGTAGTAGCTACCTGTAGTTCATTTGGAATTGCAGCTAAAATTAGGGATGACAAAAAAAAAAACCCTACAATTGTTTTTAGAAAATAACAGGATGCTCAATCTACAATCTATTTATACAAATTTTCACATAGTATGAAATAGCAATCCCATTTACAAAAATTACAAACTACCATCTGACACCAAAGCCCCCACCACCTAGACATGAAAAAAAAAAAATCCACCGCACTACTTCCAACACCTATACAATAACCTTCCTCCTCCATCACCAAACCTAACTTAATCAAACATCCACACTACCTTCACCCATAACAACATAAACGAGCCCCCTTTCCCTTAAAAAACCAATTCGAGAAATCACTAACACAAACACACAATAAACTTGGCCTGGCATCAGATCCAACCAAAACCCAGGTAACATCTGCTTATACATATCTCTTAGGAACATGTGGGCCTACCCAAAGAACGTTGCGACCTTCCTAGGCACCGCCCACCTCACACAAGATAGGTAGAGAGGCCAGCAAGTAAGAACATGCTTCTTTCATCTACATCTACATCCACACCAACTGTTGTTGCCACACACAACAATTGGTCGTGCGCGCTCTTTTGTAGTAAGGGTCGCTTTGAGTAGTGGGGTTCTTTCTAGAAAGAAGGGGCCTTCTGACTAGGGATGAATCCCGCTCGGATGAGATGCTACAGCAAGTACCCCAGCACTATGAATGTTCAAAGTGGTGTGGAACAAAAGCAACCTCTTTTGGCTTGATGGAGCTGTTAGTTTTCTCATCGTTTTTGTCTTGCCTAAATCTAAGTGTTGAGTGGTATTTATGTTGGATGACTTTGTTGTTTGTTTCCTCGAGTGTTGTGTTGTGTCCTAAGGCCCTCTTTTAACGAGTGGGGGCTTTTGGGGCTTGTTTCTAAACTGATTGGTCATATGTATGCGACACCTGTGGGTTGCTGGCTGTATCGCAAACCATCACAAACTATGATGTGGAACCAGCTTTCTGTACCTAATGGAAGTCTAGCTTCATCCCCAGTGTAGTTAGCATGAACGCCATGTGTAGTGGGACTAAGATCTTCCACTTTTAGGGTATTGGCGATGGCCTTTGTTTTGAGTGGTGTGTGGATATTTGCAAAGAGTATAAATGTGAGATATGCGCAGTTTCTTCTGGTAAGATGCATCCATTGTGACACTGCCTGCACTTGTGGATACCATTTAAAACCACATCCTCATCCCCAGTGTTATGGAATTCTATTAGAGTAATACTCTGACTTGTTACAGGTTCGTGGAGTACCAGAAGAACGCTACAGATCTTGTCCTTGACAGTTGCAAAATGGAGCACTCTGTATACATATTTAAGTGCGTAAATACCGTCATCCAAATTAAAGTAAGTTTTAGTGTGCCGTCTGTTGCCAGCTATGCATTGTAGGTGAATCAATGTTCACACACGAGTGCATGAAATGGACAGAGTTGAGATGAGGGGGAGGGGAGCTCTTACTTAATATGATGAATCCTACAAGTTATCCTTTGATCAGATCTGGGAATCCTTGGTACTTAATGGGTCACTGCCTTCTTGTCTTTCAGAACGGTGCCAGTTTCATGTTTTGCTACTCGCTTCTTAGTGCTCCAAGTATTGTTTGTTGTATGATGAAGGATGACTGTTCTCTCCCTTTTAAATAAAATTCCCTTCAGGGTTGCATGCTAAGGCGCATTCATTGGGTAGCGCGGTTATGATGGAGAAATAACGCAATATTGTCTTACACAAATTATAAGGAAGCGGGCTATAGGAGCAAAGCTTTCTTCCTTAATCTCCCCAGTGGTCGGAGTGGGCAGAGGTCATCTGCTCCTGGGGACCTCTTAAGAAACAACCCCATATAAGGAAGTTTAAGTTAAATGGGTGGTTTCATTTAATGTTTGTAAATTTAAATTGTATTGGGCATTTCTTTTGATTTCAGGGGAAAGTTAATTCGGTCATTCTTGACTCGTGCAAGAAAACTTCGGTGGTGTACGACAACCTCGTGAGTGCCTGTGAAATTGTTAACTGCCAGTCGTGCCAAATGCAAGTAAGTAAACAATTTTCTTTATTTTATGAGATATTGCAGTTTTGATTCTATAGTTTTCTAACCTTCCACCATCGTGTGTGGTCTTTAAACACATTGTAGGACACCATTCTGAGCAATGGGCTTTTCCACCCGTTCTCTCTCTCTTCCCTTCTGCTGAGCCCAAGGTTCCTCAAACCTTTCTCCACAAGGAGCTTTGTACTTAATATATTCTTGATGTCCCCCGCAGTGGGGGTACCCTGAGTAGTCTGTTACACTTGGTAGACATGGTGCCTTGATGGAATGCATGTCATCCTGGAATTACCTAGCACCAGGGTAGGATAATGATAGGTGATCACCATCCTACCCTTTAGTGGACCCGCTTAGATCTACTTCCCTTTATTACATACCCGACTACCCGGCGCACTTTCATCCTCTTATGAGCCTTATTCGAGCGGCAGGGTATACTGTGAGGTCCCTCCCTGCTGCGACGGCCAAAAGCCCGCGCTAGCTAGGACAAGTATTAAGTATGCTGGGTCGTCGACTCTGCTCACTTTCCTCCAGTACACATATCTAAGGTGGTTACACTGGCACCGTCCTTTATGGTCAAAGTTCCAGGACATTTTCACCTAAATGGTGGGCTGGCTTGGCACAGCCTATCAACTTTGAACTGGCTGGCACCTATTACCCCATAAGGGGCACAGCGATTTGCTGTGCTGATCAGACTCAGCGTCCCGTCCGGCTTGGCCTTCTTTCTGACACCCTGTCTTCTCACTTTCTCTACAACCTCTCCTACAACTTTCTCTCGTCGGCCTCTAATTTCACAGGGTAGACACCGACCAGCTTCCTCTCACCTAACCATTATGGATCTCTCTTTTCATGGGCTATTACTTTTACGCCCAGCATAAGGTGGAGCCGCCATGCTGATGGGCTGCCTGGCCACCAGGTGGGAGGAGTAGCCTCTAATGGCGGCAGCTGGCTTTGCCGGCCTCGTATTCACCCCTCACAGAGTGGGGTGTTTAGCTTTTGTATCCCGTCGTAACTATAGGGTCCTCATGCCTATTAATTAAAATTTTATACACACCCCCCTATACCATTGTCGGAGCTACTCTTGGGGAGCTCCACTAACAAAACTGCCCCCCCCCCCTGAGATTTTCAGGGGGCCCCTCCAAACTTCTTTGACCGGAGAGGAGTACAGATGCGGTGGGCTACCCCTCCCCCCTTCTATGGATGTACCCTTGTTTTGGGTGACTTTTTTGCGAATATTAGAATAGTCTTAGTACTAGGCTAGAATTTTATTTACGGTCACTAATGCCCTTGAAGGCAGTCGCCAGCTGTGTGAATTAAAAAAAAAAATCCTGGTGCATATTAGGCTTTTATATATGGTAGGATGAATCCTTATAACCTCTTCCGGTACATGTCCTGGGAATCTGTGCACCAGTTGTATTCATGCGAGTGCAATGTTGATGTTCACCGATCCTTTTTATGTGAAAGCGATTGACGACGAATATATTATTGTTACGAAATTGTTCCTGAAGTCTAAATGTGCCTTCCTAGTCTAACATAAGATTAGAAACGGTTTATTTTTTTTATTCTTCCTCTCTCAACCCCTATTCTTACCCTCGCTCTGTTGTCTCTTGAAATTACACGGTTGCTTTTACTTCCCCCCATCACCCATCGAGGTTCCATCGGACTATCTGCTAATTGTCCCGTTTGTTTGTAGGTGATGGGCAAAGTTGCAACGATTTCAATTGAAAAGACGGACGGATGCCAGGTTTACTTAAGCCCTGAGTCCCTCGCTGTCGAAATTATTAGTGCCAAATCGAGCGAAATGAATATTTTAATACCTAAAGGTGATGGGGACTTTGCTGAATGTCCCGTACCCGAGCAGTTCAAGACTACTATTAAAGGCCACGCGTTGCAGACCATTATAACAGAGAAGAAAGGTTAAATTTAATTTATGCTTTTTATCCTTCCCCCCTATATTCCCCATCTCCACTATTGAGCAACGAATGCAGTCCACAAGTGATGCTGGTGCTTTGTGGGGTGGAAGGGCACGTGATCTTCGACTTTGTTCAAAGGCGCGTTTTTAATTTTTTATTAACAAGTCTGTCCTCAACTCATTAGGGAGGACCCCTTGGAATGTCGTTTCTTTTATTAAATGCTACAACCTCGAGACAATATAATTGGGATAACTACGGTTTTATTTGCATTGAACAATGCCCAACTACGGTTGTTTGGGGAATTATGCTTTAATATATTTAGAATTAACTGCTCTTGTATATTAGTAATTAAATAACCAGTATTGTTTACCTAATGAGAAATTTAATAAATTTTATTGTACCTATCAAAATATTGATGGCTTGCTTTCTACATTAATATTTTTCTTCTTTTTTTTTTAAATTTACTATGAATTGATTTTTTATTGAATTTATTTATCTGTTAACTCGTCGTCTTTTACCTTTTATACTACAATCATCATTGGCATCATAAACCGCTTTCCCATAATGGGGTGGTAAACATGAGCGACACTCATTGCGGACTATCCCGACTAAGTCGCCTTCTGTGACCCGCGCTGACGATGGTATGGGTATTTTTCATGCCCAAGGTATAACCTGAATTAGTAAATTAACAAAGAACCCTTTGTATGGAAAAAGAAATTAAGGGTTTACCACCGATCTGCACTCAATTAAGATTCCTTTAGTATCACTGGAGACCTACTGATTAACGTATCATCCTAACCACAGGTATCTCGTATATCTCATATATAAGAGCCCCTACGAAGGAACAACACGTGAAAACGTTCAGCTCCGAGAAAAAACAACAAAGGCAAAGATCGGTGGATAAGTATATGAGCAAAGTATCCTAATAACAAACTAGTATCTATTTAAGAATAGAAGATTGTTGAACCCACAATATATTAGGAAAGCAATTGATTGAAAGATGGCTGAGAAAAAGAGTGAATGAAATGAAGATGGATGAGCTGAGGGTACTATGCGAGGAGAGAGGGATCAGCCCGAGGGGAGCTAAGGCAGTACTAGTGGAGAGACTGAAGAATGTAGAAGTGGCAAGAGAGATGACTGCGGATTGCGACCCTGTATTGGAGAGAGGAATTAGATAGGGGAGGAAAGAGACGAAGGATCACAGTGGAGAAAATGTACAGACAGGGGAAGGATAGGAATATAGTAATAGTGCACGAAATGGGAGAGAGGTCTATAATGTGTTGGAACTGTGAAATGTGGGTCTACACCAAGGATAAAGTTAGAAAGAAGGAACTAGAGGAGAGCATATTCACATGGAAGAGGTGCAAGGAATACAAGAAAATAGAAGAACTAATAGAACTAAGTAAAACTTAGAGGAAAATCAGACATGGAAGAACAGGGTAGAGGTCGTAGGAAGAGCAAATATACGACTGGCAGAAGAGTTAGATGGGAGTGAATGGACGATGGTGGAGCGAGAAAAAGCACGGATAGATGAGCATGCTTACGTGAGAGCACAGGGAGAGAGAAGCAAAGACAGTGAAAAAAAGGGAGCCAGGCAAAGGCGGAAAAAATAGGAAAACAGTGAGCAATCAGGGAGTGGGACCGGACAAGAGGGAGAGAGAAAGGACGAGAAGAACAATTGAATGGGGGGGGGGGAAGGATAAAGAAAGGAGGATGGCCAAACATGAGGAACAGAGGTGGAAAGTAAGAGAGAAGAACAAGAGGCGGTAGCAATTGAAGGGCCAAGGGACAGAAAGCCGGAGGTACTGGCGGAAGTGAGAGAGAACAGCCATGAAGAGGAAAGGACAAGCCAGTAAGAACAAACAGAGGAGAGGGGTAATAGACATCAAGATATGCCGAACAGCAACAAGTTGAGTATATTTGGAGATAGTATAGTGAAGAACCTACACACATGGTTTGAGGGGTTCTCTAAGGAGGTAGAGGTTACCGCTATGCCAGGGAAGGACATAGATATAACGAAAGAAACTGAAAAGGCATGCAGAGAAATGGCAGAAGGGAATTGGATGCTGATACAAGCAAGCGGGAATGGGCTTATGAAAAGGTGCGCTACAGGCTACATGAAAGCTATCGGAGGACTCGTAAGAGAAGTGAAGGCTAGGCACCCTGGATTAAAGGTAGCTGTAGTCCCAATAACACCGAGGTGGTACGAAGGATATAACAGAAGGGAAGAGAGAGGTAAACAGAAGAATAAGGATATGGCAATTGAGGAAGGAGGAAACACCATTGAAATGGGAGAAGATATGAAAAAATGGGAATACTGGTTAAGGAGAGATGGAGTCCACCTCCAAGGTACAGGGACCAGCGAACTAGTGAGAGAAATAAAGAGGTGGACTTGGGCACTGAGGCAGGTGGAGCAGGTCAAGTGTAATGATAGATAGGATAGAGGGCCAAAGCGGCCCTGCATAAATACAAGGAAGAGAAGAGAGGAAAGTGGATACAAGAAAGTAAAGGTAGGATTCTTGAACTGTCAAGGAATGGTCCTAGGCAAGAGAGAAGCGATTGTAACGGAATGCGAAAGAGCAGATATAGAGATAATGGCACTAGCAGATATGAGGGTTATTGAAGAACAAATGGAAATCGGTAGATATCATCTGAGGGGGAAAGGTAAGACTCAGGAGGAGGATGGATATAATGGAGTAGGTATACTAGTTAAAGAAGGCTATGGGGTGACAGAGGAGGTGGAGCCGAATAAAAGAGCAATACAGCGAAGATTGGAAGGAAGGCTACAAACATATAAGAGTCACAAGGGGCAAAACCAACGTAGTGGTGACAGTAGTGTACAATTATGTGGAAGGTACCAACCGGAGGAAGAGTGAATGGCTAATAGAAGAACTTAGGAGCGTGACACGAGAAATGGTTAGTGATGGGGGATTTTAATGCGCATGTGGGCCTACTGGGGAAAGAAATGAACAGCAATGGAAGGAGGGTGTATCAATGGATAATTGAAAGCGATATAACTGAAGAATCTAGAAGTGCAAGGAATCCCAACTTGGCAGCAAGGAGAGAGGAGGAGTGCAATAGATTCCGCTATAATGAACAGAAAGTGTGGCGAGATAGATGAAGGCATATGTATTGATGTGGATCAGGAAATAAGGATCCAAACAAACCATAAAGCTATAATAGTGAAAGTGAAATGGAAAAGGGAAAGCGGAGAAATATATGGAAAAGAAAAGGGGCGGATTGGAGAGCCTATGAAAATGGAATGGAAGAAGGATTGGCAGGACTAATAATCTCAGAGGATATGAGGGCAAATTATACGCAGTTAGAAGGAAAAATAAAAGAAGTGGCGATGCAAAAGATTGGGGCAAAATGGATCCGAACAGGAAGGAAAAGGTCAAGCAAGGGGTGGTGGAACAAGGAAGTGGAGAAAGAGTACTTAACTAGGAGAAAGATGAACAAACAACTAAGGCAAAGTAGAGAGAGGGGGGGAGAGTTGAGGCAGAACAAGTGGAAAGGATGGAACTAGAATATAGGAAACAAAAGAGAAGAAAAGTTACACAAGTAATCTGGGATGCAAAGATCAAGGAGAAAGAGGAAAAAATAAGACAGTGGAACAAGTTGGGGGTAAATGACCGAGAAAGAGAGCAGTGGAGATATCTGAGGAGGGCCTTGGAAGGGGATAAAAGGGAGGACAAAGTAATAATGAAGACAACGGAAGTAGAATGCGAGGACGAGGAAAAAATAAAGATGCAAATTGAAGAATATTGGGGAAAAATCATTCGGGCACGGGAGGGATGGGAAGAAATCGGAGCCAATGAGGAACTTCTGTATGCAGTACAGGAATTAGAGGATGAACGTATAGGAATCAACAGGAAGGACATAGAGTAGGGGTTGAATAGGTTAAAAAATCATAAGGCAGTGGATGAAGAAAGGATTGTTAGTGAATTTCTCAAATATGGAGGAGAAAGGATGAAAGAGTTACTGACAACCCTATTCAACGATATGCTGGTGAATGGATGGGTGTCTGAGACTTGGCAGAAAAGTAGGATCAATTTGTTACCCAAAAGTGGTAAAGACAAAGAACTGGTGGATAGCTACAGGCCAGTAGCCATAATGAGTGTGATAGGAAAGGTGTTTGGCAGCATCTGTGGAAAGGAATAGCAGTCCCAAGAAGCCTGTATGGGTATGAAGTCTGCAAAGTGACAAAGACAGAATTGGAGAGAATGGAAAAGATCCAAAACAAGGTGGCAAGAATTGCACTAGGGGCCAACCCCTATGTAGCAGTAGAGGCACTGAGAGGAGAAATGGGCTGGAGTAGGAATGGGGAGAGGGTGGCAAGGGTGAAGGTAAATTATAAGTTGAGACTGCAAGAGATGGGAATAGAGACGTGGGCAGGCTATGTGTATGCTGCCTACGATAGGACTGAATGGCGCAAAGAGGTAATGCGAGTGGATACGAAATATGAATTAGAAGCAATCTATATAGAAGACAAAGCAAAAGGAAAACTGAAACAAAAAATAGTAGATTCAGGAAAGAGGCTCTGGAGAAGAGGAATAAATGGAAAGAGAAGTCTGAACATATACAGAGGCAAAAAGGAGCCTTGCATCGAGAATATGTATGATGGGAGTTTTGCAAGCCGGCTACTATTCAAGTCATGGACTGGATTCTTGGAGGTGAAGGGGATTATTTTATTATTTTTTTTTATAGAGCCCATCTGGCGACTGCCCACTTCGGCATAAGTCTCCGCAAACACGACAGACGGCGTCGGGCGGAGGTCCCCCGGTGCAGGAGCGTGCAACCTACAAAGAAAACAATAACAAAAAAAATAGAACCTACTTAAATAAAGGGGAGAAGCCCGGCCTTCCCTCAAAAAGTCAATGTGCACGAACTCGTCCCAAGTACAAGGGACAGGCGGTAGCGACCTCGCCCAACCCGGAACCGGGACAGGTAACGTGCGCGAAGATCACCCAGACTGGGACATTTGACAAGAGTGTGCCGAACAGTCTGGGGGACGACGCAGTCCTCACAATAGGGCGCAGGCGAGCGCTCCATCAAATAGCGATGCGTCACACGAGTGTGTCCGATTCGGAGACGACAGAAAGCGACCTGAAGCCGTCGCGGAATTGGGGGATAGGTCCATGGGAAGAGTCGCGGCGCAATGGCACGCAACTTTAAGTTCCCTTCGACCGTCTCCCATCTTCTTTGCAAAGCAGTCCGAAGGGCTGCCCGTATTCCTGCCATGTAGTCTGTGTGAGGAAGAGCAAAACGCTGGTCCGTTCGCAGAGTCCTCGCGGACTCTTTGGCGCCCTCATCGGCACGCTCATTCCCCGCAATTGCTACATGTCCAGGAACCCAGCAGAAGATAATCTCCTCATCCGCCCGGCTCGCCAAAACCGTGGCGTCACGGATATCGCGAACCAGGGGATGCGGAGATTCCAATGCTACGAGAGCACTCAGTGCGCTTTGTGAGTCGCTATAGATCACAATCCGTTCTCCGAACCGGGCACGTCACGTAATCTCCCGTACTGAGTGGTGTATTGCCACCAGTTCGGCCGTGAAGACAGACGCAGCGACTGGCAGAGCCCCGCTGACTTCAAATAGAGGGGACACGGCGTGGAAGCCGACCCCCTCTTGGGACTTGGAGCCATCCGTATACACTGGCACGGTTCCAGCGTGACACGAGGTGTGCTCCAAAAAGGTCGAACGCAATACTCCCGGCGCCGTACAAGCTTTGGGAGCAGAGGCGTCGCGACAAATAGCCAAATATGGTACCCTCCAGGGTGGCGTCCTAGGCAGAACCAGGGTCGCCACCGGCCCGAGAGCTATATCTACCTCTCGAAGGAGTTTCCTGGCCCTAAACCCAAAGGGCTTAGGGTATGACTTTTATCTCTCGGCGGCATAGGCAACGTCGAGATCAGCTGCGGATGCAGTGAAAGCTCAGCGCGTACAGGCGAGTGATGCTCTGCACGCGACGCAGAGCGAGTGGCATCTTCCCACCATCGACAACAGGCTCTCAATGGAGGAAGTGCGGAAGGCACCGGTCGCAAGGCGAAGGCCGGTGTGGTGGATCGAATCCACCTTATGCAATAAACGCTCGGATGCGGATGCATAAAACTCGCATCCGTAGTCGAGCTTCGAACGAACATAAGATCGATAAAAGAGTAGGGCAGTAGCCCTATCAGCGCCCCAGGCGCTGAACGTAACGGAACGGAGAATATCCATGGCGCGGGTCCAACAGACCCTAAGGCTGCGAATATGAGCCTCCCAGTTAAGGCGTCGGTCGAATACAAGACCAAGGAAACGGTACCACTCAACCACATCAAGGCGCACCCCATTAAGAAACAAATCTGGGTCACGGCGGAGCCGTGGGTGGCGGCAGAAGTGCACCACCTTAGTCTTGGCCAAAGAAAACCGAAACCTGTGCGCTTCGGTATAGCGAGAGTTGCGGTACAATGCCTGTTAGAGTCGACGCTCCAGAGTTGGCATCTGGGCCGCGCCAAAAGAGATCGAAAGGTCGTCCACGTAGAGCGTAGCGAGAACATCTTCTGGCAGCACCGAGGTGATGCCGTTGATGCTTAGGGAAAAGAGTGTGACACTGAGGACACTTCCCTGTGGGACACCCTCTTCCTGCTCATTTGGGCCGAAGAGAGCCCTCCCCACACGTACGCTGAATCGACGATCGGGCAAAAATTCAGATATAAAGACTGAGAGGCGTCCCCTCGACCACCATCGTGTGGAGAGTCTCCATGATACAGTATCGCCATACGGTATCATAGGCCTTCTCCAGATCGAAAAAGACCGTGGCGTAGTGCTGTCTACGAAGGAAAGCCTCGCAGAAGGCATTTTCCAGGCGGAGCAGAGCATCCAACGTAGAGTGGAACTTGCGGAAGCCGCACTGTACAGAAGACAGATGACCTCCGCTGTCAACTTGCACACGCAAGAGGTTAGAGAGATTGGGCGGAAACCGGTCGGAGTAGTGTAATCTCTTCTCGGCTTGCGAAAGGCGAGCACAGTAGCGATTCGCCACGAATCTGGGAGAAGACCCTCGACCCAAGACCTGTTGAACAAATCTAACAGAAAGGCCATGCCTCGCTCACCCAGGTGTCGAAGCATGGCGTACGATTCATCGTTCGGACCATGGGCGGTATCCGCGCATGAAGCGAGAGCGGAGCGCAACTCACTCACAGTAAACCTGTCGTTGAAGGGTTCTCCGCATCTGGAGGTAAAGTCCAGCCGGCGGCCTTCCGCGACATCACGACGTGCATTGAATGCTGGCGGAGCAGCATCCCGGCCAGAGAATGCGGAAAAAGCGGTCGCAAAGGATTCCGCCACGGACGCTGGGTCCGAGATTGCGGTCCCATTCTCCTGGAAGTGGTCGGCGTGCAAAACGGCCAGACGCGTTAGGAATAGTAGTGAGGCCCACGGCGATGAGGTTGCCAGGGAAGAACTCAATGGCCTCATCTACCGACCTAAACTCCTCGACTGAGATAGAGAATTAAGTCATTTTAAGAAATGCAGGCCACCGCGCCCGCGCCAAGCAACACCGAGGTGGGCTCTCAGGCGGCAGTTGCCCTGAAAATGATATTTGAATGGAAAAGTGATCACTACCATGGAGGTTATCGACCACCCTCCAATCAAAATCAGGCTGTGCATCCGAAGAGCACAAAGATAGGTCAGGGCAAGAAAATGAAGTTGTTCTCGGACAGTGATGCGTAAACTCATCCACGTTTAGGACACCTATCTCAAGCTCTTCGATCAGATCGCAAGGACTTGTCATCTCGGATTTATTGAGTAATCTTCCCAGAGAGGATGCCTGCCGCTCAGATCTCCAAGCAAGAGAAAGGGCCTCGGCAACCGTGCCACGACGCGGCGGAAGTACCCCGCGTCGAAGTCAGCTGACGGTGGAATGTACGCAGAAATGATAGTATACCTCCTATCCAGGTGCAGCTGCACAAGCACTGACTGTCCTCCTCTCGGGGAACAGCTTTAGGAACCCCGGAAGATGGCCTAGCGACCAACTTCAGGTGTGTTGCCTCCTGTGAGTCTAATGACTCGGTGGAGGAGCGTGGCCGTTTCGCCAAACGGGAAACGGTGACGCTGGGGGAAGAGGGGGGTAGCCCTGGTTTTAGCAGGGGCTGGGTAGGAACCCTTTTTGCCGCCAGCTTTACCAGGAAAGATAATCTCGACATCCACCGGGCTCACTAAAACCGTGGCATCACGAATATCGCAAACCAGAGGGCGCGGAGATTCCAATGCCCTGAGAGCACTCAGGGCACTTTGTGAGTCGATATAAATCACGAACCGATCTCCGAACCGGGTACGTCTCGTAATCTCCCGTACCAAGTGGTGTATTGCCACCAACTCAGCCGTAAAGACAGACGCCCTCTTCGGACTTAGAGCCATCCGTATACACTGGCACGGTTCCAGCGTGACACGAGATGTGCTACCAAATGCCGAACGCAATACTCCGGGCGCTATACAAACTTTGCGAGCAGAGGCGTAGTGACAAATAGCCAACGGTGGTGCCCTTAAAGGTAGCGTTCTGGGCAGAACCAGAGGCACCACCGGCCCGAGAGCTATATCTAGCTCTTGAAGGAGTTTCCTGGCCCTAAACCCAAACGGCTTACTTAGGGTATGACTTTTATCTCTCGGCGGCATAGGCACTGTCGAGATTAGCTGCGGATGCTTTGAGAGCCGTTGGTGACAAAGGAAGACGCTGCACTCGAGCGTACTGGCGAGTAATGCACTGTGCACGGCGCATAAATAATGGTATCGCTTCAGCATCGACAAACAGGCTCTCAATAGGGAAAGTTTGTTAGGCACCGGTCGCAAGGCGAAGGCCGGCATTGTAGATCGAGTCTACCTTCCACCATAGACGTTCCGTGGAGGATGGATAAAACACATGGGTAGTCGAGCTTCGAACTGACAAAGGATCGATAAAAAAAGTAAAGCAGACACCCTATCAGCACCCCAACCACTGAAGGTTACGGAACGAAGAATATCCATGGCGCAGGTACAAGAGACCCTAAGGCTGCGAATATGAGCCTCCTAGGCTAAGGCGCCGGTCAAATACAAGACCAAGGAAACGGTGCGATTCAACCACTTCCAGGCGCACCCCATTAAGAAACCAATCTAGGTCGGGATGGAGCCGTGGATGGCGGCAGAAGTACACCACCTTAGTCTTGGCCAAAGAAAACCGAAACCTGTGCGCTTTGGCATAGCGAGAGACGCGGTTCAATGCCTGTTGGAGTCGACGCTCCAGAGTTGGCATCTGGGCCACGCCAAAAGAGATCGAAAGGTCGTCCACGTAGAGCGTAGCAAGATCATCTTCTTGCAGCACCGAGGTAATACTGTTGATGCCCAAAGCAAAGAGTGTAACGCTGAGGACACTTACCTACGGGACACATTCTTCCTGCTCGATTAGGTAGAAAGGGCTACCCCCGCCCGTATGCGGAATCAGCGATCTCGCAAAAATTCAGATATAAAGACCGGGAGGCATCCCCTCGCTTCCATCGTGTGGAGGGTCTCCATGATACCGTATCGCCATGCTGTATCATAAGCCTTCTCCAGATCGAAAAACACCGTGACGAAGTGCTGTCTACGAAGGAAAGCCTCGCAGACGGCATTTTCCAGTCGGAGCAGAGCATCCGACGTGGAATGGAACTTGTAGAAGCTGCACTGCGCAGAATACAAATGGGCTCCGTTGTCCAGAAAAAAAGGCTAATCTAACATTTACCAAATTTCTCCATCAACTTGCACACGCAGGAGGTTAGAGAAATTGGGCGGAAACCGGCCGGGGTAGAATGATCTCTCTCAGTTTGCGAAATGCTAGCACAGTAGCGATTGGCCAGGAGTCTGGAAGGTTACCCTCTACCTAGATCCTGTTGAACAAATTTAACGGAAAGGCCATGCCTCGCTTACCCAGGTGTCGAAACATGGCGTATGGGACATCGCATGTACCATAGGCGGTGTCCGCGCACGAAGCAAGAGCGGAACGCAACTCACTCACAGTAAACCTGTCGTTGAAGGGTTCTCCGCCTCTGGGGGTAAAGTCCAGCAAGCCGCCTTCCGCGACACTAACGACGAGCATTGAATGCTGGCGGGGCAGCATCCCGGCTAGAGAATGCGGAAAACCGGTCGTGAAGGATTCCGCCACGGACGCTGGGTCCGAGATTGCGGTCCCATTCTCCTGGAGAACGGCAGGAAGTGTCCTGCGAGAACTTAGCCCGAATCCTTTTGACTCGCTTCCACACCTCTGCTAGAGGGGTCTTCCCGTTAATTGAAGAGACATATGCCCGCCAAGAAGAGCGTGGGGACGTGCTTCGAAATATACCGGAACCTAGACCGACGAAATTCAGTGACAGGGAAATCGTTCGGGCGGCGCTTATAGCGCATGTAGGCATAACGCTTCTGTTTGAGGGCCGTATCACACTCAGCCGACCAACACGGGAGTGGTCAGCGTGCAAAACAGCCAGACGTTCTGGGAATAGTAGACAAGCCCGCGGCGATGAGGTTGCCGGAGAACTCGATGGCCGCATCTACACACCTAAACTCCTCGACTGAGATAGAGAATTAAGTCATTTCCTGAAATGCAGGCTACCGCACCCGTGCCAAGCTCCACCGAGGTGGGCTCTCAGGCGGCAGAGGCCCAGAAAATGATATTTGAATGGGAAAGTGATCACTATCATGGAGGTCATCAACCACCCCGCCAATCAAAATCAGGCTGTGCATCTGGAGAGCAAATAGTTAGATCAAGGCAAGAAAATGAAGCGGTTCTCGGGCAGTGATGCGTAAACTCATCCACAGTTAGGACATGTATCTCAAGCTATTCGATCAGGTCCGCAAGGGCTTGTAGCCTGGGATTTATTGAGCAATCTCCCCAGAGAGGATGTCTGCCATTTAGATCTCCAAGCAAAGGGCCTCGGCAACCGTGCCACGACACGGCGGAAGTCCCCTACGTCGAAGTCAGCTGACGGTGGAATGTACACAGAAATAACAGTATACCTCCTATCTAGGTGAAGCTGCACTGCCACTGCCTGAAAGGAGGTATCTAAAGTGAACAGAAGAACGGAGACATCATGTCGGGTGCAAACCGTGCATCTCCCAGCCCGTGGTGGTGGAGTCGCAAAACCCTTATACCCCGGGAGGGTGGGCAGGAAGCACGCGCCTAGCATGGTCTCCTGCAGAAAAATAACTAACCGGAAACGGGGCGAGACGAGTCACGGCAGCTCCTCCCAGTTATCCCGGAATCCGCGGCAATTCCATTGAAGGAATATGCCCTCCAGGCCTAGCTCAGAGACGCCGGGGCCCTCTTCGAACAAAAGAATCTAACGGGAATGGCCATACTCTTCCCGGAGGCAGAACCCCGGGCGCTGTCGCCTTAGAGGACTTATTTGGGGAGGTTGGGCTTGCTGTGCGTCTTTTCCTCCATCCGCCTCGAAACCTTAAGCGGGCGTTAAGGCTTCGGAGGCGAGGGGCCCTCTTTTCGAGGATCCACAGTCTCCGAGCCACCCAGCCCACCACTAGGCGTGGGTGAACGAGACGAAGCTCCTTTGTGGCTGTCTTCCTTTCGGGGGAAAGCTTTAGGAACCCTGGAAGATGGCCTAGCGACCAACTTCAGGGATGTTACCTCCTGTGAGTCTAACGACTCGGTGGAGGCGGGTGGCCGTTTCGCCTTACGGAAAACGGTCACGATGGGGAAAGGAGGGGGGAGCCCTGGTTTTAGCCAAGGCTGAGTGTGAACCTTTTGTGCCACCAGCTTTACCAGAGGAGTACCTGGGTTAGGTAGAACCCGCAGAAGGCTCCGAATTGGCGCAAAATCAACCGTGCTCGTTGGCCTGGATGGGCCAGGAGCAGAGGGTGTCTTTCTTAGCATTGAGGCGTAAGACGTCCCAGGCAGAGCCGGGCGCGCCAGGACCAAGTCCTTAGCCTCGCGGAATAGGAGACGATCCTGGGCCTGAACGGCCAGGATTTCTTTCTCAAGGAGATATGCATCACATTGATTCGAAGAAGCCGGGTGAGGCTATATGTATTTGACACACTTGGCCACACACGATTTGGACTTATCGTGTGAGGCCTTGGAGCAATTTACAAAGACTTCGGGTGACCCTGACTTTGCACGTCTAAATGAGCGATTCGTATGGCCGAAGCGGTGACAGTAATAGCACCTTTGTGGCACTGACACGAATGCCTTCACACGGTAGCGGTACCGACCGACATGCACCGATTCAGGGAGCTTATCACAGTCGAATGTGACGAAGAGTGTAGGGGTGGGTCTCGAGGCCCCTCCTCATTTTCTCATCACACACTCGACCTTGACTGCTCCGTGGTCGGCCAGCTCTAGTGATATCTTCTATGGAGTATTCCACGAGTTCCCTCGCATAAACTACTCCTTTCACAAAGTTCATGGTATAGTGCGGCGTTACACTCACCAGGGTGCCATGAAGTGTCCGAAGAGCACTTATCTTGGCCACCTAAGAGGGATCCGCCGCATTGGCCAGAAGGCCCCAAACCAAGAAACGGGTCACCTTCGGCTCTCTACCAATCATACCAGCTAAAGCTCTCTTCTGATGGATCATGTTGCCCTTGGCCAACATGCTGCTATCAGTGGAGCGAATAACAAATAAGCGTTTGAAGCCAGCGGGCTCGAAAACGCCAGGTAATCCTCTCAACGAGGGACCCCGACGATATCGAGGCTCTGCTCGGCGCACTTTTGGTCTTATTTTGGGATTCCACACGAAGGCGAGAAACGGGGCCAGACGTGCCGATCTTGGCTTGGTCACGTTCAAGGATGTTAGCGGCCTCGTCCATCCCCGCGGCCCCCGTGGAGGGAGAAGCGCCCGTCTTTTTTTATTAGTCCTTTTCTTTTTAGGAGAGGAGGGCGTGGAATGGACCCGCTTCTCCCCTTTCCCAGCAGGAGCCACTAGGCCAGATGGGCCGGCCTCTGCAATGTCCTTCGCCGAGATGGTGAAAGTCCCAGCAGTCGTGGGGGCACTGGCTGGAGGGGGAGATCCCTCCTCCCTTGTGCTGTCTAGCAGCCCGACCCTTCTGGCGAGGGCTCCGCACATGAACAGACTCTGGGTCGGTGTTTGATGCCGAGCCCGAATCTGCCTCCATGGAAGGCCCCACCTTCTGAGGCTAGGCTGCATCAGGGAGCATGTCTATCTCAGGAGGGGGCCTCCATTTGGCCAACCCCCCCATGACATCACAGGCCATGTCAGTCTCGTCCATGTTCTTCGGGGGGGCATAGGCCTTCACCCCCGCTAGATTCAATATTCAGGCCAGCAGGTCTTTAGAGGGAAGCGGTTGATGGGTCCTTTCTTCCCTCTGCCCCCTAAGGGGATTTGCCCTACCTAGCCGCTTCAACGGGGAGCGGCTGGTTATGGGCTGCCTGCTGGCTTTCCTGGCAGTCCCTGTGAAAGCAAAGGCGGGACTGCCAGATTTGAGCTGGAGTCACATGGTACTCCAAGCAAAGGGGTGAGGGGGAGCCCCCTGCACCCATAGGCACTGGAGAGGAGTAAGCCTCCTCTCGGGTTGAAGAGTTATGGTGGGTCCCCTGGAAAAACCACAGGGGGGAGGGGGACCTCCATTTTTTTCTGTGGAGCTGCCTGAGGGCGGCTCCGTTGTTCTTAAAGGGGAAATGAGGAGATTTTGTTTTTTTTTAAGTTTTCATCCATGGGCATGGTGACACTTTTTTTATGGGATGCAAACATTAATCACCCCCTGCAGTGGCCCGCTGTGCGAAGGGTAAGTACAGGACTGGCAGAGCCAGGTGCCGCCATTTCGGACCACTCCTCCCGCCTGGTGGCCTGGCAGTCCCTCAGCATGGCGGTCCCAACTTGCACGCGGCGTAAAATGGATAGTGTTTGAAAATAGAAAGGAAGAGGAGGTGAGGAAGATGCAGGTGGAGATAAAGCAGGTTATTAAAAAACCCATCCCAAAATAGAGCTCAGGGGTGAGGGATCATTGTATCCTTCCCCCTCAACCCCGATCCGGGATAGTTAGCTGAGAAGGTCAGCATTTACCCTGTGAAATTAGAGGCTGACCAGAGAAAGTTGTGGGAGATTTTGTATGAAAAGCGAGGAAACACAAGTGTTCTGAAGGAAGGAGAAGAGGCTAAGCTGGGGTCGGACGGGGTGCTGAGTCCTGTCAGCACGGCAGCCAGGATGGCAAATCGCCGCGGCCCTTATGGGGTCGTTTTGTCAATAATTCTGAGGTGCTCTCTATGAGACATCGAGATGGGCATAAGATACCAAACCCCCCCCTACTGTCCTTATTTGCTCATCCATGACATTTTCACACTGCTCAAGATAGAGCACCCAGTAGTATTCGTCAGGGACCTGAATGCATTTAACAGGATAGCCACAGGCTACAGAAGCGCAAATGTTAAGGCAGGAATCTCAGCCTCTTTCTGAGAAGGAAAATCATTGAATGCATTGGGTCAGACTTCTGGTAAAACATTTTCAATTCTCCAATGAAGAGGAAGCAAACTTCGAGGATAAGGTTCTCTAATACATGAGAGGGAGAATGACAGGTTCAATCCTTATGGAACTGCAAACCTCACCTATCTCCATGGCAACTCACAGGAGGGAAAAATTACTAGTGCGGAATTGTGAGAGGTGATCTCATCGTTCTGGCCCAAATTCTCAGGCTTCAGCCAACTGAAGGAGACACCCAAAATAATTTGGAATAGACTGCTGAACCTGCTCAAAATGTCCCTGGTAATGGGATAGTCCCCTAACAGCATGAAGACTTCGAATATGATCTTCAACCCAAAGCATGGTAATGAACTTCAGACCTATCCCATTGCTTGAGATCATTGGGAAGGTTTAGAGAAAATTCTCAACAGCAATGTAATGTTGCACCTAGCAGAACACTCCCTACTGAACAACGAGGCAGAGAGAGAGAGCAGTAGTCTACATGCTTTAACATGCAGCATCAGGGAAGACTAGGGGTGCTGGATGGACATCGTCTGCAGAGATATAAAGAAGGCCTTTGATAAAGTCTGGTTCGACGGCCTGAAATACAAAATCGTGCGACTGAGACTCACCCCACTACGAAAAAGTCCTCTGTAGCTACTTGACAAACAGTCATCGCCTTCCGAGAAACATACAGGTCTTCAAGCTCTTGCCCAGTGTCCATCAAGGAAGATGCCTTAGCCCTACTCTCTTCGCCATTTTCATGATATATATTGCAAAAACCATTCAATGGAAGGACTAAATACCCAATAGGCAAACGATGTTACCCAGGCAGTCGTTCGAAGGACAAACTCCACAGGAATGATGGCCAAAACCACAGCTGCTGAAGCTGAAAGGATTTCGAGATTCAAAAAATGCTTTCAGATCCAAACCAACTTGACAAAATTCGTGGAAGCCAAAATCGTGAGTCATCGGACAGTCCCTCTAAACTTAGACGAAACAGAATAGAGTACTAACCAAATGTGTCCGTCCTCGGGTTCAAACTTGTCAGCACTGGCATGAACAGACACATTGGCTCAAGGATCAAATATGCGAGAACAGAGTTGGATAAACTAAACTTATTTAGAAACCTAAACCTATCGAACAATGACTTCACAGCAGTTTAAGTCAGATCTAAACTGGTGTATCGTGCTAAACCGCTTAATGCAGCCCCCAAAAGAAACATATCAAGACTAGAGGGTGTAAAATTGAAGCCTCCGGTTTATCACCAACTCTAACTAGCAAGATTACCAGACCTCAAGAAAAGACTGTAACCAGTCAAAGTTTCTCTGCACAAAAGAGGATGAGACATCTGGGCAAGGTTATAGGAAATCCTCCCCGGGGAGAGACTAGCAGCTCTTGACCCAGATGCAGATACAAAAGCTACCTCCCAAATACCAGAACCCATGCCAATATACAGCTAGCCAGACTACGGTAAAAGAAAATAAAAAGAAAGAAAAAATAAAGATCCAATACTGGGACACTAAAAACTAAAAAAAAAAAAAAAATCCTTTAGTGGGAAATCTAGTCCAAAAACAATTATAAACAAAAGAGAAGGCCTATTCACCGGGCACCTTACATTACTACCACTTCCTTCCTTTGTCCTTACTATATTGTCCTCCCCCTCTCTTACTCTCTTTCTACAGAATCAGAACCAAGCTTCATCATTCATGAACATCGTTTATCACTCAACCGCTCTACTCTAAATGAGACAAACTCCAATGGAAAATGGATCATCATCACCGCCTCAAAAAAACCTCCATCTGAAGATGCCTGAAGGAAGGCAAAAACCCATGGCAAAATTTATTATCAGTTGCAATTAAGTCCAAATAAAATGGAGAGTCCTAATTTTTCATTTCTAACCAGATATTAAAAACTGCATTTGCAATTTAGAACATTGCCAAATGAAATTGGTAAAGGCAAAATACAATCTGGTCTTGATAGAACATGTATATAAATATATATATATATATACTGTAAGACACGAGCCTATATTTTTAAGATATTGATTTATTGAATTAATTTGTTTATTTATGGTAAGGCTATAATATTTTCAGGAGCACTACAGGCACTTGTTAATACTTGTAGAATGCGAAGACAAGGAGAATGAGATCAAGATTTTCAGTCCCTTTTCTAAGCTCAGACAGAGTTCAATTTTTTACCTGCAGTGAAGTACCAGATTAAGGCGTCACTTTTTTTTCAAAAGGAGTAAAGTTCAATTATACCCATTTAGAGCCATGAAATGACCCATATGGTTATTTACCCTGGAGATTTCAAATCTGCCATCGGATTTGGCGCTGGGTGGCACCATCTAGTCGCAGAAGCCTCATTTAGCCATTCAAAGGCACTTGTAAGTGATTTGAACCAGGTGAAACCATCGATGCAATAACCATTATCTTATAACAAAACGCCGCAGGTGATTGGAGGGATTTTCCTTCTTGTTTGTGCTTCTAGTGTATTCTAATTTTGGTGCTACTCTTTTCTTCCCTCAAATGTTACACAAGTTAAGGGTTGCACGTGAAATACAAAGGAGTTACAATTTTAAGAGGAAAGAATATAATGTGTTAAACATCTGTAACATCGCCAGGATACGTTTGTCAGGGATATCCTGCTTTTCAACTTCTCAAACGTCAACCTCACAAGATTTAGGCAAAGCTTCCGTTTTAAGGTTCCACTCTTGAGCTAATGATAGGCGTACTTTAATAAAAAAAAAAAGAAGGGCCCATCTAGCCATAAGTCGCCCTACACAACACAGCCTACTTCTAGGCTATATTACAAAAACAAATAAACATGATAAAAAAGTTCAGAGGATAAAAAAAATGACAAAAACAAAGCAAAAAGGCAAGAAGGAAGCGCGCTTCGGCGTCGGGGGTAGGCCCGCCTCCTCCCGTCATAGGAACATGCGACCTACAAAAACAGTCCAATAAAGTGGAGGAGGCCATATAGCTCACAAGTCTGGGTGCACGAGCCCGTCCAGAGTACAAGGGACAAGCAGTAGAAACCCCACTCGTTCTGGTACCAGGAGAGGTAACATGTGCGAAGATAACCCATATTGGGACATTCAACAAGAATGTGCCAAACAGTCTGGGGGACAATGCAGGCGAGCGCTCCATCAAATGGAGGTGCGTCTCGCGAGTGTGTCCAATTCGGAGACGACAGAAAGCAACCTGAAGCCGTCGCGGCATTAGGGGGTAGGTCTATGGGAACAGTCGCGGCGTTATGGCACGTAACTTTAAGTTTCCCTCAACCATCTCCCATCTTCTTTGCCAATCCACCCGGAGGGCAGTCCATATTCCTGCCATGTGATTGGTGGGGCCAGAAGAACACAAAATTCTCTAAATTTAAACTATCTATTGTTACAGTGCTACCTCCCTCCAACCCAAGTGCACTAAGGTGAGGAGTGTTATTGCCCCACATGAGGGCAGAAATGAAGACTATATTAAACACTAAGATAAATACAGTGAATATGCAAAATAAATAAGATAGATGGAAAGTTTTGTTGTATGGTAAAAGTTTGTCATCTTCAGTAGTGAGAGTAGACCCACCTCCCCTCACTACTAGGCGGGGGAGGGCGGGCCTTTCCCCGTCGACGGAGCTCACTCTATATTTTTTTAATTTGTTTCCTTTTTTTTTAATCTGACTTTTAATATAGCCTAGATTTAGGCTAGCTTGAGTACGGTAACTTATGCCCTAGAAGGCAGTCGCCAGATGAGATATATAAAATTAAAAAAAAAACAAACCCTCACTACTAGAAGGCAAGAGCTCTTCCACAGGAGTCTTGAAACTGTGTGATGAGGGAGACTACAGTTTACTATTACCACCTCCCACCTTGGCTGACTATCCCTGGTTTGGTAACCAAATATAAGGAAATAATATAAAATATATTCTTATGTACAAACTTTAATGCAACATCAAGTACCCCTGCTTTTAAATTAAAGTAGAAATTTATTATATCCCAAGGGGTTTCATTTTTACGTCTCTTCCAATTCAATCAATACTCCAGCACAATCTTTAGGATGAAGGAAGATAACTGGCTTCCCATGAGCACCGATACGGGGTTCTTCACCTAAACACCTGATCCCTTTCTGCTTCAATTGCTTCATTGCCTCTTTAATGTTGTCCACTTCTAGACAAATGTGATGCATCCCTCCATCTTTATTTTTATTCAAAAAGTTCTGTAAGTAAAATTTAGAAAATTAAATTTCATAGAATTTTTATCTAACATAAGGAAAGTTCAGCAATAAAATAAACACCCAGTATGAGTGCACAATAGATAGAGACACTAAAGTTACATGAAGTCCTTAAGCAAGTGTTAGGGGGCAGAATTCCAAATTAATGAATCAAAGGAAAAATAGTGAAAAGTTTTTAAGGATTAGGAATACATTAACCAATGCAATTAGGGATTAACTATAGCAGACAGAGAAAAAGGCCCATTGTCTGTATTCTCCATCTCTACTACCAGACACCCCACTCACTCAAACCTTAACAGAAGCAATCAACTACTTTCCTTATGACAAATCAGCTACTCCAGGATTATTCTTGCAAAGGTATCAAACTTAATTTAATCTAAATTAAATACTATGAAATACCTGAATTGGACTTTTTTCCCCCAGAGGTTTCAGTAATTCTATCTTTGTATTATTTACATTTACAAAGACTGTGATGACTCCATGCTCTGGTAAAGACATTTCTTCGCTCACTTCAGCACCAAGAACATCCCTTAGAAATAAAATAATCATCAGTAAGGGATCCTTGCTACACTGCAATACAGTAAGGTAAATAAATAGCTAGCTAGTGATCAGTAGGTTATGATGTCTTGATAAACAATGGTGGGAGATAAGTTGTTAGCAGGTAGTGATAATAAACCAGAAAGGAGGAAAAATGGTTAATTGGATCATGTATAATCAGAAAAACTAACATTTAAAACTGATAATCAAGTAAAATTCTGATCTTATACTTACCTATACAAAGAAGTTGTCTTTTGTAAGTTTGGGGTAGCGATAGCAATATGATTTAATTGTCCAAGCTTCCATACATCTAAGGGTATACTTTCCTTATTCTTCAACATAACAGCAGAAGAGAATCCCCGTTTATATTTTGAAAGCAATTGCCAATTATATTGTAGCAATTTCACACAGTAAAAAGTTGCCTTATTATTATACATCTTTTATACTCACAAGAATAATCCTCAAATTACAGCCTCAAATGCTGATTAATTTAACATGCTAAAAAAATGATATGGACACAAAATCAGTTATGCTGATAATTTACTTTGGAATCCTCAGACTCAAGTCTTATTTCCTTCTTGTAATAGTTCTTTCTCTATTTGGGGCTTCACACGGAAATAATAGTTCCAACCTCTATATACTAGGTATGAAGTTGCTACTGTAGTAATTCCCATACAAGCTATCACAGTGCTTTTATGCAAAATATCAACAAGGTGTCCTGATTTGGGTACTTTCTTTAGCATTTTACTAAGTTGTATCCATTTAATCTGAAAATTAATAAAATGCTTTTAAACTTATAATTTGTTTTAAAAGTCCATTTAACAATGAAATTTAAAAGCAAAATTGAATGAGATTCAGTAATATTCCCCCATATATGGGGCAGGAAGAATACCCATACTGTACTCTGGTGTGTTATAAAAGGTGACCAAAGCCAGCAAGGAGATGCTGGCCTGAGAAGCCACAGACCTGAGTTTTTTCTTACAAACACAATATGCAATGACCGTAATGGGCAGGCATGTCATTAACCCATCCAGTTATGCTGGTTAATCAGTATCAATGTAAAAAGAGGAGGGAAGAGTGTGAGAGCTATATGTAATGAATGAAAGAGGGGAATAGTAGACAATATATTAAACCTCAAAACCCATAAATCTACATTTTATTATGATACAAAGACAATTAAGCCATGTAAATCTACAGTTATCAGAATATAACAACTCCAGCAACTAGGGTTAATATACCAATGTCCTACAAATACAGTTTATAATCTGATATGATGGTATCTAGTCATAAAATTAAGTGAATACAAGGATAAATATAAGACATACTTTTTGAGTGATATTGAAAATATTAATGAAAGTAATAATGATCGATAATTATAGGTAAGTAAATCAAAGAACTCACATGATGTAGAAATGAGCATATACAGGATTTTATCCCATAAATATTTTGATGAGACTCATTCTCACATCTTAATAATCTTGCTTTGAATGATGACAATAAAGAATTTAGAATTTTTTTTTTATAGTAATGTTATAAACGAGATTGTGATCAAAATGAAATGATATTGTGATCAATTAAAAAAAATTAATGAGCTATCCCCTCACTTCCTTCTACTTGCATAAATGAAGTGTTCTTATGCCCTGACCTGTCTAAAGCACCCCCCTCCCCCTGAAGGGAAAAAAAAAGAAGCTAAGGACATGCTCATAAATATGCCAGTACTTAATTGGTTGTACTAGAAGGGGTGTATTAGGTTCCTTCTGTATAGCGATGAAAAGGCAGGTTGGGTAGTTTTAATAGCATTGATGCACACCAACCCAACTTTGCAGGAAACAGGTTGAAGTCTTATTTGGCTTATGAGTGGATAGATCCTCTCATCTGCGAGGTGGTCAGCCCCTAGAAAGATGACCACACTCCCTGAGTGTGTCCACAGGTCGCTAAGCGAGACGTGCATAGAGCGAGCTTGTGTGAGGTTTAGGCAGACTATGAGTAGGTGTTTGATGTTGTCTGGGGGTTGATTGTATCTGGAAGCATAAGAAGTATAATGGATTTGTTAAGAAGGATAGTGAATGTAGAGAATGTTGATATTATTGTGATAATAGTCATAGATTGATTTATCAGAATACAACTTTAGACCAGAGGTCCAGATTGATGGTTATAATATGGGTAAGTTTCAAGTAGAGTGCTGCACAATATTTGAGCAGTGTTATCTGTGGCATGAGATAGAATGTGCAGGTAAAAATAAACAAGTGTATATTGGGCAATTTTAATTACAGAAATATTCACTGGGAAGTTCTTGTATGTGATCAGGAGGTTGAGGAACTTTTTA
Organism: Ceratothoa steindachneri; assembly: GCA_963969495.1. Classification (NCBI taxonomy): domain Eukaryota; kingdom Metazoa; phylum Arthropoda; class Malacostraca; order Isopoda; family Cymothoidae; genus Ceratothoa; species Ceratothoa steindachneri. The sequence continues at coordinate 165,998,971 of OZ018322.1, read as the reverse complement.
CTATAGTGCAGGATAATTTATTTAAATAAGTTGTAAACCAACCCACTAGGGGTGATTGATATGTTGGATTTAGTTCTGAGAATGAGAGAAATTTGCAAAATTTGAATGAAGTTAAATTGGAACAGGGTTCTCAGGATAACAAGATAATAAATGAAATTAAAATCACAGACTTTAGAAAAGCATATTATAGCTGTTTGAGGAGGCACATGGAGACTAGTGGTTGGGGAGTAATAGCAAGCGAAGTCAAGTCAGGAAATGCAAGGTCATGGGAGCAGTAGAGGGGTAAAATAACTCAGGTAGAGAGGAATAGAGGAAATCAGGAATGAAACAATTATTAAGCAGTTAGCTGCTAAGCAGAATATGAAAATTACATTCATATTTAAGAAAATAAAAAATGGTGAGAGTCAATTAAGGCATAGGTACAATGAGATAACTCAGGACATTAAGAAGTTAATTAAGGTAGCAAAGAGAAATGAAATTAAAGTGGAAAAATAAGGCAAAGGAAGATCCTAAAGTTCCTTTTCAATCATACACAACTAAGACGAGAGATAAAATAGGCCCACTTAAAACTACAGATTGAGAGTTAGTGAGTAATACAATGGTTAGGATGTTAAATGAGTATTTTTTTTCAGTATTTACAATAGAGGATATTCAAATTGGACCCAAAGGGGATTTTGATATTCAGGGGTAATGAGGAGAAATTAAAGGATATTTTAATTACAATCAAGATAGTGTCAAAAGAAATAAGATAAAATCAAATTCAGTAAACCACCATTTCCTGATGAGGTTTTTCCTAGGATTTTGAAAGAATGTAAAGATGTGTTAAGTGAGCCCCTACCTAGCATGCCTTTTAGAAAATGGTTAGAGATTGGTGTTGAACTAATGGTATGGAAGAAAGCTAAAACAGTGATACATTGACTTACGAGCTTAATTTGTTCTGTAACCAAGCTCGTAACTTAATTTTCTTGGATATCAAAGCAATTTCCCACATTGAAATTAATGGAAAGACCATTAATAAGTTCCAGCCCCCCCCCCCAAAAAAAAACATACCAATTTTTTTAATAAGAAAAATGTACTTTATAAATAATAAATAATGCATAAGAAAATGATAAAACATAATAAAAGAAAATATAAGAAAATAATCTGGTTTTATTAGGCATACTTTACCTTAAAGATCAGACAGAGATGCTGGCGGAGGAGGTGGGGGGAGGGAGTCTTTCATTCTGTGTTCTATCACTTAACGCTACACATTATCTATTAATTAAAAGTCATTTGTTTCTTTTTCTTTTTTTCACTTCTTAATCTTCTTCACCACTGAGTTTTGCCTTTCTCACCATACTTTCCTAACCTGCACTTGAGGGTGTCCCAATAAAACCTGTCAACGAAGTTTGTTTCTTCCTCCCTTGCAAAATGTTTTGAAAATGAGTGAGGCAAGTGTCATTAGATAGCGCCAACGCACGACCTGTTGCAACCTTTTCAGGGTGTTTCTTTTCAATAAACTCTGCAAGTTTCTTCCACATTCCCTTAATCTCACTTGTAAGGATAACCTCCTCTGCCTGTCTCCACCACATTAATTTCCTGCAAAACCTCTGTATGCAGCTACTGCTGTAGCTCCTTTAACTCCTCTGTTGTCAGTTCTTAATTATGCTCAACAAGGTCATTAACGTCTCTATCCACCTGCAGGCCCATGGACTTTCTGAGGGAGATAATCTCCTCCTCCACTTCTACTTCAGGTTCAAATCCTTCAAGTCCCTTTCGGTCACAGCCTCGAGTCACATCTTCTTCCATGCATAGCTTAAGGTCGTTGTAACACCCTGCCAGGCCATGTTGATAATTCGAAGGCAGATCACAATATTGTAGTGCTCCTTCCAGAACTCTCCATGGACAGAGCTCCGGAGTTTTGAAATGATCTTACCTTTGGTTGGCATTATAGCCTTTATCAACTCCTTCTGTTCCCAAATCGTAGATGTACTATGCTCATAGTGCCATGTCACATTAACAACATGCACACCTCACTCATGTTTTTTGATGATTTTGTGCTTTAATTCCAAAGGAATTGTCATTTTCTTCTTCTCTCCACTGGCCTTGACACTCACTGTCTTAGGACCAATGGTTAATACTGTACAGTATGTACAATGAAATACAGTAAACCCTCACTATAACGAACTATATGGGGCGGGGTGTTCGTTAAAAGTGATAGAAGTAACGAACCAAGTTCGTTATATCCGATGGTTCATTCATTCTATGGAGTAGTAAGTAGCACTCGTGAAGAGAGGAAGGAGGAGGAGGAAGAGAATGCCAGAACAACCTCTCTTGCGCAATGTTCACAGCCGACTGAGCTGTGAGCCAGTGAGTCGCAGCATAGAGTTCGGCCTCCTCACCCTTTCGGGTGAGGAGGTCCTCTCTTTTTATTTTCAAAAAACAAAATACAAAATGATCCACAAGGGATATGAGGAGACAGAATATAATCCAAAAAAAATTAAAAGGCACATGAAAAGGTGTATAGTAAACACAATACATACAAACATATAAAAATATATATATATACATCCTCAAAGAACGTCTGGTACCTGTGGTGGCAAGGCAAAACGTCCGTCTCCGTCCAGGGAGCACCCGTCTTATATACCCAAAGAGGCATGTAAGGCAGGTGCAAGGCATCATAAATGATCCTGAAAGGTCCTGGACGGAGAGTCGGCGGGATTTCGCGCCGAACGTACGTAGCAGACGTTCTTTGAGAATATACGAAAGGCCCTGGTAAAATCTACCAGGTGCCTACTATCCAAGATGGTAAGGAAGGAGAGGGGGAGCTTGCCTCTAACGGTGTTACATATGGCTCCGATGTTATCACTGTACAAAAGGCCTTTGGGACGAAGCAGCATGGCAGTGGTAAGAGCCAGGGTTTCTAATTCGAAAATGTTGAGGCTAGTGCCCCAAAAGTCCCAAGCCAAGGCGTAACCTTCGGAAAAGAGGCCGAGGCCGGAAGGGGAGGCGTCAACATATATACGAGGGGGGCGCCCCTTCGGAGGGTCCCACTTGACCCAGGCGGTATGGATAAATTTGACCAGGTGGAAGAAGTGGCCAGTGTCGATGATCCGGTGATGGTGAGCCAGCTGCGTCCAGATAAAGGGAAGTCTGAGAGGGCCAGAGATGAAGTTCAAAAGGCCGGCCAACCTCTGCCATGCCTTGTCGGAGACAGGGGTGTCGGCCATGACCAGGAGGGCCTCCTTAGTCTTTCGCGCCGTGTCTTCGGAGAGACGAATTCTCCGGTGGCGAAGGTCGATGTGGAACCCAAGGTAGGAAATGGTTCTAGAAGGAGATGTAATGGACTTTCTCCAATTAAAGAGGAGAGAGCTGCCCCTGATGAGCTTCAAAAAGGACCTCAGATCCTTGAGAGTTCCAACACACAGGATGTCATCCAGGTAAGTGAAACAGGAGGTGTTACTGAGGCGGGTTTACTGTAACTACACAAAAAGCACAAAACATGAAAGAAAAAGTAACAATGATACAACAGAACTGTTTGCACAGCAAGATAACCATGTGAACTGAATGAGGCTGGGCGAATGTGGCGGCGTGCTCGCTGCGCTACCTAGTAGCAGTGTATGTGAAGCTCTGTTGCTCACTTGTAACTTGTACCTTCGATCTTGGCTAGTACCACAAAGTAGAAAATTGACTGAGCAACAGATTGTACCCCAGAAAATTTGTAAATCAAGGTAGGTACCACTATAGATTACTTATCTTTAAGAAGGGGGATAAAATGATTATCTAATTACCAGCCAGTGAGTTTGACATCAGTGGTGGGGAAAATGATGGAATCTGTAAAAGCAAACTCTATTAAGTAAGGATCATAAACTTAAGTTGATTAATGAATCTCAACACAGCTTTACTAGAGGCAAATTGTGTTTGACTAATTTACTATCTTTTTATAGAAACGTGTACGATGCTGCAGATAGAGAGGGAAATAATGATAATAATATAAATTTTATATAGTGAGTGGCCTTCAAGACCTTGAAGCGCTAGCAGCGTACCTGCCCATCAACAAGGAAAAATCCTTCAAAGAGGTGGATTTTAAGGGCCCACTTGAAAATGGCGGGTGAGTAGGAGGGGTGTACATCAGGAGCCATTTAATTTTTTTTTAAATAACTCATCTGGCAACTGCCACCAAGGGCCAAGTTGCTGTAAAGTTTCAGCCAAATACTAGGCTACATGAAAATACAAAATGCTAATAAAAAGAACAAAAAACACCAAATCAAGTAAAGAAAAACAAAACAAAAGTCAGATAGTCCACAAGTCTGTGTGCAATGACCTCGCTTGTCCCAGGACTAGGACAGGTAACATGCGCAAAGAGCAGTGTGAGGACAATGCAGTCATTGCAGTAAAGTGCTCCATCAAATTGTAATAAATTTCAGGAGGCAGACCATTCCATAGCTTAGGGGCAACTAGAGAGAAGGCACAATCACCCATGCAGAAGAGATGAGTGAGAGGAACCAAAAGCAGGAGGGCACTTCCCGAGCGAAGGGCTCTTTATTGTCTGGACACAACCAGTGTGAAGGACATGTAAGGGATGGGGGGGGGGTAACATAACATAACATAACATAATTACACGGATGACAAAAGCCACAAGGGCCTATCAAAGGTCATCCGCCTCCGTCAAAACCCACCCACAAAAAGCACCATCACCAGGGAAAGACAAAATCAAAATCCCCCACAATATAATATAACGGATGACAAAAGCCACAAGGGCTCATCATAGGTCATCCGAGTCAAGCGGCCTCTTTTTCAAGGCACCCAAACTCCCAGGAAAACTACATCCAGAGGATTGCATCCAGAAACAAGGGTATCACCAATCAAGGCTTGTCAAGAACTAAACCATGCAGCTATAGATATATACAAACAATATTAATATATACAAAACTTAGGAACCATTACAACCTTCCCTTCCCATAAACTCATCCAACCTACTCTTAAATACATTTAGATTTGGACTACCTACTACCCTCTGCGGCAATTTGTTCCAAAAGTCTACCACTCTATTGGTGAAAAAATATTTTCTTAAATCCAACCTACACCCTTGCTTTTTAATTTTCAAGTGGTGACCTCTAGTCCGATTTCCATCATCTAACTCAAAAAACTTGCTAACATCCAATTTATCTATCCCAGAAAAAATTTTAAACAGCTCAATCATATCCCCTCTCACACACCTCCTTTGAAACGAGAACATATTTAATACCCTCAGTCTATCTTCATATTCAAGGTGCCTCAGGGAAGGAATAATCTTTGTTGCCCTCCGTTGCACTGACTCAAGAAGGTTAATATCGTGTCTAAAATGTGGGGACCATGCCTGTATACAGTACTCTAGATGTGGCCTAACATAAGAGTTATAGAGTTTAAGAATAACCTCCTTACTTTTGTAACTGACATTTCTCTTAATAAAACCCAGCACTCTATTTGCCCTATTTCTTGCTTCAATACACTGCTTAGAAAACCTTAATGACTTATCTATTACTACTCCTAGATCTTTCTCATCCTCTACTGAGGTCAGCCAATGCCCATCCATTTCATAGTTAAATTCTCTATTATCTTTTCCCATGTTAATAACTTTGCACTTATCAAGGTTGAAAGTCATTTGCCACTTATGTGCCCAGGATAACAATTTATTTAAGTCCCCCTGCACTTTAAAATTATCATCAATATCTTTAACTACAGCTGCTAATTTGGTATCATCCGCAAAAATTGACACTTTATTATTAACTGCCTCCCCAAGATCGTTTATATAGATGACAAATAATAATGGACCGAGAACTGATCCCTGAGGAACCCCACTGATAACATCCCTCCACTCTGACTTTACACCATTTAGCACTACCCTTTGCTTCCTGTCTTTCAGCCACTCAGCTATCCAATTTGAAACACCCCCACATATCCCAATCATTTTTAATTTATGAACTAGTCTCCTATGTGGTACCTTATCAAATGCTTTACTAAAATCTAAGTAAATTATATCTACATTCTCTCCCTTATCTACTTGATCTGTTACAAACTCCAGAAAGTCTAGTAAGTTAGTCAAACATGATCTACCTGATCTAAACCCATGCTGAGCATCGCTGATTAACCCCTCCCTCTCTAGATGTTGGCAAATCCCTTTTTTAACTATTTTCTCAAGAATTTTACAGACTACAGGAGTTAGGCTAACTGGTCTAAAGTTATTTGGATCCTCTTTACTACCCTTCTTGAAAATGGGGACTACATTTGCTCTCTTCCAATCATCGGGTATTTCTCCATATTCCAATGACCTAGTATATAACTTGTCCAGAGCTATTGAGATACTTTCTACCCCTTCTTTAAGTATCCTAGAATGAATATTATCAGGGCCGGAGGCCTTGGTAGTATCTAAATCACCTATTAGTCCTTTTATCATCCTCCGATCCACACAAATGTTAGTAAACACCTCTTTTCCTGACCATTGAGTACTATACATAGGACTATTTAGTTTCTCTTTTGTAAATACTGATGCGAAATGACCATTTAGTACCTCAACTATTTCCTCATCAGTTTCTCTCACAAACCCTTCATATTTGATAGGTCCTATTTTAACTCTGCCACACTTGTTATTAATTTTATAGTAACTAAAGAACTTTCTAGGATCTTTGTTGCTATCCTGAGCTAATTTAATTTCTGACACCCTTTTGTTCTTCTTTATAATCTTATTTAACTCATTCCTAGCCATTCTATAATCACTTAAATTTTGAATATGATTTTGTACCTGTAATTTTTTATATGCCCTTTTCTTCTCTGAAATTTTTCTAGCTATCTCCTGATTCCACCATAATGGTTTCCTACTTTTGTTCCTAATGGTCTTCATTGGGATACATTGTTCTTGGACTACATTTATTATATGCTTGAAAGTATCCCACATCCCATAAGCATTTTTACCTCTGAATTCTATATCCCAGTCTACCAAATTTAGCAAGCTTCGAAGTTTTACATAATCTCCCTTATGAAAATTTGGAACTTTTTCAGCATTCTCAGTTATTTTACCCTTCTCAATTCCCAAGTTAAAACGAACTATCTGATGGTCACTATTTCCCAATGCTTCCCCAACAGTCAATTCTTGAACTAAATGATCACTGTTAGAAAGTACTAAATCTAATATATTGTCCCCCCTCGTTGGCTCATTAACAAATTGATTCAAAAAATTATCCTCAAAGCATTCTATGAACCTGCCACTTGTTCTATCCCTACCTATCATATTTTCCCAGTCCACAGAGTTTAAGTTGAAGTCCCCAATAATAACTGCATCTGTTTCACATCCCTTACTTATTTCCCTTATCATTAGTTCATCTATATCATCAGTCTGCCCAGGTGGCCTGTAAAAAGCTCCCAAATGCACCATTCTATTTTTACTGAACCTAATATCTATCCAAAGTGACTCAACTCCATCCTGCTTTATTGAAGTATTTAAACTTGAAACAATGTTGTTTTTTATATAGATAATTATTCCTCCACCAATCCTACCTGTCCTTTGACTAATGTACATATTATAGCCCTGTAAATCAAATTCACTTATAGTGTCACTAAATTCTATTTCATTAACCCATGATTCAGTAACGCATAATATATCTATATCCTCATTGCTAATATAACTAAATAGCTCATCCTTCTTGTTTCTAAGACTACGAGCATTTGTATAGAAACAATTTAACCCCCCTATCCCTGAAGCACCTCTTGAAACTTGAATGACCTCACCTCTATCGCCTTGGAACCTATTTCTGTTATCTGCCAAGTCCATTCTACTTTCAGTACTATAATGTCCTCTCATAATTCCCTGACCACTATTATTATCTAGTTTCCCGCCCGCAAAGACCTAATAACACGATCATACTCCTCCCACAACACATCTACCCCCCTCCTACTCAAATGCAGTCCATCCATCGCATACATTTCTTTCATTCCAACAAACCTATCCCACACATCCACAAACATGACACCTTCCATCTCACACATCCTCCTCACATAATCATTCAGCCCAATCGCACGAGACATCCATTCTACCCCAACATCCATTCTTGGAAGCACACCTGTCACAACACCTTTCATTCTACTTTCTTTCACCTTTTCAATCAACCTCTTGTACCTCTCATGTAACTCACATGCACCCACTTTCTTCACATCATTCACTCCTACATGTGTAATCACAACCGCATCCCTTGCACAGCCAGACACCAGTTCCTCATACCTATCAGACAGATCTCTCACTCCAGCACCCGGCAAACACACCCTCAAACCATTCAATCTACTTGCATTCAACTTCCTATCTAAATATCTAACTCGCGAATCACCCATCACAAGCACTTCAGTCAGACTCCTATTCCTAACCCCCACAGACCTAACTCCATCCCCACTCCTATTCTCATTCAAACTACCAGTCACTCGAACTCCACCCCCACCCCCATCAGTCATATCACTTCCAGTTACTTCCTCTCTTAGGGCACTGAATCTATTAGTCAAGCTAATAGGTTCTGTGTCCCTCTGACTCACACACCTATTCTCCCCCTGGCTAACAACCTCAACAGAGGCAACCCTATTCTCACAAAGAACAGGAGAAGCCTCCCTAGCTTCATGTTTCCTAACCACTCTCCACTGTCCCCCATCCTCACTAGGCCTATTTCTAACTAATCTAAGGGGGCTAACTTCACTATCACTAGAACTATCATATCCTACCTCCTCCACCGGCCCTCTACCTTCACCTGAAACATCTAACTGGCCTACCTCACCACCTAACCTATTCCCAAATCTAGGCCTAACACTAAGTTCCCTCCTGAGCTCAGCAACTAACCCCTCCAGCCTACATATCCTGTCTAAATCCTGCCTTCTCATCCCCTCTAAATCTACAATGCATTCACGCAGCCCACATACAACACATGTATACCCCTCACCAAATACACCACAACCAATGCATACATTCCGACACTCATGCTCACTTTCATCCCCAAACTCCATCTCTTATTCAAACAAAGAAAGAACTTAAGTAGCAATAAGAAAAAAAAGAAGAGCAACTTAGCTTTCGTTGATTGTGGTGAGAAAAAAACAAAAACCAAACAAACTATAGAAAAATCTGAAAAATAGATCAACAGACTGAGAGCTCTATAAAACAAGTGCTACCTGTTCGAAGGTCAGTCGAAGACTGACCTTCGTAAGATTTTAAATGTAAGATTTTAAATGTGAGATCCACTTTAAAAGTCATTTGAAATTTAATGGGCAGCCAGTGAAGTTCACAAAGCAAAGGTGTGGAATGAGAGAACTGTCCTCAATGGAGAACTCAAGATGCAAAGTTCTGGACAAGTTGAAGGGGATGAATTGAAGTATTGGGGGCTCCAGTGAAAAGTGTTACAGGAATCAATTCAATGTGGTTGGTAACAAAGGTGTGGATGGTTATCCCCCAAAACTGTTCTGGTCAAAGTGAGATTGGATATGACTAAGGTTATTGAGAAAGCAGAAAAATGATTTGCTGATATTAGTAACATGTGATTTGAAATTTAGCTGTCAAAGGAAACACCCAGGCTTCTAACATTGTTAAAGAACACAATTGGGGAGTCACCTAGATTGAGAGAGGGGCTACATTTTATAGCGAGCAACATCTGCTGAATCGCCAATCAAAAAAATTCAGTTTTGTTATGGTTGACTTTGAGAGTTATCTGATAGCCAATCAGTAATCATGTCATGTGAACGAAGTTGGCAAGAGAAATATTTAGCATAAAAATGGAAGGATAGACCTAGGCAATGTAGAAGAAGGCCAAGAGGAAGGAGATAGATATGAAAAAGGAGTGGACCACCAAGGACAGAGCACTGCAGAACACCATATGACACAGCAGCTGCCCAAGAGACCTCACCCCTGATGTGGACAAAATGGGGATAGATAAAGATAGAATCTCAGAGCAAATTTTAACAACCATTTCAGAGAAAAAGGCACCAAAGGTGCATGGGGAGGAGTTTGGGGTAGCCTGGGAGAGGAGTGAGGAGCTTGAAAAGCGCACAAGGATTTTGTTTGTTTTATCAAGGATATCGTTTATTTGGATTTTAGGAAGCCTTTTCACAGGGTGCCACACTATTGAATTGTGAATAAAGTTAGAGCACATGGGATGGATGGAAGAATTTTTAGGTGGATTTAGTTGTAGCTTAGTGACAGACAGCAAAGAGCTAGTATTAATGGGATTAAATCTGAATGTTGTTTTTTATTCACCCATTTGGTGACTGCCTTCAAGGACATAAGACACCAAAATTAAAATTCTAACCTGGTACTAGGTTAATCTAAAATCAAGGATGCCAGCCTCCTCCAACAAGTCAGCATACACAAACCTGTCAAGAATACAAGGGGCAAGAGGTAGAGACCCCACTAAGACAGGTAATGTGCATGAAGAATACCCAGATTGGGACATTTAGCAAGAATGTGAAGAATAATTTGGGAGACAATGCAGTTGCAATAAAGTGCAACTCCATCAAATGGCGGTGCATCCCACGAGTGTGTCCAAATTGAAGACAACAGAAAGTGACCTGAAGCCATTGTAGCATAGGTCCTTGGGAACAGTTGAGGAGCAATGGCATGTAGCTTTAAGTTCCCCTCAACCATTTCCCATCTTTTTTTCACCAAGCAGCCCTCAGTTGCCCTGATTCCTGCCATGTAGATGGTCTGAGGAAGAGCCAAACGCTCATCTGGTTGGCCAGTCCTTGCAGACTCTTTGTCTTTGGCACCTTCATTCCTACATGTCCAGGAACAAAACAGAAGATAATCTCGACATCCACTCAGCTCGCAGCAACTGTGGTGTCACAGATACTGTGAACCAGGGGGTGTGGAGATAATCTGAGTGGGGGAATATTACCAGTTGGGTCAGTATTGTTCTTGATTTATATTAATGTTCTCAACATAGGTATAAGTAGTGACCTGAGCAAGTTTGCTGATGACAGTAAGTTGGGGAGGATTATAAGGTCCGACTTCAATGCTGAGGTATTACAAGACAAATGACCAAACTATTCAAATGGTAGGAGCAATGGCAAATGGAATTTAACATATGTAGCAAGTGTAGCGTACTTAGTATAGGTAGGTGTAGTCCACTGCATAATTATAAATTGAATTTGAGAGTTTTAGGAAGGTCAGAATCCAAAAGAGACTTAGGTGTCCTTGCAACTTCTGACATCTGGCCTAGAAAGCAGTGCTTACATGCTAGTAGAGCTAATAGGGTATTGGGATTTATTAGGAGGAGTCTAAGTAATAGAAGTGCTGATGTCATTCTGAAACAGTACCTCACATTAGTTAGGCCGCATCTTGACTATATAGTACAATATTTGTCACCATATTATATAATGGATATTGGTTTGCTAGTCTGTGCAAAGAAGACAATTTAGTGGTTGAGGAGCTTACCTTATGCTGAAAGGCTTAAGAGACTAAATCTACATATGTTAGAAAGGAGAAGAGTTTGATGGGACTTGATTGAGTTCTTCAAGTGGGTAATAGGTTATAATAATAAGCTCAACATAAGTAAGGTTCTTATTTTTAGTAAACATGGCAATGGGTTTAATAAGCGTGACAAGTTTAGGTTTAGGAAAGAGATTGGTAGAAATTGGTCTACAAATCAAATGTGAGATGAATAGAATAGATACCATACATAGTCTTGTGTTAGAAGCAACCTCCCTGGGGAATTTTAAGAATAGTTTGGATAGATTTACGGATGAGGATGCTAGGTGGGACTGAACTTAGTGAAGCGAACATGAGCTGCCTCATATACGCTATTGATAAGCTTTTTGCAGACTCCTTTTCTTATGTAATTGAACTCCATGTGCATGGCTAGCACATAGAAGTGGGGTGCTATAAAATTCCCATAAAATGCAACAGCTTGCCTCCACTATAACCCGGTCCCTCATGACAGTCTCACAGGTGTGGCCCACCTTAATAGTGGTAAAAATGATGAGGTCTACAGCTAGGCTCTAAGATCAGAGGCTTTTTCCTTTAATCTCCCAAGCAGTCGCAGGGAGCAGAGGTCATCTGCTACTTGGAAGCAATGTAACGACATTCCAATTACACTGGTCAACAACCAAAATGCTTCCGAGACCAGAGTAGCAATTTCCAAATAATTTTGGGACGCTGATAATGAATATCATAGTTAAAATTGTTTGTTAGCTCTACTTTTCAAGATACACTGATACGTTACAACAGGTTCCAACAGGCTTGCAGCAGTGTGTTTCTTACCACACCCACAGTTTCACTACCCTTCAGTATTGTTCCAGCAGTCATAGAAGGTGGTTAGGCTGTGCAAGTTTACATTTTGAGGTGAAAGGTAGGTGATTTTCCTTTTCAAACCCTTTTTAAACTTATAATAAGTATTCATTGAGCAAGCTTTTGATATACATGTGAGGCATTTTATATTAAATAATTTTATTTTCCTATTGAATGATATACAGTAAATACTTCTGCTAAGCTGTCATGCTCTGTATTATAATGGTAAATTTATGAATAAATTTTCTGTTTATCTTCTAATTGTTTGTCATTTTCTTCTTTCAGATGCCTGGTACTTGTATGAATAAGGCAGACAACTTCTGCTACATTTGTGGTTGGGTGACCTTTGCATCACAGAAGTGCCATATAACTGCTATGGTTAGAAAGGCATATCACCTATATTTTAAATGCAAGATTGGTGACCAGGATGCATCAATGCTCATTGATGCCTAATGCATCAATGAGCACCATCTTTAGGATCATTAATGACTTAAAAAAAAGACTACACTCCTGTGAGATTTTTTTTTTTTTTAATTAAGGGGCTATCTGGCGACTGCCGACTTAGGCATTAGTCGCCGTAAACAAACAACCTAGTTCTAGGCTACTTTAAAAATTAAACAGGAAACAATAAAAAGAAATAACAAAAACAACAACAACAATTAAACCGGGTTAAATGAAAGGGAGAAGGCCAGCCTCCCCCCAAAAGTCAATAAGTCCACTAGTCATGGTGCACGCACTCGTCCCGAGTACAAGGGACAGGTGGTAGCGACCCCGCCCATCCCAGTACCGGGACAGGTATCGTGTGCGAAGATCACCCAAACTGGGACATTCGACAAGAATGTGCCGAACAGTCTGGGGGACTACGCAGTCGTTGCAATAGGGCACAGGCGAGCGCTCCATCAAATAGCGATGCGTCACACGAGTGTGTCTGATTCGAAGACGACAGAAAGCAACCTGAAGCCACCGCGGCATTGGGGGATAGGTCCATTGGAACAGTCGCGGCGCAATGGCACGCAACTTTAAGTTCCCCTCGACCGTCTCCCATCTTCTTTGCCAAGCAGTCCGAAGAGCTGCCCGTATTCCTGCCATGTAGTCAGTGTGAGGAAGAGCGAAACGCTGGTCCGGTCGCAGAGTCCTCGCGGACTCTTTGGCGCCCTCATCGGCGCGCTCATTCCCCACAATTCCTACATGTCCAGGAACCCAGCAGAAGATAATCTCGACATCTGCCCGGCTCGCCAAAACCGTGGCGTCACGGATTTCGCGAACCAGGGGATGCGGAGATTCCAATGCCCCGAGAGCACTCAGGGCGCTTTGTGAGTCGCTATAGATCACAATCCGGTCTCCGAACCGGGCACGTCGCGTAATCTCCCGTACCGAGTGGTGTATTGCCACCAGCTCGGCCGTGAAGACAGACGCAGCGCCTGGTAGAGCCCCGCTGACTTCAAACAGAGGGGATACGGCGTGGAAGCCGACCCCCTCTTGGGACTTGGAGCCATCCGTATACACTGGCACGGTACCAGCGTGACACGATGTGTGCTCCAAAAAGGTCGAACGCAATACTCCCGGCGCAGTACAAGCTTTGGGAGCAGAGGCGTGGAGACAAATAGCCAAATGTGGTACCCTCCAGGGTGGCGTCCTGGGCAGAACCAGGGGCGCCACCGGCCCGAGAGCTATATCTACCTCTCGAAGGAGTTTCCTGGCCCTAAACCCAAAGGGCTTAGGGTATGACTGGCGTCTCTCGGCGGCATAGGCACCATCGAGATCAGCTGCGGATGCAGTGAGAGCTGTTGGCGACTGAGGGAGGCGCCGGGCTCGCGCGTACAGGCGAGTGATGCACTGCACGCGGCGCAGAGCGAGTGGCATCTCCCCAGCATCGACCAACAGGCTCTCAATGGGGAAAGTGCGGAAGGCACCGGTCGCAAGGCGAAGGCCGGTGTGGTGGATCGAATCCACCTTCCGCAATAAACGCTCGGCTGCGGATGCATAAAACTCGCATCTGTAGTCGAGCTTCGAGCGAACAAAGGATCGATAAAAAAGTAAGGCGGTAGCCCTATCAGCGCCCCAAGCGCTGAACGTCACGGAACGGAGAATGTCCATGGCGCGGGTACAAGAGACCCCTAAGGCTGCGAATATGAGCCTCCCAGGTGAGGCGTCGGTCGAATACAAGACCAAGGAAACGGTGCGACTCAACCACATCCAGGCGCACCCCATTAAGAAACAAATCTGGGTCAGGGTGAAGCCGTGGATGGCGGCAGAAGTGCACCACCTTAGCTTTGGCCAAAGAAGACCGAAACCTGTGCGCTTCGGCATAGCGAGAGACGCGGTTCAATGCCTGTTGGAGTCGACGCTCCAGAGTTGGCATCTGGGCTGCGCCAAAAGAGATCGAAAGGTCGTCCACGTAGAGCGTAGCGAGAACATCTTCCGGCAGCACCGAGGTGATGCTGTTGATGCTCAGGGCAAAGAGTGTGACACTGAGGACACTTCCCTGCGGGACACCCTCTTCCTGCTCCTTTGGGCCGGAGAGGGCTCCCCCCCCCCGTACGCGGAATCGACGATCTCGCAAAAATTCAGATATAAACATTGGGAGGCGTCCCCTCGCCCCCATCGTGTGGAGAGTCTCCATGATACCGTATCGCCATGCGGTATCATAGGCCTTCTCCAGATCAAAAAACACCGTGGCGTAGTGCTGTCTACGAAGGAAAGCCTCGCAGACGGCACTTTCCAGTCGGAGCAGAGCATCCGACGTGGAGTGGAACTTACGGAAGCCGCACTGTGCAGAAGACAGATGGCCTCCGCTGTCCAGGAAATAGGCTAATCTAACATTTACCAATTTCTCCATCAACTTGCACACGCAAGAGGTTAGAGAGATTGGGCGGAAACCAGTCGGAGTAGAGTGATCTCTCCCCGGCTTGCGAAAGGCGAGCACAGTAGCGATTCGCCAGGAGTCTGGGAGAAGACCTTCCACCCAGATCCTGTTGAACAAATCTAACAGAAAGGCCATGCCTCGCTCACCCAGGTGTCGAAGCATGGCGTAAGGGACATCGTCCGGACCATGGGCGGTGTCCGCGCAAGAAGCGAGAGCGGAACGCAACTCACTCACAGTAAACTTGTCGTTGAAGGGTTCTCCGCCTCTGGAGGTAAAGTCCAGCCAGCGGCCTTCCGCGACATCACGACGTGCATTGAATGCTGGCGGAGCAGCATCACGGCTAGAGAATGCGGAAAAAGCGGTCGCTAAGGATTCCGCCACGGACGCGGGGTCCGAGATTGCAGTCCCATTCTCCTGGAGAACGGGAGGGGGGGTCCTGCGAGAACTTGTGGTGGGTGTTGAAGTCGCCCCTCCACAAGGAGGGTGGAGTGGGATGCGAGAAGGGAGCAGCTCCTCTGTCTCAAGCAGTGGTATCGCTGGCTCCTGTATATATTGTATACCGTGAGAGGGAGGGGCCCCAGCCGCAGCTCCAGTGCCAGGACCTCCACGCCGTCACCACAGTACACGGGTGCCGCGATCCTCTTGTGCGGGATGGTGCTCCGTATGGGGGCTGCACAGCCACGCCCATTTCCGTCACCAGCCGGAAGCGAGTGGAGGGTCGCTTTATCGTGAGAGTTGAGAAATCAACGCCACTCCTGTGAGAAATGACTTCTGGATGCCTGAGAGAATCAAATGAATGCCAAGATTGCCTCCTGGTAAGATCTCAGCTCAGGAATTGGGTTGCCTCCAGTGCCAAACTTGCCATGATTGGAAAGGTGTGAATGCTTTAGTGTGCACAGTGAGGCAGACTTTTCAACAAAAGGCTTAGATAAGAAGGGCAGCAAAGAAGCCTACAAATAGGCTCCACTTTTGTAAGAAATATAAAGAATGGATTGTTGAAGAAAGGGGCAAAGTGACATTATCTGATTAAGCTCACTTCCACTTGTCTTGAGCTTCTAAGGAGATCTCTCATTAGCAGAAAAGGGGAGCTCTTTCACCAGTCCTGTGCCATGACCACAATGAAGCATCTGGACACTCTCCATGTTACCAAAACTTGCTTGATCACCACCTTTTCCCAATGGTTAAGGATCAATTTGGGCATGATAACTATTCTTTTAAGCATGATGGCACACCTTGTCACAAAGGAAGTTCTTGACAAAAAATAACACTGAACTTTTGGGACCTTAACTCAAGAATTTGCCAGTCTTTAACCCAATAGAGAATTTGAAGTTAATAGAATCCATCTAATTATGAGCAGATGCAAATACTTAATGAACAAACTGGAGCAATATCAGTCAAGACATCATCACAAATTTGGTCTTCAGCATGCCAAAACAAATTGAAGAGGTCCTGAAAAACAAGGGACACCATTGTAAATAATGACTATTAACAAAATTCAACGTTTGATTGGTTCTCTTAATTTTCTTATGAAATAATATAGTAGTTTCAAAACTTTTGACCAAGACTATAGAGTGTATCGAGAACATCTGACAGCACCAAGATGATATTATTGATCCTCAAGGCAAAGAGTGACACTTTCCTCTGTGGGATGCCCTCCTTCTGCCCAATTAGACTGAGAGAGCTTGGCCCCCCCCCCAACTGTACATAGAATTGACGATCTACTAAAAAAAACTAATGTATGAACTTAATCTTCTTGTGGGTCTGGAAAGAGGCATAGAGCATATTCAATGTGAGTCAATATCATCCTATTCAGTCATGAATTGGAGCCACTGGTGTACACTGGAACAGCTCCAGTGTATGTTCCAAATGTGAATGAAATACTCATAGTGCAATAGAAGCTTTGAGAGCAGAGATGTGGTAACAAATGTTCCATGGTGATACCCTGGAGGGTGGCATCTTGTGCATAACCTGCAGGGTCAGTGGGCCAAGAGCTACATAGAGTTCAAGGGAGGTACCTTGTCCTAAACCCAAAAGACTTAGATATGATTGCCATTATCTCACTGTGGCATAGGCACTGGGAATCTCCGGCAGATGAAATGAGAGCCATCAACCATTGAGGGAAATGCTGGGCTCACACATACAAGTACATAATGTAATTTATGTACTTGCACCCAACTCCCCCTGAGTGCTGGCACCATACCCATCAACACCAATGCACAGAAAGCCTCCACCCTGGCTGCCTACTACGTATCCAAAGCTAGCCACCACCTACCCCCACAGCTCCCCCCCAACCTCAGCAGATTTTCTCATAGCCTCCCTCTCTTCTGCTGGCACCCCCGAACTCACCCAGCCATTCACCCCAGGTGAGCTACATGAGGCACTGTCTATCCTCCCCACAGGCAAGACACCTGGCCCTGATATCATACCGTATGAGTTTCTCACCCACGCACCTCCCCAGCTACAGCAGACCTTCCTCTCTGTATATAACGCCAGCTGGCAAACCGGCACGTTCCCATCAAGCTGGAGGTCTTCCATCCTACTCCCCATACCCAAGCCTGGAAAAGACCTTACACAACCTGCAAGCTACTGCCCTATAGTACTCCTCTCCTGCATCGGGAAGCTCCTCGAATGGCTGGTAGCTACTCGTCGCTCCTGGTGGCTGGAGAGCAAAAATCTCCTCCCCCCCGGAGCAGTGTGGATTCCGTCCACACCACAGCACCTTGGACATTCTGGGGCAGATGGAATTCCACATCTGCGACACTTACCAGAGGAGAGGTAATGACCACCCTGTTCATTGACCTGGAGGGGGCCTCGACTCTGCATCCCATGAAGGCATCTTATATAAGTTGGCTAGGATGGCATAACTAGTCCGCCCCTCACATGGATCAACTCATGGTAACACTTCAGATTCGGGGCACACAGTAGATGGCGCTGTTAGTCGGCTACAATTTTAGGCTACAGCATATATCTTATGACATCAGACGGTAGCGTCAGATGTGAACAATATCGGCGTAATATTTTTTTTGTATATGAGTTTATACTGGGAGGCTGCGCCCCCCAGACCCCCCCCCCCCAATTGATTGAAACTCAGGATCATCGCAGTGTGGTCTCCGTGCAGTGATAACTCCCCCACGAGCAGTCCCCTTGAATTTACTAGGCTTTTTTTTCTCCCCAACAGCTTTTTACTGGCAGAAAAAACAAACAATTCTTACTTTTATAGGTTTCTTGATTAGTTTATGCGCCTCTAGATAATCTAAAAGTTTTTCGCAATCATACAAAGTAAAGCCAAATTCGAATAACAAAGAAGCACATGGAGAGCATGAAAACACAAACACAATAACAAAAGATAAACATTTGCAAAACGGGTCCTATTTATAAGCTACGATGTTGCCAGTAAGAAGCCGTTATCGTTTGCAGTAAACAAAAAATTCGGAAAAAACCAAAAAAACAATAAAAGACATCAAGAAACCTTACCTAACTTAGAAAAAAAACTATAAACAAGCAGAGCGCAGATATTTAGTAAATAATAGACTAAAAGTTACAAATCCCCAAAAGAACAAAAAAATATAACGCAGTGATTGTCACATCTGACGTCATAAGAGATATGTTGTAGCCCCAAATTGTAGCCGACTAACAGCGCCTCAAATCTGAAGTATTACCCAACTCATTCCTATCCAACCGCACCTTCCGTGTTGCCGTCGGCTCTTCACTCTCTCCGCAGTCTCCTATGCACAGAGTGGTCCCGCAGGGCTCCATCCTCAGCCCTCCTCTGTTCAACATCCTCCTCTCTGACCTAGGGATCCCAGACCACTCTCGCCTCCTTATCTATGCCGATGATATCTCGATAATTAGCAGAGCAGCCACTCAAGATCTGGCTGAGCTACACCTCAAGGAAGCAGCCGATGCACTCTCTGCCTGGATGACTGCTTGGGGTCTCTCAATCAGGGTCCCCAAAAGCGCAGCCATGTGTTTCACCCTCAAAAGGGTCACAACCCCACCCAGCATCACCATCAGTGGACACCCTGTTCCATACGTCAGGTACCATCGCCTCCTTGGCCTCTGGCTCAATGGCCCCCGCATCACCTGGTCCCCCCACATCGAATACCTACGAATCTCCTGCAATAAGCATCTCAATGTCATGAAAAGGGTGGCAGGAGTCCGATGGGGGGCCAGCCATGACCTTCTCCTTCACTATTACCAGGCAGCCATCCGATCCAAACTATCTTATGGGAGCAGCCTCTATGACTCTGCAGCCCCCACAGTGCCTCCGCAAACTGGACATCATCCAGCACTCGGCCCTGAGGATAGCCATGGGTGCAATGAGGTCCTCCCCCCTCTCAGCCCTCCATGCAGAATGTGGTCTCCTTCTCCTACACCTCCAGAGACAAAAGGCCTTGTGCCACCAGTACCACTACATCCAGACCTTACCACCTCACCACCCCCTTGCAGCCATCTACTCCACATCTGGAGTAGACCCACAGGCCCCAACCTGGCTTCCTGGTGCACGACAGCCTCTACTTGTCCGAGCACTGCTCGCCTACAGCATGCTATGCCTGCCCCGACCTCTGCCAGCAAAAATATACTCCCACCCCCCAGTGCCCCCCTGGACAGATCTCACCTCCACGTTTGCTCTCACCATACCCAACCTCCCTCCCAAGCACTCAGCTGGCCCTATGGCTGCAGCTCTGTTCACCCACCTGCAACATTCTCGCTATCATCACCACCTCCAGGTATACACTGACGGTTCCCGCTCTCCATCCCCCCTTCCACTGCAGCTGCCATTTATGTCCCCCGCTCCACCATCTGCCAAACCTGGCGGCTGCCCCCAGAGATAGACATAGTGACCGCGGAGCTATTTGCAAACCGGCAGGCCCTGAGCCACCTCAACACAAATCACGCCCCGACCAGAACAGTCATTTTCACAGATTCGCGGTCATCTCTGCAACTCCTACTTTCCCAACGCCCACGGTCATCCACCGCCCTCGTTCACACCCTGCAGAACCTACTACTGTCCCTCAGATCGGCTGGATGGGCGATCACCCTCCAGTGGGTACCATCCCACTCAAACATCAGAGGGAACGATATAGCAGATGCTGCTGCGGTAAATATGTAGATGAGCGGCCTGGCCGATAAGATGTACTATTTCGTCCGTGTTCCAAAATGTTTCACGTTTTTGAAGTACATTTATAGGGGACGGCTCGTGGGGAGTTAAACACGATGCGTGGATCGCACTACGATGATCCTGAGTTTCATTAAATTTTGGATGGGGGGGTATATAATCCTAATTTTTATAATGTTCTGACATTTACAGAGGTGAATGATTTAACTACATCATGTCAGCGCCTTTAATCGTTTTGCGAATTATAATAGGGGTGGGGGTAGGGTATGACGTCAGAAATGACACGGGTGAACGATAATATTTACACAAAATATTTTTGGTAATTGTGTAGACGATGGCCGGATGCCATTATTTTGAGCATCGGCTCGTTGTTGGGTACGGCTCGCCGCGGGGATAACACTGCGATGACCCTGAGTTTCAATCCTTTGGGGGGTCTGGGGGGCACAGCCCCCCAGTATAAAAACGAAAATCGCCATAAAATTCTTCGATTTCATCTCTAAAAACGTAACAACGAAAAGTAGCCCAAAATAGCCCCCAAAAAGCTAGGCCTAGGATCCACCCATCGTCTACACAATTACCATATTATTTTTCTGGCCGGGCCGCTCGTCTACATGTTTACCGCTGCTGCCAAGATGGGCCTGACTCAGGAAGACATAACTCCCCTTCCGCTCCCATACTCCACTGCCAAAAGCACACTCTACACCGCCTGCCATTCAGCATGGGATGCCAGCCTCCATGACTCCCTCCGCAACACCTCCATGGGCAGCTACCGCACAGACTCCTCAACTCAACCCTGGATCAGAGAATAGTCATGGATCCTGGATGTTGCCCTCATCCGGTTATGGCTGGGCCACACATCCCTCAATGCCCACCTACACCGGATGAACCTCTCCCCTGACCCATTCTATCCTTAGTGCCGGAACATAGAGGAAACAGTAGAGCACTTCCAACTCCACTGCCCCCACTTCTACTCCCACCGCCAAGCCCTGGCACATAGACTCCGTGCCCTAAACATCCCCACCTTTGATCTACCCATACTACTGGCTGCTCCCCCCCCTCCCTGTCTCCCCTCACAACCGATCCACCATCATCCGCCTCACCTGCGAATACCTGAGGAAATCCCAACAACTCAGTATTTACACAGGAGGATACTCTAAATATGGTAAATATGTAGATAAGCGGCCCTGCTGAAAAAAAAAATTGGGGTGTAAATATCATCGTTCACCCTTGTCGGAATATTCATGCGCGTTTGAGTCCTTTTCGAATTATAGCTGGTGCAATTTTTGTTTATTCTATAAACAATTAGGATTATATACTGGGGGGCTATGCCCCCCAGACCCCACCCAATTTAATGAAACTCAGGATCATCGTAGTGTGGTGCCCCCATTGTGTTTACCCCATAACATAACATAATTACATGGATGACAAAAGCCACAAGGGCCTATCAAAGGTCATCCGCCTCCGTCAAAACCCACCCACAAAAAAGCACCATCACCAATGGGTCAGAGAACCGACGAGAGGAGACAATATCCTCGACTTGGTCTTCACCTCTGAGGATGATATCGTTGAGGAAATCTCTGTAGGCGAAGAGCTCGGTGGCAGTGATCACCAGCTAGTTAGATTTAGCGTCAAGATCCTGAAGGTAAGGTCTGTTGCCAGTCAATCAAAGAAACTTGACTTGAGAAGAGCAGATTTTGCAAGCCTTCGAGCTGGACTGACTGACGTGAGGCTAGAAGTGTGCGATGCCGTTGAAGACTTGTGGAATAGTTTCAAAACCACATTCATGAGTCTTCAATCGCGTTTCATCCCTCTGAAATGCCCCCGTCTGTCTTCTGTTCAACCTAAGTGGTTTAATCGAGAAATCGGCCAATTGCTTAGGGAGAAGAGAACTATGTACCGGCAATCGAAGATCTCGGGTGACTTTGACGAATACCGGAGGCTAGCCAGGAAAGTGAAGTCCAGCATAAGGGCAGCTAAGCAGTCTGAGGAACTCCGAGTGGCGAGACTCTGTAAAGAGAATCCCAAGGAGTTTTTTGGATATGTGAACAGCCGTAAACCAATCCGTTGAACGATTGGCCCTTTGAGGAATGAGGAGGGGACATAAAAGCATTCAGATGCAGAAAATGCTAACCTCCTGAACGACTACTTCTCTTCAGTGTTTACTGAAGTGTGTGGTCCCATTCCCCAGCCGACGGATTCCTACTCGGGGGAAAAGCTGGAGGCAACGGACTTCACCGAAGGAGAAATAAAGAAAAAGATCGCTGACCTAAAGACGAATAAGTCGCCTGGACCGGATGGGTTTCTACCTAAAGTGTTGAAGGTAGTGTGCGATGAAGTATCACGACATCTGTGCGCTATCTTTAACATGTCAATCCGGACCGGATGCGTTCCTAGAGACTGGCGTGAGGTGGAGGTGACTCCTATCTTCAAGAAAGGAGACCGTAACCAACCGTCGAACTACCGACCTATCAGTCTGACTTCAATAGTCGGTAAACTCATGGAAAGCATCATGGTGGACAAAGTGACGTCGTATTTAGAGTCAAACCTGCTACTGAGGAGTTCCCAGCACGGCTTCCGAAGGCAACGGTCATGCCTGACGAACCTTGTGTAATTCTTCCACTTCGTTTTCAGTGAGCACGATCGGGACAAGGCGGTGGATGTGGTCTACCTAGACTTTCAGAAAGCCTTTGATAAGGTACCACACTGCTGCCTTCTCCGGAAAGTGCGAGCGCTTGGCATAGACGGAAAGGTAGCCGGCTGGATCGAGAACAGGCTAAGTGGCAGACGGCAACGGGTGGTGGTAAATGGACAGTCTTCGGGGTGCCTCAAGGTTCTGTCCTGGGACCACTACTATTCATCATCTACGTCAACGACATGGACGGTGACATGGTTGCGAAGATTTCCAAATTTGCCGATGATACCAAGCTTGGTATGAACGTTGCAAAGGATGGAAATACTGCCCGCCTGCAGGAAGATCTTGGGAAGATTGGGGAGTGGTCGGACACGTGGCAAATGCCTTTTAACGTGGGCAAATGCAAAGTGATGCATATCGGCCACAGAAACCCCCAATCTCAGTATATCCTTAAGGGCACTGCTATGGAATCCACCGACACTGAGAAGGACTTGGGTGTAACAATCACTAGTGACCTCAAGTTCTCGAAACAGTGCATTGAGGCGGAGAAAAAGGCCCAAAGGATGCTAGGCTATATTAAGCGCCAGTTTGGTTATCGGAACCAGGAGATTGTACTGTGCCTGTACAACTCACTTGTCCGAACGCACCTGGAGTATGCCGTACAATTTTGGAGTCCTTCATTGTGAAAGGACATCGCGAGATTGGAACGCGTACAAGCCAGGGCAACCAAGCTGATTCCCTCTATCCGACATAAAAGTTATGAGGATAGACTAAGGGAATTAGATCTGTTCTCGCTGGAAACCCGTAGACTGTGTGGTCAGCTCATCGAAGTTTTCAAAATACTTTGAGGGTTCGACAATGTTGACTACCGGGATATTTTCACACTGAGTGAGAACAGAACGCGCAATCACGGCTTCAAACTTGAACTGAAGCCTTACAACCGCAATCTGTGTGGAAA
This sequence comes from Ceratothoa steindachneri, assembly GCA_963969495.1. Taxonomy (NCBI): domain Eukaryota; kingdom Metazoa; phylum Arthropoda; class Malacostraca; order Isopoda; family Cymothoidae; genus Ceratothoa; species Ceratothoa steindachneri. Next base: position 165,975,131 of record OZ018322.1, on the reverse strand, counting down.
TTTTTTCACTTACAGTATCTGCGGTATGTGGAACGCACTTCCAGTGGAAGTTGTCAACAGTGAATCTGTTGACCATTTCAAGTCAAGACTAGACAAGGTCTTGAAAAGTGGCCGTTTAGGGACGCAAAACAATTGAGCAGCCTTGTGCCCGCTCGATTGCAAGTCCAATGGTACCCTCTTTGAATGGACCGTAAGGTCTCCTAGGGTACCTTCTTTCCTTGTTGTTACTCCTTGTTGTTGTTACCAGGGGAAGACAAAATCAAAGTCCCCCACAATATAATATAACAGATGACAAAAGCCACAAGGGCTCATCATAGGTCATCCGAGTCAAACGGCCTCTTTTTTTAAGGCACCCAAACTCACAGGAAAACTACATCCAGAGGATTGCATCCAGAAACAAGGGTATCACCAATCAAGGCTTGTCAAGAACTAAATCATGCAGCTATAGATATATACAAACAATATTAATATATACAAAACTTAGGAACCATCACAACCTTCCCTTTCCATAAACTCATCCAACCTACTCTTAAATACATTTAGATTTGGACTACCTACTACCCTCTGCGGCAATTTGTTCCAGAAGTCTACCACTCTATTGGTGAAAAAATATTTTCTTAAATCCAAACTACACCCTTGTTTTTTTAATTTTCAAGTGGTGACCTCTAGTCCGATTTCCATCATCTAACTCAAAAAACTTGCTAACATCCAATTTATCTATCCTAGAAAATTTTTTAAAGAGCTCAATGATATCCCCTCTCACACACCTTTCGAACGAGAACATATTTAATACCCTCAGTCTATCTATATATTCAAGGTGCCTCAGGGAAGGAATAATCTTTGTTGCCCTCCGTTGCACTGACTCGAGAAGGTTAATATCGTGTCTAAAATGCGGGGACCATGCCTGTATACAGTACTCTAGATGTGGCCTAACATAAGAGTTATAGAGCTTAAGAATAACCTCCTTACTTTTGTAACTGACATTTCTCTTAATAAAACCCAGCATTCTATTTGCCCTATTTCTTGCTTCAATACACTGCTTAGAAAACCTTAATGACTTATCTATTACTACTCCTAGATCTTTCTTATCCTCTACTGAGGTCAGCCAATGCCCATCCATTTCATAGTTACATTTTCTATTATCTTTTCCCACCCGAGCCGTCCCTTAAATTTACTCCAAAAATGTGAAACATTTTGGAACACAGACGAAATAGTATGTCCCATCGTTCGCGCCGATAATCTACATATTTACCCTAAATATACCTGAGGTGTCAATGATCTTTCAGGGTAATGATGAAGAGAAATTAAAGGATATCTTGATCATAAAGGAGATAGTGACAAAGGAAATTGATAAAATCAAAAATAGTAAAGCACCCGGTCCTGATGAGCTCTTTCCTAGAATTTTGAAAGAATGTAAGGATGTGTTAAGTGAGCCCCTAGCATGCATCTTTAGAAAATCATTGGAGAGTGGCATTGTGCCAGTGGCATGGAAGAAAGCCAATGTGATACCTATATTTAAGAAAGGGGATAAAACAAATATGTCTAATTACAGACCAGTAAGTTTGACATTAGTGGTAGGGAAAATGATGGAATCTATTATAGCAAGGAATATTAGAGATCACTTGGATAAGCATAAGTTGATAAAAGAATCACAGCATGGCTTTAGTAAGGGTAAATCCTGTCTGACTAATTTGCTGTCTTTTTATAGTAAGGTGTATGAAGCAGCAGATAATGATGAAAACTATGATATTTTATACTTGGACTTTAGTAAGGCTTTTGATCGAGTGCCACACTTACGGCTTCTGAGCAAAGTTAAAGCACACAGGATCGATGGCAGTATATTTAGGTGGATTCAATCATGGCTTGGTGACAGGCAGCAAAGAGTTAGTATAGATGGAGTTAAATCTGAGTGGGGGTGTGTTAGCAGTGGGGGTGTGTTAGCAGTGGAGTTCCTCAAGGATCTGTTTTGGGTCCCTTGCTATTCTTAATTTATATTAATGATGTTGACATAGGTATAAGTAGTGACCTGAGTAAATTTGATGATGATACTAAGCTAGGTAGGGACATTAGGGCTGATTCTGATGCTGTTGTAATGCAGGAGGAATTGACCATTCTGTCCAATTGGGCTGAGAAATCGCAAATGAAGTTTAACATAGACAAATGTAGTGTACTTAGTATAGGTAGAAATAATCCATTGAATAGTTATAAATTAAATGGGAGAAATTTAGGGAGGACCGATTGTGAGAGGGACTTGGGTATTTTGGTAAGTTCAGACCTTCGTCCTAGAAAGCAATGCCTAAATGCTAAGAATAAAGCTAATAGGATATTGGGATTCATTAGGAGTGTAAGGAATAAGAGTGCTCAAGTCATTCTAAAACTATCTGGCGCTAGTTAGGCCTCATCTAGACTATGCAGTACAATTTTGGTCACCATATTATAGGAAGGATATTGATTTGCTTGAGTCTGTGCAGAGAAGGATGACAAAGATGATTGGTGGTCTAAGGAACTTACCTTATGGTGAAAGGCTCAGAAAACTAAATCTATATACATTGGAAAGGAGAAGAGTCAGAGGGAAATTGATTGAAGTCTTCAAATGGGTAAAAGGATATAATAAAGGGGATGTGGGTAAGGTTCTTATACTTAGTGAACATGACAGGACACGTAGCAATGGGTTTAAGCTTGATAAGTATAGGTTTAGGAAGGAGATTGGGAGGAATTGGTTTACAAATCGTGTGGTAGATGAATAGAATAGGCTCACTAGACAGTGATAGCCGAAGCCCCCTCTCTGGGTAGTTTTAAGAATAGATTAGATAAATATATGGATGAAGCTGCTAGATGGGACTGACTTTTTTTTATGTACATATGTATATATTTTTCTAAGGAGTGGGGAGATTATATTTTGCAGTTGCATGAATGGACATAATCCTCTGGATGCATTTTATGTATATTAACATAACATAACATAACATAATTACACGGATGACAAAAGCCACAAGGGCCTATCAAAGGTCATCCGCCTCTGTCAAAACCCACCCACAAAAAGTACCATCACCAGGGGAAGACAAAATCAAAGTCCCCCACAATATAATATAACAGATGACAAAAGCCACAAGGGCTCATCATAGGTCATCCGAGTCAAACGGCCTCTTTTTTAAGGCACCCACACTCCCAGGAAAACTACATCCAGAGGATTGCATCCAGAAACAAGGGTATCACCAATCAAGGCTTGTCAAGAACTAAATCATGCAGCTATAGATATTGTAGATTAGATCTGACAAAGTCCTGTAAAGGGTGACAATGTTGATGACTTTTCTCTGGTAAGAAATCTTTTGTGTTGACTAGAACAGGAGCTACCAAGAGTAGGCCATGAATGATCTTTTGCAGTCTCCTTCTTTTCTTATGTTCTTAACTACCATGACTATAAAGCGGGACTCGACTTGACTTGAATGCTGTTCGGGGATTGCTTTTGTAACAGCTCCCCTTTTTGCTTTTCTTATCTTCTAGCTGTAAGTATTTTCCTTTTCATTATCATTTTTTCCAAAATTTCTTTGTTTCTCTCCATTTTCACTTCATCTCTTTCAAATAAAAATTTCCCCAACATTCGCTCTTCATCCTCCTCATGTGGTCTCTGCAATACTCTTACCCCCTGCCTCTCCAGTTCATAACCTTCACAATTCACAATGAAGTCCTGCAGATTTTCCATGTCCCATCCACACACTTCACACCCTACTTCCCCACCACTAAATCTTCTTCTATCATTTAATTTCAATGTGTTAGTCCTTGCCTTATACATAAGAATTGCCCTGTATGTATTATCGTACCATCTCTCTTCCACAATATCCTTCTTATTCATACGATATATCCTTACACCGTTTTTCTTTTGCAATGCTCTTCTCCACTCTTCTGTATCCCATTTATTCACTTCCCTCTTCATCTCATCTTCGCTCATTTTTACTATCTGTGAATCCCTCAGTTTTAATTCCTTTTTATATTTTTCCACTTCATTCATAAAACCAAAATATCCTTTTTCTCTCATGTCCTCAAGTATTCTTCTCATCAGTTCATTTCTAACTTGTTCTTTCTCTGTTACTATGCTTCTGTAATATGTAAGCTTTCCCTTCACACCCTTGCTACCATTGATGTTGCCCCTATCTCTCCTCTTAAAACCTCAACCACATCTCCCTGCCCTGCCCCTAAAATCACTCTGTATGCTCTGTTCTCAAGTTTCTGGAGCTCTTCTATTTCTTGTTTACTAAATCCAACCACCTTTCCTCCATATAATATTCCTGGCAATGCCACTGCCTTCCAGAAGGTCTTCCCTACCATCAATTTATTACAGCTCTTTTTTATTACTGAGTATGCATTATTTGCCATCCTAATTGCCTTTTCTTTCATTACTTCCCTTTGTCTCCTGAAAAAGTTTCTTCCTTTATTAATTACCACTCCCAGGTATTTTATTTCTGTCACTACCCCTACCCCTCCAATTTCTTCTGGTTGTTCATTTCCTTTTATGTTAAATAGAATATTTTTGCTTTTGCTTAAGTTTATCTTTAGTCCATATTTTCCACTTATTCTTATAAAATTTTTGATGTTCTGTTTTGCCTCCTCTATGTTCCTGCTCAAAATTAATCCATCATCTGCAAAGTAAAGCATTCTCAACTTGAACTTCTCATTTTCAAAACCTACATTGCATTCTTCCACTTCTTCTAATATTAAATATGTTATTAGTTTAAATAGTACAGTAGAGGCTGTGCATCCCTGTTTTATGCCACTTGAGACTTCAAATTTGATCTTATCTTCATCACATATTTCCATAATTGTTTTGTCTCCTGTGTATACTTTGCTTATGATATCTATTATCCTTTCATTTACTTTATATTTCATTAATGCTTCTATTACCTTTTCCCTTTTTATTGAGTCATATGCTTTACTAAAATCTATTGATGTTACTATCAGGCTTTCCTTTTTCTTGTATGTTTCCTCTATACAATATTGCAGAATTACTAAGTTGTCCTCTACTCTGCCCCCTCTGGTAAATCCTGCCTGGACCTCCTTCCTCTCCTCATTTATCATGATGTGCTCTTCAATCTTCTCCTTTAAAATATTCATAAATATTTTGCCTGAACAATTTCCAAGTGCAATAGGCCTCAACTCTTCCTCCGTTGGCTTATTCGCTTTAGGTATCATTTTTGTTCTCGTCACTTTCCATTTCTCCACATCTATCCTCTTCTCCAGTATGTCATTGTATATCTCCGTTAATTTTGTTATCACTACTTTGCTCTTCTCCAAGTTTTTATACAGGTTGGATCTCAGCCCATCTGGTCCCCCCGCTTTATTCCTTCTCATCCTATTCAATGCCTTTTGTACTTCCTCGCCTGTTATTCTGTACTCTTTCATCGGTCTTATATATCTCTTTACATTCATTACCATTTCCATGTGCTCCTCTATTCTATAATTATAGATTATTTCCTCATTTACCATCATCCCTGCGCTCTCTTAAGTACCATGGGAATCTATACTCTCCTCTCATATCTTTCTTAACATTTTGATTTTCCATTTCCTGTTCATACTCTCTCTTTCTTACTTCTGTCCATACGGTTCCTATTTTGTTCTCTTGATTCTTGTATATTCTTCCTCCAAAGCCCTTTATCCTTTCTATTCCTTCCTCCCTACTTAGCTTCGCAGGTTTTGCTTTCTCTTCTGTTTCTCTTTTTCTGTATATCTCTATACTTTTTTCTTTTCTCTCCTGTCCCCTTAGTTGGTTTATGTATTCCCAGGTCTTTCTGCTATTTTTTTCCTCTTTAATCTGCTTTGTCAAATTTTTCTCATGATTGGTTATCCTTTCTTTAACCATCTTTTTAACCTTATTCTTCTGCTTTGTATATTCTTGGAATGCTCTTTCCTTATTTTCCCCTTCCTCTGTCCTCCTATATTTCTTGTTCAGTTGCCTTCTCCTTTTTATCTGTCTCTATTTCTCTGGTGAACCATGGTGGTTCTTTGACCTTGCCTCCTCCCTCTACTGTTTTTATCTTTATTATCCTTTGTAATTCTTTTTTAGCACAATCCTCTACAATTAAGTCAAAAGTCTCTATATTTTCTACTCTGTTTACTCTTATACATCCTTCCACTTCTTCCACATATCTTTGTACTTTGTTTGCCTCCTTAGTATAATATAGCCTTTCCTTTGTATCTATCTTTCGTTTTCTCTCTCTCTTGGTCTTTATATTGGTCTCACATATAATCAAATTGTGGTCTGAGAAGTCTATAATTTCTCCTTCCTCGTCTACTTTCATTTTCTCTATCACGTTAGAACCTTCTTTGTTTGTCATTACAAAGTCAATCAAACTTCTTCTATTTCTTCTCGTCCATGTGTAGGTCCCTTCGCATGCTTCTGTGGCATTAACTAGGATCAGGTCTCCCTTCTCCAGTAATGTCATTACTATTTCCCCATTCTTGTTAATCTCTTGATCCCCAAAAAATCCCAAGTGTGCATTAAAATCCCCTAACATTATCAATGGTCTTGTCTCCTTGCATATAATTCTTAATAATTCCTTTTGTATCCTTTTATTTCGTTCAATATTTCTTGTGAGCATGTATACTAAGATCAGTCTCACCTCTTCCTCTCTCACCTTTATTACTACGTCTAATATATTCCTATCTGTTGTTGCTTGTTTGCAGTATGTAATATTTTCAGTCTTCTTACTTATAATAGCCAGTCCTCCTCCTCTTTATAACTTGTAACTCTTTCTATTCCCTCATCGTATTGTACATTTTCTCCTGTTTGGTTTGTCTCTGTTAGGCACATTATTAGGTAAATATGTAGATTATCGGCGCGAACGATGGGACTTACTATTTCGTCCGTGTTCCAAAATGTTTCACATTTTTGGAGTACATTTAAGTTGACGGCTCGTGTGGGGGTAAACACAATGGAGGGACTACACTACGATGATCCTGAGTTTCATTAAATTAAGGGGGGGGTCTGGGGGGCACAGCCCCCCAGTATATAATCCTAATTGTTTATAGAATAATAATTCGAAAAGGACTCAAACGCGCATGAATATTCCGACACGAGTGAACGATAATATTTACACCCAAATTTTTTTTCCGACCGGGTCACTAATCTACATATTTACCCATTATTATATTCTCTTCCAATCCACTATTCAATTCTGCCAACTTCTGCTTTGTTAATGTTTGTACATTCAGCAAACATATCTTGACACTCTTTGACTCTCTACTTTTTATCCCTATACTTCCTCTTGAACAACAGGGCACATACGCCACAAGGCATCAAAGCCCTCAACAACAAAAACAACAACAAAACCCATTCCTGACGTCCGATCGCCACAATCCAATGAATGACTACATTTAACATAACATAACATAACATAATTTAACGGACGACAAAAGCCACAAGGGCCCATCAAAGGTCATCCGTATCCATCAAATCCCACCCATATAATGCATCCATAGGATTTTGTCAGATCATGCAGCTACAATATACAATTTAACAATCCATAGGAATGTCCAACCATGCATCTACAATATATAATTTAAAGCCTCCATAGGAGTCTGTCAAAAACAAAATCAAAATCCCCCAAAATATACAATAAAAAGAAACTGCATCCCCAGGAATGAGTCAAGAAACATATCCACATACCAAAAAGTAAGAAATTAACCCTCCATCCCCATATAATCATCCAATCTGCGCTTGAAAACATTCAAGTTTGGGCTGTTAGTGAAAAAATATTTTCTAACATCCAGTCTGCACCTCTGTTTTTTAATCTTTAAGTGGTGGCCTCTAGTTCTATTACTACCTTCTAACTCAAATAACTTGCTGAAATCTAATTTATCCATCCCAGAAAAGATTTTAAAAAGCTCAATCATATCTCCCCTCACACACCTTCTTTCAAATGAAAACATATTTAATACCCTCAGTCTATCTTCATATTGAAGGTGCTTCAGGGATGGTATTATTTTTGTTGCCCTCCTTTGTACTGACTCTAATAAGTTTATATCATGTCTAAAATGTGGTGACCATGCCTGTATACAGTACTCTAAATGTGGCCTGACATAAGAGTTGTATAGTTTAAGGATGACCTCCTTACTCTTGTAGCTAACGTTTCTTTTAATGTAACCTAGCACCCTATTTGCTCTATTTTTTGCCTCAATACACTGCTTTGAAAATTTCAGTGACCTATCTACTACCACTCCTAAGTCTTTCTCATCTTCAACTGAATTAAGCCAATATCCATCCATCTCATAGCTAAATTCCCTATTATCTCTCCCCATGTTAATAACTTTGCATTTATTAAGGTTAAAAGTCATCTGCCACTTCTGAGCCCAAGCTAACAGCTTATCTAAGTCACCCTGCACTTTAAAGCTACCCTCAACCTCTTTGACTACAGCTGCCAATTTAGTGTCATCAGCAAAAATTGACACTTTGCTATTTACACCTTGCCCAAGATCATTTACATAGATTATAAATAATAAAGGGCCTAAAACTGATCCCTGAGGTACGCCACTAATAACATTCCTCCACTCTGACCTCACTCCATTCAGTACAACTCTTTGTTTCCTATTTTTCAGCCATTCAGTTATCCAATTTAAAACGTTCCCACATATCCCATGCAGCTTTAATTTATGAACTAGTCTTCTATGTGGAACCTTATCAAAAGCTTTGCTGAAATCTAAGTAGATCACATCAACTTTCTCACCCCTATCTAATTCTTTAGTTACATAATCCATAAAATCCAGTAAATTAGTTAAACACGATCTATCTTTTCTAAAACCATGCTGAGCATCATTAATTAACCTGCTACTCTCTAGATGATCAGAAATTCCCTTCTTAACCATCTTCTCAAGAATTTTACAGACTATAGAAGTTAAGCTTACTGGTCTAAAGTTATTTGGGTCCTCTTTGCTTCCCTTTTTAAAAATTGGCACTACATTTGCCAATTTCCAATCATTTGGTATTTCTCCAGACTCTAGTGATCTAATAAATATCTTCTCGAGAGCTACTGCAATACTTTCTACACCTTCTTTGAGTATCCTAGAATGAATGTTGTCAGGGCCAGATGCCTTACTAGTATTTAACTGAATTATAAGCCCTTTAATTTCTTCTCTGTCTATATTAATAGAATTTATCACTACTTCCCTTGACCTAGAATTATCATCAATTAATCTAACTGGTTTCTCTTCTGTGAATACTGAAGCAAAATGATCATTAAGGACCTCTACTATTTCCTCATCAGATTCTTTCAAAACCCCTTCATATTTAATAGGCCCTATTTTATCACTGTTAGATTGATTATTGAATCTATAATAGCTAAAGAATTTTTTAGGATCTTTATTATTATTTTTAGCTAAATTAATTTCTGCTGTCCTTTTGGTCTTCTTAATAATCTTATTTAGTTCATTTCTGGTTGACCTATAATGGTTTAAATTATCTAAACTACTCTCACTTTGTAATCTCTGGTATGCCCTTTTTTTCTCTGAAACTTTATTAGCTATTTCTTGGTTCCACCATAATGGTTTCCTACATTTCTTCCTAATAGACTTCATCGGAATACACTGTTCCTGAACCATGTTTAATATAGTCTTAAAAATATCCCACATCTCATAAGTATTCTTTCCATGGAATTCTATATCCCACCTAATCTGATTTAGCATGCTGCGTAATTTATCGTAATCTCCCATATAAAAATTTGGAATTTTCGTGGAGTTTGTCGTTGTTCTACCCTTAACTATTTGCAAATTAAACCGAACCATCTGATGATCACTGTTTCCCAATGATTCCCCTACACTCAATCCTTGAACTAAGTGATCATCATTTGAAAGAATTAGATCTAATATATTGGCACCCCTTGTTGGCTTATTAACAAATTGGATCAAAAAGTTATCCTCAAAACACTCCATAAACTTACAACTTGCTCTATCTCTTCCTATCATATTTTCCCAGTCTACAGAAGTTAAATTAAAGTCACCAAGAATAACTGTATCTTCTTTGCATCCTTTACTTATTTCCCTAATCATTAACTCATCGATACAATCAGTCTGTCCTGGTGGTCTATAAAAAGCTCCCAAGTGTATTTTCCTATTTTTACCAACCTTAATATCTATCCATAATGATTCACCTTCTCCTTGCTTTATAGAGTTATTTAGATTTGAAGAAATGCTATTTCTGATATAAATAATCAACCCACCACCAGTCCTATCTCTCCTTTGACTAATGTACATAGTATAACCCTCTAGTTCAAATTCACTGACATTATCATTAAATATATTTTCATTAACCCATGATTCAACTATACATATTATATCTATATCTTCATGAATGATATAACTAAATAATTCATCCTTCTTATTTCTAAGACTACGAGCATTTGTGTAAAGACAACTCAGCCCACCTATCCCTGAAGCACCTGAGGGCCTATCTCCTCTGCATCTCCTTTCTCTCTTTCCCCGACCCTGTACTCTTGTATTTCCCTGACCACTTTCACTACTCAAGTAGTTTAACCCTAAAGCACTTCCATTAGCCTGCCTACCTTCTACAAATCTGTGTTTGCTTCCTTTCCCTGCCTCACTTTGAGCCATTAAATTTCCCTGACCACTATCAAAACCTAGTTTCCCGCCTCTAAAGACCTAATAACACTATCTAATTCCCGCCACATTTGTGTATATGCAGTTAAGTTTCTTTATTATATCTCTTCGGATGCCTTTGTTCCTCCACCAGTATTAGTCTTCCTCTTCTTATTATCCACTTTTTGTCTTCTAATGAAGATAAAGTTATATATGATGAAAGTATATATAAGGGTCAATACAGCGCATATTAGGGTAGTTCCTAGAATTTTCGGTTACTATCTTTTTCTTTTGTTTTCATTGTAAGTAGCGTAGGTGGGAGCGCATTCGCCCAGTCATGTTCGAGAGGTGAGTTTGGTTAGTAAGCGCACTCTTGGTAGGTTATGGGGTGTGTTTTGTTTGCATCATTAACTGGTTGTGGACTTGCGTATTCTCGACTCAGTATATAATTGCTCATCTGTGTTGACTAATTTCGCCGATCTCCCATCATCATAAGACAAGCTATCTAGGTATTATTTTGGCGTTCAAAGTGACATCCTCTGGATGTAGTTTTCTTGGAGTTTGGGTGCCTTAAAAGAGAGGCCGTTTGACTCGGATGACCTGTGATGGTCCCCTGTGGCTTTTGCCATCTGTTTATTATATTGTGGGGGACTTTGATTTTGTCTTCCCCTAGGTGATAGTGCTTTTTGTGGGTGGGTTTTGACGGATGCGGATGACCTTTGATAGGCCCTTGTGGCTTTTGTCATCCGTGAAATTATGTTATGTTATGTTATAAAACCGTTTACCGACGAGGGAGATGTAGTAGCACGGTTGAAGAAAGTTAAATTGGTAGTATAGGTTTAGATGAATATTGCAGCAATACCCTAGATAGCTCTAATCACAATAAACATAAAAGGCTATCTTTCATTATTGAAGTTAAATTCTAACGCGAAATTAAAAACAAAGAGTTAAGGAAAATATATATTATTGAATAAACAGTTATTATTGAAAGGTGAATTTATACAGTAACAGTTTATGATTGGATTGAATTACGCGTATGAATTAAATTTGCATGAGTTAACAGGAATGGATTTACAATTGGTGCCTCCTCGAAAGAGGATTTGAATTGCTCTGTGCGGGACTCGTCTATGGTACACAACTTTGTCTTCCAGGCCAATTCTTTTCTTCCGCCGACTGTCCTCTTTCTTCCTACATACATCCTGCTGCATACGTACACAATTTAGTACGGACGATGTCTGAGGTAAAGCCGACCGCCCCAAGAGTGCCTGCTAATCAGAAACCTTTCATGCCAAAGGAGATGCAAACTTGCTCTCATGTGTTTTTCCGTCGTGATTCCACTCACACATCCTTGCAACCTGTCTATTACGGACCCTTTTTGGTCGTCTCCAAGAAGCCGAAATTCTTTGTACTGCAGCTTGGCACCAAGCAGGATAGGGTTTCCATCGATCGGCTTAAACCTGCTTTCATAGAGGCCGTTCATCTGGAACAGACACCACCTTTCTCTTCCACTAATATAGGTCCAGTGGTCATCCCAGCCTACCTTCCGCACCCAACTATTCCTTCAACACTTTCCAACCAACTAACTCCACTTCCGAACCCTTTTTCGGCAACTTTTCCTCCACCTCTTTACTCGCCTACCCTCCGCCAACCATTTCTACAACCCCCAATTCTTCTTCCCAACTGCTGCCGCCTCCCTTTTTGTTGCAAGACCACTCTACAGCAGCTAGAGAACACTAAGCGACCAATGAGCAACTCCCGCCAGTCGCCTTTTCGGGAGGTCCAGAACAATCGTCACCTGACGCTCCAGTCCTCGCTTGCCACAATCTCCCGCCTCAATCGAGTGGCACTACTAATTGCCACCTGACCCACAATCCGAGACAGCCAATTAGCACCATAACCCGTTCTAGACGCTCTATAAGGAGGCCTCGCCGCTATATACACTAAAATTTATGTAAATACTTTGTGTTGTGCGAGTTTTCCCTCTGTGGGGCAGTATTGTAGCGGTCTGAACCCCTACAAAATTTAAATATTTATTCCTTATATATATATATATATATATATATATATATATATATATATATAATTTCAAGAAGGATTGGTAACCCTAACATAAATCGTGAGTTTGCTACTCCCGCTCTCCCAAGCGTCTTAAAATTAACCCATGGTCCGCAGCAGAGCAATTCAAATCCTATTTAAAGGAGGCACGAACTCCCAGGAGAATTAAGAGTAGCTTGGGCCCCTAAGTGATGTTGGGGTCAGTGGAGCGTAAGCTTCCCTTGAGAGTCCAGTGTAAACGTTCCACCTTAGAGTTACTCTGGGGATGGTAGCTAGTGGTACGAAAACGAAAGGAGCCAAGCACTGACATGAGTGCATTCTATTGGTGGGATTTAAATTGGCTACCTCGATCAGTCATGATCGTTGATAGGACACCAAAACGAGCAACCCATGCTAAGACGAAGGCTCGATTTACGAGCACAGTGGAAGCTCTGATGTCGTGGATAGGAACTGCCTCTGGCCAAGAGGTAAAACGATAGATCATGGGGAGAAGGTAAGTGCCCCTAGATCGATGTGAACGGCGTCAAAACGTGCCGATGAAAGTGGAAAAGCAGACAGAGGGGACTTTGTTTGGCGTTGAACCTTTGCACGTTATAGGGTTTTGTATGCTTATTGTGGCGATATGCTAGATAGCTCAGGTCACAATAAACCAAAAAAACCTATATTTTTGTTATACAAAGGGAATGAAGTTAATTGCTAACGGGAAGTCTAAATTTGCAGACGAATTTTCCTTAGGCCTAAATCGGCGACGTCGTGGGAATACGTGAATAAGGAACAAAGAGCTACGAAAAATATATATTATGGAATGAACAGTTATGATATAAAAGTTAAATTATACAGTTTATGGTTGAATAGATTACGCGGGTGGATTAACTCTGCATGAGTTAATGAGAATTAGAGTAAAAATATGAAGATTGATAATTAGATCGACAATTATTTATTAGATTTTAGTTGAATGTTAAATGAGTATATATTATAAATGTATGATAACTATTTATATGGGTTGATAAATAGATTATATGAGCAATTAGATTATATAGTTAAATAGATTGGGTGGCACCCTCGAACTCACCCAGCCATTCACCCCAGGTGAGCTACATGAGGCACTGTCTATCCTCCCCACAGGCAAGACACCTGGCCCTGATATCATACCGTATGAGTTTCTCACCCACGCACCTCCCCAGCTACAGCCGACCTTCCTCTCTGTATATAACGCCAGCTCGCAAACCGGCACGTTCCCATCAAGCTGGAGCTCTTCCATCCTACTCCCCATACCCAAGCCTGGAAAAGACCTTACACAACCTGCAAGCTACTGCCCTATAGTACTCCTCTCCTGCATCGGGAAGCTTGGGGTCTCTCAATCAGGGCCCCCAAAAGCGCAGCCATGTGTTTCACCCTCAAAAGGGTCACAACCCCACCCAGCATCACCATCAGTGGACACCCTGTTCCATACATCAGGTACCATCGCCTCCTTAGCCTCTGGCTCGATGGCCCCCGCCTCACCTGGTCCCCCCACATCGAATACCTACGGATCTGCTGCAATAAGCATCTCAATGTCATGAAAAGGGTGGCAGGAGTCCGATGGGGAGCCAGCCATGACCTTCTCCTCCACTATTACCAGGCAGCCATCCGATCCAAACTATCTTATGGAAGCAGCCTCTATGACTCTGCAGCCCCCACAGTGCCTCCGCAAACTGGACATCATCCAGCACTCGGCTCTGAGGATAGCCATGGGTGCAATGAGGTCCTCCCCCCTCTCAGCCCTCCACGCAGAATGTGGCCTCCTTCCCCTACACCTCCAGAGACGAAAAGCCTTGTGCCACCAGTACCACTACATCCAGACCTTACCACCCCCTTGCAGCCATCTACTCCACATCTGGAGTAGACCCACAGGCCCCAACCTGGCTTCCTGGTGCACGACAGCCTCTACTTGTCCGAGCACTGCTCGCCTACAGCATGCTATGCCTGCCCCGACCTCTGCCAGCAAAAATATACTCCCACCCCCCCAGTGCCCCCCTGGACAGATCTCACCTCCACGTTTGCTCTCACCATACCCAACCTCCCTCCCAAGCACTCAGCTGGCCCTATGGCTGCAGCTCTGTTCACCCACCTGCAACATTCTCGCTATCATCACCACCTCCAGGTATACACTGACGGTTCCCGCTCTCCATCCCCCCCTTCCACTGCAGCTGCCATTTATGTCCCCTGCTCCACCATCTGCCAAAACTGGCGGCTGCCCCCAGAGATAGACATAGTGACCGCAGAGCTATTTGCAAACCGGCAGGCCCTGAGCCACCTCAACACAAATCACGCCCCGACCAGAACAGTCATTTTCACAGATTCGCGGTCATCTCTGCAACTCCTACTTTCCCAACGCCCACGGTCATCCACCGCCCTCGTTCACACCCTGCAGAACCTACTACTGTCCCTCAGATCGGCTGGATGGGCGATCACCCTCAAGTGGGTGCCATCCCACTCAAACATCAGAGGGAAAGATATAGCAGATGCTGCTGCGGTAAATATGTAGATGAGCGGCCCGGCCGATGAGATGTACTATTTCGTCCGTGTTCCAAAATGTTTCACGTTTTTGGAGTACATTTATAGGGGACGGCTCGTGGGAAGTTAAACACGATGCGTGGACCGCACTACGATGATCCTGAGTTTCATTACATTTTTTTTGGGGGGGGGGGGTCTAGGGGGCACAGCCCCCCAGTATATAATCCTAATTTTTATAATGTTCTGACGTTTAGAGAGGTGAATGATTTAACTACATCATGTCAGCGCCTTTAATCGTTTTGCGAATTATAATAGGGGTGGGGGTGGGGGTGGGGTATGACGATAGAAATGACACAGGTGAACGATAATATTTACACAAAATATTTTTGGTAATTGTGTAGACGATGGCCGGATGTGATTATTTTGATCATCGGCTCATTGTTGGGTACGGCTCGCCGTGGGAAATACACTGCGATGACCCTGAGTTTCAATCCTTTGGGGGGGGGGTCTGGGGGGCACAGCCCCCCAGTATAAAAACGAAAATCGCCATAAAATTCTTTGATTTCATCTCTAAAAAAGTAACGAAGAAAAGTAGCCCAAAATAGCCCCCCAAAAGCTAGGCCTAGGATCCGCCCATCGTCTACACAATTACCATATTTTTTCTGGTCGGGCCGCTCGTCTACATGTTTACCGCTGCTGCCAAGATGGGCCTGACTCAGGAAGACATAACTCCCCTTCCATTCCCACACTCCACTGCCAAAAGCACACTCTCCGCCGCCTGCCATTCAGCATGGGATGCCAGCCTCCACGACTCCCTCCGCAACACCTCCATGGGCAGCTACCGCACAGACTCCTCACCTCAACCCTGGATCAGACAATAGTCATGGATCCTGGATGTTGCCCTCACCCGGTTATGGCTGGGCCACACATCCCTCAATGCCCACCTACACCGGATGAACCTCTCCCCTGACCCATTCTGTCCTTAGTGCCGGAACATAGAGGAAACAGTGGAGCAATTCCAACTCCACTGCCCCCGCT
The DNA here is from genome assembly GCA_963969495.1 of Ceratothoa steindachneri. Lineage (NCBI taxonomy): Eukaryota > Metazoa > Arthropoda > Malacostraca > Isopoda > Cymothoidae > Ceratothoa > Ceratothoa steindachneri. The sequence goes on along the minus strand of OZ018322.1, from coordinate 165,958,961 downwards.
TCTACTCCCACCGCCAAGCCCTGGCACATAGACTCCGTGCCCTAAACATCCCCACCTTTGATCTACCCACACTACTGGCTGCTGCCCCACCCCCTGTCTCCCCTCACAACCGATCCACCTCACCTGCAAATACCTGAGCAAATCCCAACAACTCAGTATTTACACAGGAGGATACTCTAAATATGGTAAATATGTAGATTAGCGGCCCGGCCGGAAAAAAATTTGGGGTGTAAATATTATTGTTCACCCTTGTTGGAATATTCATGTGCGTTTGAGTCCTTTTCGAATTATAGCTGGCGCAATTTTTGTTTATTCTATAAACAATTAGGATTATATACTGGGGGGCTGTGCCCCCAGACCCCACCCAATTTAATGAAACTCAGGATCATCGTAGTGTGGTGCCCCCATTGTGTTTACCCCATAACATAACATAATTACACGGATGACAAAAGCCACAAGGGCCTATCAAAGGTCATCCGCCTCCGTCAAAACCCACCCACAAAAAGCACCATCACCAGGGGAAGACAAAATCAAAGTCACCCACAATATAATATAATAGATGACAAAAGCCACAAGGGCTCATCATAGGTCATCCAAGTCAAACGGCCTCTTTTTTAAGGCACCCAAACTCTCAGGAAAACTACATCCAGAGGATTGCATCCAGAAACAAGGGTATCACCAATCAAGGCTTGTCAAGAACTAAATCATGCAGCTATAGATATATACAAACAATATTAATATATACAAAACTTAGGAACCATCAAAACCTTCCCTTCCCATAAACTCATCCAACCTACTCTTAAATACATTTAGATTTGGACTACCTACTACATAAGAACATAAGAAAAGAAGGAGACTGCAAAAGACCATTCATGGCCTACACTTGGCAGCTCCTGTTCCAGTCAACACACCAAAGATTTCTTACCAGAGAAAAGTCATCAACATTGTCACCCTTTACAGGAGTTCGTCAGATCTAATCTACAATATACATAAAATGCATCCAGAGGATTATGTCCATTCATGCAACCGCAAAATAATCTCCCCACTCCTTAGAAAAATATATACATATGTACATAAAAAAGTCAGTCCCATCTAGCAGCTTCATTCATATATTTATCTAATCTATTCTTAAAACTACCCAGAGAGGAGGCTTCTATCACATGTCTAATGAGCCTATTCCATTCATCTACCACACGATTTGTAAACCAATTCCTCCCAATCTCCTTCCTAAACCTATACTTATCAAGCTTAAACCCATTGCTACGTGTCCTGTCATGTTCACTAAGTATAAGAACCTTACCCAGATCCCCTTTATTATATCCTTTTACCCATTTGAAGACTTCAATCAATTCCCCTCTGACTCTTCTCCTTTCCAATGTATGTAGATTTAGTTTTCTGAGCCTTTCACCATAAGGTAAGTTCCTTAGCCCACCAATCATCTTTGTCATCCTTCTCTGCACAGACTCAAGCAAATCAATATCCTTCCTATAATATGGTGACCAAAATTGTACTGCATAGTCTAGATGAGGCCTAACTAGCGCCAGATACAGTTTTAGAATGACTTCAGCACTCTTATTGCTTACACTCCTCCTAATGAATCCCAATATCCTATTAGCTTTATTCTTAGCATTTAGGCATTGCTTTCTAGGACGAAGGTCTGAACTTACCAAAATACCCAAGTCCCTCTCACAATCGGTCGTCCCTAAATTTCTCCCATTTAATTTATAACTATTCAGTGGATTATTTCTACCTATACTAAGTACACTACATTTGTCTATGTTAAACTTCATTTGCCATTTCTCAGCCCAATTGGACAGAATGGTCAATTCCTCCTGCATTACAACAGCATCAGAATCAGCCCTAATGGCCCTACCTAGCTTAGTATCATCAGCAAATTTACTCAGGTCACTACTTATACCTATGTCAAGATCATTAATATAAATTAAGAATAGCAAGGGACCCAAAACAGATCCTTGCGGAACTCCACTGCTAACACACCCCCACTCAGATTTAACTCCATCTATACTAACTCTTTGCTGTCTGTCACCAAGCCATGACTGAATCCACCTAAATATACTGCCATCGATCGTGTGTGCTTTAACTTTGCTCAGAAGTCGTAAGTGTGGCACTCGATCAAAAGCCTTACTAAAGTCCAAGTATAAAATATCATAGTTTTCATCCTTATCTGCTGCTTCATACACCTTACTATAAAAAGACAGCAAATTAGTCAGGCAGGATTTACCCTTACTAAAGCCATGCTGTGATTCTTTTATCAACTTATGCTTATCCAAGTGATCCCTAATATTCCTTGCTATAATAGATTCCATCATTTTCCCTACCACTGATGTCAAACTTACTGGTCTGTAATTAGACATATTTGTTTTATCCCCTTTCTTAAATATAGGTATCACATTGGCTTTCTTCCATGCCACTGGCACAATGCCACTCTCCAATGATTTTCTAAAGATGCATGCTAGGGGCTCACTTAACACATCCTTACATTCTTTCAAAATTCTAGGAAAGACCTCATCAGGACCGGGTGCTTTACTACTTTTGATTTTATCAATTTCCTTTGTCACTATCTCCTTTGTGATCAAGATATCCTTTAATTTCTCTTCATCATTACCCCGAAAGATCATTGACACCTCGGGTATATTTAGAGTATCCTCCTGTGTAAATACTGAGAGAAAAAAGTCATTTAGCATTCCAGCCATTGAGTCCCTATCACTCACTAATTCTCCATTGGAATCTATAAGTGGGCCTATTTTATCTCTAACCTTAGTTTTGTATAATTGATAAAAACTTTTAGGATCTTCCTTTGCCCTATTTGCCACTTTAATTTCATAATTTCTCCTTGCTACTCTAACTAACTTTTTAACATCTCTTGCTAGTTCATTATATCTCTGCCTTAAGTGATCCTCTCCATTTTTTATTTTCCTATAAATGCCCTTTTTAATGCCAATATAATGCTTAATTTTATCTGTCATCCATTTTGGGTCATTATTTTTAGTCCTAATCTCCTTATATGGAATGTTAATCATCTGACCTGTAATTAATTGCTCAATTATTCTTTCATACTCCTCTTCAATTGTAATCTCTTCCTCCTGGTGATTATTGTCTCCACTAACTGATATCATTGAATCTATTCCTGAATTGATTTCATTGCCTGGTTTCTGTACAACTGCCTCCAGGTAAGTCCTTAGCCCATTATAATTTGCTCTTCTAAAGTCAGGAATTTTAACATTGTTCATGCTACTATCAATACCATTCCATTTCATCTTGAATCTAATTTCACAATGGTCACTATTACCCAAATTTCCTCCAATCTCAGTATCCTTAATAACTTCTTCCCTATTTGTCAGAACTAAATCCAGTATATTATTATGTGGGAACGTTATTATGTGGGAACGTTTTAAATTGGATAACTGAATGGCTGAAAAATAGGAAACAGAGAGTTGTACTGAATGGAGTGAGGTCAGAGTGGAGGAATGTTATTAGTGGCGTACCTCAGGGATCAGTTTTAGGCCCTTTATTATTTATAATCTATGTAAATGATCTTGGGCAAGGTGTAAATAGCAAAGTGTCAATTTTTGCTGATGACACTAAATTGGCAGCTGTAGTCAAAGAGGTTGAGGGTAGCTTTAAAGTGCAGGGTGACTTAGATAAGCTGTTAGCTTGGGCTCAGAAGTGGCAGATGACTTTTAACCTTAATAAATGCAAAGTTATTAACATGGGGAGAGATAATAGGGAATTTAGATATGAGATGGATGGATATTGGCTTAATTCAGTTGAAGATGAGAAAGACTTAGGAGTGGTAGTAGATAGGTCACTGAAATTTTCAAAGCAGTGTATTGAGGCAAAAAATAGAGCAAATAGGGTGCTAGGTTACATTAAAAGAAATGTTAGCTACAAGAGTAAGGAGGTCATCCTTAAACTATACAACTCTTATGTCAGGCCACATTTAGAGTACTGTATACAGGCATGGTCACCACATTTTAGACATGATATAAACTTATTAGAGTCAGTACAAAGGAGGGCAACAAAAATAATACCATCCCTGAAGCACCTTCAATATGAAGATAGACTGAGGGTATTAAATATGTTTTCATTTGAAAGAAGGTGTGTGAGGGGAGATATGATTGAGCTTTTTAAAATCTTTTCTGGGATGGATAAATTAGATTTCAGCAAGTTATTTGAGTTAGAAGGTAGTAATAGAACTAGAGGCCACCACTTAAAGATTAAAAAACAGAGGTGCAGACTGGATGTTAGAAAATATTTTTTCACTAACAGAGTGGTAGATTATTGGAATAGTTTGCCACCTGAGACTGTAGACAGCCCAAACTTGAATGTTTTCAAGCGCAGATTGGATGATTATATGGGGATGGAGGGTTAATTTCTTACTTTTTGGTATGTGGATATGTTTCTTGACTCATTCCTGTGGATGCAGTTTCTTTTTATTGTATATTTTGGGGGATTTTGATTTTGTTTTTGACAGACTCCTATGGAGGCTTTAAATTATATATTGTAGATGCATGGTTGGACATTCCTATGGATTGTTAAATTGTATATTGTAGCTGCATGATCTGACAAAATCCTATGGATGCATTATATGGGTGGGATTTGATGGATACGGATGACCTTTGATAGGCCCTTGTGGCTTTTGTCATCCGTTAAATTATGTTATGTTATGTTTACCTCTAGTGGGTTCATTAATAATCTGCCTCAGAAAATTATCTTGGACAACATTCAAAAATTCCTCAGCCTCCTGATCACCCACAAGAGCTTCCCAGTCTATATTTCTGTAATTAAAATCGCCCATTATACACACATGCTTACTTCTACATGCCCGTTCAATCTCCTGCCACAGAAGATTTGAAGCTTCCTTACTAAGATTTGGTGGTCTGTATAATAATCCTATGACAAGCTTGTTTTTACCTTCCTTTACATTTAGCCATAATGACTCTGTGTTATCATCTAATTTAATTGTACTGTTTACACAACACTGTGGACTGGGAAAATATGATAGGTAGGGATAGAACAAGTGGCAGGTTCATGGAATGCTTTGAGGATAATTTTTTGAATCAATTTGTTAATGAGCCAACGAGGGGGGACAATATATTAGATTTAGTACTTTCTAACAGTGATCATTTAGTTCAAGAATTGACTGTTGGGGAAGCATTGGGAAATAGTGAACATCAGATAGTTCGTTTTAACTTGGGAATTTTGAAGGGTAAAATAACTGAGAATGCTGAAAAAGTTCCAAATTTTCATAAGGGGGATTATGTAAAACTTCGAAGCTTGCTAAATTTGGTAGACTGGGATATAGAATTCAGAGGTAAAGATGCTTATGGGATGTGGGATACTTTCAAGCATATAATAAATGTAGTCCAAGAACAATGTATCCCAATGAAGGCCATTAGGAACAAAAGTAGGAAACCATTATGGTGGAATCAGGAGATAGCTAGAAAAATTTCAGAGAAGAAAAGGGGCATATAAAAAATTACAGGTAGAAAATAATATTCAAAATTTAAGTGATTATAGAATGGCTAGGAATGAGTTAAATAAGATTATAAAGAAGAACAAAAGGGTGTCAGAAATTAAATTAGCTCAGGATAGCAACAAAGATCCTAGAAAGTTCTTTAGTTACTATAAAACTAATAACAAGTCTGGCAGAGTTAAAATAGGACCTATCAAATATGAAGGGTTTGTGAGAGAAACTGATGAGGAAATAGTTGAGGTACTAAATGGTCATTTTGCATCAGTATTTACAAAAGAGAAACTAAATAGTCCTATGTATAGTACTCATAGGTCAGGAAAAGAGGTGTTTACTAACATTTGTGTGGATCGGAGGATGATAAAAGGACTAATAGGTGATTTAGATACTACCAAGGCCTCCGGCCCTGATAATATTCATTCTAGGATACTTAAAGAAGGGGTAGAAAGTATCTCAATAGCTCTGGACAAGTTATATACTAGGTCATTGGAATATGGAGAAATACCCGATGATTGGAAGAGAGCGAATGTAGTCCCCATTTTCAAGAAGGGTAGTAAAGAGGATCCAAATAACTTTAGACCGGTTAGCCTAACTCCTGTAGTCTGTAAAATTCTTGAGAAAATAGTTAAAAAAGGGATTTGCCAACATCTAGAGAGGGAGGGGTTAATCAGCGATGCTCAGCATGGGTTTAGATCAGGTAGATCATGTTTGACTAACTTACTAGACTTTCTGCAGTTTGTAACAGATCAAGTAGATAAGGGAGAGAATGTAGATATAATTTACTTAGATTTTAGTAAAGCATTTGATAAGGTACCACACAGGAGACTAGTTCATAAATTAAAAATGATTGGGATATGTGGGGGTGTTTCAAATTGGATAGCTGAGTGGCTGAGAGACAGGAAGCAAAGGGTAGTGCTAAATGGTGTAAAGTCAGAGTGGAGGGATGTTATCAGTGGGGTTCCTCAGGGATCAGTTCTCGGTCCATTATTATTTGTCATCTATATAAACGATCTTGGGGAGGCAGTTAATAATAAAGTGTCAATTTTTGCGGATGATACCAAATTAGCAGCTGTAGTTAAAGATATTGATGATAATTTTAAAGTGCAGGGGGACTTAAATAAATTGTTATCCTGGGCACATAAGTGGCAAATGACTTTCAACCTTGATAAGTGCAAAGTTATTAACATGGGAAAAGATAATAGAGAATTTAACTATGAAATGGATGGGCATTGGCTGACCTCAGTAGAGGATGAGAAAGATCTAGGAGTAGTAATAGATAAGTCATTAAGGTTTTCTAAGCAGTGTATTGAAGCAAGAAATAGGGCCAATAGAGTGCTGGGTTTTATTAAGAGAAATGTCAGTTACAAAAGTAAGGAGGTTATTCTTAAACTCTATAACTCTTATGTTAGGCCACATCTAGAGTACTGTATACAGGCATGGTCCCCACATTTTAGACACGATATTAACCTTCTTGAGTCAGTGCAACGGAGGGCAACAAAGATTATTCCTTCCCTGAGGCACCTTGAATATGAAGATAGACTGAGGGTATTAAATATGTTCTCGTTCGAAAGGAGGTGTGTGAGAGGGGATATGATTGAGCTCTTTAAAATTTTTTCCGGGATAGATAAATTGGATGTTAGCAAGTTTTTTGAGTTAGATGATGGAAATCGGACTAGAGGTCACCACTTGAAAATTAAAAAGCAAGGGTGTAGGTTGGATTTAAGAAAATATTTTTTCACCAATAGAGTGGTAGACTTCTGGAACAAATTGCCACAGAGGGTAGTAGGTAGTCCAAATCTAAATGTATTTAAGAGTAGGTTGGATGAGTTTATGGTAAGGGAAGGTTGTGATGGTTCCCTAAGTTTTGTATATATTAATATTGTTTGTATATATCTATAGCTGCATGATTTAGTTCTTGATAAGCCTTGATTGGTGATACCCTTGTTTCTGGACGCAATCCTCTGGATGTAGTTTTCCTGGGAGTTTGGGTGCCTCGAAAAAGAGGCCGCTTGACTCGGATGACCTATGATGAGCCCTTGTGGCTTTTGTCATCTGTTATATTATATTGAGGGGGACTTTGATTTTGTCTTCCCCTGGTGATGGTGCTTTTTGTGGGTGGGTTTTGACGGAGGCGGATGACCTTTGATAGGCCCTTGTGGCTTTTGTCATCCATGTAATTATGTTATGTTATGTTATAACCCCTCCTCCTCTCTTCCTATTCCTATCTGTATGGAACATGTTAAAGCCCTCAATCTCAACCTCAGGTTTAAAGTGATTTCCTGCCAAATCAAGCTAATAGGACTGACTTTTTTTATGTACATATGTATATATTTTTCTAAGGAGTGGGGAGATTATTTTGCGGTTGCATGAATGGACATAATCCTCTGGATGCATTTTATGTATATTGTAGATTAGATCTGACGAACTCCTGTAAAGGGTGACAATGTTGATGACTTTTCTCTGGTAAGAAATCTTTTGTGTTGACTAGAACAGGAGCTGCCAAGTGTGGGCCATGAATGATCTTTTGCAGTCTCCTTCTTTTCTTATGTTCTTAACTACCATGACTATAAAGCGGGACTCGAACAACAGGGCACATACACAACAAGGCATCAAAGCCCTCAACAACAACAACAACAACAACAACAACAACAACAACAACAACAAAACCCATTCCTGACGTCCGATCGCTACAATCCAATGAATGACTACATTTGTGTATATGCATTTAAGTTTCTTTATTATATCTCTTTGGATGCCTTTGTTCCTCCACAAGTATTAGTCTTCCTCTTCTTATTATCCACTTTTTGTCTTCTAATGAAGATAAAGTTATATAAGGTGAAAGTATATATAAGGGTCAATACAGCGCATATTAGGGTAGTTCCTAGAATTTTCGGTTACTATCTTTTTCTTTTGTTTTCATTGTAAGTAGCGTAGGTGGGAGCGCATTCGCCCAGTCATGTTCGAGAGGTGAGTTTGGTTAGTAAGCGCACTCTTGGTAGATTATGGGGTGTGTTCTGTTTGCATCATTAACTGGTTGTGGACTTGCGTATTCTCGACTCAGTATATAATTGCTCATCTGTGTTGACTAATTTCACCGATCTCCCATCATCATAAGACAAGCTATCTAGGTATTATTTTGGCGTTCAAAGTGACATCCTCTGGATGTAGTTTTCTTGGGAGTTTGGGTGCCTTAAAAGAGAGGCTGTTTGACTCGGATGACCTGTGATGGTCCCCTGTGGCTTTTGCCATCTGTTTATTATATTGTGGGGGACTTTGATTTTGTCTTCCCCTAGGTGATAGTGCTTTTTGTGGGTAGGTTTTGACGGATGCAGATGACCTTTGATAGGCCCTTCTGGCTTTTGTCATCCGTGAAATTATGTTATGTTATGTTATTAAACCGTTTACCGACGAGGGAGATGTAGTAGCACGGTTGAAGAAAGTTAAATTGGTAGTATAGGTTTAGATGAATATTGCAGCAATACCCTAGATAGCTCTAATCACAATAAACATAAAAGGCTATCTTTCATTATTCAAGTTAAATTCTAACGCGAAATTAAAAACAAAGAGTTAAGGAAAATATATATTATTGAATAAACAGTTATTATTGAAAGGTGAATTTATACAGTAATAGTTTATGATTGGATTGAATTACGCGTATGAATTTAATTTGCATGAGTTAACAGGAATGGATTTACAATTGGTGCCTCCTCGAAAGAGGATTTGAATTGCTCTGTGCGGGACTCGTCTATGGTACACAACTTCGTCTTCCAGGCCAATTCTTTTCTTCCGCCGACTGTCCTCTTTCTTCCTACATACATCCTGCTGCATACGTACACAATTTAGTACGGACGATGTCTGAGGTAAAGCCGACCGCCCCAAGAGTGCCTGCTAATCAGAAACCTTTCATGCCAAAGGAGATGGCAACTTGCTCTCATGTGTTTTTCCGTCGTGATTCCACTCACACATCCTTGCAACCTGTCTATTACGGACCCTTTTTGGTCGTCTCCAGGAAGCCAAAATTCTTTGTACTGCAGCTTGGCACCAAGCAGGATAGGGTTTCCATCGATCGGCTTAAACCTGCTTCCATAGAGGCCGTTCATCTGGAACAGCCACTACCTTTCTCTTCCACTAATATAGGTCCAGTGGTCATCCCAGCCTACCTTACGCACCCAACTATTCCTTCAACACTTTCCAACCAACTAACTCCACTTCCGAACCCTTTTTCGGCAACTTTTCCTCCACCTCTTTACTCGCAAACCCTCCGCCAACCATTTCTACAACCCCCAATTTTTCTTCCCAACTGCTGCCGCCTCCCTTTTTGTTGCAAGACCACTCTACAGCAGCTAGAGAACACTAAGCGACCAATGAGTAACTCCCGACAGTCGCCTTTTCGGGAGGTCCAGAACAATCGTCACCTGACGCTCCAGTCCTCGCTTGCGACAATCTCCTGCCTCAATCGAGTGGAACTACTAATTGCCACCTGACCCACAATCCGAGACAGCTAATTAGCACCATAACCCGTTCTAGACGCTCTATAAGGAGGCCTCGCCGCTATATACACTAAAATTTATGTAAATACTTTGTGTTGTGCGAGTTTTCCCTCTGTGGGGCAGTACTGTAGCGGTCTGAACCCCTACAAAATCTAAATATTTATTCCTTACACTGTATATATATATATATATATATATATATATATATATATATATATATATATATATATATATATATATATATATATATATATATATATATATATATATATATATATATATAATTTCAAGAAGGATTGGTAACCCTAACATAAATCGTGAGTTTGCTACTCCTGCTCTCCCAAGCGTCTTAAAATTAACCCATGGTCCGCAGAAGAGCAATTCAAATCCTATTTAAAGGAGGCACGAACTCCCAGGAGAATTAAGAGTAGCTTGGGCCCCTAAGTGATGTTGGTGTCATTGGAGCGTAAGCTTTCCTTGAGAGTCCAGTGTAAACGTTCCACCTTAGAGTTACTCTGGGGATGGTAGCTAATGGTACGGAGACGAAAGGAGCCAAGCACTGACATGAGTGCATTCCATTGGTGGGATTCAAATTGGCTACCTCGATCAGTCATGATCGTTGATAGGACACCAAAACGAGCAACCCATGCTAAGACGAAGGCTCGATTTACGAGCACAGTGGAAGCTCTGATGTCGTGGACAGGAACTGCCTCTGGCCAAGAGGTAAAACGATAGATCATGGTGAGAAGGTAAGTGCCGCTAGATCGATGTGAACGGCGTCAAAACGTGCTGATGAAAGTGGAAAAGCAGACAGAGGGGACTTTGTTTGGCGTTGAACCTTTGCCGGTTATAGGGGTTTGTATGCTTATTGTGGCGAGATGCTAGATAGCTCAGGTCACAATAAACCAAAAAACCTATATTTTTGTTATATGTACAAGGGGAATGAAGTTAATTGCTAACGGGAAGTCTAAATTTGCAGACGAATTTTCCTTAGGCCTAAATCGGCGACGTCGTGGGAATACGTGAATAAGGAACAAAGAGCTACGAAAAATATATATTATGGAATGAACAGTTATGATATAAAAGTTAAATTATACAGTTTATGATTGAATAGATTACGTGGGTGGATTAACTCTTCATGAGTTTATGAGAATTAAAGTACAAATATGAAGATTGATAATTAGATCGACAATTATTAATTAGATTTTAGTTAAATGTTAAATGAGTATATATTATAAATGTATGCTAACTATTTATATGGGTTGATAAATAGATTATATGAGCAATTAGATTATATAGTTAAATAGATTGGGTAAATATTAAATAGATTGATATGTATAAATACTGGTATAAATAGATTGTATGGATTAAATTGAATACATAAATAAATTATAACGGAGTTGGAAATGTGGTCGGTAAATACAGTGATTTCACGCCCTTCCAAGTATTGTTAGAAGTGACAGAGGGCGAGGTATATGCTCAGTAATTCGCGGGAAAACTTACTGCATCTCTGTTGGTAAGGGAGAAGAGCCTTAGCGAAGAAGGCAAGGGGTTGCCAAGAATTAACAACCTTCTGTTGTAGTGTCGCTCCGACATGAGTAGCGGACGCGTCCGAAGCAACGCTTATGGGAGCTCCTGGGCAAGGATGGGCCAGGGTGACAGCAGAAGCCATAGCCTCTTTGGTGTGAGAGAAAGCCTCGCAAGCTTCGGGGGACCAGGAAAGAGGAAGGTTTCCTGGGAGATGTTGGAAATAAACATGTGGTAAAAGTTTACCATCCCACAGAATCTACGAAGTTGCATTAGCGAAGAAGGTCGGGGAAAACCCTGATAACTTCAATTTTGTCCTCGAGAGGACGAATTCCCTTGGGAGAAGTGTGGTGTCCCAAAAAAGAGAGCTGTGTGACACCAAATATACACTTAGAAGTGTTGAGTACGATACTATACTCATCTAAACGTGCAAAAATCTGGCGAAGTTGAGAAAAATGCTCCTTTAAAGACGAAGATGCTCTCAGGAGATCGTCTATATAACAAAATACAAAGGGAATGCCTCTCAGAACCTGATCCATGAAGCGTTGGAATGTCTGACCATTGTTACGAAGCCTGTAAGGCATTCGGTTCATGACGAAGGAACCGAATGGAGTGGTGATAGCCATCTTAGGGATATCATCAGGGTGAATCGGGATTTGGTTGAAAGCGCGAACCAAATCGAGCAGAGAAAAATGGATAAACCGAAGAGAAAGGAGTTAAAATCTGATAAGAAAGGCAAATGATACCTATCCGGAACTGTACAGGCATTGAGTTACCTGTAGTCACCTACAGCTCTGAACTCCCCCGGAGTAGACCTAGGTACTACATGAAGCGATGAAGCCCATGGAGAGGTGGATGAGGAAGAGATGCTGGCCTCCATTATGAACTTAAATTCTTGCTTCATCAGGGCAAGTCTATCCGGGGCCAGTCAACAGGGGCGTGAGAAAACTGGCCCTCCTGTCGTCTCTATGCTGTGCACCACATTGTGCTTAATAGGTCTGTCCTTAGAAGGAGGGAGACAGAAGCTTGGGAACTCCCGCAAAGTTTGCCGGAAGTGGGGAGCAGTTGCAGGGAAACGAACAGAGAGGAGAGAATTGGTGGAAGGAAAGAAGGAAACAGCAACTGTTGGTGTCGTGGTTCTGTCGATAAGCTTGCGGTGACGAGAATCGACAAGAATGTCGTGCGCTGAAAGGAAATCGAGGCCTAAAATTGGAATGTCAACGTCGGCAATGATGAACGACCATAGGAAAACAGGATGTAACCCGAGATAGAGAGAGAGAGAGGATACGCCTCCCATAAGTCTTTATGTCCGATGAATTGGCAACTTTAAGGACAAGATCAGAAGAAGTGCAAGCTTTCTCGACTGAAGAGGCTGGAGTGACACTGCATTGAGCGCCAGTGTCAACCAGGAAGGATAAACAAAAGAATGGGTCATGAATATTAAATGGAGGATCGTCCTAATGAAGGGATGAGGTTGCAGAGGTGACAGACCCACGTATCACTTGTGAATTCAGTTTAAAGTTCCCTGTGCTAGATGTGAAAGCTGGGTAACAGAACCCGTAAAGTTTTGTAAAATCGGAGATGATGAAGTAAGGGTAGGTTGAGATTGAGCATTTTGCCTATAGTTGCATGGGGCAGAGCATTTTTTTTTGCTTTGGAGCCAAATTTGAGATGATACCAGCAAAAGTCTGAAGGCTGAAATTTAGCAGTATGAGCAGCACGACCAGAATGAGGGTTAAAGTTGTGGGCATGATATGATGCCCGGTAAAAACTCCAAAGCTGAACACAACGGGCAGCGTTGCTCCCATAATTAGAATGGTACCAGCTACCCTGAGAGTTGTCAGGATAGGGGGAATTAGACGAAGATTGAAAATGAACCTGCCTTGCCTCACATCTTGTGCTGGAGGTACCTCGTTGGTTTTGCCTTTTTCGATAGGAGGAACGATAAAAGACCCGTAGCCTGGGAGAATTCATCTTGAGGGAGTCCTGGCTGGTTGTAAGGAGTCTCGGCCGGTGACCTAACCTGAGAAATGGATACTCGTGAGTGGGTTTTAACATTAGAGTTGTATGATGTGTTACGCCCCCTATTTACATCGCTAAACGATCTATGGCCTGCATTTCCCCAGCTGACGAATGGATTATTATACAGGGTGTCAGCCGCCTCTGCCATCTTCTCCACGTTCGCTGGGGAGGACATTAGTATGAGTGGCTTAATTTGGTCCGGCATTCCACGCATGAATATCTCAGCTATGAGTGGCTCGAGCTGGTCGAGCTGTGCTCCCTTGGCATGTGCCAGGGCCTTGAGATGCTCCAGAAAGTGCGTAGGGCGCATGTTCCTCATCTCTTGCGTATCCAGAAGGATATGCGGGTCCTCAATTTGCGACCTTCCAAATTCCTCTATGAACGCCCTCTTGAACCTTCCCCAAGAACCAGAAATTACCCTATCAAGCAGAATACTCTTAAAGGTGGAAAAAATACTTAGATGTAATTTCTGGGCTATGACGATTGTTCTATGGTCTTCAGGAACTGCTTGGTGTAGGAGGATGAGCTCCACCATTTCTCACCACCCAATGGGATTTTGTGGGTCGAATGACGGAAGCTGAACCGAAGGAGGAGTGGGGAAGGGGCGTTGTAGAATGGGGGGCGAATGAGGGAGAATGTTTGCGTGGGGGGAGAAGGTCGATGATTACGTCGTTGTTGTTGCGAGGGGGGGGGGTGCTTGGGTTGTAGCTTGGGGCTCCGTTATAATCCATTTATAGAAAAATAAAAGTGTGTGTGTATGCACAAATTCAATTCACGCGCTTGAACGTAAAAATTGCAAAAAAAAATGATTGAAAATTAGTCTTTGTATTTATTACTGTATATTAAAAATAATTTTAAGAAATTGCTAAGGGATCACTTAAGGATGTTAAGATCAACTTAGGATCGAAAGCGAGCACGTATCGAAAAGTCACTCCTGAAAAATAAAAGTCTACGCAAGAAAAAAATGGAACCGAGTTAGGCGGCGGAATGCATCGCCAAAAAATACCACACACGTGACGGTGAAAATTAATTTAATATTACAAATGAATGGATGAATGGGAATAATTAAACTATTCTGGGCACCACTTATAGATTTTAGATGAATATTGCGGCAATATCGTAGATAGCCCTCATCACAATAAATATAAAAACGTATATTTCGTTATTCAAAGGAATGAAGTTAAACGTTAACGCGAAAGCTAAATTTTACAGACGAACTTCCTTAGGCCTAAATTTGAGGGACGTTGGGAAACACGTATTAAAAACAGAGTTAAGAAAAAATACATTATTGAATAAACAGTTATTATTGAAAGGTGAATTTATACAGTAACAGTTTATGATTGGATTGAATTACGCGTATGAATTAAATTTGTATGAGTTAACGGGGATGGATTTACAATTGGTAAATATTTTGATAATTATTGAATAGATTATAAATTATTAAATGAGTAAATACTGGCAAATCGTTTGATAAATATTAAATAGATTATAAATTGGTAAATGTTTGTAAATAGTTAAATGTGTAAATAAATTATAACGGAGTTGAATGGGTCTGATTCACCAATGCGAGGCAGGCAATGCGAATGAACCTCATGGGTGGATTTTAAGACGCTTGGGAGAGCGGAAGTAGCAATCTCACGATTTATGTCAGGGTTACCAATCCTTCTTGAAATTATATATATAATTATAATATATAATTCTTGTAAATTAATTATTTATTTATTCCTTGAGAATAAATTAGAAATTTCGAAAGTACTTGAATTCTACTTTTGCTTTTTCCTGTGTGATTTTATATATATATATATATATATATATATATATATATATATATATATATATATATATATATATATATATATATATATATGTATATATATATTTATATATATATATATATATATATATATATATATATATATATATATATATATATATATATATATATATATATATATATATATATATATATATATATATATATATATATATATATATATATATATACAGAGGATGGTGGTCCGATTCGGAAGTCCGATTATCCGATTAATCGGACCTGCACCTTCGAATCGGATAATCGCAATCAGACTGCCGAAAATTTAAAGTGATTTGCGATTAATCTAGGTCGACGTCGTCTTTGTTTTTTCGCAATAGCAGTTTCTTGATAAATTGTTCTATATTTGTCTCAAGTAAATATTTTTTTAGTTTTATTCTATTCTATTCACACTTTCGTATTTTCTTTATAATATAATGCGTAAAATACCATAATTAATTATTAAATCATATATAATAAAAAGGTTATATTTTACAAGTATAAAGTAAGTATAAATACGTATTTAGTTTTGCTTTTTTTGTATACGTCTCATATTAGTTAAGTGACGCGCCACACCAGTTTAGAGCCAGTCGTCGTGAGGGTAAGTTGCTGCTGCGATGATCCCTTGACACCACTTGTGTACGCTTCAAAGTAATCATTCTGTTTTCATTTTCCTGCTATTGCGGACACCAACGGCAGTAAGTGCACCATTAATATTTGCATTTACTATTTCTATTTCGTTCTAATGGTATTTATATGATCATATCTAGACTATTAGTTTCATAAAGTAACGATAAATCAAGCTTAAAGTTCGTGAATTAGCCGTTTTACTTGTGCGCACTTGCTTATTGCTAGTTGTCATTTATTTGTACATTCAACTTAGCATTTATTTGTGTGTTTCGTAATTTTGTTTCTAAATGCAGAATTTCTGTACAGAATTTAGCACGTGCCAAAGAAGTAGCCTTGTCGAAGACGGAGTTTTATTCACACCTTTGATAGCGGACGAAGACGCGTCCGTTACATCCAGTAGAGAGATTTCTGACTCCCCAGCCCAGGAACAGGAACGCCAGCGGCTCAAACCAGAAGTCCCAGGTCTCTCAGCACAGCGACCAAGCAGCAGCGGTCAACGACAACATCATGGGGGGGGGGCGTGGAGGTCACCCTGACTCTTCCGCTCTCGCTGGACTCAAACGAGTCGGCTGAAAGCATAGCCACAATGGCGACAGACAGATCCAGCCTCAGCCAATAGAACAGTTGGAGGCACATCGCCATGTTCTTCAAGGTCGTGGACAACAACAAGGCTACATACCCAAGTTTTGTTATATTATATTTTAATTAAAATGAAATGTCTATTTTTTTATCTTAAAAGCTGGGTTTCTCTTTGTATTAGTTAGAAATGGCTTATTTAGGGTAAAAAAAACATTACATATCCTTTAGAAACATTGAAAATCGCTTTAAAAACATTGAATCACATTTAAAAATATCAAATCGCATTTAAAAAATTTAATCGAATCGGATAATCGCTAATCGGACTTAGATTTTGGGGACCCAAATCGGATAATCGAATCGGACTTAACGAGCTGGCGAATCGCTAATCGGACGACTTCATTTTTTTCGAATCACGCCCACCTATATATATATATATATATATATATATATATATATATATATATATATATATATAATACGCAAATGCTATCTTTGATATGTACAATATAGCTCTTTCACTAATTAAGGCGGCCAAATTTGTAATTATAATGTTATGACGAAAAATATATTGGCAGCCACATTGTTAATTAGAATCGCATCATATTGTATTATATATCATTTTGAAGGGAATTTTGAAATTGGAGACTTCGCCCCTATACCCTTTTTTAATTGTTGGAGAGGCAATTTAAACTAGTATTTTTAATTATCTACTAGTATTTACAATTCGAAAGCTTAGCATTAGATTCGAATTCAAAGGCGATTGCTAGACGTCGTTAGGCGCTCTATGTTAATATAACATAACAGTAATTTACGGATGACAAAAGCTGCGAGAACCCATCAAAAGTCATCCTCATCCGTCGTCCTCTTCTCCCCCAACACACGAACTGCCTCCATAAGATTGTGTCAGATCATGCATATACAATATAAGCAATCCGGATTATTTTTAAAGCTGGCACTATTTACTACGGAGGTTACTTCCGTGGCTGGGCATCACGGTGGGAACGGGTAGGTGGAGCTCGTAGCCATGTCAGGCAGTCAACCAAAGAGAAGGATAACTCTGATTTCAAAACCCTGGAGTCACAGGCATAATTTGCCTCTTCCAGAAGATCCTCTATGAGTATAATATACAATGATAAAAATAACCTTCCTGCACAAGAATGGGTCCAGAATACACCCACCCTCTTCCAAAAGTTAACTCTCCCTCCCCATATAATTGTCTGATCTGCATTTGAAAACATTCAAGTTTGGACTGTCTACTTTCTCAGGTGGCAAACTATTCCAGTAATATAACACTCTTGGTGAAAAAAATACTATCTAACATCCACCTTACACCTCTGTTTTTTAATTTTCTAGTAGTAACCCCTAATCCTATTACTACCTTCAAACTCAAATAACTTTCCAAAATACAAGTTATCCATTCCAGAACAAATTTTAAAAAGCTTAATCATATCTCCCCTTACACACCTTCTTTCTAATTATAACATATTTAGTATCTTCAGTCTATTTCCATATTCAAGATGCTTCAGGGAAGGTATTATTTTTGTTGCCTTCCTTTGTACTGACTTTAGCAGGTTGATATCATGTCTAAAGTGTGGTGACCATGCTTGTATACAGTACCCTAAATGCGGCCTAACATGTGAGTTGTAAAGCTTAAGGATAACCTATTTACTTGTGTAGCTAACATTCCTCTTAATGTATTCTAGCACCCTATTTGCTCTATTTTTTTCCTCAATACACTGCTTCGAAAACTTCAGTGAACTATCTACTACTACGCCTAGGTCCTTCTCATCCTTAACTGAATTCAGCTAATGCCCATCGATTTCATAGCTAAATTCCCTATTATCCCTCCCTATGTTAATAACTTTGCCTATTTTTAGATGCGTGCGACTCTACATCTCACTATGTCAGTCGGCCCCCGGTTTGCTTTTTTTTGTTTTTGTAGTAATATTGTAACTATTCGGCCAATTCTAACGAAATTTGAAATCCTAATGTTGTTTTACATTCTCTTTCGAATGATATAATTGCCAAAGTCCCCCTAAGGTTAGTTCGGAAATTATTTTGTTTTGGCAATAACATCATAGCTATTCGGCCGATTCTAACAAAATTTTGAACCTTTGTTGTTTTACATTCTCTTTCAAATAATATAATTGCTAAAGTCCTCCCAAGGTTAGCCCGGGAATTATTTTGTTTTGGCATTAACATCATAACTATTATACCGATTATACAGAAATTTGAAACCCTTATCTTGTTTTACATTCTCTTTCGAATGATATAATTACCAAGGTCCTCCCAAAGTTAGTCTGGACATTATTGAAAGTTTTGAATGTTGTAAGGTCATAAATCAGAATAAGTTAGAGCACGCGACATTTTGGTCAGCAGAAAGTCATCTGCCACTTATTACCCCATGATAATAACTTTTTTAAGTCACTCAGCACTTTAAAGCAACCCACAACTTCTGTTAGTACAGCTATCAATTTAGTGTAAATGTCAGAATTGTGATGTAACAAAGTAAAATTACTTAAACACTGTACTGAAGTAACTTTGTTATACTTTTGACTTCCTAAAAGGTCCTCAATGAATCCAGTACTTTCTCTTCTACTCGCGCATTTTTCCCGAATTTAATTTAACTTCATTGTATTTGAAAAACATAGAAATACTCGTTACATCTCATTTAATTTGGGCCAATCACAGACGTAAAAGCAATAGTCAGACGATGACTAATCCCAAGTATGCAACCTGGTTTGAACCAATCATAACTGCTTGTTCATGTGTGGACCAATCACATTCATCATTTCATACCCAAAAGACAATTCGTTTGTCTCTCCCGCTTTCCCGCCTGAGAGAGGGCGTCAGCTTATTAAATTATTCATCATTGTCCTAAACTCCTAGCGTGCTGCCGCGCCATTACTCGACCATTATGAGTTCTACTCATATCATTGAAAATAAAAATAGTGGCGATTCCCATCCAAGGCCATACTTGGAATTATTTTTCAAGTACCAGAAGAATATGCGAAACTCGATGAAGCTGCAATGTTTGTTGTGTTTGCCGAAAATTGCCGAGGTGACCGCATACATCAATTCTCATTTAAATTTAAAGAAACACATTGAGGTAAGTATTGATGCTTTTAACTATGTAGTGTATAAGCTATTTGATAAAAATACCACATGCTGGACAGGAAAACTTATAGGCTATTTATCAAGTCAGAGAACCCATACACTGAAATCTCTACGTTAGGTTGCTAAATCACCCTTTACTTGTACCGGTAAATATTTGAATAAGTATATCTTATTGTGCATTAAAATGTTTATATAATCTATAATGTGTTCCCATTATTTGTTTCTAGGATATTAATTTTGGAAGTAATTTTTCATTTATGCCCAGTCGTTTCAATTGGGGGTTAGCTTAAATCAATTTTTTTAAGGCTTATGTGAGGTTCTCTTTACCATAATATAATCCGGTTATGGTTTAAAATAATTAAAGTTTGTATTAACAAACTTTGGTCCAATTAATCAAAACAAATGCACGTGGCCTGACATTTATGAAAGAAATTTCTTATAATATAAATCTAGTAAGCACACTAATTAATTTATTTCGGCGTGTTCACCCTGGCAAATTACTCTAGTACTCCTCTTTAACGGCTCAAGCTCGGAAGAAGAAAGTAATAAAAATTTTAAGTGATGAAACCATTCCAAACAAGCAACTTAAGATATACTCCACATGGCACTCAAGTGGGCCAAAATTAAAAGTGGATGAACTGGTCATAAATTTCATAACCTCTGGTCTTCATCTCTTTGGTATTGTGGAAAAGGAAGATTCTGCAGCCTTGTTAATGACATACAGCCAGGATATACTATAATTTCAAGGCCAAACGGCGTGCATAAGACGCAGCTATATTGTTGTAACAACACACTGGATTGATGTAAGCACATTTGAACGACATTCAGCAGTGTTATCTTGCAGGCAGGAGAAAGGGAAACACTGCTACATATTTCGGCTAGTACCCTGTATGAAATTCATTTTGAGTACAAGATTCGAAATAAAGTAGTAAAAACAACAGATAATGGATCAAATTTCTTAAAAACATTTAGAATATAAGGAAGTGACAAAATTCAGTCAGAAGAGGATGTACATGAACAATCTGAATATGGTGAAAGTGATAAACCTGAAATCATCATCCAGGACACAACCAGCATTTTGTCTTCTAATAAAGATGAAAGTTACGAGTACGCTGTGCCTGCCATCTCCGTAATCTTGTGGCCACTGTAGATGCTGATGTAGGAAAAATGGAATCTAGTGAGTCCTACAAGAGGATATTTCGCTCAACATTTGCGAAATGTCATGTTCCTTAGAACAGAGTTGGGCGTTCATCGGTTGCGGCGGCTACTGTAGAGGAACACTGCAAGATACAACTATAGGAATGCCCAGAGGTTAAAAAAAATTTATTATAGGAATGCCCAGAGGCATTGCTATACAACTTATTCTTCCAGATGCAACCAGGTGGAACTCTACATTCTTGGCTGTAGAAAGAATATTGAGGATTGCCCAAGAAAAAGGTAAAAATGCCATAAAGAATGTGTGCTGCATTCAAGGTCAAAATGTAAGTAT
Organism: Ceratothoa steindachneri; assembly: GCA_963969495.1. Lineage (NCBI taxonomy): Eukaryota > Metazoa > Arthropoda > Malacostraca > Isopoda > Cymothoidae > Ceratothoa > Ceratothoa steindachneri. The sequence continues at coordinate 165,937,803 of OZ018322.1, read as the reverse complement.
ATACAAACCTTAAAATAGAGAGAAAGCTATATGTATATTAAATCATTTTACTATCTGTTCATCAGTACATTATGTGCTATACTTAGTAGCAATATATTCTTCACTCATCACTTACAGTTTTTAACCTTAAACCACCTTGACTGCTGTGATATGTTTGATTTAGTGTCTTATTAGTAAAACTTCAAGAACCTTAATATTGTATAATCATAAGTATGCGATTTTACTGATATTGTCATTTTCTTTGAGGCTAAACCCCATAGAACTGGATTTTTTGAAGGAGTACTACACTGCCTTGAAGCCAGTAGCAAAATCATTGGACACCCTTCAGTCCGAGAAGAGTACACATGTGGGAATCCTTCTTCCAACTCTACTAGTTGTTGACTAATTGGAGAAGATCAAGACTTCTGCTGACTTGAGCCTTCCTCTCATCAACGGCCTTCTGTCAGCAATAAAACATTGGTTTGCTGAAATGCTGGAGGATCCTGAACTTATTGCTGCTGCTACTTTATTGCCAAAATTTAAGAATATTTGGACAGGAGATGGCAATATCATCAGCAAAAGTATCATTTTATGTTAAATTAAGATTTTAAGTAATAAGATTGAAGAGGAGAAGGCACTCAACAACACAATTAATTTAAGAACTAATCACAGTTTGTTTCAGGTTTCTGTATTAAGTACACCAATTTTTATTCACAATGCTGTTTGGGTTCTCAATTTATTTTCTACTATTTCAGGTTTGGGATACATCACCCTGTGTCTGGAGAAGAAATCTAGTGTCACTGAAGAGGTGTTTGTTGCCGGTAATAGTAGCTCAGATGACAAAGACTTCTTTTATTTAATGAAAACAAAATTACAGCCCGGAGTTACACATAAAAATGACAGTTACTTGTCATGCCAAGGATTGATATAGAAATCGGGAGGTGCTTTCCTGCATTGTGAGATATTTCACTTAAGTTAAATACCTCACTACCTGCATCTGCTGCTTGCGAGCGCCTGTTTAGCTGTGCAGGACTCATTTTCGCTCTAAAACGTTCGCGGTTAGATAGCCAGAACTTTAAAAAACAGTTGCTTGTGAAGCTGAATAAAAAATATGTCAGTAATTAATAAATTGGTATCATTTTTATCTAATAATTAATTTATTTAAACAGAATCTTATATTCTGGAATTCTGTTAAACTGGATAATTTTGTTGGGCTAATTTCCATTTTCATATAAACTAGACTTTCTGATCAATAGAGGGATATTTATAGCTTGATTGTTAAGATAAGTTTAACTGAATTCCAAAATATAAGGGTGGGTACAGCGGGTATAAAAGGGTTTACTGTACAATATACTGAATAGTGTCTGAGGTGATGTGTACTTTACTATTTACCGTTACTTTTTAATTTCATTACTCTAGTACTTGATGAATTAGATACTTTCTTACTTTTACTTTAGTACATTTAAGTTTGGGTACTCTTACTTTGAGTAACATTTTTTCAGGGTAGCAATGCTTTTACTTAAGTATCAAAGCAGGCAGTGGCGTAGCTAGGATTCTGTTGAAGGGGGGTCATGTGAATCGTGGAGTCTGTGGCGGAGAGTCCGGGGAAGCCTCCTCCGGGAAAACTTTGAAATTTAATTTCATTTTCCTCGTATCTGGGCATATCTCAAAACGTATCCCTACCATCAAAAGAAGCAAACATCCATCCTAAATTTGAGAAACTTCCAAGCAAGATTTTCACATATCAGAATGACAATCCTTATTTTTTAGGTTTCAGAATGACACATCATTACATTTAAATCACTCAAATCATCAATTTCGTTTCTTTTTCAATCAGTGGCGTAGAAGGCGGGAGGATATTGGCCAAACCACTGGACAGGCGAGCGCATGACTAGAGGAAGGGTCCGAGGGTTCTCCCCCCGGAAATTTGTTAAAACTAGATTACCAAAGAAGCGATATGGGGGTATTTTCGAATCAAAATAATTTACTGAAATAGTTTTTAATGAAATTTCACAGAAAAATGATAAATTTAATCAGGAAATACTATACATACAAGCACAAACCCCTATGAACATTCGTTAATAATTGAAAACATCGTATATAGGTAAGTCTATAAAATGAAATATAATTTTTCATCAACAAACTAAGCTTTTTCATGGACTACAACAAAGCACAGATTGCAAAAATGCTTTCAAACCATTAAAATCTAGTGGGATAGATCGTGCAGCACTATTCGGGTACTGCATCTAGAAATCACTTAATAGTAATGTGTATTTAAACATAATATGTTTGTTGAAGGGACAGAGCATGAAGCAAAGCTTATGAGAGGCCTTTTGGAGTTGGGATGATTTGAGTATCATTTTAGTTACCCAAATACATATCAAATATAATATATCTGAAATTGATGACATCTTATCTACGGTCAGTTTCTTTGCGGTCTTTTAATTTCACCTTGGGTGAGCGGTGTTCTTTTGCACTTGTATTGTATCACTTGAAAACCAGTCAACGGTTGATTCGGCTGAATTCATCAATAACGTCACTATGAACTAGTGGAATGTCCTTGTTGATGTACAGATGGGCTAGGCCATTCAGTCGCTCTTCGTGCATGGTAGACCATAGGTAAGATTTTATCAATTTCAGAACACTAAATGAGCGTTCACCTTTCGCAGTGGTCACCGGCAAGGTTGCGAAAATTCGCAAAAGGGTTTCTATCATGGAATAAATAACGAGAGTCGTCGTAACCACCACCGCATCCACGACTTCTTTTGGTTGTGTACATGTCGTGGTCGCCTGTCGTCCCCAGTACGCCTTCCAGCGCAGTAATTCAGCGTTCGGGCACTCTGGTTGTCCTGGAAGGAATTGGTGGTACAACTGGGCGGTTCCATGAGAGCACTAGAATCGTCGGAATCCTGACAGTATGCCGGTAGTAGCATACTGAGCACATATGCTTTCGCACTGTGTGGCTTATACAGACATCGATGTACGGGAGGAAAATAGAACGTCTGTAGTAAACTTCTGGTGTCTCGGCCGGATGATTGGACCTCTACGTCTGCCTGTCAGTCTTTCTTGGCATGCGGATTTCTTCACCAAATAATTCTTGGCGTCAAGCGGGATGTGGGAGTCTTGAGTCCCGTTGTCCGCTGGCGGAGTGACCAGTAGGGGAGAGATTTTCTCCTGACTAATCACTTCTGCCGACGAGGGCTCCTGCAACAAAAGGGGGAGTCAGCAAAACGGAAGGTGGAGTTTAGGTTGTTTTGAGAGATTAGTGTACCATAAAGGGGTATAGTAGGAAGAGAATGAGGTGATTGGGGTCCGGGACGAACATTTTCGGTATAAGTGGGTTTTAGGCGTGTTGCCAGAGCACTATGTGAGTGCGAGCGAATTTATGGCGTGTTGCCAGAGCACTATGTGAGTGCGAGGGTTGATGACGTGTTGTCAGAGCACTATGTGAGTGCGAGAATTGATGACGTGTTGTCAGAGCACTATGTAAGTGCGAGAATTGATGACGTGTTGTCAGAGCACTATGTGAGTGCGAAAGAATTAATGGCGTGTTGCGAGAGCACTATGTGAGTGCGAGGATTGACGACGTGTTGTCCGAGTACTATGTGAGTGCGAGAACTGATGACGTGTCAGAGCACTATGTGAGTGCAAAAGAATTAATGGCGTGTTGCCAGATCACTATATGAGTACTGAATGTAATGGCGTGTTGCCAGAGCACTATGCGAGTGCGAGCGAATTGATGACTTGTTGTCAGAGCACTATGTGAGTGCGAGAATTAATGGCGTGTTGCCAGAGCACTATGTGAGTGCGAGAGAAATTATGACATGTTGTCAGAGCACTATGTGAGTGCGAGAGAATCGATGGCGTATTGCAAGAGCACTATATGAGTGCTGAATGAATTGGTGCGATATGAATTGAGGATTAAGTGTGGGTCAGTGCAAGTGAGGACCTACCTGAATAAGTGCAGTGAGGTGCAGGTGGTAGATGTTTACCCGTTTATTGTCAATTGTTAATCCCTTGAGATGTTAGTTTAAAGGATATGAGGTGTCTATCGTTTATTGTTAATCCCTTGAGATGTTAGTTTAAAGGATGTGAGGTGCAGGTGGTGTTCCTCCAGCGAGGAAGATGATATTAGGAGGTCATCGATGTAGCAAAATACAAACGGAAGACCCCTAAGGACTTAATCCATAAAACGCTGGAAAGTTTGACCAGAGTTACGCAATCCATATGGCATCTTGACCATTTCAAAAGCACCAAACGGAGTAGTGATGTTAGTCTTTGCGACATCATCTGGGTGAATAGGGATCTGGTTGAAAGCCGAATCAGATCCAAGCGAGAAAAAAATCGTACAGCCATGGAGAGAAGAGGTAAAATTGGCTAAGTACGGCAAGGAATAACGATCAGGAATTGTAACAGCGTTAAGAGCTCTGTAATCCCTAACTGCTCTGAATTCCCCCGGCGTAGATTTGGGCACACTGTGAAGTGGAGAGGCCCACGGAGAAGAGGAAGGCCTACAAATTCCTGAATCAATCATGAATTGGAATTCATCACGCATAGCAGAGAGTTTATCAGGTGCTAGACGGCGTGGCCGTGAGAATACAGGACCTCCTGTTGTCTCGTTCCGATGCACCACACTATGTTTAATGGGCGTGTCCTTCGAAGGTGGAAGGGTGAGCTTAGGAAACTCCTAAAGGAGGCGCTGAAACGGTGGCTCGGTGGATGGGAGACGAATAGAGAGGAGGGAACTCTGAGAAGGTGAGTACGAATCTGAGACAGTGAGGAGAGTTTTGCGGTCGACAAGCTTGCGTTGTCGAGAATCGACCAAGAGGTCGTGAGCCGAAAGAGAGTCGAGGCCCAATATTAGACAATCTACCTCGGCCATGATGAAAGTCCATCGAAAAACCCGACGGAGACCGTGTGAGACTTGAAGGTTACGCCTTCCATAGGTCCTAATATTGGTCGAATTGGCTGCCTTCAGAACTAAATCTGAAGGGGCAGAAGCTTTGTTTGCCTTAGAAATTGGTATGACACTGCATTCAGCACCAGTGTCTACCAGGAATGAAAATTCAGAAAGTGGGTAAAAAATACGAAATGGACGAGCTGAAAGCGTGTGTTTGTTTGTTTGTTTGAATTTTTAAGAAATGATGTTTGAAACAGTACGTTAAATGAATTGACAAGTAAAATCAATGAATTAATTAATTATTAAGTTGTACATAAAATGATTTAATTTACAAAAGTTAAGTAAAATATAGGGGCAGTTGGCTTGATTTCAGCCACCACCCGTACAAGGTTATGTACGTATGAAGAAGGATCTAGGTGAGAAGGTAGAGGTCGGTCAGGGGAAGAAAAGAATTGACCGGGTAGACGAAGTTGAGTACCGTAAAATAATTCCGCTGCAGAGCAAGCCAAATCCTCTTTCAAGGACGAGCGAATGCTAAGGAGAATCAAAGGTAGCTTGTCCACCCAAGTTATGTTTGGATCGGTGGAGCGTAAACTTGCTTTGATGGTCCGATGCAGACGTTCTACCTTAGAGTTACTCTGGGGGTGATAGCTTGTAGTACGAAGGCGAAAGGAGCCAAGGACTGACATGAGTACATCCCATTAGTTGGATTCAAACTGGCTGCCACGATCAGTCATGATCGTTGAGGGAACACCATAACGAGCAACCCATGTTGAGACGAAAGCTCAAGTGACAGTGGAAGCTCTGATGTCCGATATAGGAACCGCCTCTGGCCAGCGAGTAAAACGATCGATCATGGTGAGAAGATAATTGCAACCACGGGAGTAAGGAAGAGGACCTACTAGATCGATGTGAACGGCGTCGAAACGTGACGAAGGAAGAGGAAAAGGGACCAAAGGAGCTTTTGTTTGGCAGTGGACTTTAGCACGCTGGCATGGCAGGCATGAGCGAGTCCATTTGGCCACGTCAGCATTCATACCTGGCCAAACGAAGCGTTGTGCAACGAGCTTGTGAGTTGCATTGACGCCAGGATGAGAGAGAGGCCATAAATTTGGTCGAAGATGTGCCGACGGTAAGCGAGAGGAATGAGAGGACGAAGACAGTCAGGAATTGAATAGTCAACGAGGATGCGCCTGGAAGGACTGTCCGGCAAGTCCATCTCGCGAACGACGAGTTGAGAAGAGTGACGCAGTGTTTGCGTGTCTTCATCTTGTTCTTGGGCAAGCGCTATTGTTGAATTATCGATGGGTGCAGTGTAGGAGAGTTGCGAGCCCGAAATCGATGAAATGCGAGAGAGCGCGTCCGATACGACGTTTGAAGAGCCAGGAACGCAGCGAATACCGTTCGTCATCTGCAGAATGAAGTCAAGATGACGAGTGTCAACTGCAGTGTGTACTGACGCAGCAGTGTCATACCAGGAATGGAAATTCAGAAAGTGGGTCAAAAATACGAAATGGACGAGCTGAAAGCGTATGTTTGTTTGTTTGTGTGAAATTTTAAGAGATGATGTTTGAAAAAGTACGTTAAATGAATTGACAAGTAAAATAAATGAGTTAATTAATTATTAAGTTGTAAATAAAATAATTTAATTTACCAAAGTTAAGTAAAATTATTGAAAGATTAAATTGACAAAGTTAAGTAAAATAATTGCATATGAATTTTACATAATAATTGATGTATATATATATTTAGGTTTCCCAGGAGGTTTTTATTTTTATTTTGAGGTACTAAACTTGAAAATTATTTAGGGATATTGAAGATGAATAATTAACGATACATTTTTGACAAAAACAGAAAACTGACATAATTTGCCAAAAACGTCAAAAAATGAGTTATGTCTAACCTTAAACCATTTCTAGCATCATTGTTATCGTCATCTCTATCAATGATAGGCAAATTGTCAAAGAACATTTGGCTTTCGTATGAGCAAAACTGTTTCAAAATTTGTAGGTCGGAATATTTTGCTGCTGCTATGATAAGGAAATGCTCAGTGTATGCCTTCTTCAACACGTTTTTTTTTTTCATGGTCCTCTATAGTAGCAATGTTCACCAACATTTCAACATCATTGTAACACATTGAGTCATATATCATTTCAAAGGAATTACAATACTGAGTTTAATACAAAAATAAATTTCAAGAAAAGACAAAGTGGTTGCTAAGATATCTGGCATTAAATGTGAGTGGTCTCGTGATACTTTTCAGTCAGATCAGTGTTAGCGGAGTTGAAAATTTTAACATCATTGGAACACATTGAGTCATATATCATTTGAAAGCGCTTAATTTTAGACATGACCAATCATACTCAAGCTGAATTTGAAATCAACAGTAGAACATGCATGCTAAATTAGCCCTTTATGTAGTTCTACTTCTAGATTTTATGCATTTTTTTAATCTTATTGTTCTTTGTGAGTCTTAATTGATTTCTTACTATATACCAACCATTATTGAATGTTGATACAATGACAGCAAACTCTATATCCTCATAACCAACAGTTTGTCAACTCCAAGTCCATACACCCTGCCTAAACTTATCAATCCAATGTCTATTCTGAATAGGCATTGAATTACAAAATTTGGTGGTTGAAATAAATAGATACTATTCATTTCAACCACTAAATTTTGTAATTTTGTAGGTCAGAAAATTGCTCCTAAATGATTCAAAGTCAAAGAGATAAATGATTTTAAATTCCCACATACGACGCCATATTTGTTTACCATGGAGACAGCGATTTCCTTGATGATAACTCACAGAAAATCTAAAATGGCTTGAATGTGCTTACAGATGGGGCAAAGATACAGGTAAGAATAAAAAAGAACCGTTTTCTGCACTAAAAAATCCATGCCATACTCATGTCATCGTGTTTTAGAAAAAATATATTGGCCACTTAATGTTAGATATATATCAAAATCTTACTCACCCAAGTTTGAGGAGAAATTTTCAGGAATTCAAACTGTTTTTTTTCAAGTAGAATTTCTTCTCAGGCGGATGGCAATCGTCTAAAATTTGCGTTTCTGCACATGCGGACATGCGCAGACAGCTCACGTTCATAAATTATGGGATATAAAACATCATAAGATGGCTGCGCCCTGCGAGGTGTTTCCGGCCAATTAGAAAAAATGCTGGAAAAAAGGTCACATTTTTTAATGACTGTGAATATTTTTGTCTGAAATATGAAAGTAATCGAATATTAAACATATTTACTATTGAATTCTGATGGTAAATCAGAGGAAATGATTTATATTGTTATATTGATGTATATTTAGAACAGTTTTTTTTCACCATGGCCTCCTGTGCTAATTTTGTAAGAGGTTGGTTTCCATTCCCTGAAGGCAGGGCCATGGCCCAATGCCCCCCCTCCTAAATACGACACTGAAAGCAGCTGACTTTTTACAACACTGATTGTCATAATCAAAAAATGACACTATGCTATTTACAGTCTCCCCAAGATCATTTATATAAACTATGAGTAACAATGGGCCTAGAACTGATTTCTAAGGTATGACACTGATAAGGTCCCTCCACTATGACCTCACCCCATCATTACCTCTCTCTGTTCCCTGTCTTTCGGCCATTCAGCTATCCAAATCAAAACTTTTCCACCCCTACCATGCTTTTTTAATTTATGAACTAGTCTCCTATGCGGAACCGTATCAAAAGCTTTGTTAAAATCTAAGTAAATTTCATCAGCATCCTCTCCCATATCTAAGTATTTAGCTACATAATCCATAAAATCCAGTAAATTTGTTAAACACGATATACCTTATCTAAACCCATGCTGAGAATCATTTATTAACTTACCGCTCGCTAGATGATCAAAAATTCCCTTCTAAACTATCTTCTCAAGAGCTACTGCATTCTCTGACTACACCTTCTTTGAGTACCCTTTAATTAATGTTGTCTGGGTCAGAGGCCTTACTAGTATTATTTAACTCCAATATAAGCCTTTTACTTATTTCCCTATCTACATTAATGGTATTCAACACCACTTCACTTGACCTAGAAGTATCATCATTATCATAGGACCACTACAGGGCCAGAAAATGTAGGAAACTTTCGAGAGAGACTTTAAAAATGTCTCGACATTGGCGGTCTCCACTTAAGTGATACAATTTTCAAAACCACTTAAATCACAATGGCATTTAATGTACTTCCTAAAAATGAAAAGTTTTCTTGTATCCTCATGTGTTTTTTTATTAAACTTTGAAATCGGGGCACCTTTCTGACGGACCCTGTATCTGGATTCTATTTTTAAATACTGAATTACAATGAGCATTAAGAGCCTCTATTTCCTCATCAGATTCTTTCTATACCTCTTCATATTTAATAGCCTTTATTTATCACTGATGGATTCGTTATTGATTTTATAGCAGTTAAAGAATTTCCTTGGATCTTAATTATTATTTTGAGCTAAATCAATTACTGCCACCCTTTTGTTCTAAACTTTTTAGTTCAATCCAGGCCACCCTATAATGATTTAGATTGTCAACACTACTTTCTCTCTATAATCTCTAGTATGCTCTTTTCTTCTCAGAAGTTTTCCTAGCTATCTCCTAATTCCACCATAATGGCTTCTTACATTTCGTCCTTATGGCCTTCATTGGGATACACTGCTCCTGGACTATGTTTAATATAGTCTTAAAAGTGCCCCACATCACAGAAGTATTCTTACAACTGAGTTATATATCCCACTTGATCTGATTTAGAAAGTTGCGTACTTCATCAAAATTGCGCCTATGAAAATTGAGAGTTTTCGTAGTGTTTTCAATGTTCTACCTTTCCCTCTTCCTAAGTTAAAACGAACCATCTGATGATCACTATTTCCCAATGCTTCCCTGACAGCCAATTGCTGAACCAGATGATCATCATTCGAAAGAACCAAATTGGCACCTCTTGCTGGATTATTAACAAATTGAGTAAAGAAAAAAAATTCTCAAAGCCTTCTATAAACGTATAACTTGCTACATCCATTTCTATCATATTTTCCCAGTCCCCAGAATAGAAATTAAAGTCACCAAGAATAACTGTATCTACTTCACATCCTTTAATTATCTCCCTGATGATTAACTCATTAATACCATCAGTCTGTACTAGCGGTCCGTAAAAGGCTCTCAAGTGCAATATCCTATTTTAATGACCCTAATATCTATCCAGATGACTCAACTTCTCCTTAATTTATAAAATTATTTAGATTTGAAGCAGTGCTATTTCTGATATATATAATCAACCAGCCCTTCTGAGTAATGTATATATCATGACCCTGTAGTTCAAATTCACTCAAATTGTCATTAAATTTATTTTCATTAACCCATTATTCTCTTACAAATAGTATATCTAAATCTTCCTCAATAATATAATTAAATAACTCACCCTTCTTATTCCTAGAACTATAAGCATTGGTATAAAGACAACTCAGCCCTCTTATTCCTGAAACACCTCTTTTTGCCTGTATACTTTCCACTCTATATCCCCTGCATCTGTTTCCTTTCCCTGCACCACCATCTACTCTTATATTTCCCTGAACACTATCATTACCAAGCTTCCCAGCTGTAAAGATCGAATAACACTATCTAACTCCTGCTAAAACACATTAACCCCAGCCCGGCTTAGATGGAGTCTATCTATTGCATATAATGCCTTATTCTCATAAAAGCCATTCCAAACATCTACAAACACCAATCCTGACTCCTCGTGCATGCCTTTCACATATTCATTGTCTCATGCAATTGTACAAAACAACCATTCTATCCCCATATTCAATCTCGGATGCACTCCTGAAACGTCCTTCACTCCACTTGTACTCATCCTTTTAATCAGCCTTTTTTTTACCTCTCTCGTAACTCACACGAACCCTCATTCTTTACATGATTTTTCCCCACGTGCGTTATCGCAACTGCATCCATTTAGACCCATATACCAGACTATTATACCTCTCAGGCGCATCATTAACACCAGCACCCGGCAAATAAATCCTCAATCCCTTCCATCCGCTCGCACTCAACTTCCTCTCTAAATGATTTAATTCGAGAGTCACCCACCACGATCACCTCAGTCATCCTCTTAGCCCGTCTAGGCCTAGCTTTACCCTCGCCCTATTCTCATTCAAACCACCACTTATTCCACTTTCTGCTATAACCACATCAAACAAATCCCTCTCAGCCTCGTCTTACTCAGACACCTAATCTGCCCTAACTTATCCATTTTATCCATATTCACCCACCATTCATCTTCACTGACATCAGGCACTTATCCTTAGTCCCTAATCTAGGCCTATCTTCCTCCCTCCTGGTCCCAGCCACACTCTTCATGCGCACACTGGCGTCCCTTCTCACTTCATACACCAATTAACTTATCCTCTTATATTCATCAAACATCCGCCTTACCTCCTCTTTCAAAGCCACATTTGCCCTACTCACGTAACATATGGAGCATTCCGGCACCTTTACGCTCCTTTCAACACCAAAAGTATCACAAACTACATACTTCTTTCATCAAAGGGCATATTCACTGCATCCAAACTAACTACCATACTTAATTTCCCTTTTATTTAGTATTATAAGATTTACTCAATTTAATTCTGGGCCACGAGCCAAATTTTAGGTTAATTTACTAAGTTTAAAATAAACAAAGCCAATTAAAAAGTTAATCAAGCTTTAGCGGAAGTAAATTGCAAAGAGAATATTCGCCACCTAAGTTTAAAACTTCTTACCAAGATAGCCGACGATGTACACAAAATTTCGAACCCAATTTTATGCTAATTATTATTAAAGTTTACCACCTATTTAAATTATGTATGTGTAGCGTACGAGAAGTGCAGGTGAGCGGCTTAAACGCTTCGCTTGAATGAGTCTTTTTAGAGATTCAGGATGGCCGAGTGGATGCGCCGCTCGCTAACAGTAGTCCAGTGACGCGGGTAGCAGTTCGCAACTCGCATAGGCTATTATTTTTTCTTTGCCCTTTTGCCTACATTCCTCTATCTACAATGGTGCCCAGACACGGGAGACGAGCCTTAACCATGGAATAACATTTCGAAACGGGTTCTCTTCATTTCTTCAAAATGCGCTCCACTTCTAGTAGGGGGGTTGTGTAGCGCACGAAAAGTGCAGGAGACCGGCTTGGAAGCTTGGCTTGACTGAGTCTTTTTTGAGACTCAGGATGTCCTATTTGATTCACGCTAGCTAACAGTGATCCAGCAACGCGGGAAGCTGTTTCCAACTCGCCTACGCTACTTTCATTCTTTTTTTGCCCCGTGGCCTACTCCCCTCTATCTACACTCATAACAACTATATCCTTTCCTAAAATACCACTTCATCACAGCACACAAAAAAATATGAAAAAATGATCAAAGAAACGTTACTGAATAGAGAGGTCGCTGAGAACATGTCCGATCTCTAGTGATCACATTGCAAGATTGAATGCCACACCTAACAAACCTAAAAAATGACCACTTGGGATTTTTTAATATCTTATAATGGGTTCACGTTGAACCAGAAAAACTCGATGAAAGGGAATCCGAATGATAGTGCCATAAGTCCTCAATCGTGAATGCCTTTTTTTTTTAGCATATATTCTATATATGTCAAATATAAAAGTTAAACCTCTTTGTCATATTTCTCCACATTATTGTCATTTTCTCAATCAGTATCTTATTTTTATAAGTAACTAAATAATTTTCTTATAATTTATGTTTACCAATAAAAAAAAGAAATAAGAAAGTAATTATATTGCTGTGGTGCGCGCACAGAAAGCTGTGTGCATAAAAAATATTCTAATAATACAAAACCCTTTAAAGCGCCAAAGCATTGAATTTTATTTTGCAGTTAGTAATAAAAAATAAATAAGAAGGAAAAATAAAATTACAAATAATAAAGTTGTGGTACGCACGCACAGGCAAACAAATCTTTGTTTGCATTGAAGAGTTGCAGATACTGCGTCCGAACGCTTCAAAGAACCTCTGATTACAGGTAAAATATATGTGTGCATATAGATAGATATAATTCTAAAATATGTGTGCGAGAGAATTATTTCAAAATATATACATAATCTTGCTTAAAACTCCGTTTTCTTGAATGGAAGTATTTATGTAATGACCCCATTGCAAGATTGAATGAGACATCTAAAGAAAACTAAAAATGAACACTTTGGAGTTTTATAAAATCTTATAATGGGTTCACGTGGAATCAGAAATAACTCTATAAAAGGAAATCCGAATGGTAAGTACGCTAAAGGGAGCACTGCTCCCCAAACGGGACGGCCGTTTTTTATTATGATCCATATATCTATAAACGTAAAAGATTAAACAGTTTTGTCATTTTTCTCCAAATTATTGCCATTCTCTCAATCACTTCCTTATTTTTACGAGTAAGTAAATAATTTTCCTCTCCGTTATTATAAAACAAAACTTTAAACGATCTTAAAAAAAGAAACATAAGACTAGAATAAAATAATTTTGGTTTATGAAATAAAAAAAAATATGTAAAAGTCTATATATAATAATTACAATCTAATTTCTTCTATATATTTAATATAAATCAAGTTTAATTGATGATAAAGAGGGTACTTTTTAGAGCTCTGAAATAAGATAAATGATGACATTTTGCAACCATGCAAGGTATAACTTTAGTTTGTAAGAAAACAATTAATATATTGGATTTGATTTTCTTCTGTAAGATTCAGATATCTGTGATTAAAATACAACAATTTTACTATAAACTAATCTCCAAAACTTCTTATTTAATATTTTAAAACGCTCTATATATAGCCCACCTCTATTGAAAAAATATGTTAAAGGAATTTACAGAATCTTATTAAATTGCTTATTTTTCATAATTCAGCAATTGTAACATTCGATAAATACGTATAACATTGTAAACGGATTAAATTAAGTAATTGTAGTTATAGGGAAGCACACCAAAGAATGTTGTGGTTTGGCAATGTTGGAATGAGCTGTCTGGCCTAGCTGAGAAGGAAGAAGCCACGCCAATTTGTCGGCCGTTGGAGAAAAGCGCGTTCGTCGCGAGGTTGTATCTTTGTGGCAGATCCTGAGGTTGTCTAGGTAGTCCTGATTTGCTCCAAGTTTGCTACAAGGTCGATTTAGGTGAAGGGAAGCAGTGAGGATTGAGGTTTACCGGCGCAGGTCAGTTATTGTCTGAAAAAGTTTTTTTACGTTGATGCAGTCAATCGTCTTCCACGCTGCAACTCGAGTAAGTAAGACATTCTCCTATGTATTTCTACTTTGTATGATCTGGCAACAAGCTATCTAGGCCTCATCAATGGAAGAGAATTTCAAAGTGTCGTCGGATTTGATAAAGCCATTTACTGAAGAGGGTGACGTGATGGCGTGGTTGAAGAAAGTAAAGTTGGTGACCAAGCTGCACAATATAACGACCCCAGCAAGTTTCATGTCATTATATTTGGAAGGTGCTGCCTATGCAATATATCTAAAGATGAATGAAAGTGAACAAACAGACGTCGATAAGATTGAGACCAGGCTGAAAGAAGCATTTACTCATGGGCCTTTTGTGGCTTTTGGGAAGTTAGTGAATGTGAGGTGGACTGGTGAAACAGGTGGATGTATATGCCAATGAGATAAGGAGATTGGCTAGCCTGGCAGGGTTTACCGGGGGCAACCATGAGCACATTGTAAGGCTAACATTTGTGAAGGGGCTTCCTCAACACATAGGTATGGACAGAGGTGAACAGTATTTAAATACCTTTATTTATTTAAAATTGTATTTGTAAATACATTTGAAATATTGTATTTAAATACTTTTGAAAGTATTTAAATACCTTTTGCAAATACTTTACTGATAATAGGTTTATATGGCTTTTAAGAACGTGTAATGCGTGTTTTAGTTTGTCGAGACTTGTATGACACAAACAACCGTTTGCGTAAGCCGGTGAGGGAAGATTGCTTGCATCAGTTCAATTTCAGTTAACAGATGGTCACAGTTGTGGTTGGTTGTATAGTGAGAGCGCTCAGCGTTATTTCAACTGCTGCATGGCAACTTCAGCTTCTTCGAAAGAGTGTGAAATAGAGAGATTAAACAATAATATATTATAGTCATCCTTTACTAGATGTTAATTTTTTTAGAGTGAAATCTTCCGACGGAAAAAAAGTTAATTATGTATGTATATCATGTAATGGCGAAATCTCTGCAGCGAGCAAGGCTACTTTCATTCTGCGCATTCATTTGAAGTAATAATTTATTAAAGCTAATTATATGATACTTAATTGAATTGACAAGTTTCACTATTTCTTATTTTTAAAAAATGGCAATATTGCTAGTAGCTAACGATACTGTTAAATTGCGTAGGTTTATCATGCACGAACCTACCTGCTTTCTTTTGCAAGACCTTTATTCATAGTATATGTTGATTGAATTTAACGTGAATTATGGCAACGTGAAACAAAAGTCCTTCAATTATCTGATCATGTACATTTATCAACAGAGATAGCACCCTGCTTTGGTGCAAAAGCGGATAATACGTGACTAAGAAGGGCAATCAATCTGTTGTTGATAAGTTGATTGCAGATTTTATCATATAAGGATCAACCAGCTTTTGTGAGATTAATTAAAGGTGAGTTCTGAATTACAAATGTTGTTTACAATTACAGTATTAGTAGTACAGGTTAAGCTCTTATAACGACCGAATAGTAAAGCGTTCGGATCATTGGTCACTACGTAGGCTATATAAGAAGTTAAATAAAGGAAGACATATACAAACAATAGAGGTTAATATATTGCAATAATTTCATGAGAATCCACATACATATATACTTAAAGCGCGCTATCATTTACTTGAAGATATTATTGAATAAAAAAATTCATGAATAATTAGTACAATTATTGATCGATTATATGTAGTTATTAGATGAATTCCGATAACGTTGCATTTCATTATAGTAGCAATAACTGTATATCATATTGTCAAAACTACCATGCCCGCCCGTCAAAAATGTAGGAAATAAAGCTTGATAATGTACGAGTATATATTCCTAACAATTATGAAAGTCAATATTTTACTATGTAATTCTGAATATGAAGGACTAATAATATATTTATGAATTCATGTACCAGTCCTATTTGTTAGTAGAAATTATCTCGATTATATTAATATGTAAATTTATGGAAACATTTATGAGACAAACATTGGACAGTTATTTTATTATTTTTTTTTTTTAGCTTGAGGAAGCTGCTCTTGTCCGTCACAGTGGAGTATTGGCATGCTGTCGCTTCAAAGGAGACATAACTACATCAAGATTGCTCATCGTATGGAGAATATCATCAATGAATACGATATCCCCCTGCAGAAAATCACGAGTACCGTGATTGATAACGGCTCTATTTTTCTTAAAGCGTTTAAAGAATTTGCCGTCACTGCTGCAAATGTGCACACAGATTCAGAAGATGGAATCCAGGTAGGTGAAAAAGATCAAGGTGAGCACGGGCTGGAGGATAGTTTCTTAATGATAAGTTCCTTAGATCAGGAAGAAGACTTTTCGCCTGACCCATGCAGCTTCAGCCTACGTAAGCATGTGCGCAGTGTTTCACACACACTATCTCGTCACCACAACTGATGCAAAACAGGCACTGAAAAATATCTTATTTTGCAAATATTAATTATGCTGCGATGGGGAAATGCTCAGCATTATGGTACAAAAGCGGTCGTCCAAAATCAGCATAGATTATCAAAACTGTCACCAAATGCTCATTAAAGGTGGAACTCTCTGTTGATGCATTGTCATTACTTTTAAAACACAAGGACAAATTACATGTTGATAAGGGTAGCAGTGATGCGTGCGTTGGTTGACACGCGGTGTTCAACTACAGTGGTGAAGTCTCAGCTGGTGGACTGTTGTGAGAGAGAGAGAGTCTTATATTTGCGGTTGACGGGAGAGAAGTCAAATGCAAAGACAAATGTTGGATTGAGCTGGTGGTGGGTGGGACACACTAGGAAATGCATGAAATAGTGATTGATGAAATTATTAATGGTGTTGATATGGTGATGGGAATGGACGTTGTTGAACGGCTGAGGGAAGTCACCATCAATAAAGAGACTGTGAGATTTGGAGGGGGTCATTGTTTGGCAGTTGCTGTAAAAGAACAAAGAAGCTTTGGAGAGAAAGGCAGTGAGTGTTTAACTGAAGATAAGGATTTTACAGTGAGATTTGATGGCAGGTATTGGACTTTTAAATGGCACTGGAAAGCAGATAAGCCACCTGTGTTAAAGAACTCAATCTGTTGAAAAAGAGGTAGAGCCCTGGAAGGAAGAGGTTGAAATTGGGCTTCTGTCGCTAATGGCAGTTGAGAATCCAACTAAGAGAAAAGTACGTCCTATTTTGGATTATTGAGAGTTGAATGCATATGTAAAGAGTCACACTGAAGATGAGGTGACTGATGTGTACAGTGAAGTTATGCGTGAGTGGTGGCAGGTGGAGGGACTCCTGTTGATTTCAAATCCGTTTATCTGGAAATACTATCTAGTCAAGTATAAATGCCAAAGATTTTGCTTGACGCGGTTGGATTTTGGGCTAAACTGTGCACCATAAATCATGGCAAAAATTCTGAAAACGGTGCTCTCTAAGTCAGAGAGGATACAGCTGCACACAAGCTCATACATCCATAAAATCTTGGTGGATATTTCGCAGGTGTCTACTAAAGAATTAGTTGGCCATCTAAATACTTTTGGTCTGGTTACAGATCCGCCAGGGCCTCTGGATGCAGGAGCAGCACTTGGACTTAAACTTCAAAGGAATGAGAAATATGGCTCATTTTTTCAGGAGGAATGAGCTGTCAGGCATAGTGGAAAATCTTACAAGGAGGGAGTTTTTCTCTGTATGTGGCATGTTGGTCGGGCACTACTCCCTGGCTGGGTGACTGCGAGTTGCTTGTAGCTATATTAAGAGAAGAGCGGAGGGAAAAAGGTGGAATGACTTTGTGGGAGAGGACACAATACGTATGAGAGAAGAAGTCAGAAGGACAGACCCAGTAAATGGGAGCTGGTATGTTCCAAGGAAAAATAGTGGCGTTGTGTGATGCGATGCTAGTTGTATCGCTCTTGGAGTGTTACTTGAAATCGATGGATATTCAGTAGAAGATGCTGCCTGGCTAAGAAAGAAAACTAATTATAATCATATAAATGTAGCAGGGTTGGAGGAAATTTTTAAAGGGGTTAATTTAGCATTGAGTTGGGGCTTGAGAGAGATTAACCTGATGACAGATTCCCCAACAGTGCATGAATGAGTGAAAGCGCTCTGACAGAGGAGAAGAGAATCCGAAGGAAAGGGGCTACATAAATGATAATCAAGAGACGCCTGGGCATTCTGAAAAATCTGAGTGTTGAGTTTAGCCTAAGGATATTAGTTACCCTTGTTTCAACATTGAGTAATAAAGCCGATGTATTAACTAGAGTGAAGAAATGGTGGCTGGCAACCGAAGAGGAAGATTCCATGAAGAGAGATTCAACCATATGTGCAACAGCAGTTGACCTGAAAGAGATTCATGATATGCACCATCTATGATTGGACCGTTCATTATTTTTAGTCAGGTAGATAGATCCCAGAATAACTAAAAGTGGTGTGCAGCAGGTATTGAGAAGCTGTGGGAGGTGCCAAACGATAAACTCCGCTCCAGTGGTGCATCGTAGAGGAGAGCTTGGGGTACCGGAGAATTGGAATAGGCTAGCTGTAGACGTCGCCCACTATAACCAGGTGGCATATCTGTTCATCGTAGTTTGTGGATCAGGAAGATTTGTCATATTGAAGGAGCTTAAGAGTGAATCTGCGGGGTGTATATCTTCAGTAGTGAATCACTTGTTTTTAAAGAGGGGTCCAGTAGACGAGCTTTTGATGTACAATGTTACGGTTTTCCGGTCAGACTCACTAGGAGGCTTCTAAGAATGTTCACCGGTTTTCAGAGCAGCATATCGATCCGACAGCAATGGGATAGTAAAGAGGCATCATAGAACGATTAAGGTGATTGCAGAACGAAGCGGCATTAGCCCGTTGGATGCCGTCTTTTGGTATAACATATCATCTAGGTCTGGACAAGATGAACAATCAGTACCCCAGAAATTTGTATTCCTATACGATTTGAGACACCCTGCAGCAGTGCCACCTAAGGTTGGGAAAGGATAGGTTTCGTCAGTAAGACTAAGAGAGGAAGTTTGGCTGAATCCGACACATGCTTGTTGTACATCTCATCGGCAAAAATGAGTAGTTACAGGAATTAACTCTGAAAATAATGTGTCGATAGATGGTATGCCAAGACATGTTCTTAATGTGCGTAGATCAGTTCACCCAGACAAAGGTATACAAAGAAATGAGGAGGAAGAAGAGGAGTTTGGAAACCGAAGGATCATATGTCCTCCCCCTATGATGCAGAAGAAAGTGAAGAAGAGCCACAACAGGCTGAGGATTTCGAAGAAGGTAACGATGCAGACAATGGTGAACGGCGATATCCACATAGAGTAAGGAGACCCCTCTCTGGATTGAAGACTATGTTGCTTAAATGTCCCTTAATTTTGTTTTGTTAGTCCTAAGGTTTTAAGTTTTTGAGTTGTTAGAGGATATTCTTAAGTTATTAATTAATTAATAGATTTAGTTTGAGGGCCTGAGTAATGATCTTAAGATCAAGGGGGGCTGTAATAATAGGGAAGGACACCAAAAAATGTGGTTTGGCAATGCTGGAATGAGCTGTCTGGCTTAACTCAGAAGGGAGAAACCACGTCGGTTTGACGGCAGTTTGGGAAAATAAACATAAGCAGAAAGAAATATACGAAGAATTTTTTACAAAGAAGACGAAAACACGTATATGACAGATGGGGACATTAGGATTATAAGGGCATTAACAGGTACCTGGAAACCAACCCTATTAAATAACTAAGCCTGCCGAAACAGAAGGTGATCATTGAAAAAGGGGGTTTATAAAAAAGAGAAGGGGGAGTCAAAACTAAATTATAAGATTACAATTTCATAATTCTTCTATTTGAGAAGCAATAACAATTTATAAGAGATGGAAATTATCAAGAATAAAAACGAAAATATATTAAACATAGGAATAACTAGAAAAGTATATAAACGCGCTCCTATGAAAAAGGAAGAATATAGGGAGAAATAAGCCTGCTGAAACAAAAATATTTTCTAAGAGGTGAACATTATCATGAATAAAACAGAAAATATATTAACCATAGGAATAACTAGAAAAACTAATTATTAATTAGGTCAGTAATTTTATTTTTAAGGTCATTCTTGAACATTTTTGTAATACAAGGGTCCAAAAAATACATGTTGGGGCTGAGGTTAAAATTACAATTAGAAGTAAGCTGTATAATCGCAGATTCTAAAAAATTTCGTGAAGAGAAGTCTTTCAATCTGCCCATCACAGAACTCTTGGTCCAAATTATCCGGTGAGAATTTCCACTCAAATAAATAAATATTGCAAACATCAAATGCAATATTTATTCATTTAAGTAAAAACTCTCTTTATCGAACGCTGTAAGCTCTTCTGCCAGTTTATCCACTTGGGCTAGGGTTAGTTCTTTTTGTGTAGGAAATATAAGCGCAATGTTCGGCGGTAGGGATTGTATAAATTTGTGACGAACGAGGTCCTCGCTTACTCCTACCTGAAAGACAATTCTTCGCAGTTCTTCTAGGTTGATTGATGGCCGGCCTGTGACTGCTGATTCATTGAAGATGGGGATGGGGGGGGGGGGCTTGATGTTAATGGCGTTCACGAAGTCTCGTTCGCCTAGTCTTGTCTGATGGTTGGTTACAGAGTCCATTTCTTTCCATTCCTTCACTGTTCGCGACGTAAGGGTCACTAGCTTATAGGGGAGAAAGGTTACCAGTTTATGGAGAGTGACGGAGGTGACCAGCTTGAAGGGTTGAACTGGGTTTTATACCTATAAGGGAAACGACCACCAGTTACCAGTTTGTTGGTAGAGACGTAGGGGTTGCCAGTTAACGTTAAGGCAGGAAGGGCACGTTACCGTTACCTTTATAGCGTGGTGTAGAGAAGATCACGGGTTACCACTCTATGGTAAGAAGAGAAAGGCCGTCCAAGGATGCCGCTTCAGGGTACAGACGGGTAAAAGTAACAGTTCTAGTTATGGTTAAAAATGACGCGGATATTTTGCGAGGTCTCTACTGTCCCCGGGCTGAAGTGATAGGTGGCGTTAAATTTGTATCTGACTCCAAGGATACTCAAATAATATATCGTAATTAAACCAAGGTTTAATCTCTCGATGGAGAGATTACAGGTTGCCGAAACAACTCTCGAAGAACTATTGAAGTAGGGGGTCGAGCGTCTGTCGAGCTTGCCATGGGCTACACCAGTCCCTTAGTGACTAAGAAGGAACCCAAAGCCTCTAGTCTCGTCGTCCTGATC
Source organism: Ceratothoa steindachneri (assembly GCA_963969495.1). Classification (NCBI taxonomy): domain Eukaryota; kingdom Metazoa; phylum Arthropoda; class Malacostraca; order Isopoda; family Cymothoidae; genus Ceratothoa; species Ceratothoa steindachneri. Next base: position 165,916,474 of record OZ018322.1, on the reverse strand, counting down.
GAAATCGGATACTAAGTTTATTAAAGAGCTGGCATCAACAATGCCACAGATCGACTTCGCGAGCGTATCTTTAGGGCACCTGCACTCGGTGCCTAAGCCTTACGTGCCCTGGGATCTGCAGAATGCAACGGCATGTTTGGGTCCAGATAGACCGCGTTCGCAAACCACTCGAGGCACCATATGCTGTCCCTTTTCCCGTGAGTGAGCGTGGCAGCTAGCTATTCAAGCTGGACTACCCTGATGGAGGAAGAGACACTGTCTCAATAGACAGACTAAGACCGGCGAAATTGCCCACCTTATGCGATGATCACGTGCCGGGTAATCAGCGACTCGCAAGGACGCAGGATGAGCACAAGAGGACCAGTCGCGGTTGGTTCGCCGCGTAGCAATTCTGCAACAGGAGAAGAGACGATCTTTGGCAACACGCGAGACACCACAAAGAAAACTAGGGAAGAAAACGTGTAGCCATGAATGGTCACACGCGCCGGGAGAAAAAACCACTAGAAGCACCATATGCTGTCCCTTTTCCGGTGAGTGAGCGTGGCAGCTAGGTATTCAAGCTGGACTACCCTGATGGAGGAAGAGACACTGTCTCAATAGACAGACTAAGACCGGCGAAATTGCCCACCTTATGCGATGATCACGTGCCGGGTAATCAGCGACTCGCAAGGACGCAGGATGAGCACAAGAGGACCAGTCGCGGTTCGCCGCGTGGCAATTCTGCAACAGGAGAAGAGACGATCTTTGGCAACACGCGAGACACCACAGAGAAAACTAGGGAAGAAAACGTGTAGCCATGAATGGTCACACGCGCCGGGAGAAGGATCTCGTTTGCCAGGGACAATAGGTATTATTATTATTAAGTTTTGCGCAATCATAAACAGATCGCCACTCTTGTATGACATAAAAGGCATAAATATATATACAAGCCTCGCTGATCCATGTTATTTGTGTTATGTACATTAGAAGTTGTATGTTAAGGGAGGCATAAATATACATACAAGCCTCGCTAAACTATTTTTGCCTTGTAACTTTGATCAATGTAATAATTATTGCCACAATGTAGCGATATGCCATGTATTTCCTTTTGGGGGGCAGGTTGTACAGCCCCTCTCTAAGTACAGTTGTATCCATGACCAAGTAAAGTTAATTTCATTTCCCTGTGCACATATTAGAAATGTACATGCTTGTCTAGTTAGGATGTGCAATTTTTTCTCTCTAACTACGTTACTGGAAGGGGAGTTCTCTGTGGAGAGCATGGCCCTGGCATTAAAATTTAATCAGCAAAGTGCCTTGCAGGAATAGAGAAAATTGCAACAAATTATCCACGCCTATATACTGGGTGTCGCAAAAAAAAGGAAACCGACTTTTAAATCAATATATCTCTGAAATTATTAAAGCTAGATAGTTTCTGAAAACTTATTTTTACTTGTCTATTTTTTTGTGCATCTACGTTGAAAATTTTATCAATTTACTTCAATAATTATAAATTCTGCAATGAAGTAGATGAAAGACATAAAGAGTGTGCTTGCGCAAGCAGGTAAAGTACAGAATCAAACTTCAAATAGACATATTTCAAAACCATTTAGTAGAAGGGAGCAGAAAAAAATACAATTTAATTTCTAATATTTATTACAAAAACATAGTTAATTCTTATTTATAATGTAAGAGGCTAATATCCGTTTCTTTTGGTATGGCCTCCATTTCTTTCTACACATACTTGCATCCTTCTTCGCATTTCTGCCATAATTCTTTTAATTAAATCCTGATTTCTTTTAGTAAATCAAGTTCACTTCTAATGCTTTGCTTCAAATCGTCTTTGTTTTCTGAAAAATCTGACCAAATTGGTTTTCCTAAGAGATTTCAGATTGCGTTAAATAAACTTAAATTTAATAACAACATTGTTATAACCAAATCCGATAAAACGAATCAGTTAGTCATTTTGGACAAACATAGTTATAATGATAAACTAAATGAACTTCTTAATGATGTGAACACATATGAAAAGCTACAAAGTGATCCGCTCAATAACAAAACAAGCAATTTTAACAACAAATTTAAGAGAATATTGAAAAGCGCAGATTTAATTAATCAATTCAGGAGTATGAACCCTTCACTTCCCTATATGTATGGGCTCCCAAAGACCCACAAAGAGGGATGTCCCTTACGCCCAATCATTTCCAATATTAATTCTCCCACTTATAAGCTCTCCAAATGGCTCGCCAAGCATTTATCTCCAGCAGTAGGAAGAATCTCATCTGCACACATTATGAACACTCAAGATTTCGTTGACCGCCTCAACCACTTGCAAGTACCGGATGGAAATTTTTGAGCTTTGATGCAAACTCTTTGTTTACCAAAGTTCCGGTTGACCAAACCATGGGCCTTCTGCGGGAAATCATGCCTAGACTTAATTTGGATCTTCCCATTTCTATGAGTAAATTTATCGATTTAGTTGAATTATGCCTCTCTGACAATGTGTTTCAAGTAAATAATGAGTTTTATAGACAAATATTTGGCCTTAGCATGGGAAATAGTTTATCTCCAATATTGGCATGTCTCTTCATGGAATATTTTGAGACTGAACTCCTTCCCACAATTTCTCCCCCTAACTTTATATGGTTAAGGTACATTTACGATGTATTTTCTGTATGGCCTAATGGCCATGATTTTGATACCTTTTTTAATAATTTGAATAATTTGCATGTCTCCATCAAATTTAAATATGAATGGGAATATGATAATAGATTACCCTTTTTAGATGTCCTCATTAATAAAGATCACCATGAATTAAAACTTGACGTGTATAGGAAACCAACCCACTCGAATGCCTATATACATTATTTTTCGTTTCACGATAATACTGTTAAAAAATCGGTAATTTCTAACCTTTTCCTTAGAGCATACAAAATATGTCATCCTTCCTATTTAGATGAAGAAATTGTCATTATCAGGACCATTTTTTCTAATTTGTATTACCCCGATTGGTTCATATCGTCTGCCCATTTTGCAGCTAGGAAAACATTCTATGGTAATAAGCCTTCCCGCACTAACGACTTCAACAAATGTATAACATTGCCATTTAACAATAAATTAAATAGTTTAAAGGACATATTTGGAAAAGCGGGTATTAATCTAGCCTTTAAATATAATAATTCCTTAAACCAATTGATGATGGCCAGGAAACCCAAAGAACATCATAACATAGGAGTATATGCAGTACCATGCAACGATTGCCATAAAGTTTATATAGGGGAAACGGGGAGAAATCTAGACAAGAGATTGTACGAACACAAAAGAGATATTAGAGTGGGCAGCGAAAGTAGTGGAATATTTTGCCATGTTAGAGACAAGAATCATATGATCGATTTCAATGGAAGTAAAATGTTATTTAAATCGGCTAACTATGTTAAGAGAAGAATCGTAGAATCGAGCTTGATATCGTCAGTTCCTAATTTAAATCTATATGAGGGTCAATTTTCTTTTAATCCTGTAATAAGATCGCAAATAAACATAATAGTAAAATGCCAGCCCTTGAATATGTTTAGGCCTACCCCTCCCCCCAGATTAGCCACAAGTAGGGGATTGGGGGAAAAAGAGGGGATCTTGTGTTATGCTTATATGCATTTCTCTTATTTTTTCTGCCCAGTGTCAGTTGAAAAAGGGTGTGAAATACACCGAAACTGTTCTGAATTAAATTGCCTTCGGAGAATGTGGTTTAATTCCTCATATATATATATATATATATATATATATATATATATATATATATATATATATATATATATATATATATATATATATATTATGTATAAAATTTAAATCCTTGATTTATTTTACTTAACTTTTGTTAATTAAATCATTCATGTAATTTATGTATAACTTAATAATTCATTCATGTATTTTACCTAACCTTTGTCAATTTAATCATCCAATTATTTTATGCATAACTTTTTGAAATTCAATCCATTTATTTTATGTAACCGTTAATAATTCAATCATTCCGTGACGAGAAACTGATTTCATTTAACGCACAGATACAAACAACATCTCTTAGAATTTTACGCACATACAAACACACACATTTCACCACATGTGAAATAACCCGAATTGACTCTCTCATTTGTGTTCTCATCGGCGTCCTATTAAGGTCAGTTCCCTCTTCACTTATTCTCTAAAATCACGCCATACTAGAGATAGATCCTAATTCCCATTCACACTTTCATTACAGCCTCAATTCACTAATTATAGTCACTACAACAAAACGATTACATTCGCTACATCCAAAATCATTTTCCACTTTCAACATCCATTTACGAAATTTATACGTCATCCTTCGTCTCGTCACGAGAAGTTATTTTGAACTAACCTTCAACCTTGCCTAATTTAACGTAATTCAACTTATAATAATCTGTTTTATTAATCTCTAATATATATATTATTTTCTTTAAAAACTCGTTGCATTTATTTTCCATCCCACGTGAGAAGCGTTTTCTTTGGCCTACATTATTCATAATTCAAAAATCCCTTCAATCAATAAAAATTTATGCGTGAAGAATATTGTATCATACGCTATTTAGGTCACGATATAGTATTCAACATTTGCATAAAAAGCACACTTTACTCTTGAGATGGCCCCCTCAAAAAAAAAATCGCAAGGTGTTAAGTCCGCAGATCTAAGCAGCAACTCAATTGGATAGTTAACGCAATAATGACGGTATTAAAAATGCCCCTCAGCAATTCCCGCACAACACGAGTTATATGTGCTGGAGCGCCATCTTGAACCCACCACAGCCTGTTAAATCTGTTTCCATAAATTTGACGCAGTTCAGGAACTATCCTTTCTGTTATTAGGTTCACGTTTCCATCTCCAGTCGGGGTGCGCCCGGAAGTGCTTGAATCGCACCGTTTCCTTGGTCTTGTATTTGACCGACGCCTCACCTGGGAGGCTCATATTCGCAGCCTTAGGGTCTGTTGTACCCACCCCATGGATATTCTCCGTTCCGTGACGTTCAGCGCTTGGGGTGCTGATAGGGCTACTGCCTTACTTTTTTATCGATCCTTTGTTCGTTCGAAGCTCGACTACGGATGCGAGTTTTATGCATCCGCAGCCGAGCGTTTATTGCTGAAGGTGGACTCGATCCACCACACCGGCCTTCGCCTTGCGACCGGTGCCTTCCGCACTTCCTCAATTGAGAGCCGTTTGATCGATAATGGGGAGATGCCACTCGCTCTACGCCGTGCACAGTTCATCACTCGCCTGTACGCGCGAGCCCGGCGTCTCCCTCAGTCACCAACAGTGACTTTTCCAGGTGAACGGCCTCTATAAAAGTGGGTTTCAGTCGATCGATGGAAACCGTATCCTGCTTGGTGCCAAGCTGAAGTACAAAGGATTTCGGATTTCTGGAGACGACGAGAAGGGTCCGTCATAGACAGGTTGCAAGGATGTGTGAGTGGAATCGCGACGGACAAATACATAAGAGCAAGTTGCGAGTTGCTCGAATGCCAGGATGACATAAACCGTGAAACTGGTCAAAAATCTGCCGATGGTAAGCGAGAGGAATGAGTGGACGAGGACAGTCAGGCAATGAATAGTCAACCAAGATACACCTGGAGGGACTGTCCGACAAGTCGATTTCGAGAGCGATAAGCGAGAAGAGTGACGCAGTGTTTGCGTGTCTTCATCTAGTTCCGGGCAAGCGCTATAGTCGCGTGATCGATGGGCGCAGTTTGGAAGAGTTGCGTGCCCGAAATCGATGAAATACGAGAGAGAGCATCTGGTACGACGTTTGAAGAACCAGGAACCTAGCGAATATCGTTTGTCATCTGCAGGATGAAGTCAAGGTGACGAGTATCAACTGCAGAGTACACAGAGCAGGTTTCACTAGAGGCGAGCGCACCAACCAATGGCTTGTGGTCGGTAAAGACAGTAAATTTACGCCTTTCTAAGTATTGTTGGAAGTGACGGAGGGTGAGGTATATGCTCAGTAATTCGCAGGAAAACGTATTGTCCCTCTGTTGGGAAGGAAGAAGAGCCTTAGAGAAGAAGGCGAGAGGTTGCCAAGAGTCACCAACCTTCTGCTGTAGCGTCGCACCGACATGAGTAGCGGACGCGTCCGAAGCAACGCTTATGGGAGCTCCTGGGCAAGGATGGGCCAGGGCAACAGCGAAAGCCATAGCCTCTTTCGTGCGAGAGAAAGCCTCGCAAACTTCGCGGGACCAGGAAAGAGAAAGGTTCTTCTTGAACTTGGAAAGCAAATCGTAGAGAGGTTGCATAATGTGGGAGATGTTGAGAATGAACCTGTTGTAAAAGTTTACCATCCCACAGAATTTACAAAGTAGCGTTAGCGAAAGAGGGCGGGGAAAATCTCGGATAACTTCAACTTTGTCCTCGAGAGGACGAATTCCCTTGGGGGAAATGTGATGTCCCAAAAAGGAGATCTGTGCGACACCAAAGATACATTTAGAAGTGTTGAGTACGATACCTTGCTCATCTAAACGTGCAAAAACCTAACGAAGGTGAGAGATATGCTCCTCTAAAGACGAAATGCTATTAGGAGGTCTTCTATATAACAAAATACGAAGGCAAGACCTCTCAGAACCTGATCCATGAAACGTTGGAAGGTTTGACCACTGTTGCGAAGTCCATAAGGCATTCGATTCATGACGAAGGAACTGAATGGGGGCGGTGATAGCCGCCTTAGGAATATCATTAGGGGGAATCGGGACTTGGTTGAAAGCGTGAACCAAATCGAGCCGAGAAAAATGGCACAACCGAAGAGAGCGGAGTTAAAATCCGATAAGAAAGGCAGAGGATACCTATCCGGAACTGTACAGGCATTGAGTCGCCTGTAGTCACCTACAGCTCTGAATTTCCCCGGAATAGACTTAGGTACTACATGAAGCGGTGAAGCCCATGGGAAGACGGATGGAGAAGCTCTCCCGGCCTCCATCATGTATTTAAATTCCTGCTTCATTAGGGCAAGTCGACGGGGGCGTGAGAATACTGGCCTTCCTGTTGTTTCGATCCTGTGCACTAGATTGTGCTTAATGGGTCTGTCCTCAGAAGGAGGCAGACTGAGGCTTGGAAACTCCCGCAGAAGTGTCTTGAAGCGGGGAGCAGTTGCAGGGAGACTAACAGTTGCAGGGAGAGAGGAGAGAGCTGGTAGAAGGGAAAAATGAACCAGCAACAGTTAGTGTCGCGGTGACGAGAATCTACCAAAAGCTCATGAGCAGAAAGGAAATCGAGCCTCCAAATTGGAATGTTGACGTCGGTAATGATGAATGTCTATGGGAAAACACGACGTAACCCGAGAGAGAGAGCTCGAGGATACGCCATCCATAAGTCCTTATGTCCGATGAATTGGCAGCTTTAAGGACAAGATCACAAGAAGTGCGAACTTTCTCGACTGAAGAGGAAGGAATGACACTGCATTGAGCGCCAGTGTCAACCAGGAAGGAGAAACCAGAGAGTGGGTCATGAATACTAAATGGAGGATCGACCTGATGAAGAGATGATTTCGCAGAGGTGACATACCCACGTATCACTTGTGTATCTAGTTTAAAGTATGCTGCGCTGAGTTTGAAAGTTGGGTAAGAGAACCCGTAAAATTTTATAGGTGGGAAGGTGATGAAGATTGAGCATTTTGATGGTACGAGAATGTGCTTGAGCATTTTTCTGCTCTTGCACCAAATTTGATGTGGTACCAGCAAAAGTTTGAAAATTGTGGAAAGGAAACTTTAGCAGTATGAATAGCTGGAGGGGAAAAGTTTTGAGAATGCATAGATACGTGGTAAAAGCTGCAAGGCTGTACACAACACACAGCGTTGCTACCATAACTAGCATGACACCAGCAGTAACCCTGAGGATTATTAGGATAGGTGGAATTTGACGAAGGTTGAAAATGAACCTGCCTTGCCTCACCTCTTGTGCTGGAGTTCCCTCGTTGATTGTGTCTTGAACGGGAGGACGAAACTGCGTCTGACTTTACTGTTCTGCACGCGATTGTGTTCTCGCCGCAAACCCTTTTGCGGCGAGAGGGCACGAATATCCTCCTCAATCTTCTCTAAGACAGAAGCAAAATCCTGAGCTTGGGAGGGTGCGCCGTGTGGGAGTTCTGCCTGGTTGTAAGGCGATCCACTTGATGCCCTAACCTGTGAAATATACATTTTTACATTTGGGTGGCAATTTTTATTATTATTCACGTTACCCCAGCTGGCGTATGGGTTGTTGAATATCTCATCGGCAGCCTTTGTCATGTCTTTCACGTTAGCGGGTGACACCATTAATATTAGTGGCCTAGCTTTCTCCGGGACCCCACGCATAAAGGTTTCAGTTAGCAAAGGATCTAACTGTTCCAACTGTGCACCCTTAGCGTGAGCTAAGAACTTGAGGTGCCCCAGGAAACGCTAGGGACGCCTAGCACCCATCTCCTGTGTGTTGAGGAGAATACGTAGGTCCTCGATTTTCGACCTTCCAAATTCTTCCCTAAATGCCACTTTCAATTTCTTCTAAGACCCAGAATTGCCACCCTCGAGCATGATGTGCTTAAAAATAGAAAAGATACTTAGGGGCAACTTCTGGGCGATGCAGAGCATTTAATGTTGATCGGGGATGGCGTGGTTGCCCATGATGAAGTTGGCCATCTCCAACCATGCAATGGAGTTTTCTGCACCAAAGGTTAAAAGAAGAATGGCAGACGGAGGGGAGGGCAGGCATCTGGTGAGTGAAGGATTGCTGCAGAAGGATGCTCGAATGGGGGCCACTCGTGGAGGAAAATATGGCAGTGGTGCTGCCTAGACAAGCCATTGAGGTAATGACTGAGGTGGAGGTCAGCGCAGTGGTTGAGATCACGTTAACCATTAAGACAAACCACTAATATATATATATATATATATATATATATATATATATATATATATATATATATATATATATATATATATATATATATATATATATATATATATATATATATATAAGAAAAACGAAAGAAACTTATTGAACGGATCTGGGTAACCAATAAAGCAGTTTGTGTGTGGCTTATAAAATGTTTACTAATAAGTTGAACGTTTTTAATGATAATTAGCCTAGGGAATCTGGGGCACCAGCCAAAGTAAGAAATTACTTTGGCAATGAATTGAGAATGAAGATTAAATGGATTAAATAAAGGCAGTTCTTTAGAAGGGATATTAATTATAAGTTTAAACAAAATATATTTATTTGAGAAATCTAATATTTTAATATCTTAGTTGAGGTAATATAATATGAGGAGAGCTTAAGTTAGTTAGGTCCTTTGAATTACAAAACAGGCAACGTTATTAATCAATGAATGGAAAATGCACTTAATGGGGGGGACTTGATAATTGTGATGATGATTGTGGACAATCATCATCATCATCATATATATATATATATATATATATATATATATATATATATATATATATATATATATATATATATATATATATATATATATATATATATATATTTTTTTTTTAGCGTGAGATGGATTAGTTCTAGAGTGAGTGAAATGATTATGATAATAGTTAACGTGAATTTTGGGGTCTGTTAATAGCGGGAGCACAATTGAAATGGGGCGCTGCCTGTATTTTCGTGCGCTTGGTGAAAGGAAATGTTGCCAGTTTATACATTCCCGATATAATTATATATATACCTATTGTTTTTGTGGAAATTTATATACAACTTGTAGGGGTGAAACCACTATCCAGGAACAGTCCACGCCTTTCTCTTCCCTTGATTAGCGAAGAAAAGTGGATAACGCTTACTCATTCATGATTCTAATTCTCGATCTCCGAGTCTCCCCGTTATTAATTACATTTTGTTTAGCGTAGAGAAGCTCTCGCTGTAACAGCCTAAGTTTTGTTCTCGTTACTCTCGCTTTCCGGATCAGTAGTAAGAAACTTCCCTTACTGTGCATTGTAAACGTGAGCCTCATTTTATCTTGGTTGTTTGTTTTGTTCGTTTGGAATTAAACTTTATTTTTTACGTGATTCCTCTGTCTTTTCTCGATCACAAGTCTTCGGTAAGCCCAACCAAGCCGATATATTATTTGAGTATCTTTAGAGTCAGATACAAACTTAACGCCACCTAGAGCAAATTGGGTTCTAGGTTACATTAAAAGAAATGTTAGCTACAAGAGTAAGGAGGTTATCCTTAAACTATACAACTTATGTCAGGCCACATTTAGAGTACTGTATACAAACATGGTCACCACATTTTAGGCATGATATAAACTTATTAGAGTCGGTACAAATGAGGCCAACAAAAATAATACCATTCCTGAAGCACCTTGAATATGAAGATAAGGTAATTGTGTAGACGATGGCCAAATCCTAGGCCTAGCTTATTTTGGGCTACTTTTCATTGTTACTTTTTTAGATATGAAATCAAAGAATTTTATGGCAATTTTTGCTTTTATACTGAATTGACTGTTCGGGAAGCATTGGGAAATAGTGACCATCAGATACTTCGTTTTAACTTGGGAATTAAGAAGGGTAAAATAACCGAGAATGCTGTAAAAGTTCCAATTTTCATAAGGGAGATTATGTAAAACTTCAAAGCTTGCTAAATTTGGTAGACTGGGAAGTAGAATTCAGAGGTAAAAATGCTTATGGGATGTGGGATAAGAACATAAGAAAAGAAGGAGACTGCAAAAGACCATTCATGGCCTACACTTGGCAGGGAGAGAATGTAGATATAATTTACTTAGATTAGAGTAAAGCATTTGATAAGGTACCACATAGGAGACTAGTTCATAAATTAAAAATGATTGGGGGTATTTCAAATTGGATAGCTGAGTGGCTAAAAGACAGGAAGCAAAGGGTAGTGCGGTAAATATGTAGATTAGCGGCCCGGCCGAAAAAAAATTTTGTGTGTAAATATTATCGTTCACTCGTGTCGGAATATTCATGCGCGTTTGAGTCCTTTTCGAATTATTATTCTATAAACAATTAGGATTATATACTGGGGGGCTGTGCCCCCCAGACCCCCCCCCCAATTTAATGAAACTCAGGATCATCGTAGTGTAGTCCTCCCATTGTGTTTAAACCCCACACGAGCCGTCAACTTAAATGTACTCCAAAAACGTGAAACATTTTGGAACACGGACGAAATAGTACGTCCCATCTTTCGCGCCGATAATCTACATATTTACCGGTAGTGCTAAATGGTGTAAAGTCAGAGTGGAGGGTAGTTTTAAGAATAGATTAGATAAATATATGGATGAAGCTGCTAGATGGGACTAACTTTTTTTTTATGTACATATGTATAAATTTTTCTAAGGAGTGGGGCCATTAATATTTGTCATCTATATAAACGATCTTGGGGAGGCAGTTAATAATAAAGTGTCAATTTTTGCGGATGATACCAAATTAGCAGCTGTAGTTAAAGATATTGATGATAATTTTAAACTGCAGGGGGATTTAAATAAATTGTTATCCTGGGCACATAAGTGGCAAATGACTTTCAACCTTGATAAGTGCAAAGTTATTAATAATAGAGAATTTAACTATGAAATGGATGGGCATTGGCTGAGCTCAGTAGAGGATGAGAAAGATCTAGGAGTAGTAATAGATTAGTCATTAAGGTTTTCTAAGCATTGTATTGAAGCAAGAAATAGGGCAAATAGAGTGCTGGGTTTTATTAAGAGAAATGTCAGTTACAAAAGTAAGGAGGTTGGCTGTCTGGCTTTGTTCTGGAAGGTTGTCTTACAGGAGCTCCTGATTCTCATTGTAAGATTGGGATATAATACTGATTTGGGTGTGTAATTTTTCTTGTATTTATTTAATACATCAATCACTGTATAATAAATACATTAGTGATTAATACTTTTGGGGAAGATAACTGGCAGCAATCCTGAGCAAGAATTTTTATTTTGGTGAGTGTTAACTTTTTCCTTAGTAAATTTCTGAGAGTATGGCTTTTTGTATAGATGGTGAGAGCATGCCGTTTGAAAGTAGTGTGTATGTGGTGTGTGATGCATGTGGAGTTGAAAGGAGAGTGAATGTAACTGAATGCCGTGTGTGTTTTCTGGAAGGGGAGGTTAGGAGGTTGAGTGGGGAATGTAAGAGGTTGAATGATTTGGTGTTTGAGGTGAGAAGAGATGCAAGTGTGCGATTGAAGGGTGAGATTAGTGCTAAGAGGGTGGAAGATAGGGCTAGGACTGGGAACAGTGTGGAAGTTGTGAGTGATGATGAATGGTGGGTGAAAATGGATAGGATAGATAAGTTAGGACAGGTTAGGTGTGTGAATGAGAGGGACATAGAACCTGTTAGGTTGACTAACAGATTCAATGCCCTGAGAGAGGAAGAGTGAAAGTGATTTGCCTGGTGTGATTGTGGATGAAAGCAGGATGGGTGGTAGCATGACTGAGAGCAGGAGGGAGGGTAATGTTAGGCCAAGACAGAATAGGAGAATGACTGAGGTGCTAGTGATGGGTGACTCTCAGATTAAGTATTTAGATAGGAAGTTGAGTGATAGCAAGTGGAAGGGAATGAGAGTTTGTCTGCCGGGTGCTGGTGTAAGTGATGTTTGTGAGAGGTATGATAGGCTGGTTTCTGGGTGTGAGAGGGATGCAGTTGTGATTACGCATGTGGGAGTGAATGATGTAAAGAAGGTGGGTACATGTGAGTTACGTGAGCAGTATAAAAGGTTAGTTGAAAGGATGAGTAAAAGCAGGGTAAAAGGTGTTGTTTCTGGTGTGCTTCCGAGATTGGATGTGGGGGTAGAATGGTTGTCGCGTGCAATTGGTTTGAATGAATTTGTGAAAGGACTGTGTGAGGAGCTAGGATTGGTGTTTGTAGATGTCTGGGGAGGGTTTTACGGGAATAGGAGGTTGTATGCGATGGATGGGCTCCATCTTAGTCGGGCAGGTGTTGAGGTTCTATGGGGGGAGCTGGATAGTGTGATTAGGTCCTTACGGGTGGGAAACTAGAAGCTGTTAGAGGTAAGGGAATAACAGGAATAGAGGGCAGGTGTAGGAAATGGAAGGGATGCAGTGATAGAGGAATAGCTAGGGGAGAGGGCATACTGATGCGTTATAGGGGGACTAATGCACAAGTGAATGAGCAGATAACTAGGAATAGAAAAGCACGATGCAATGAAGATGGGAATAATAAAAAAACCTTAAAAATATACTACACAAATAGTCGGAGTATAAGGAATAAGAGAGATCTCTTAAGAGCGTTAGCAAGTGAAGAGAATTTTGATATAATTGCGATAACAGAGTCATGGCTTGATTTGGCAGGTAATCACTTTAAACCTGAGGTTGAGATTGAGGGCTTTAACATGTTCCATACAGATAGGAATAGGAAGAGAGGAGGAGGGGTTATTATTTATATTAAAGATAATCTCCAGTGTTGTGTAAACAGTACAATTAAATTAGATGATAACACAGAGTCATTATGGCTAAATGTAAAGGAAGGTAAAAACAAGCTTGTCTTAGGATTATTATACAGACCACCAAATCTTAGTAAGGAAGCTTCAAATCTTCTTTGGCAGGAGATTGAACGGGCATGTAGAAGTAAGCATGTGTGTATAATGGGTGATTTTAATTACAGAAATATAGACTGGGAAGCTCTTGTGGGTGATCAGGAGGCTGAGGAATTTTTGAATGTTGTCCAAGATAATTTTCTGAGGCAGATTATTAACGAACCCACTAGAGGTAATAATATACTGGATTTAGTTCTGACAAATAGGGAAGAAGTTATTAAGGATACTGAGATTGGAGGAAATTTGGGTAATAGTGACCATTGTGAAATTAGATTCAAGATGAAATGGAATGGTATTGATAGTAGCATGAACAATGTTAAAATTCCTGACTTTAGAAGAGCAAATTATAATGGGCTCAGGACTTACCTGGAGGCAGTTGTACAGAAACCAGGCAATGAAATCAATTCAGGAATAGATTCAATGATATCAGTTAGTGGAGACAATAATCGCCAGGAGGAAGAGATTACAATTGAAGAGGAGTATGAAAGAATAATTGAGCAATTAATTACAGGTCAGATGATTAACATTCCATATATGGAGATTAGGACTAAAAATAATGACCCAAAATGGATGACAGATAAAATTAAGCATTATATTGGCATTAAAAAGGGCATTTATAGGAAAATAAAAAATGGAGAGGATCACTTAAGGCAGAGATATAATGAACTAGCAAGAGATGTTAAAAAGTTAGTTAGAGTAGCAAGGAGAAATTATGAAATTAAAGTGGCAAATAGGGCAAAGGAAGATCCTAAAAGTTTTTATCAATTATACAAAACTAAGGTTAGAGATAAAATAGGCCCACTTATAGATTCCAATGGAGAATTAGTGAGTGATAGGGACTCAATGGCTGAAATGCTAAATGACTTTTTTCTCTCAGTATTTACACAGGAGGATACTCTAAATATACCCGAGGTGTCAATGATCTTTCGGGGTAATGATGAAGAGAAATTAAAGGATATCTTGATCACAAAGGAGATAGTGACAAAGGAAATTGATAAAATCAAAAGTAGTAAAGCACCCGGTCCTGATGAGCTCTTTCCTAGAATTTTGAAAGAATGTAAGGATGTGTTAAGTGAGCCCCTAGCATGCATCTTTAGAAAATCATTGGAGAGTGGCATTGTGCCAGTGGCATGGAAGAAAGCCAATGTGATACCTATATTTAAGAAAGGGGATAAAACAAATATGTCTAATTACAGACCAGTAAGTTTGACATCAGTGGTAGGGAAAATGATGGAATCTATTATAGCAAGGAATATTAGAGATCACTTGGATAAGCATAAGTTGATAAAAGAATCACAGCATGGCTTTAGTAAGGGTAAATCCTGCCTGACTAATTTGCTGTCTTTTTATAGTAAGGTGTATGAAGCAGCAGATAATGATGAAAACTATGATATTTTATACTTGGACTTTAGTAAGGCTTTTGATCGAGTGCCACACTTACGACTTCTGAGCAAAGTTAAAGCACACGGGATCGATGGCAGTATATTTAGGTGGATTCAGTCATGGCTTGGTGACAGACAGCAAAGAGTTAGTATAGATGGAGTTAAATCTGAGTGGGGGTGTGTTAGCAGTGGAGTTCCTCAAGGATCTGTTTTGGGTCCCTTGCTATTCTTAATTTATATTAATGATCTTGACATAGGTATAAGTAGTGACCTGAGTAAATTTGCTGATGATACTAAGCTAGGTAGGGCCATTAGGGCTGATTCTGATGCTGTTGTAATGCAGGAGGAATTGACCATTCTGTCCAATTGGGCCGAAAAATGGCAAATGAAGTTTAACATAGACAAATGTAGTGTACTTAGTATAGGTAGAAATAATCCATTGAATAGTTATAAATTAAATGGCAGAATTTTAGGGAGGACTGATTGTGAGAGAGACTTGGGTATTTTGGTAAGTTCAGACCTTCATCCTAGAAAGCAATGTCTAAATGCTAAGAATAAAGCTAATAGGATATTGGGATTCATTAGGAGGAGTGTAAGCAATAAGAGTGCTGAAGTCATTCTAAAACTGTATCTGGCGCTAGTTAGGCCTCATCTAGACTATGCAGTACAATTTTGGTCACCATATTATAGGAAGGATATTGATTTGCTTGAGTCTGTGCAGAGAAGGATGACAAAGATGATTGGTGGGCTAAGGAACTTACCTTATGGTGAAAGGCTCAGAAAACTAAATCTACATACATTGGAAAGGAGAAGAGTCAGAGGGGAATTGATTGAAGTCTTCAAATGGGTAAAAGGATATAATAAAGGGGATCTGGGTAAGGTTCTTATACTTAGTGAACATGACAGGACACGTAGCAATGGGTTTAAGCTTGATAAGTATAGGTTTAGGAAGGAGATTGGGAGGAATTGGTTTACAAATCGTGTGGTAGATGAATGGAATAGGCTCACTAGGCATGTGATAGAAGCCTCCTCTCTGGGTAGTTTTAAGAATAGATTAGATAAATATATGGATGAAGCTGCTAGATGGGACTGACTTTTTTTTATGTACATATGTATATATTTTTCTAAGGAGTGGGAAGATTATATTTTGCGGTTGCATGAATGGACATAATCCTCTGGATGCATTTTATGTATATTGTAGATTAGATCTGACGAACTCCTGTAAAGGGTGACAATGTTGATGACTTTTCTCTGGTAAGAAATCTTTTGTGTGTTGAATGGAACAGGAGCTGCCAAGTGTAGGCCATGAATGGTCTTTTGCAGTCTCCTTCTTTTCTTATGTTCTTCTTATGTTCTTATGTTAAGTATAGGTTTAGGAAGGAGATTGGGAGGAATTGGTTTACAAATCGTGTGGTAGATGAATGGAATAGGCTCACTAGGCATGTGATAGAAGCCTCCTCTCTGGGTAGTTTTAAGAATAGATTAGATAAATATATGGATGAAGCTGCTAGATGGGACTGACTTTTTTTTATGTACATATGTATATATTTTTCTAAGGAGTGGGAAGATTATATTTTGCGGTTGCATGAATGGGCATAATCCTCTGGATGCATTTTATGTATATTGTAGATTAGATCTGACCAACTCCTGTAAAGGGTGACAATGTTGATGACTTTTCTCCGGTAAGAAATCTTTTGTGTGTTGAATGGAACAGGAGCTGCCAAGTGTAGGCCATGAATGGTCTTTTGCAGTCTCCTTCTTTTCTTATGTTCTTATTCTTAAACTCTATAACTCTTATGTTAGGCCACATCTAGAGTACTGTATACAGGCATGTTCCCCACATTTTAGACACGATATTAATCTTCTCGATTCAGTGCAATGGAGCGCAACAAAGATTATTCTTTTCCTGAGGCACCTTGAATATATAGATAGACTGAGGGTATTAAATATGTTCTCGTTCTAAAGGTGTGTGAGAGGGGATATGATTGAGCTGTTTAAAATTTTTTCCGGGATAGATAAATTGGATGTTAGCAAGTTTTTTGAGTTAGATGATGGAAATCGGACTAGAGGTCACCACTTGAAAATTAAAAAGCAAGGGTGCAGGTTGGATTTAAGAATTTTTTTTTCACCAATAGAGTGGTAGACTTCTGGAACAAATTGCCGCCGAGGGTAGTAGGTAGTCCAAATCTAAATGTATTTAAGAGTAGGTTGGATGAGTTTATGGGGAGGGAAGGTTGTGATGGTTCCTAAGTTTTGTATATATTAATATTGTTTGTATATATCTATAGCTGCATGATTTAGTTCTTGACAAGCCTTGATTAGTGATACCCTTGTTTCTGGACGCAATCCTCTGGATGTAGTTTTCCTGGGAGTTGGGTGCCTTAAAAAAGAGGCCATTTGACTCCGATGACCTATGATGAGCCCTTGTGGCTTTTGTCATCTGTTATATTATATTGTGGGGGACTTTGATTTTGTCTGTCCCTGGTGATGGTGCTTTTTGTGGGTGGGTTTTGACGGAGGCATATGACCTTTGATAGGCCCTTGTGGCTTTTGTCATCCGTGAAATTATGTTATGTTAGACAGCCCGATCTTGAATGTTTTCACCGCAGATTGGGTCATTATATGGAGATGGAGGGTTTATTTCTTACTTTTTGGTATGGGGATATGTTTCTTGACTCATTCCTGTGGATGCAGTTTTTTTTTATTGTATATTTTGGGGACTTTCATTTTGTTTTTGACAGACTCCTATGGAGGCTTCAAATTATATATTTTAGATGCATGGTCGGACATAATCCTATGGATTGTTTAAATTGTATATTGTAGATGCATGATCTGACAAAATCCGTGAAATTATGTTATGTTGTCATCTCACCCTGGGGACAATAGGGACCTCGCGAAATATCTGTGTCATTTTTAACCATAACTGGAACTATTACCTTTACCCGTCTGTACCATAAAGCGGCATCTCTGGACGGCATTTCTCCTACCACAAAGTGATAACATGTGATCGTTCCTACATCATGCTATGAAGGGAACGGTAACGTGCCTTAACTGGCAACCCCTACGTCTCTACCAACAAGCTGGTAACCTGTGGTCGTTTAAAACCCGGGCCAACCCATTAAACTGGTGACCTCAGTTGCCCCTTTCCCCCCATAAACTGATGACCTCCGTCACCCCCCATAAACTGGTGACCTTTCTCCCCTATAAAACAATGCTAGGATGCTTCCTGCTCAGAAAGACCCATGAGAAATTGTCATCGTGGATATATCCTTTTATGAAATTGTCATGAAATCCCAATAAAACATAATATAATAATGATTCGTTGTTTTTATGCTGTTTCTTGACTTTAGAAATATAAGCTCTGCCTCTGAATGTTATTCAAATCAATCATATTTTCTTTAATATTGATTGATATACAATGTCCATAATCATATTTGAATTCAGACCAAAACCCCTTCAAGATGAAAGATAATACAATAGATGCGATTCCAATTAACAATGTGACTCCCATGATAGCTGCTAATCCATTTTTCCTCATAACATAATTACAAAGCACCCACAACGTTAAATGGATTGTCGCTTTCCGAAATTTAACCAAAACGTAAATTTCCTTATGAAGTTAAATTTTACTGTTTAATAAACTTTTGTGTATTATATCATCATTTTCTTTCAGACAATCATTTGTTGAAATCTATTAGTCTACTAAGTAACTTAGATTGCCACACAGGACAACAGAAGTGTGCTTATTAATTCATAACATAACATAATTTCACAGATGACAAAAGCCACAAGGGCCTATCAAAGGTCATCCTATCTGTCAAAACCCACCCGTACTTCTTATCCCTATAGGCCTAACTATGGGTTCCTTTATATTTTGACTTGGATGGCATTTGATAGTTGGTAGTGGCTTTTGATATCCTTAATTTATGTCAATGTAGCATTTAGCACAATGGCTGCACTACACCCTCCAAAGCTCTATGTATGCCACTATAGAAATATGCTAAAAAGAAGAGCAAAATATGATCATCAAGTTAATTCCCAAAATGCCATTAATCCTTCCTTTCAGGGTTGCCACAACTGGTACTAAAGTACCAGATTTGGTTCTTTTAGGTGTGTCTAAAACAGCAAAAGTACCAAATCATAAAGGGTTCAATTAAACTAATTTAAGACAAATTCTTGAATTCTTGTATTATCCCTCATAAAATTTACATTTGCTTCTTTCTGGTACCTTTTAACTCCGAATTTTCGTTCTTTTTAAAATTTCCTTGTGGCAACCCTGCTCCTTTTCATACCCTGCACATTCTGTATATTCCTTCAATAATTTTTCTTTCCCCAAGAGTTTCTTAATTTGATGATATCTATTGAGCTGTTTTCCTTAGGTTTGAAAGCACATTTAATGAACTATATGGGGCGGGGAGGTCATTCATTAGAGCCGAAAGTTCATTAAACCAGATGGGCGTTAAAAGCAATGGAAATAATGAACCAAGTTCGTTATGTATATGTAATACATATATAATTACTAATAAAGTTAAGTGGACTACACAACATAGTATTGATACGAACCTTGCACTGTAGGAGACATGAGATATACCAACACTCACTCAGGCTGGTTGTAATGCTTGTCTGTTAAACCCGATGGAGATTGGTCAGGAAATTTGGTTCGTTATATCCAAAATTGGTTATATCAAGGGTTTACTGTACATATATTTTTCCTTTACTAGCCTTGTCTTCATTAAAGATGATCCTATTTCTTCCCTCAAAGTACAGTTGTGGCATATTTTGGGGCTCCCAAGATCTTCCTATACACACCATTCTCTATAGTTTGTAATTTCTTGACATCTGAATCATTTATATTAATTATATTGGATCCATAGAGAATGGCAGGAAGGGCAACATTCTTTCAATAGGTCTTACAAATCACCAACTTATGAAAACTATGTTCTGCAGTTTGTGCTTTTTCAATTATTGAATGCTTTTAGATTTTTTAAATAATTCCTTGTCATTTATAGTTGTACTCCTAAATATTTTATCTCATTTACAACCTTAATTCCTTCTATATCAGTTGTTTTTTCTTTCATATTCATAATTATTATGTTGCTCTTTGATGCAGTGATTATAAGACCGCTTCTTTTACTTACTTCATTAAGGATGTTTTAATGACTGTGTCAGAAGAAGCCTCCATGATGGGATGAACTCGGTCATATATCTAATCTCACAATGATTACCCCTTGCATGATGGGATGAACTCGGTCATATATCTAATCTCACAATGATTCCCCCCAACTCCCCCAAGATTCCTTCATTCTAAAGGACTTGGAGCAGTGCTTGCATGTCTTTCTTTGAAGCCTCCAAGTAAGTGCCACTTTTTCCCCACCCTACATAAGTTCTTACAAGGTGTTACGCATGGGGAGGGTAGCACCTTTGCCGTATGGAGGTGAGAGTGGAGCTGTGGTGGAGCGAATGTGAATGTTTGTAGGGCCATTCTCCCACCCCATTTCCAAATACCCTCTCCCTCCCTCTGTGTAAGCGTGTGTGTGTGAATAACTGGCATTTAAATTTTTTTTTTTTCTCAATTTTTATTGATATTTGTTTTCTCTTTTCAGAGAAAAGAGTTAAAGTTAATAATAGGTTGGAAGCCTAATATTTATGTACAAATTTTGAGCATTGGTTGTCCAGAAGATTTACTGAGTTTGAACATAGAGTGGAGACCGTGTGGGTGCAACCGTGGGACAACAAACTTCTAGAGGAAGTTGGAAAGAGGCTGAGAGAGCTTCTACCCCCACCCTGATAGGAGGGTTTACATCACCTCTCTTGAACCGAGAACTATACGGCCTTGGCTAGCCTTGCCCTAACTCATGAGTGATCCCCCCACACCCCATTTTTGTTCAAAGCATCGTGCGGTGTTGAGTGGAGTATCTCGTACTGTTCAGTTTTTCCTTTTCATTTTTTGTCACATGCACATCGTTTGACCCAGTACCGATTGGTGTTATTGTACAAATTTGTTCTCTTCGCCCGTCATAGGTTTATTTTGTTTTTGATTGGGGAATTTTGCCCTTGTTTTGTTGTGTGCACATTTTTAAATAAAATTCAATTCTTATATAAAAATTTAATTTATCTCATAAATTATACTGGTAATTTTTTTGTAAATAAAGGACTGTATATCCAATCCATTTCATTTCTCTCTCGATTAGTGTAGGAAGCGGGTTTGATTGATTGGGCTTAGAGTATAGATTTTTGATGCGCTACATTTGGTGCCCGAATAGGGACTCAAGATCTCAAAACCGGGAGCATTACAGGATTGGATTGCAGTCCACACCCAATTAGAGTGACAAGTAGTTTGGTTGTTTTTCCCTTTTTCCCCCGAGGGGCGTGGCGATTTGCCATCCTGGCAAACTGTGCTGACGGGATCCAGCGCTCCGTCCGGCCCCAGCTTAGCCTCTTCTCCTTCCTTCAAAACACTTGTATTTCGTCGCTTTTCATACCTCTTACACAACTTTCTCTGGTCAGCCTCTAATTTCACAGGGTAGATGCTGACCTTCTTCTCAAGCCAACCGTCCCAGATTGGGGCTGAGGGGGGAGGGGACAACGTTCCCTAACCCCTGAGCTCTGGTTTGGGATGTTTTTTTTTTTAACAACCTACTTCATCCCCACCCATACCTTCCTCGCATCCCTTTTCCTCTCCTCTTCACAATCTATCTTTTTACGCTGTTTAAGCTGGAGCCGCCATGCAGTGCGGGCAACTGTGAGAGGTGATGAGCTATTGCGTCCCGCAGAAAATTTAGGGTCACCATGCCCAATGATGTAAAAAAAACAAAATCTCACCCTAATTCCCCCTTGCTCATCAACGGAGCTGCCCTCGGGCAGCTCCACCGGAAAAATGGAGGCCTCCCCCCCCATGTGCTTGCCCAGGGGACCCTCCATATTTCTTTAACAAACTTCACCTACAGGTGAAGGGGACTCCCCCTTACCCCCTTCTCTAGAGGGGATTTGGGGCACCTCCCTATTTCCACCGGCTTGCCCTCCTTTTCTTTCTAAGGGGACTGCCAAGAAAGCCAGCAGGCAGCCCATTGCCGACTGCCCCTCAGTAAGCGGCTCGGTAGATCAAACCCACTTAGGGGGGGGAGAGGGAAGCCAGGCCCCTTCGGTCGCTTCCCTCAAAAGACCTGCTGGCAAGAATATTAAACCTTGCTGAGGTCAAGGCCTGTGCTGCCCAACACAAGACTGGTGACACTGCCAAGGGGACCTGCGATTTCCTGGGAGGGGATGGCCAACTGGAGGCCCCTCCTGTGATAGACATGGTCCTTGAGGAAACCCAGCCTCAGACGGTAGGGCCTTCCATGGGGGGGAATCCGGGCTCGGGGCCAAGCACCGAACCCGAATCCGCCCCTATGCAAGGTCATCCACAAATGGCTGAGGGCGCCACACTCTACCATGAACTTTCTAACATACAACCTGCACCTCTGCTTTTTGATTTTTAAGTGGTGACCCCTAGTTCTATTACTAGCTTCTAACTCAAATAACTTGCTAAAATCCAACTTATCCGTCCCAGAACAGATTTTCAAAATCTCAATCATATCTCCCCTCACACATCTTCTCTCAAATGAGAACATATTTAGTACCCTCAGTCTACATATTCAAGGTGCTTCAGGGAAGGTATTATTTTTGTTGCCCTCCTCTGTACTGACTAGGATTGATGTCGATATCTAAAATATGGTGACCTTGCTTGTATACAGTACTCTAAATGTGTCCCTAACATACGAGTTGTAGAGTTTAAGGATAACCTCTTCACAGTAGAAGAGGTGGAACCACTTCTGGAGCAGCTCAAGGTTTCATCAGCTCCTGGACCTGACACTATCCACCCAAAAGCACTTAAGGAGTGCAGCTCTAGCCTAGCCTACCCTTTATGGATTGTCTTTCAAGAATCGGTGAGGACTGGCTCCTTGCCCGACTGGCGATCAGCTACAAAAACTCCAATTTTTTCCCCCCAAAAAAGGGAAGAAAACCGACCCCCTCAATTACCGACCAGTGAGCCTAACCTCTGTACCATGTAAAATCCTGGAAAGAATCATCAGAAACTGGCTGGCTGACCACCTTGAGGACAACAACATCCTGGGTGCCCACCAGCATGGATTCAGAGAAGAAGATCCTGCCTCACCCAACTGCTGGAATACCTTGAAGAGCTTGAGACTACCATGGATGAGCAAAAACTAGGTGGATGTCATCTACCTGGACTGCAAAAAGGCATTTGACACTGTGTCACACAAATGGCTGATTGCAAAACGATGGTGGGTATCTGGAGGGAGTACAAGAAATCTATTTAGGCCTTCCTGGGAGGGAGAAGACAGAGAGTGGCTGTGAGGGGAGCATTCTGGAGGGATGTCTGGAGTGGAGTGCTGCAGGGAAGTATCCTGGGACCTGTTCTCTTCATCTTTGTCAATGACATCTTGGGCAGCCTGGATTCATCTGAAAAGCTATTCGCCGACGATGCAAAAATCTAAAGAAGACTGCCATCACAGAGTGACAGAGAAACCCTCCAGGCTGAGCTCGTCAAACTAAGGAATAGAGCAACCAGTTGTTCCTGGAGTTTAATTAGAGCAAGTTTAAGGTAATACACATTGGGAGAGACAACCCTGGACATGATACATACACCATGGGAGACAACAACCTGGAGTACACAAGTGAAGAGAGATCTAGGGGTCATTATCACTGATGACTTGAAACCTGCCATGCACATGGCCAAATCAGCAGCAAAGGCCAACCCCATGTTGGGCAGGGTAAGAAATACCTTCACCTACATGGCCCCAGACATGTTTTTGGCACTGTACAAATCCCTTATCAGACCCCTACTGGAGTATGCTGTCCAATCCTGGTCTCCCCAAGGCAGAGGAGACATAGAAGCCCTCAAGAAAGTCCAGCCAAGAGCTACGAAGCTAGTGCCTATCCTCAGATATCTCCCCTACAAAGTCTAGCTATCAAGACTAGGGCTAACAACGCTTGAAGACAGGAGAACAAGAGGAGACATGCTGGAAGTCTTCAAGATCCTGAAAGGGTACAAGAACATCGACCACTCCCAGTTTTTTAAGCTAGCCCCAAGAGGTCTGCATATGGACACCAGAGGTCACAGCCTCAAGCTCCACTGCACAACAAAGAGGAGCAGATTCTTTGATGCTAGAGTAATTGATAAATGCAACAGACTCCCTGAAAATGTAGTTTCTGGAACAAATGAGAGACAACCCTGGACATGATACATACACCATGGGAGACAACAACCTGGAGTACACAAGTGAAGAGAGATCTAGGGGTCATTATCACTGATGACTTGAAACCTGCCATGCACATGGCCAAATCAGCAGCAAAGGCCAACCCCATGTTGGGCAGGGTAAGAAATACCTTCACCTACATGGCCCCAGACATGTTTTTGGCACTGTACAAATCCCTTATCAGACCCCTACTGGAGTATGCTGTCCAATCCTGGTCTCCCCAAGGCAGAGGAGACATAGAAGCCCTCAAGAAAGTCCAGCCAAGAGCTACGAAGCTAGTGCCTATCCTCAGATATCTCCCCTACAAAGTCTAGCTATCAAGACTAGGGCTAACAACGCTTGAAGACAGGAGAACAAGAGGAGACATGCTGGAAGTCTTCAAGATCCTGAAAGGGTACAAGAACATCGACCACTCCCAGTTTTTTAAGCTAGCCCCAAGAGGTCTGCATATGGACACCAGAGGTCACAGCCTCAAGCTCCACTGCACAACAAAGAGGAGCAGATTCTTTGATGCTAGAGTAATTGATAAATGCAACAGACTCCCTGAAAATGTAGTTTCTGGAACAAATGTAAATGCATTTAAGAACAACTACGATAACTACAGAAAACAACCCCTGAGAAGAGGCAACCCTATGAGCTTGGCTCCCAAGCTTCTTATCCATCACTAACGGTAAGCTAACATTCCTCATAATGTATCTTAGCACTGTATTTGCTCTATTTTTTGCCTCAATACACTGCTTTGAAAACTTAAGTGAAATATTATTAAGGGATATCTCTGGCTGCCCTGCTGACAAGTTCAAGTCCAAAATTGATGCCTTCCTGGGGACAGTCCCTGATGAGCCACCAGTCCCAAGATATACAGCTCTCTGCAGAGCAGCCTCAAACTCTGTACCGGACCAGCTGAATCTACAGCATAGGCATAATGCGACCGGAAGCAGTGGTGGACCACCTTGACTGTGAGAAAGTTACCTCAAGACGGAACTAAGTAAATAAGTAATAAGGTAAACCTGAATAGATTACTGTTAAAGTAGGGTCATGTTGAAAGCCTACTGGCTTGTTTAGACTTCTATTGTATGTGTAAATTAGTAGGTTGGCCGCAGTTGGGAGTGCTTAGTTATACCAATTTTGGTAGAATTTTGTTGGTTCAGTTTTAGTATATTCATTATAACGAGACTTGAAGGTGCCTGAATAGCATCCTCTGGTAGATTGTTCCATCTGTCAACAATTCGCTGAAACATTTTTTCCTGGTATGTAGGTGGCTCCTCTCCTTGAATATTTTCTTGGTGGGGCCTCTCAGGCCAGTCTGACTTGAGGGAAAGTAGTGAGAGAAGTTATGTTCTTGAGTTGTCATTTTAAAAACCTGAATCATGTCGGCTCTGCCAGGACAAAATTCCAGAGTTGGGAGGCCAAGATGCTCGAGTCTCGTTGTATGGGACAATCCATACCCTGCGAGCTTTCCCACTTGCCTTCCCATAATATTTCCTCCATTTCCCAATATGTTTCACCTGTCTCATTAACTGTCATTTTACTACTTTAGTTTTACCTAATGTTTTATTGTGTTTGGTTACTGGAGGCCGATTTTGACGGTACTATGGGTTGCTATATACCCTCCTGCTCACTACACTCGCCCTCAGGAACAAATAATAAAATGACAGTTCATGAGAGTTAGGTGAAACATAATGGGAAATGGATGAAGTATTACGGTAGCGATCAGACGTGTATTCAGTGATGTTTTTTTATTTTTCAGTGTAATATATTTAAGTTCAGGAAGATAGTTAACTTTGAGTATTAGAAAAATACTAAAGGAATTTTTAATTATATTTTGAAATGTTTCTCAGTATGGCTGTTGCTTTGGTTGAAGTGAGTATGCCTTTTGATGTAAGCAGTGTGTATGTAGTTTGTGATTTTTGTGATGTTGAAAGAAGAGCATATGTACCTGAATGCCCGGTGTGTTATGTGACTAGTGCAAATGTGGCTTTGGTAGAGGAGGTGAGTCGGTTGTGTGATGAGTGCAAGAGATCAAGTGATTTGGTGAATGAAGTGAGAAGGGAGGTGAGTGTACGCATGAAGAATGTGGCTGGGATCAGGAGGGTAGAAGATAGGCCTAGACTAGGGACTGGAGAGAAAGAAGTGACTGATATGAGATGAATGGTGGCTGAATATGGATAGAATAGATAGGTTAGGACAGCTTAGGTCTGTGAGTAAGAGGAACATGGAACCTGTTAGGTTAACTAACAGATTCGCTGCCTTGAGAAAGGAAGAGGCTGAAAGTGATTTGTCTGATGTGGTTGTTGCATAAAGTGAAATAAGTTGGTTTGATTGAGAAAAGGAGGGAGGATAATGCTGGGCCTATGGGGACTAGGATGATGACTGAGGTGCTTGTGATGGGTGACTCTCAGATTAGATATTTAGATAGGAAGTTGAGTGTGAGTAAATGGAAGGGAGTGAGAGTTTGTTTGCCGGGTGCTGCTGTAAATGATTTGTCTGAGAGGTATGATAGTCTGGGTGTGAGAGTGATGCAGTTGTGATTATGCATGTGGGAGTAAATGATGTAAAGAAGGTGGGTTCATGTGAGTTATGAGAGAGGTATAAAAGGTTAGTTGAAAGGAGTGAAAGGCATTGTTTCAGGTGTGCTTCCGAGATTGGATGTAGGGGTGGAATGGTTGTCTCGTGCAATTGGACTGAATGAATTCAGTATGTGAAAGGCCTGTGTGAGGAGTCAGGATTAGTGTTTGTAGATGTTTGGAATGGGTTTTATGGGAATAAGGTATTGGGTGGTCTCCATCTAAGCCGGGCTGGAGTTGACGTGTTGTGGCAGGAGTTAGTGTCGTGTCTTTGCAGGTGGGAAACTAGTTACTGATAGTGGTCAGGAAAATATAAGAGTACAGGGTGGGGCAGGGAGAGGAAAGAGATGCAGAGGAGATAGAGCGGAAGGTATACATTTTAAATGAGGTGCTTCAGGGATAGGAGGACTGAGTTTTCTTTATACCAATGCTTGTTGTCTTAGAAATAAGAAAGATGAGTTATTTAGTTATATTATTGATGAAGATATAGATATAATATGTGTAATAGAATCATGTGTTAATGAAAATAAATTTAATGACATGAGTGAATTTGAACTACAGGGTTATGATATGTACATTATTCAAAGAAGAGATAGGACTGGTGGTGGGTTGATTATTTATATCAAATCCAAATAATTCTATAAAGCAAGAAGAAGTTGAGTCACTGTGGATAGATATTAGGACAGACTGACTGTATTAATGAGCTAATCCTCAGGGAAATAAGGAAAGGATGTGAAGTAGATACAGTTATTCTTGGTGACTTTAATTTAAATTCTGTGGACTGGGAAAGTATGATATGAAGGGATAGAGCAAGTTGTAAGTTTATAGAATGCTTTGAGGATAATTTTTTGACTCAATTTGTTAATAAGCCAACAAGGGGTGCCAATATATTAGATCTGGTTCTTTCAAATGATGATCACTTGGTTTAGGAATTCACTGTCGGGGAAGCATTGGGCAATAGTGATCATCAGATGGTTTGTTTCAACTTGTGAATAGTGGAAGGTGAACATCAACAAACTCCAAATTTTTATAGGGGAGATTGCGATGAATTATGAAACTTGCTAAATCAGATTAGGTGGGATATAGAATTCAGGGGGAAGAATACTTAGGAGATGTGGGACACTTTTAAGACTATACTAAACATAGTCCAAGAGCAGTGTATTCCAATGAAGGCTATTAGGAAGAAATGTAGGAAGCCGTTGTGGTGGAATCAGGGGATAGCTAGGAATATTTCTGAGAAGAAAGGGCATACCAGAGATTACAGAGAGAAAGTACCTTTGACAATTTAAATCATTATAGGTGAACTAGAAATGAGCTAAATATGATTAGTAAGAAGAGAAAAAGGGCGACATAAATTAATTTAGCTCAAAATAATAATAAAGATCCAAGAAAATTCTTTAGCTATTATAAAATTAATAACAAATCTAACAGTGATAAAATAGGGCCTATGAGATATGAAGGTGTTTTGAAAGAATCTGATGAGGAAATAGTAGAGGTTCTTAATGATCATTTTTCTTCAGTATTTACACAAGAGAATTGAGATAGATTAATTGATGATAATTCTAAGTCAAGGAAAGTAGTGTTGAATACCATTAATGTGAAAAGGAAATAATTAAATGGCTTATATTGGAGTTGAAATCTAGTAAGTCATCTGACCCAGACAACATTCATTCTAGGTTACTCAAAGAAGGTGTAGATAGTATTGCAGTAGCTCTTGAGAAGATATATACTACATTACTAGAGTTTGGAAAAATACCTAATGATTGTAAATTAGTGAATGTAGTACCAATTTTTAAAAAGGGAAGTAAACTTCTATGGTTTGTGAAATTATTGAGGAGATAGTTAAGAAGGGGATTTCTGACCATCTAGAGTGTGATGCTCAGGATGGGTTTAGAAAAGCTAAATCGTGTTTAACAAATTTACTGGATTTTATGGGTTATGTTACTAAACAATTAGATAAGGGAGAGAATGTTGATGTAATTTACTTAGATTTTAGTAAAGCTTTTGATAAGGTTCCACATAGGAGACTAGTTCTCAAATTAAAAATGCATGGGATATGTGGTAAAGTTTTGAATTGGATAGCTGAATGGCTGAAAGACAGGAAATAGAGAGTTGTGCTGAATGGGGTGAGGTCACAGTGGAGGGATGCTATCAGTAGCATACCTCAGGGATCCGTTTTAGGCCCTTTGTTATTCATAGTTTATATAAATGATCTTGGGGAAGCTGTAAATAGCAAAGTGTCAATTTTTGCTGATGATACTAAATTGACAGCTGTAGTCAAAGAAGTTGAGGATAGCTTTAAAGTGCAGAGTGACTTAAATTAGTTATTAGCTTGGACTCAGAAGTGGCAAATGACTTTTAACCTTAAAAAATGCAAAGTTCTTAACATTGGAAGGGATAATAGGTTATTTAGCTATGAAATGGATGAGCATTGGCTGAATTCAGTTGAGGATGAAAAGGACTTGGGCATAGTATTAGATAGGTCACTAAAGTTTTCAAAGCAGTGTATTTAGGCAAAAAATAGAGCAAATAGGGTGCTAGGATACATTAACAGGAATGTTGGGTACAAGAGTAAAGAAGTTATCCTTAAACTCTAAAACTCATATGTTAGGCCACATTTACAATACCTTATACGAGCATGGTCACAACATTTTAGACATGACATCAACCTGCTAGGGTCAGTACAAAGGAGGGCAACAAAAATAATACCTTTCCTGGAGCACCTTGAATATGAAGATAGACTGAGGGTACTAAATATGTTCTCATTTGAGAGAAGATGTGTGAGGGAAGATATGATTGAGCTTTTTAAAATTTGTTCTGGGATGGATAAGTTGGATTTTAGCAAGTTATTTGAGTTGGAAGGTAGTAATAGGACTAGGGGTCACCACTTAAAATTAAAAAACAGGTGCAGGTTGTATGTTAGAAAATATTTTTTCACCAATAGAGTGGTAGATTACTGGAATAGTTTGCCATCTGAGATGGTAGACAGTCCAAATGTTTTCAAATGCAGATTAGATGATTATATGTGGAGAGAGAGTGAACTTTTTTTAAGTGGGGGAGGGGTTATTCTGGACTCATTACTGTGTATGTAGATTGATTTTGATGAGTCTTGATGATGATGCTTTTTGTTTTTGACACATTCCTGTGTATGGTTCTAATTGTATATTGTAGATACAGGATCTGACACAATCCTATGGATGCATTTTGTGGGTGGGTTTTGACAGATGCTGATGCCTTTCCTTGTGGCTTTTGTCATCTGTGAAATTGTTATGTTATGATGCTCATTTGGTTTGGATCTTCAGTTTTACCAAAAATAAAATACATACAACCCCCCTAAAAAAAATTAAGAAAGGAATGAAAAAAAATTTGTGGTAATGCTTTAGATTAGCGATTTTGGCATTGTTGGTATATTTTGTTGCGAATTGAAGAACAACCTGCTTCACCCCTACCCTCACCTTCCTCATATCCCCTTTCCTTCTCCTTTCATTGTCTATTGATTTTTTACGCTGAGCCTAAGGTGGAACCACCATGCCGATGGTCTGCCAAGCCACTAGGCAGGAGGTGTGGTCTCAAATAGCAGCAGCTGGTTTTGCTGGTCCCTTTTTCACACCCCTGCAGAGCCGCCTTCGTGCAGCTCCATAGCGGAAAAGGGTTCCCCCTCATGCTTTCTGAGGGGACCCACCAAACTTCTGTGGAGAGGCGGTTTACTCCTCTCCTATGCCTATGCTCTCTGAGGGGACTCCTTCCCTCTGCCTATGATTGCAGGGGATTCCTCCCCTCACCCCCTTCTGTCACTTTTTCCAGCAGCAGTCACCCCTTTATTTTCCAAGGGGACTCCCAAGAGAGCAGGTAGGTGGCCCATAATTGAGTGTCCCAGTCAGAGTGGCTTGATAGGGCCAACTGCCCTAGGAGAGCAAATGATGGCAAGGACCTGTTGGCCCGTGGCCCCCCACCCAATCTCCTGCTCCCCTTCATGAATAGTTTGCAGTGGGTCAGTCTATCTGCCCCCTCTCTTCCTTGACGGATGCTACTTTGCCAGCATTAGAACGTGAAAAAGGAACCTCAAATGGGATATATGATGTCTCATCAGTCACATGGAGCCCCCCTCCCCATGATGTGACACAGCCCCAGATTGTAGGATCTTCCATGGGGTTGAACCCAGGCTCAGTGCCAATTTGCCCCTATGCAAGCTCCCCCTCAGATGGCTCAAGTCCCCAAGGCCTCACAAAGTGGGAGGGATCTACTTCTCCCAGCCCATGCTGGGAGAGGTGATATTCACAAATCAACAACTTAATTGGAAATGGTAGAGAGTTGTTGCCCTCTGAACTCCTAACTCTGACATTTTGAAATATGGACTATTGCTCAGAGAATAAAATAGTGAGGAAGTGCTTGAAAAGTGGGAACGAGTCAAGTTATTTTGTAGCTCCTGCTGTAAATTTGTTACAATCTCTAAACAAGATCCAAGAGAACTGGGAACAGGCCCAAACCATCTCTTGGGAAAGGACAGCTACATGTCAGAGATGCTTTCATTGCAATACTTGACAAGGTTTAGGCATCCTCAGTTGCAAGTGTAAAATTGTTCTTTCCTGTGAATTGGGCTGACCTGGTTGCAAAAACGAAACTCATTAATTCTACATGCCCTAGGGAGATAAAGATCCCTGTGAAGGAACTGGCTTTCATTAAGGGTCAGAGACAAAAGTTTGGTTCTATTGGACCACATCAGATTGGCTTGCCAGATCAACCTGAGCAAAACAGATAAGTCCAAATGCAGAAGCGTCAAAAAGGTGAAAGAGGAAGAGTTGCTGAATATAAGCAGGCCCCTGTTCCAATGACATTAAGTTATATAATTTTCTCTGCTGATGAAAATCAAGGGCAAATTGCTGATATTCAAGATGAAAAGGATGGAAGTTATGAATTGATATTAAAAATACCAAGCACATTTTTACCTTCCATTAAATGCCACAGTACACCACATTATAAAAATCTATTGTTGCTATGCATAACATCAGATGTTGAGTTTTTTTTTTCAAACAGATTTCCTAAGCAAAATGTTGAGCAAACACAAAAATAATAGCAGATTTGAATTTTATGATTGCTAGGTTATTTTTTATAATTACTGGGATATGTTTTATAATTACTAGGATATGTTTTATGGAGAGAAACTAAATGTCTATAGCATTTCTTGCCATTTTGAGAGGCTAAAATTAATAAATGTTTTCTGAGAGCAATTTATGAGGGGTTTTTTTTTCAAACATAGATTTACCAATCTAAATGTTGAGTAATCACAAAAATAATAGTAGATTTTAATTCCTCACACCCCAAAACACATTTTTAGAACCCCCTCATTGAAAGCATTGGCAAAAATTAATATTGACCCCACAAATTGACACACCCTATTCTCACATTCTTCAGAACTTTTAAATTAATTATAGTAACTTGACATCTTATATAACCATTAGCAGTATATAATTTTTAAATTCTTTTTAGTAATGAAAATCTACCACTTAATATAAGAAGTTATTTTACAAACCTTGAATAATTTTGTAAATATGGAAAATGGAATACGTTATCCAAATTTGGTTGTCAGAAGTACATTAACATCAATTGACCATTCAAAACCAAAAAATCATGTTTTGATCATTGGCCAGCTGCATGATCTTTTAGAATTGCCCTACAACAGAATATCTTGTAAGCTTCCATCAAAAGTTGGAGAAGAGGTAAGTTAATCTTTTTAATTTGAAACAAGCAAGCTTTTCTAGTATCAAGTCTATTGCATTGCTTTAGAAATATTTAATGAAAATGATACAGCTAACTTTCACATTTCAAAGTTAAGAGTATCTATCATTAACTGGAACTCATATTTTTATTTTTTCACCAAAATTGCCACTTTGAATCCATTTCAATGAAGTAAAAGAATAGCTATTAACTTATATAAATTTATCAAGTGGCTCAATCTTGAAGGTTCTTTTACAGTCGCTAAGTTGGATTTCTGTTTCTCTGGCTTCAATTTATCAGGTGGATCTCTCTTGAAGGTTCTTATTCAGTTCTTGAGTTACATATGTTTCTCTGGCTTCAATGCTAGCAGATATTCCATTTAGATTTGTGACCTTTTTGATGGTATTAAAATGATCAGCCTCTATGTGAGTCTGAGAGAATGTCCATCCCATCTTACTGTATGGTTTTTAAAGGTAACAGCCCAATAGGGAGCACTGATCCAGCAAGCTATGTCCTGCCCTCAAATTCCCCTTTTCCTGCATGATTTCTTGGGTGTTGCAGATCCTGTCTAGTCGGGTCATTAATCTGCATCAATTTTTGGAGTATGAAGAGTATACATATGTGATAAGGGAAAGAGGGTTGACATTGTATTATTTT
Organism: Ceratothoa steindachneri; assembly: GCA_963969495.1. NCBI lineage: Eukaryota > Metazoa > Arthropoda > Malacostraca > Isopoda > Cymothoidae > Ceratothoa > Ceratothoa steindachneri. The sequence continues at coordinate 165,883,380 of OZ018322.1, read as the reverse complement.
AAAAGAGGGAGATTGCATGTTGGATGGAATATATTTAGGTATGAAGGACAGTGATATGAATGAACCTCAGGTGGGTGTTCTATTGAGTGGTGAGTGGCCAGATGCAATGGTTGTGTATGTGGGAAGTCAAGAATTATGTTGGGGAAATTGAAATATCCAAGGGGGGGAAAATGTATGTGGTTGTAGTGTATAGCCTCTACTTTTTAGAAGTGGAAATGAGACAGAGAAAGTACTAAATTGACTTGGCAATGGGTATTGGTTGATGGTTGGGCAGGATATGAATGGATGAATAGGATGGATAATTAGCATTTGGTATGCCTAGAGAGAAGGTAGTAGGTTTCTGTATTGAGAGAAATTGCATGTGATGCATTCTTTCAACACGATGTGTATAAGTAGACAAGGGGTGTGTGGATATGTGTAGATTGCTACTCATGCTGAGAAATAATAATTTGATGGCTATTTAATGTGCAGGTGGGATTATCTCACCGCATGATTGTGCTCTTGAGTTTAAATTGGTTTGTGTGTGGATTTGTAGGAATGTTGAAACTATTTTTGCAGCATATCTCTTTCGCTTGTGGATGAGATTCCTTGCCCTCGAGATGAAATGTGCACAAAAATCAGAATCATAATCACTGGTGAGCTTGAAACCATCAGTGGCCTGTCCTCATTGTGAAGGGGACAAGTGTTAGGGTAGTATTTTTTTTATTGCAACCATCAATCCTGGAACTCTTTGTGACCCCAATGGGCACCCATTCTGCCTTAGGGGTGTGGATATGAGTAGTCCATTTGCAGGGCTCCAGAACATAGCACTATGTTCATATGTAGTGCTGTGAAGATGAGGGGAAATGATAGTGGCATTATTATTGGCCGTGTGATGGCATGTGTAGGAGTTACCTATCCCTGCAGAGGGAAGTGTAGCGCATCCACCCAATAGGCAATCAGGCTTTCCCTGGGGAACCAAAGTAGGCCTTTTTTGTAAGTTGGGTATCAGTGTCCTTGTTGACAGCCACCAGAAGGTATGGTGGTTAAAAAAAAACTATGCCTTTCAGAGGGTGTGTTTGTTGTGTCTAATGAATAATGTTAAGAATGATGAATACCCTTAATTATCCCTCTATCCCCAGCAAGAGCAGTGTCATTTTTTGTATGAATTAGCCCTGTTAGAGGACATGCCTTTTTTGTGATTTAGGGACACTATTCAGAAGAGACGCATACCCTCCCAGTCCCCGGCACCATAAATACTCTACTTATGTAACTTTGATACTTTTCTCACTTCCACTAACTTGATCACTAGGGTGAGTAAAAAAAATCAAAAGTGTTCGGACTATAATGCAGAACCTTGTAGTTCATGCATATTGATGAGGAAACACTACAAGCAAAATCTAAGTCTTGTAGCCTGACATCTTCATGTTGCGAAGACACTTTGAAGTTTGTCCCTATTGCACCACCCCATGCAATGAAGGTATGGTCCCGCCTCGTACAGTTTTGCAATGCGAGAAGTGGTTTCAGTATTGTTTTATGTTATGGAGAGATCTCTCTTATTCTTCTGTTTATTGACTTGTTGTATTTTTTTACAGATGTCTTCCACAAGGTCTGCCGACAAGTTATGGCTCTTAGGAGCCCCAGCAACTCAACAGCTGCCATCGAGTGTTCTCCCGAACTGTGAGGAAGTCCTGTGTGTTTTGCAGTACCATGTAAAGCTAAACCTGCTGGTTTGGCATTCTCAGTTTGGCAGACAGCACTCAAAGTTCACCATCAGTACTCCAAGGTGAATATTCTGACCATTGATCCGTGTGATATCCTCAAGAAAGTATGGTCTCTGCACGAAGAGTACAACAGATTGAAGAAATCAAAATCATGGTAAACCGAGCCAATTCCCTTGCTTTCCTGAAAAATTTGTTCGATGTAGCACATTGAGATGCCATGTACTTGATCAAGATCAAGGAAGGCCGCGAGGAAGATGGGCGGTGTGGATCTGGCCTGGGTGGAAAAAGAGAAATGGACACAGCAGTGGGGGGATGATGAAAGAAGTTGAGCTGCAAAAGAAAGTCAAGTATTCACAGAAAGGCATGCCACCGTTGAACTAGAGTCTTCGACCTCACCCATTTCGTCTGAAGAACAAGGTGTGATAGTAACTCCACTAAAATGATCCTGCTGTGCACCATTGCAGAATAAAATCATCTCTCTGCAAGTTTCTGCTGCTCTAGACTGGATCAACATAAGTGATGGTCAAGCTGCACACGTGCTGCTTCCATTCGCAGAGGAGCTGGGAGTGAATGCTGGAAAATTTTTGTTGGGTATGAGCACGATCAATCAGCAGCAAAGACATCATCGCCAAGAAAAGTGTGCAGAGCTGAAAGAAAACATTGCTCCTGATGTACTGCTCACACTCCACTGGGATGGAAAACTTCTGCCCTCCCTCACAAACGAAGGCGTTGTGGACCAACTGCCGATCCTTGTTTCTGGAGAAGGTGATCCTCACAGTTCCCATCACTGGCGGCAAAGCGGAGCCTACAACAAACAGCATCCATTCCATTATATCCGAGTGGGCTATTTCCCACACAACGGCGACAAATACGGTATCCCAAAGGTGGAGTGCGCATTTGACTGCAGCAAATTCTTGGTCGAGATCTGCTGCATCTGGCCTGTCACCATCATGTGCTGGAAGCTGTTTTCTTGACCCTCATTCCTAGATATCGCTGCCTTTGTCCACTTCTGAGAGTTCTGGCAGTTTGTTGATCAAGACCAGGACAGCAGCAAACGAATAGCTCAAGGAGGACTGGGTGGACGACATCCTCAAACTGTGCCAAGGCTACCTCCGACAGTACCACCCACATGATGAATACTGGGAACTGCTAGAACTAGCCATTGTGTTCCTTGGTGGAATCCCTCTTGGATGCAAGAAGATCTCTTTCCACAAGCCGGGAGCAGTCCATCACGCTCGATGGATGACAAGAGCGATTTATACTCTGAAAATGTGAATCTTCGCGCCTCAGTTTGCAGAATACAACAAACAGTGGCCGTCCACTTCACACGCAGTTTCCCCAAGCTGGGTGAGTTCTGTTTCTTCATTGTATGGTACTACATTCAAGCGTGGCTCTCAGCTGCAGCAAAAGCCCCTGTAAGGGGCGCGGTGATTTGCCAGCCTGGCCGCCGTGCTGACGGGATCCAGCGCCCCGTCCGGCCCCAGCTTAGCCTCTCTTCCTTCCTTCAGATAGCCTGTATTTCTCCCCTACCTCATCGCTTTTCATACAACCTCTCCCACAACTTTCTCTGGTCAGCCTCTAATTTCACAGGGTAGATGCTGACCTTCTTCTCAAGCCAACCGTCCCGGATCGAGGCTGAGGGGGGAGGGAACAATGTTCCCTAACCCCTGAGCTCCAGTTCGGGATGGGTTTTTTTTAACAACCTGCCTAACCCCACCCATACCTTCCTCACATCCCTTTTCCTCTCCTCTTCACAATCTATATATTTTACGCCGTGTCTAAGGTGGAGCCGCCATGCCGATGGACTGCCAGGCCACCAGGCGGGAGGGGTGGTCCCAAATGGCGGCGCCTGGCTCTGCCGGGCCTGCAAGCACCTCTTGCAGTGCAGGCAACTGTGAGAGGTGGTGAGCTATTGCGTCCCGTGTAAAAAAGAGGGTCACCATGCCCAATGATGAAGATAAACCCCCCCCCAACCCCTAACTTCCCCTGAAACAGCGACAGAGCCACTCTCGGGCAGCTCCAGCAAAAAATGGAGGTCCCCCCCCCCCCTGTGCTTGCTCAGGGGACCCTCCATATTTCTCTACCTGGAGAGGAGGCTTACTCCTCTCCTTCGCCTACGGGTGCAGGGGACTCCCCCTCACCCCCTTCTCTGGAGGTACTTTCAGGCACCTCCCTTTTTCCAGCGGCAGTCCCCTCTTTTCTTTCCAAGGGGACTGCCAAGAAAGCCAGCAGGCAGCCCTTAGCCAGCCCCTCCCTATCAAAGCGGCTTGGTAAGGCAAACCCCCTTAGGGGGGAGAGGGAAGCCAGGCCTCTTCGTTCACTTCCCTCAAAAGACCTGCTGGCAAGAATATTAAACCTTCTGGGGTCAAGGCCTGTGCCTCCACACAAAAGACTCATGATGCTGCCAAGGGGACCTGCGATGTCCTGGGAGGGGATGGCCAACTGGAGGCCCCTCCTGTGATAGACATGGTCCTTGAGGAAAACCAGCCTCAGACGGTAGGGCCTTCCATGGGGGGGAATCCGGGCATGGTGCCAAGCACCGAATCCGCCCCTATGCAAGGTCCTCCTCAAACGGCTGGGGATTCTGAGGCAGTACAAGGAGGGGGGGGGGGATCTCGTCCGGATGATGCCCCTGCGACCACTAGGACCTTTTCCATTTCAGAGAAGGACATAGCTGAGGCCGGTACATCTGGCCTAGGGGCTTCTACCGGCGGACTTCGACGCGGAGGACTTCTGCCGCGTCTTGGCACGGTTGCCGAGGCCCTACATGGCTGAGGCCGGTACATTTGGCCTAGGGGCTTCTACCCGCTGACTTCGACGCGGGGAACTTCCGCCGCGTCTTGGCACAGTTGCCGAGGCCCTATCTCTTGCTTGGAGATCTGAGCGGCAGGCATCCTCTCTGGGGAGATTACTCCATAAATCCCAGGGGACAAGTCCTTGCCGATCTGATCGAAGAGCTTGAGATGGGTGTCCTAAACGTGGATGAGTTTACGCATCACTGTCCGAGAACCGCTTCATTTTCTTGCCTTTACCTATCTTTGTGCTCTTCGGATGCACAGCCTGATTTTGATTGGGGGGGTGGTCGATGACCTCCATGGTAGTGATCACTTTCCCATTCAAATATCATTTTCAGGGCAACTGCCGCCTGAGAGACCACCTCGGTGCTGCTTGGCGCGGGCGCGGTGGCCTGCATTTCAGGAAATGACTGAATTCTCTATCTCAGTCGATGAGTTTAGGTCGGTAGATGAGGCCGTTGAGTTCTTCTCCGGCAACCTCATCGCCGTGGGCCTGACTACTATTCCTAGGACGTGTGGCCGTTTTGCACGCCGACCACTCCCATGGTGGTCGGCCGAGTGTGAGACGGCCCTCAAACAGAAGCGTTATGCCTACATGCGCTATAAGCGCCGCCCGAACGATTTCACTGTCGGTGAATTTCGTCGGGCTAGGGCTAGGTTCCGGTATATTTCGAAGCACGCCCGCCGCTCTTCTTGGCGGGCACACGTGTCTTCACTTAACGGGAAGACCCCTTTAGCCGAGGTGTGGAAGCGAGTCAAAATGATTCGGGGCAAGTTCTCGCAGGACCCCCCTCCCGTTCTCCAGGAGAATGAGACCGCAATCGCGGAATCCTTAGCGACCGCTTTTTCCGCATTCTCTTGCCTTGATGCTGCTCCGCCAGCATTCAATGCACGTGGTAATGTCGCGGAAGGCCGCCGGCTGGACTTTACCTCCAGAGGCGGAGAACCATTCAAAGACAAGTTTACTGTGAGTGAGTTGCGTTCCGCTCTCGCTTCGTGCGCGGACACCGCCCATGGTCCGGACGATGTCCCGTACGCCATGCTTTGACACGCGGGTGAGCGAGGCATGGCCTTTCTGTTAGATTTGTTCAACAGAATCTGGGTGGAAGGTCTCCCAGACTCCTGGCGAATGGCTACTGTGCTCGCCTTTCGCAAACCGGGGAGAGATCACTCTACTCCGAGCGGTTTCCGCCCAATCTCTCTAACCTCTTGCGTGTGCAAGTTAATGGAGAAATTGGTAAATGTTAGATAAGCCTTTTTCCTGGACAGCGGAGGCCATCTGTCTTCCGCACAGTGCGGCTTCCGCAAGTTCCACTCCACGTCGGATGCTCTGCTCTGACTGGAAAATGCTGTCTGCGAGGCTTTCCTTCGTAGACAGCACTACGCCACGGTGTTTTTCGATCTGGAGAAGGCCTATGATACCGCATGGCGATACGGCATCATGGAGACTCTCCACACGATGGGGGCGAGGGGACGCCTCCCAATGTTTATATCTGAATTTTTGCGAGATCGTCGATTCCGCGTACGGGTGGGGGGAGCCCTCCGGCCCAAAGGAGCAGGAAGAGGGTGTCCTGCAGGGAAGTGTCCTCAGTGTCACAATTTGCCCTGAGCATCAACGGCATCACCTCGGTGCTGCCGGAAGATGTTCTCGCTACGCTCTACGTGGACGAACTTTCCATCTCTTTTGGCGCGGCCCAGATGCCAACTCTGGAGCGTCGACTCCAACAGGCATTGAACCGCGTCTCTCGCTATACCGAAGCGCACAGGTTTCGGTTTTCTTTGGCCAAGACTAAGGTTGTGCACCGCTGCCGCCATCCACGGCTTCACCCCGACCCAGATTTGTTTCTTAATGGGGTGCGCCTGGATGTGGTTGAGTCGCACCGTTTCCTTGGTCTTGTATTCGACCGACGTTCACCTGGCAGGCTCATATTCGCAGCCTTAGGGTCTCTTCTACCCGCGCCATGGACATTCTCCGTTCCGTGACGTTCAGCGCTTGGGGCGCTGATAGGGCTACTGCCTTACTTTTTTATCGATCCTTTGTTCGCTCGAAGCTCGACTACCGATGCGAGTTTTATGCATCCGCAGCCTAGCGTTTATTGCGGAAGGTGGATTCGATCCACCCCACTGGCCTTCGCCTGGCGACCGGTGCCTTCCGCACTTCCCCCATTGAGAGCCTGTTGGTCGATGCTGGGAAGATGCCACTCGCTCTGCGCCGCGTGCAGTGCATCACCCGCCTTTACGTGCGAGCCCGGCGCCTCCCTCAGTCGCCAACAGCTCTCACTGCTTCCGCAGCTGATCTCGATGGTGCCTATGCCGCCGAGAGACGCCAGTCATACCCTAAGCCCTTTGGGTTTAGGGCCAGGAAACTCCTTCGAGAGCTAGATATAGCTCTCGGGCCGGTGGCGCCCCTGGTTCTGCCCAGGACGCCACCCTGGAGGGTACCACATTTGGCTATTTGTCACCACGCCTCTACTCCCAAAGCTTGTACGGCGCCGGGAGTATTGCGTTCGACCTTTTTGGAGCACACATCGTGTCACGCTGGAACCGTGCCAGTGTATACGGATGGCTCAAAGTCCAAAGAGAGGGTCGGCTTCCACGCCGTATCTTCTCTGTTTGAAGTCAACGGGGCTCTACCAGGCGCTGCGTCTGTCTTAACGCCCGAGCTGGTGGCAATACACCACTCGATACCGGAGATTACGCGACGTGCCCGGTTCGGAGACCGGATTGTAATCTATAGCGACTCACAAATCGCCGTGAGTGCTCTCGGGGCATTGGAATCTCCGCATCCCCTGGTTCGCGATATCCGTGACGCCACGGTTTTGGCGAGCCGGGCAGATGTCGATATTATCCGCGATGACTCTGCGCCCGGACCAGCGTTCCGCTCTTCCTCACCCCGACTACATGGCAGGAATACAGGCAGCTCTTCGGACTGCTTGACAAAGAACATGGGAGACGGTCGAAGGGAACTTAAAGTTGCGTGCCATTGCGCCGCGACTGTTCCCATCGACCTATCCCCCAATGCCGCGACGGCTGCAGGTCGCTTCTGTCGTCTCCGAATCGGACACACTCGTGTGACGCATCGCTATTTGATGGAGCGCTCGCCTGCGCCGTATTGCGACGACTGCGTTAGTCCCCGAACTGTTCGGCACATTCTTGTCGAATGTCCCAGTCTGGTTGATCTTTGCGCACGTTACCTGTTCCGGTACCGGGATGGGTGGGCTCGCTACCGCCTGTCCTTTGTACTCGGGACGAGTGCGTGCACGTGGACTTGTTGACTTTTGGGGGGAGGCCGGCCTTCTCCCTTTCATTTAACCAGGTTTAATTGTTGTGTTTGTTATTGTTGTTTCCTGTTCAAATTTTTTAAAGTAGCCTAGAACTAGGCTGTTTGTTTATGGCGACTTATGCCTAAGTCGGCAGTCGCCAAATAGCTCCTTAAAAAAAAAAAAAAATCAGCAAAAGCCCCAAGAAACGACCTTGACCTTTACAAAGCCCTCGCTAAAGAGATGACCAAGGTGATCAGAGAGTCAGGGCTGAAAGCGTTGGGACATCACGTGGTACCTGTCAGAAGTGACAGGTGGTCTTGCCCTTTTTGACGAGCTGTCCCTGGAGGAGAAGCGGAATGTTGTTGCCAACCTCCGAAGCATCAAGGCATCAGAGAAACCTACACCCAAGGTTCATGTTGAGGAGGCTGACTTCAACAAGATCGTTGCCTCCTTCACGAAAAACACTGATAAATTCCTGGATCTGCTGGAAATCGACAAAGGGTTCCTTTATATTGATCCTGCCTTGTGGGGGGGGGGGGCAAATCCCATAAACCAGGCCAGGGCAAGGCGAGTAGGCAATGCCTCTTGCAAGTTGTCAAAGAGCACTGGAAAATATATCCGATGGCCAAGAAAGGAAGCCTGACGAAGTTGAAACACTGATTTGTGTAATATGAAGTAATTTCTCCCATCTATGAAGAAAAGTATGGTGACGGCGTGACATGAAGATATTGTCCAATCAAAAAGAAATTTCTCATTTTGTTTCTGTTGGAAAAGCAAAAGAATAAAGAGTTCCGCATTAACATCATTTCATTTTGAAATTCCACCCCTATTGATGTGATGCACCCTATTGATCACTTTATGAAACTTCACTTCAAGATTTTTCTGCCAGAAATGACCTCATTAGTCTTTCTATTTTTTAATGTGAATATTAAGCATTTGGTTGTTCTTGGAACCTTTAAATACACCCTATTTCTCTATGTTCATTTTCTGTGGGCGGAGGATGTGTTATATCATTTTTTCCTTGCATTCTTTCCCATTCATAGATAACCCGCCCTTCCCAATGAGTGGACTGGGAGGACCAGATACATCATTTTAAACCCCATGCAGGTTCATGTCCAGCTTTTCCATACAGTACAATCCCAAAAGATAAGAACACTTTCATTTTGTATCACAAGATCTTACATAACTTTTGCCTGAGAAAATCCAAGATTTCAAAAATTGTGGTACAGTAAACTACAGCTATAAATTATGCATAAGTAAAGGTTATGCAAATTTGACTAGAATCTAGCTAAAATTTAGCAAGCTTGGCTCTTGGGCTGGAATTAGATTAAGTACTCATTCTTTTATTTCACTTCTACTTATACTTCACCACTGAGTATTTTACAGGATGTTAATGGCTATATATTCATCCACTTTCATTTAAATTAGACATAGCTAATTAATTAATTCTATAATAGTAATTTCAAAATGGCTTCTGATAGAAATTTCACCAGTCATTTTTTTCAAACTTTGAGTTCTTAACACTATTAAAGTTTCATACAAATTTAATTTCCTTTTATTTTATTAGGATTGGATTTGGGCTGTGAATTCGCTTTCACCATCACCAACAGACAGCTGTGCACTCTATCAAAATCTTGCAACAGTTGCTGTACTACCTCTGAAAAGCTCACGCCACAACACTCCTTCAAGGTCACATTCTTTGACAAAACTTGTTCGAACGCATACAGTAGGAGAAGATGAATATGTTGTGGTAAGTAAAAACTTGGCTGAATAATTTGAGAGGCATGAAGTATTTATATTACTGAGCCAAGAATTATGTAAACTGTTGCTATCTATGTGATATGAACCAAATAGTCTGGAACCAATAGCGAAAACCTCAGTAACTGCTCTGAGAATGTTTGGATAAAGAACACAGCTATGTAAGTTTTTTTTTAATGTCTCAGGAGTTGACTGCCATTTGATGGGGAGGGGGTCCCAACCAGTGAACTTGCAAAAATACAATTACAAGGCAGTTAAAATTTTCAATGTTAAGTGTTGGTCTTTATTAGAATGTGCTCTTTGGGAGTTTTGAATAACCTTTCTAGTTCCAGCATTTAGAATTGGGGAGTACTGTTTATACAGGGTGCCCCACTGCTGGGATGACCATGTGTAGATTGCTACTCCTGCTCAATGGGGCTTGCCTGAATGTTGTAGAGCTGCAGTGTTTCCTTGGTTTTGTTTCGATTGGTGCCTCACCTGGGAGGCCCATATTCACAGTCTTAGGGTCTCTTGTTTTGTGCCATGGACATTCTTCATTCTGTGATGTTTAGTACTTAGTGTGCTGATAAGGATATCACCTTAATTTTTTACCACTTTTGTTAATTCCAAACTTAGAGTATGGATCTTTTACGCATTTGCATCCAAGTGTAAATTGGACTAGGTGGATTCACTCCACCACACTGGTCTCTGTTTGGCTACTGATGTTTTCCACACATCCCCTATAGAGAGCCACCTTGTTCATATTGGGGAGATGCTGCCCACTCTGCACAGTGGATTATAGACTTCTATGAGTGAGAGCAGCATCTCCCTCAGTCACCAATGGCTCTCATTTCATGCAGCTGATCTTGGTGTCTATACGGCTGTGAGACCAATCATACAGTAAGCCTTTCTGGTTTAGGGCAAGGTAACTCCTTTAACACCCCAATTCAACTCCTGTGCTGGTGGTGCCTCTGTTTCTTTCCAGGATGCTACCCTGGAGGTGACCATATCTGAATATTTGTTGCTTTGCCTCTGCTTTCAAAGCTTTTACAGCACTTGGAGTATTGTGTTGAAACTTTTTGAATCACATGCCTTGTCATCCAAATCCAAAGTGGGTTCAGCTTTCATGCATTTTGCCCCTTGTTTGAAGCCAACAAGGGCTATTCTGAGTGTCTTCATGGCTGAGCTGGTTGCAACGCACCATTCAGTACGGGAGATTGTGCACCATGACTGGTTCAGAGACCTGACTGTGGTTCATAGGACTCACAGAACACAGTGCCATAGAAGCATTGGAATTTCCACACCCTTGTTTGCATTGTGATGCTATGGCTGTTGCATGCTGGGAAGATCTAATGTGTATTCTCCTGAGTTAATGGACATGCAGAGAATGTGGGAAAAGAGTACGATGATGAAGACACCAAACACTGCAAGGACTGGACAAATGCTTTGATCTTCCTCACTTTTGACTACACGGCAGGAATTGGGTCAACCCTTTGGGATGCATGGAAAAGATGAGGGTAGATGGCAGACAAGAATTTGAATGTGTTTTTGACTGCCTGCTTACTTCTGCTTCACACAGTATAATAAATATCAAACAAAAACTATTTTATGTACTTTAAGCCCAGCTTATATAAAATTTGTACAAATGAAGATGGTGAAGGTGCAAAGTTGGGTAGGATTGTCTTAGCTCCCTCTCACTCAAGCTTAGAAGTTATAGGAATGTCATCCCTCCCCCAAGTAGGCTCCTTTTGGTTACTTTATGTATTTTGCACCCATTTTCACTTCACTTCCCCACCCTTAAAATAATTAGCCTTCTGATGGGGAATATCTTGAAAAATTCTCACTATGTTTACTGTTTTGATAACACTTAATAATGATGCCAATTAAAATAGGCCCTGATTTATTTGTCAGAATTACTTAAAGAAGTAAGAAACACCAGGAGGGTAAATGCTTCAAGGTGGCATTGGTCACTTGCCTATTTTTCAAAAGGGATGTTGAAAATTGATCTTCATATTAATTTTGCACACAAGTTTGCAATTCTTCATGAATTCCTCCCTTCATTAGCAACCATTAATAATTTAAATGTTCTTGTATTCTTTTGTGTCATCTTAGATTACTAATTTTAAATTCAGTGTAATGTATCAGTTGACCAGATGGGCCAAGATTTTCCTATTCTAGAATCAAAGGCATTGTTGGCCATGTTGTCCAATGCTCGAGATATTTTTCATTTTGTAATTCTAAATTATTGATTATTGTTCATTATGGATTAAAACAATGTTTTTCATTTATTAACATAATTGCTCCCCAGGAGCAGATGACCTCTGCTCTCCCCAACTGCTGGGGAAATTAAGGGAGAAAGCCTTTGAACCGACAGCATGCACTGTAGGCACCAGTATCGTTACCACACTTAAGTGGGCCCCCGCCTTCTGTGAGACTGTCCTGGGGACCAGGTTAAAGGGGAGGGAGGCTGTTGCATCCTGTGGGAAATACTGTCACACCCAATGTTCATGTTTATTTTTCTTATTATTATTACAATATTTTCCCTTTCTTCTTGTAAAGCTTGTGTGTGAGAGAACAAACCTCTTTGCCAGTGTTTGTGCTGTAGCAAGAGCTTATCCTTCGTACTCTAGGAAGACATCTTTAAGTTTATCACTAAATTATTGTGTGACAATTGAAGTTTTACTCACTGATAGTAACTCTTTTATTAGCAAGGAAGAATTAAAGGTAAGGTTGAAGCACTTTTATATTTCACGCTTAATTTTATCTATTCTTGTATTATGATGAAATCTCAAGGAGATAAAGTGAAGATTCTATTTATCATGATGTAACTAAAGTTTATTAGGAGAATGTGACTGTGACCCCTTTTGCTTAATCTCTGGTTAAGGTTAACTATTTTGGCATTAATGTTTTTCCTTGCAGGCATTAACAGAAGCTTGTGAAGGTATCCGCTTAGCTGCTCATATTGTCGATTCTCCAGCCAATGAAATGCATACTGACACCTTTATTGAGGTTCGTTCAAAACCTCTGATTGGTCATTATTACTGATTTAATGTTTTTTGATAGGCCAAGCTTTCTATTCTATTTAGTATTGATTACAAATTTTATACTTGATGCAAACTGATCTTGATTATTACACTATTTTCTCAGGTTGGTTTGAAGTCGAGAATCGCTTGATAAGTTGAGCTGATCTATCTTTGTCCAATTTTCCAGATTTCTTACTAATCCATTTATTTGTTATATTCTTTCATATAATGGGAAGTATTTCATGAGTCTTAATTTTCTTTAGATGTACTTTTAATACTTTAAGTAGTTGTCTACTATTTTTTTTTATATAGATATGATTATCCTATAGAATTTCATTCCTAAAAATGAGAACCTAGTCCCAGAGAGGGATTGAAGGATTAAAAATTTATAAATAGATCCACACTTGTATTTAAGTTTTACAACGGTTGCTAATGCCTTAAGGGCTTCAGGTAATGTTTTGCTGACTCCAAGTTGGATACACTTGGTAGATACGTGAGGCTCCATTTAATAAAATGCTCCCATGAACCTTACTGATGATTGCTTTCCCCATTGACTGTTTGGCACATTCTCATTCATTGTTCCAGTCTGGGGGAATTTTGTGCATGTTACCACTTGTTGCTACCACTTGTCCCTCGTACTTGGGATTGGTTCATGCACATATGAATGTAGAGTGATTGAGTTTCTGGTGGAGGAGGCAGGCCTCCTTCAAACTCCCAAGCTAATTGGGCTTTTGTTTGCATGTTCAGGCCCCTGAAGGAGTAGGTCTCCTTCTGGTGTGTGCAATTTTTCTTCATTAGGCTTTGTTGGGTTTTGCTGTGATTTTAGGTTTGTCAGTTTGGAGGTGGGTTTTTTTTATTGTTTGTCTTTTTATTTATCTATTCAGTGTAACCTAAAAATAGGCTTATTCTGGCACCTCTGCCCTTGCTCCCAGCCACTAGGGTTGGTCCTAAAATTAAAAAAAATATTGCTTTGTCAGCTTGCTCTTATATAGTGATAAGTTTTACAGCTTTTTAGGCTTTACTAAATGTAGTAGATTACTTTTATCTTTATTTTAGCTTGTGATTATTTTTATTCCATTTACAGACTGTTTTTTTTCATTTTCTATTTTTATCTCTGGTTGTTTGATCAGGACTCGGAGACCAGAGTCAATGAGACCAGGCAGTTTTAGAAGAGCTATTATTAACATTTTTAGTGGAGCCTAGACCAGTAAAATTCTACTGGTTCTGGCTCTTAATTGTAATAATCATAATATATGTTATTAGTTATTTTGTACAAATAAACATCACAAAATTTATTCCACATTGCCATCTTGACTAACTTCAAATGATATGTATATTGTGCAAGTTTATGAATAAATCATTAAATAGACTTGACATAATATTGATCCAAATGTTAAAAACCCTGGTTAAACATTTTTTAAAGTCAAGATGTCTACCTTATTTTCCCTAGTAAAAAAGATGAAGTCATCTGTAATTAAAAAAAAGCAGATGGTAAGACATCTAATTTAAAGCCATAGTTGAATTTGTTTGAGTCAGGCAATCTTGAAAAAGGAGGCTTGGAGCAAAATAGTTGATAATAATTGGTGTATTGGAACTTGGTATATAAAAAAGCAGTTATCTTTCGTCATTGTTCATGCAGGAAATAAAGAAAGTTGGCAACAAATTGGGATTGATACCTACCATCATAAGAGGAAAAGAATTGGCTCAAAAAGGATTTGGAGGAATCTATGGTGTTGGAAAGGCTGCCCTCAATCCGCCGGCCCTGGTTGTATTGTCTCACCAACCTCAAGGAGCCACAGAGAATATTGCTTGGGTGGGAAAAGGCATCATCTTTGATACTGGTGGCCTCAGCATGAAGACCAAGGTCAGTTAAACTGCATATGTGTGTATAGTATTTCCCTTCTCGTTATTTTTTCCTTCATTATTTGCACCTGGCTAAGATCCATCCTCTGATCCATGATGAATTTTGCTGCCTGGACAGGTTTCTCCAGAGTTCCAGCACTGTTTATCTGTGGGTTTTCTCTTAATTGTGCGTGTGTTTGTATTTAATGGTGGTACAGATGAAGCAGATAGCGACCCTAAGGTTCTGAATGGTTGGAAAGTCATTGGAGCATTTAGTGGTAGTGAATGGTAAGGGTTTGAGTGTGGAATGTGCCAGGAAGCTTCATGAGAGTATGCTGGTGCCAACGTTGGTGTATGGGAGTGAAACTATGATGAGCAAAGAAAGATCTGAACTGAGAGCAGTAGTAATAGACAATTTGAGAGTGATGCAGAGTGTGCGAAAGGTAGGTAGAGTGATGAATGACTGGGTGATAGATGTTTAATGTGAAGGTTCTTACTGATTGTTCTGAAGTGGTACGGGCGTACAAGGAGAATGAGTGGAAATAAACCTGTAAAGAGGATATATGAGAGTGTGAGGCCCGTGAAAAGGGTTGAAAGAGTGCATAAAAGGGGAGTTGATTATGTAAATGAGTGTCTCAAATAGAGAGAGAGAGAGAGAGGGACAAATGTGGAGGAAGTGGATGATATTGTGTATATGTGCATGGTGGTGGTTTTTGAGGGCGCCTTCTACCAAGGGATGAACCCTGACACAAAATGC
Source organism: Ceratothoa steindachneri (assembly GCA_963969495.1). Classification (NCBI taxonomy): domain Eukaryota; kingdom Metazoa; phylum Arthropoda; class Malacostraca; order Isopoda; family Cymothoidae; genus Ceratothoa; species Ceratothoa steindachneri. The sequence continues at coordinate 165,868,260 of OZ018322.1, read as the reverse complement.
TACCGCACATATCACCCTATCGCTTTGAATAGCCAATTTGGTGTAGAAAAATTTATGGTGCCCTTGTGCTTAATAGAGTTTAAAGGGGGGAAAAGGTGTTTTTTAGTGGTGTTGAAGTGCTCAAATCCCACTGTGTGAAACAGATTGAAGCCATGAAATTCATTTTATAAGTTAATCAAATAATCATTCCCGCTCCTATCATGTATCAATGGATGGACTCTTTAGATCTTTGGCAGGCCTAACAGGGAGGATAATGATGATTTCCCAATCTCTCTACCTCCTTTACCTTTGTTATCCTATGGCATTGACAGATGGCAACCTACTGTCAAAATGTCAATATTGTTGAGGTAAATATGATAATTAACTGAAATGATTATTCATTTATAAATTGTAATGTTTTTACAGACAACAATGCCTGGTATGAAGAGAGATTGTGGTGGTGCCGCAGCTATACTTGGAGCATTTTATTCTGCTGTTAGCACTGGATTTTCGCAAAATCTTCATGCTGTCTTCTGTTTAGCTGAAAATGCTGTGGGTCCAAATGCAACCAAGCCTGATGACATACATACCCTCTATTCTGGAAGGTAGTTTCCCCTAGGTTGGAGCTAGATTTACTGAAATAGCATTTTCAAACACTCAGAAAATGTGGTTGAGTATTTGTGATCAATAAGTGTACAATACCTTTAAATTTAGCCGTTATTTGAGCTTATTATAAATTATTTTGGAATTTATTATTAAGAATAAAGCTTAACTTTGTTCGTATTTCTAGTTATACAGTTTTACTTTTATTAATATGTTTATATCTTGTTTCTCTGTGGTGGATCATTAAAAATCGTACTGTACAGTCAGTTTCGTATAATTAAATAGGCCATTAAATGTGACCAGTTGCATGTTAGAAATTGGGAGGGACTATGAATCTAGAATCCACTCAGCTGGATCAGTCTGCAATATTTTCAAGTCATGACCTGCATTGATGCCCTTACTTCTGTAAATGAGCACCTAGTTAACCATGTATAAAAATGAATTGCAGCATTTTTTTTCACAGCACATTTAAAGGGTGAGCAGAAAATATGGGAGAGTCTGGAGAAGGCACTTTGCTCGATCAGAATGGTGTGGTCTTCAGTAAATTGCTGAATGAGCCTCACATCGATTAACAGGCCAAAGGTTTTGGTGCCCTTTTGAAAATTTGATTAATTTGTATTATTCTAGAACTGTAGAAATCAATAATACTGACGCAGAAGGAAGACTCGTTTTAGGTGACGGGGTTGTTTATGCTGCTAAGGACCTTCATTGCTCAATAATACTTGATATGGCTACGTTAACCGGTACACAAGGAATTTCAACAGGTATGGAAATATATGTTGAATAAATATAATATTTAAAAGAAATTTGTAAAATGGTAGGTATATTAACCTGCAAGGGTGTTGTACCCTGTTAAACTTGGTATATGGAAGAGCTGCACATCCTCCCGGCCTGAGTGTAAATTAGGGAAGCCCCCACCAATGGGTTGACTTGAACTCCCTGATTGGGCCTGGGAAAGTTATCATCCTTCTTATGATTATCTATTACTATTATTTAGGAGTGTTATTTATTATTTTTTATTAGTAGCAGTAGTATTTATTATTAGTATTATGTATTATTTTGTTTATTATCTATTATCCATTTTAAAATTAAAAAAAAAAAAAAGCTGAAATATAATTTTGGTAACTATGCCCTTCCAGGCATTCACCAAATGAGCCCTATAAAAAAAAATAAAAGTATATAAAATAATCAGAAGCATATTTTCGACATGTTGGGATTTCATATCTGGAGCCTTAGATCTATCTCCCTGCAATATTTTGAAACTAGATAGATTGGTGATATCTTGTGATGAGATGTTTCAAAGCCTATTTAAAACTAGGTCCCCAACCATTTTTAGATCTATCTCCCTACAATATTTTGAAACTAGATAGATTGGCGATATCTTGGGATGAGATGTTTCAAAGCCTATTTAAAACTAGGTCCCCACCCATTTACCCAATTCACTACATACGCATATGAACAAGTTTTTTTTGTACGAGTTTTGATTCTCATTGTTTTGAATTCATTATTCCCACTACTACTCATGTTCTTGTATATTTTTTGTATCTATGGTGATGTTATCATACTTTTAGCATAAGCTTTGTGAAACCCACCATTCGTATACTATTCTCCTCGTCTTTGCTTTTAGGGAAATACCATGCTGCACTTCTGACGAACGATGGCCATTGGGAAGAGCTGGCGTTAGCTGCTGGTCGAGTTTCTGGTGATTTGGTGCACCCGCTCCCTTACACACCAGAGCTTCACTTCTCTGAATTCGCTTCATCAGTCGCTGACATGAAGAACTCTGTGGTTGTAAGTCATCAGTTCTTTATAAGTATTTGGGGTCTTTAAAAAGGCCGGGAAATTAATTATACAGTGTCCAGGCAATGGCTTCGGCACTCCCCCATATGGGGGGAGCTTGCGCTTTTCATCTAAGATTAAAATTTAAAATCTAAAAAAAAAACAGCCATGGTTAAATTTTTTGAACGCCAATTATAATAATTTTAAAAAGGAACTAAACTAAATTTCATCCCCTTTCAAAATATCACGTTGCTAAAATATAGATTTATAGAAGATATATAAATTTTCTGAACTTCACCATTTGTAATTCTTTGGGTTTTAAAAAATTAACAAAATTTTGATACTTATATTTATTTCTGAACTTCATCATTTTGTTTTTTGATATTATAAAAAATTATTAGAAATAACTTTGATAAAAATCATAAGTCATAACCAAACTAAGATGAAATTATTATTCAAATACTAAAAAAATCCCATTCTTAAATTATAGAGTTAGTGATGATGATGACCTTTTAAGTTGAGTGAAACTTGTTTGAAAGTGGTGTGTTGTAAGTCTGGTTTTAATATAAACTATACTTAGAACAAGATGAATTAGCTCTTTCATTTTGGACCTCGTATTCCAAAAGTGTTTCAAAGTTGGTGTGTGATACAGAAGTCGTGATGGGCTTGTGTGAAGGCACTATGATTATGTAACAGGAGGCTAGTTAGTTGGCCGAGTTGGTGAGAAGGCTAGTTACAAAGGTTCAGATATATATAGAAAAGTGGGAATTCTTGGTGTTTGCAAAGGAGAGTATGGAAATTAACATAAAAATGAGGTGTAGTATGGCCCCTAAGAGGGTTCAATTTTATATTTTGAATAGGTGCACTCTTTGTCTTAACTTTTTCCTAGTTATATAAAACGCCCTTCCAACCCCAAACTTCAAGACTTAAAGACTTCTCCATCTACCACTTTCTCACAAACAGGTTGACATGCTTCACTACCCCCACCTCCCACCCATTTATTAAGCAAAGGGCCACCTCTCAGTTTTTCCATGTATTATGTGTGCTGTAGCATCTCGTCAGGTCAGGGTTTCTCTGGAGAGAAGACCACAAGCACTTCTCACAAACCCCCTCCATGCAGTGATTAAATAATTATACCAAATATTGGATTACTATATGAAATGTCAATCTTGGCAATCTTCAACACTACTCCCCTCTACTCCCATTCCCTATTAAGCATAAAGTCAACCATTTTTTTTTGCACCGAATTGGTCCTTCATAACAATGGGATGCTATGTGCTGTAGCATCTCGTCCAACTGGTTGATCCTTGGGTTGAAGGCCCCTAGCATGGCCCCTCATGAACCTCCTCCATTCACAACTATCATACACAACTTCATCCACTTCCTCAGAGCATGAAGAACCCCAACAACAACGCAGTCATTCTTCACTATCCCCTTTTCGCACACCAAGCATAAAGTTGTGCATCTGTAATGCACTCACTCAAGATCTTTTTCTTTCTCCTTCCATACATAGTCTCACTCCTATTCACAAATGTTGGCGCCAATATACTCTCATGCAGCTTTATAGTGCTCTCATTGCATCCGCGGCAATCTCGACGGTGCCTCTGCTAACAAGAGAGGCCAATCATGCCCTAAGCCCTTCGGGTTTAGGTCTAGGAAACTCCTTGGAGACCTCGATGTCTCAGGTCTCGCCACGCCTCTGCTCCCAAAGCTTCTACAGCGTTGGGTGTATTGCGTTCACCTTTTTTGTAGCACACTTTGTCAAGCTGGAACCGTGTCAGTGTTCACTGATGGCTCCAAGTCCTAAAAAGGAGTCAGATTCCACGCCATATCCCCTTGTTTGAATTCATCAGGGCTCCTCCTCCGGCCGGTGCTCACACGACTGCTGGGACCTTCACCATCTCGGTGAAGGACCTTGCAGAGGCCGGCCCATCTGGCCTGGCAGCTCGTGCTGGGAGAGGGAAGAAGCGGGTCCATTCCCCGCCCTCTCCTAAAAAGAAAAATACTAATAAAAAAAAGACCAAAAAGACTCGGAGCTCTTCTCCCTCCACGGGGGCCGCGGGGACGGACGAGGCCGCTAACATCCTCGAACGCGACCAAGCCAAGATCGGCACGTCCGGCCCCGGTGCCCGCCTGGGCGGGGAATCGAAAAATAAGATCAAAAGTTTTTGAGACCGCTGGCTTCAAACGCTTCTTAGTTATTCGCTCCACTGATGGCAGCATGTTGTCCAAAGGCAACATGATCCATCAGAGTAGATCATTAGCTGGTATAATTGGTAGAGATCCGAAAGTGACCCGTTTCTCGGACGGGAGCCTTCTGGCCAAGCCGGCGGATCCCTCCGAGGCGGCCAAGATAAGTGCTCTTCGGACACTTGATGGCACCCAGGTGAGTGTGACCCCGCGCTCTACCATGAATTTTGTGAAAGGAGTAGTTTATGCGAGAGAACTCGTGGACTACTCCATATAAGATATCACTCTATTGCTGGCCGACCACGGGGCAGTCAAGGTCGAACGTGTGATGAGAAAACAGGGAGGGGCCTCGAGACCCACCCCTACACTCTTCGTCACGTTCGACTGTGACAAACTCCTTGAGTCGGTGCGGGCCGGTTGGTACCGCTACCGCGTGAAGGCATTCGTGCCACTGCAGCGGAGGTGCTATTACTGTCACCGCTTCGGCCATACCAATCGCTCATATAGACGTGCAAAGTCAGGGTCACCCGAAGTCTGTGTAAATTGCTCCAAGGCAGCACACGATATGTCCAAATAGTGTGTCAATTGCGGAGAGCCGCACCCCGCTTCTTGGAAGCAATGTGGTGCATATTTCCTTGAGAAAGAAATCCTGGCCGTTCAGGCCCAGGATCAACTTTGATTCCGCGAGGCTTAGGACTTGGTCCTGGCGCGCCCGGCTCTGCCTGGGACGTCTTATGCCTCAATGGTTAGAAAGACACCCTCTGCTCCTGGCCCATCCAGGCCAATGAGCACGGTTGTTTCCGCACCCATTCGGAGCTTTTCTGCGGGTTCTGTTCAACCCGGGCGCTCCCCTGGTAAAGCTGGCGGCACAAAGGTTTCACACCCAGCCCCGGGTAAAAACAGGGCTCCCCTCCCTTCCCCCAGCGTGACTGTTTCCCTTAAGGCGAAACGGCCACGCGCCTCCACCGAGTCGTTAGACTCAGAGGAGGCAACACCCCTGAAGTCGGTCGCTAGGCCATCTTCCGGGGTTCCTAAAGCTGTTCCCCAAAAGGAGGACAGCAAGAAAAAAGCTTCGGCTCCTTCGCCCACGCCTAGTGGTGGGCTGGGTGGCTCGGAGAAGGTTGATCCTCGAAAAGAGGGCCGCCCGCCTAAGGTTTCGAGGCGGAGGGAGGAAAAGACTCGCATGGCGAGCCCAACCTCCCCCAATAAGTCCTCGAAGGCGACAACGCATTGTCTGGCCAACAACGCCCTGGTTTCTGCCTCCGGGAAGCGTACGGCCATTCCCATGAGGGTCTTCTGTTCGAAGAGGGCCCCCGCGTCTCCTCCGAGCTAGGCCTGGAGGGCATATTCCTTCAATGGAATTGCCGTGGACTCCGGACCAACTGGGAGGAGCTGCGGAGGCTCGTCTCGTCCCGTTCCCAGTTCGCTATTTTTCTGCAGGAGACCATGCTTGGCGCGGGCCCCTGCGACCCCACCATCACTAGATGGGGGATGCGCGGTTTACACCCGGCATGATGTCTCCGTTTTTCTTTTCACTTTAGATGCCTTTTTTCAGGCAGTGGCTGTGCAGCTTCACCTGGATAGGAGGTATACTGTTATTTCTGCGTATATTCCACCGTCAGCTGACTTCGACGCGGGAGACTTCCGCCGCGTCGTGGCACGGTTGCCGAGGCCTTTTTTCGTACTTGGAGGTCTGAACGGCAGACATCCTCTCTGGGGAGACTACTCAATAAATCCCAGGGGACAAGTCCTTGCCGATCTGATCGAAGAGCTTGAGATAGGTGTCCTAAATGTGGATGAGTTTACGTATCACTGCCTGAGAAATGCTTCATTTTCTTGCCTTGATCTATCTATGTGCTCTCCGGATGCACAGCCTGATTTTGATTGGGGGGTGGTCGATCACCTCCATGGTAGTGATCACTTTCTCATTCAAATATCATTTTCTGGGCCGCTGCCGCCTGAGAGCCCACCTTGGTGGTGATGGCGCGGGCGCGTTGACCTGCATTTCAGGAAATGACTGAATTCTCTATCTCAGTCGAGTAGTTTAGGTCGGTAGATGTGGCCGTTGAGTTCTTCTCCGGTAACCACATTGCCACGAGCCTGACTACTATTCCCAATACGTCTGGCCGTTTTGCACGCTGACCACTCCCTTGGTTGTGGGCCGAGTGTGAGACGGCCCTCAAACAGAAGGGTTATGCCATAAACGCTATAAGTGCCGCCCGAACGATTTCACCGTCAGTAAATTTCGTCGGGCTAAGGCTAGGTTCCGGTATATTTCGAAGCACGCCCGCCGCTCGCCTTGGCGGGCATACGTGTTTTCACTTAACGGCAAGACCCCTCTAGCAGAGGATTCGGGGTAAGTTCTCGCAGGAACCCCCTCCAATTCTCCAGGAGAACGTGACCGCAATCTCGGACCCCGCGTCCGTGGCGGAATCCTTCGCGACCGCTCTCTCCGCATTCTCTAGCCGGGATGATGCTCCGCCATCATTCAATGCACGTCGTCATTTCGCGGAAGGCCGCTGACTGGACTTTACCTCCAAGGCGGAGAACCTTTCAACGACAGGTTTACTGTGACTGAGTATAGTTGAGTTCCGCTCTTGTTTCGTGCGCGGACACCGCCCATGGTACGCACCATGTCCCGTACGCCATGCTTCGACACCTGAGTGAGCGAGGCATGGCCTTTCTGCTAGATTTGTTCAACAGGATCTGGGTAGAGTGTAACTTCCCCAACTATTGGCGAATCACTACTGGGGAGAGATCATTCTACCCCGGCTGGTTTCCGCCCAATTTCTCTAACCTCCTGCGTGTGCAAGTTGATGGAGAAATTGGTAAATGTTAGATTAGCCTTTTTTTCTAGACAGCGGAGGCCATTTGTGTTCTGCGCAGTGCGGCTTCCGCAGCTCCATTCCACGTCTGATGCTCTGCTCCGACTGGAAAATGCTGTCTGCCAAGCCTTCTTTCGTAGACAGCACTTCGCCACGGTGTTTTTCGATTTGGAAAAGGCCTATGATACCGCATGGCGATACGTTATCATGGAGACCCTCCCCACGATTTGGTCGAGGGGACGCATCCCGGTCTTTATATTTGAATTTTTGTGAGATCCCCGATTCCGCGTACGGATGGGGGGAGTCCTCTCCTGCCTAATGGAGCAGGGAAGGGTCCTCAGCGTTACACTCTTTGCCTTGAGCATCAACGGCATTACCTCGGTGCTGCCAAAGATGTTCTTGCTACGCTCTACGTGGACGACCATTCCATCTCTTTTAGCGCGGCCCAGATGCCAACTCTGGAGCGTCGACTCCAACAAGCATTGAACCGCGTCTCTTGCTATGGCGAAGCGCACATGTTTCGGTTTTCTTTGGCCAAGACTAAGGTGGTGCACTTCTGCCGCCATCCACGGCTCCACTCCGACCCAGATTTTTTTCTTAATGGGGGTGCGCCTGGATGTGGTTGAGTCGCACCGTTTCCTTGGTCTTGTATTCGACCGACGCCTCACCTGGGAGGCTCATATTCGCAGCCTTAGGGTCTGTTGTACCCGCGCCATGGATATTCTCCGTTCCGTGACGTTCAGCACTTGGGGCGCATATAGGGTTACTGCCCTACTTTTTTATCGATCCTTTGTCGGTTCGTAGCTCGACTACGGATGCGAGTTTTATGCATCCGCAGCCGAGCGTTTATTGCGGAAAGTGGACTCAATCCACCACACCGGCCTTCGCTTGGCGACCGGTGCATTCCGCACTTCCCCTATTGAGAGCCTGCTTGTCGATGCTGTAGAGATGCCATTATCTATGCGCCGTGCACAGTGCATTACTCTCCTGTACGCACGAGCGCAGCCTCTTCGTTTGTCGCCAACGGCTCTCAAAGCATCTGCAGCTGATCTCTCGGCGAATCGCTACTGTGCTCGCCTTTCGCAAGCCGGGGAGAGATCACTCTACTCCGACCGGTTTCCGCCCAATCTCTCTAACCTCTTGCGTGTGCAAGTTGATGGAGAAATTGATAAATGTTAGATTAGCCTATTTCCTGGACAGCGGAGGCCATCTGTCTTCTGCACAGTGCGGCTTCCGTAAGTTCCACTCCACGTCGGATGCTCTGCTCCGACTGGAAAATGCCGTCTGCGAGGCTTTCCTTCGTAGACAGCACTACGCCACGGTGTTTTTTGATCTGGAGAAGGCCTATGATACCGCATGGCGATACGGTATCATGGAGACTCTCCACACGATGGGGGCGAGGGGACGCCTCCCAGTCTTTATATCTGAATTTTTGCGAGATCGTCGATTCCGCGTACGGGTGGGGGGAGCCCTCTCCGGCCCAAAGGAGCAGGAAGAGGGTGTCCCGCAGGGAAGTGTCTTCAGTCACACTCTTTGCCCTGAGCATCAACGGCATCACCTCGGTGCTGCCGGAAGATGTTCTCGCTACGCTCTACGTGGACGACCTTTCGATCTCTTTTGGCGCGGCCCAGAAAACCGAAACCTGTGCGTTTCGCTATGCCGAAACGCACAGGTTTCGGTTTTCTTTGGCCAAGACTAAGGTGGTGCACTTCTGCCGCCATCCACGGCTTCACCCCGACCCAGATTTGTTTCTTAATGGGATGCGCCTGGATGTGGTTGAGTCGCACCGTTTCCTTGGTCTTGTATTCGACCGACGCCTCACCTGGGAGGCTCATATTCGCAGCCTTAGGGTCTCTTGTACCCGCGCCATGGACATTCTCCGTTCCGTGACGTTCAGCGCTTGGGGCGCTGATAGGGCTACCGCCTTACTTTTTTATCGATCCTTTGTTCGCTCAAAGCTCGACTACGGATGCGAGTTTTATGCATCCGCAGCCGAGCGTTTATTGCGGAAGGTGGATTCGATCCACCACACCGGCCTTCGCCTTGCGACCGGTGCCTTCCGCACTTCCCCCATTGAGAGCCTGTTGGTCGATGCTGGGGAGATGCCACTCGCTCTGCGCCGCGTGCAGTGCATCACTCGCCTGTACGCGCGAGCCCGGCGCCTTCCTCAGTCGCCAACAGCTCTCACTGCATCCGCAGCTGATCTCGATGGTGCCTATGCCGCCGAGAGACGCCAGTCATACCCTGAGCCCTTTGGGTTTAGGGCCAGGAAACTCCTTCGAGAAGTAGATATAGCTCTCGGGCCGGTGGCGCCCCTGGTTCTGCCCAGGACGCCACCCTGGAGGGTACCACATTTGGCTATTTGTCGCCACGCCTCTGCTCCCAAAGCTTGTACTGCGCCGGGAGTATTGCGTTCGACCTTTTTTTCAGCACACATCGTGTCACGCTGGTACCGTGCCAGTGTATACGGATGGCTCCAAGTCCCAAGAGGGGGTCGGCTTCCACGCCGTATCCCCTCTGTTTGAAGTCAGCGGGGCTCTACCAGGCGCTGCGTCTGTCTTCACGGCCGAGCTGGTGGCAATACACTACTCGGTACGGGAGATTACGCGACGTGCCCGGTTCGGAGACCGGATTGTGATCTATAGCGACTCACAAAGCGCCCTGAGTGCTCTCGGGGCATTGGAATCTCCGCATCCCCTGGTTCGCGAAATCCGTGACGCCACGGTTTTGGCGAGCCGGGCAGATGTCGAGATTATCTTCTGCTGGGTTCCTGGACACGTAGGAATTGCGGGGAATGAGGGCGCCAAAGAGTCCGCGAGGACTCTGCGACCGGCCTAGCGTTTCGCTCTTCCTCACACTGACTACATGGCAGGAATACGGGCAGCTCTTCGGACTGCTTGGCAAAGAACATGGGAGACGGTCGAGGGGAACTTAAAGTTGCGTGCCATTGCGCCGCGACTGTTCCCATGGACCTATCCCCCAATGCCGCGGCGGCTTCAGGTTGCTTTCTGTCGTCTTCGAATCGGACACACTCGTGTGACGCATCGCTACTTGATGGAGCGCTCGCCTGCGCCCTATTGCAACGACTGCGTCGTCCCCCAGACTGTTCGGCACATTCGTGTCGAATGTCCCAGTCTGGGTGATCTTCGCGCACGATACCTGTCCCGGTACCGGGATGGGCGGGGTCGCTACCGCCTGTCCCTTGTTCTCGGGACGAGTGCGTGCACCATGACTAGTGGACTTTTTGGGGGAGGCTGGCCTTCTTCCTTTCATTTAACCCAGTTTAATTGTTGTTGTTGTTGTTGTTTTTGTTATTGTTTTTGTTATTGCTTTTTTATTGTTATTGTTATCTCTTTTTATTGTTTCCTGTTTAATTTTTAAAGTAGCCTAGAACTAGGCTGTTTGTTTACGGCGACTAATGCCTAAGTCGGCAGTCGCCAGATAGCCCCTTAATTAAAAAAAAAAAAAAAAATGCAGCTGATCTCGACGGTGCCTATGCCGCCGAGAGTCGCAAGTCGTACCCTAAGCCCTTTGGGTTTAGGGCTAGGGAACTCCTTTGAGAGCTAGATATAGCTTTCGGGCCGGTGGCGCCCCTGGTTCTGCCCAGAACGCCACCCTGGAGGGTACCACCGTTGGCTATTTGTCGCCATGCCTCTGCTCCCAAAGCTTGTACAGCGCCGGGAGTTTGCTGGCTGAAGGAAGGATAAGGCACGGGGTGTGCTGGACTGTTGACTGCTCACCACCTTCAAGTACACATAAGGTAGCTACTTCAGGACCATCGTTTATGGTCAAAGCTCGAGGACAAATTCGCCTGAATGGTGGGCCTGGTTGTCAAGGCCTATCTTAGCTCAAACCCGCCGGCCGAGTATCTGTAACTGATCACATTCGAGAAATTTCTGATGCTATGGAGACCTTTTATCTCCCAAGGCATTGGGAGGTCATACTATCTAACTTTCATGCAACTGTTTGTTTTTTCACCATGATTACAATAGAGTAGAATAGTGGGCGACAGCATGCACAGGGAGATCCTCCTCCAAGCGCGGCCTCTTCCTCCCTAGGTGTCAGGGAGAACAATTTAACACTAGACCCCGCTTCGACCGGTGGAGGGGCTTGCCTCCCACCATTTCCACGCGGCAAAGGGGCTTCCTCTTTGCTATCTTTGTAGCCGCTCTCTTGCGGCTCCACCTGACAAAAGGAAGTCCCCCCCTCCCCCCCGTGCATTCTCAAGGCCTCCAACTTACTAAAGGACTTGGATTTTCTTTCACAGGGGAAACCCGTCCGGCCCCAGCTTAGCCTCTCTTCCATCCTTCGTTAACCCCTAATCTCCTTCTCCTGTACCAACTCTCCCTCATCTTGCCCTTGCCCTTCCGTCGTCCCTTTATAATCACCTTTTCTCTACCCCTTTTGTTGGCCCCCTTCTTCTCCTGCCCATGGACCTCCTCGATCACGACCCGGCGCTCATCTGGATAACTGAACCGAAGACTCCTACGTGAAGATGTTAGAGGCGTGGCGACCTTAACTGCTCAGAAGCATCCTTGACCTGTCTACCACGCCACGTGTAGGATTTGGTACGGGTTTTCATAAGAGTTGGCGGAGAAGGAGTATACCACCCTACTGGAAGGGAGGCTTACCCCTCCCCTAGCCCTACCGGTGCGGTGGACTCCCCCTCACCCCCATCTCTGGGGGCGCCTTTGGGCGACTCCTCGTTTTTCAGCGGCAATCCCCTCCTTTATTTTCACAGGAGATTGCCAAGAGAGCAGGCAGGCAGCCCAAAATTGACCACTCCTGGTAGGAGGGGTTACCAGGAGCGGTCCGATAGGGCCAACCCCCTTAAGGGGGCTAGAGTCCCTGCCCCCTACAATCTTGCAGCCTGTATCTTTAGTCTAGAGGTGCCGGCGTGTCTGCCCCCTCACTTCCCCGATAGATGTCTTGGTGGCGGTCACGTACCCCCTCCCCCCCCTCCCCGAGATGGACATGATTCTAGAGGGGACCCAGCCCTAGAAGGCAGGATGTGAGTGTCGGGCCTCCGAGGACTTGCAAAGAGAGGAGGCCCTCCTCCCCCCGTCTGATGCCCCCTTTGATAGCCAAGCCCTTCTCCAATTCAGAGAAAAAATTTGCTGAGGCCGGCCTAAGGGCTCCTTCCGGCGGTGGAGAGAGGCGGGTTCATTCCCTACCCTCCTCTGCACAAAAGAAAAAGTCTAAGAAGCCACGGTTCCTCTTCCTCCGCGAGACCAAAGTCTCAAATGCGCTGCCCGGAGCCTCGATTATGTCGGGGGGCCTTCATTGAGAGACTAATTGGTATTTTCGATCCCGCTAGCAAACCTGATTGGTAGAGAGTCGAAGGTGACCCTTTTCTCGGATGGGAACTTTCGTGCGAATGCGACGGATTCCTTCGGACACTTGATGGCACGCCGGTGAGTGTGACGCCGCACTCTACTTTGAACTTGTTGAAAGGAGTGGTTTATGCGAGGGAACTCGTGGACTACTCCATAGATGACAGCAACTTAGAGCTGGCCGACCATGGAGCGATCATGGTTGAACGTCTGATGAGAAAACAGGAAGGGGCCTCGAGACACACCCCTACACTCTTCGTCACGTTCGCCTGTGACAGGCTCCCGGAGTCGGTGCTTACCGGTTGTTATCGCTACCGCGTGAAGGTATTCGTGCCACTGCCGCAGAGGTGCTACTACTACCACCGACCGCTTCGGCCATCCGAATCGCTCCTGTAGACGTGCAAATTAGTGGTTAGCCGAAATCTGTGTAAGTTGGTCCAAGTCTGCACAATATGTGTCCAAATCTTGTATGGCCAAGTGTGTCAATTGTGGAGAGCCGCACCCCGCTTCTTCGAAGCAATGTGGTGCGTATCTCCTGGAGAAGGAATTCCTGGCTGTTGAGGCTACGGATCGTCTCATTTCGCGAGGCTAAGGACTTTGTCCTGGCGCGCCCGCCGCTGCCTGGGACGTCCTATGCTTCAATGTTAAAAAATACACCCTCTGCTCTTGGGTCCTCCTTGCCTACGAGCACGGTCATTTGTGCGCCCATTTGGAACCCTTCTGGTTCTATCCACCCCGAACGCTCCCCTGGTAGAGCTTGCGGCACAATGGTTTCAAAACTAGGGCTTTCCCCTCCCTTGCCCAGCGTGACCGTTTTCCGTAAGGCGTAACGGCCTCGCGCCTCCATGGGTCAGGCTCACATGAGGCAACACCCCTGAAGGTGTTCGTGAGGCCATCTTCCGGGGTTCCTAATGTTGCCCCACGAAAGGAGGACAGCACTAAAAGAGCTTCGGCTCCTTCGACCACACCCAGTGATATCCTGGGTGGCTCAAAGACGCTGGATCCTCCAAAAGAGGCACCCCTGCCTCCGAAACTGCCCCGCTCGCCTAAGGTTTCGAGGCGGAGGAAGGAAAAGATTCGCATGGCGAGCCCAACCTCCCGCGATAAGTCCTTGAAGGCAACAGCGACAGCGCATTGTCCGGCCAACAACGCCCGGAGTTCTGCCTCCGGGAAGCGTACGACCATTCCCGTGAGGGAATGTCCCCCGCATCTCCTCCGAGCTAGGCCTGGAGGGCATATTCTTTAAATGGAATTTGCCTCTACGCGCGAGGTCGGCGCCTCTCCCAGTCGCCCACAGCTCTCACTGCATCCGCAGCTGATCTCGACGGTGCCTATGCCACCTAGAGACGCCAGTCATACCCCAAGCCCTTTGGGTTTAGGGCTAGGAAACTCCTTCGATAGCTCGGTTTATCTCTCGGGTCAGTGGCGCCCCTGGTTCTGCCCAGTACGGTACCACCTTCGATTATTTGTTGCCCCGCCTCTATTCCCAAAGATTCTACAGCGCCGGGAGTTTAGCGTTCGGACTTTTTGGTGCACACTTCGTGTCACGCTGGATCCGTGCCAGTGTATATGGATGCCTCCAAATCCCAGGAGTGGGTCTGTTTCCACGCCGTTTCCACTCTTTTTCAAGTCAGTGAGGCTCAGTGGTTGTAATATACCGCTCGGTAAGGGAGATAACGCGACGGGCCCGTTTCGAAGACCGGATTTTGATATATAGCGACTCACAAAGCGCCCTAAGTCCTCTAGGGGCATTAGAATTTTCGCATCCCTTGGTTCGCGGTATCCGTGACACCACAGTTGCCGTAAGCCGGGTAGGTATCGAGATTATTTTCTGCTGGTTTCCTGGACATCTTAGAATTACGGGGAATGAGGGCGTTAAAGAGTCTGCGAGGATTGGGCCACCAGACCACCGCTTTGCTCTTCCTCACACATAATACATGGCAGGAATCAGGACAGACCTCCGGGCTGTTTGGCAACGAAAATGGGAGACGGCCGAGGGGAACCTAAAGTCGCGTGCCATTAGTTAGCGACTGTTCCCATGTCCCCCCCTCCCCCAATACCGTTACCTATTCAGGTCGCCTTCTGTCGTCTTCGATTTGAACGCACCCGCCAGACGAGCGCCATTTGATGGAGCGCTCCCCTGCACCTTACTATTAGGCACATTCTTGTTGAATGTACCAGTCTGGTGGCGGATCTTCGCGCACGTTACTTGTCCCGGTATCGAGACGCGCGGGGTTGCTACTGCTTGTCCCTTTTACTCAAGACGTTCGTGTATACAGACTTGTTGACTATCTGACTTTTTGGCGGAGGCTAGCGTCGTCCATTTTATTTGGCTCTCTTTGGTGTTGGTCGCATGAGGTGAATCTTATCTCGACGCCGGAGCGTTCTTCCTTCATGTCTTTGTTCATTTTCTTACTTTTTGTGTTTGTTGTTTGGTTCTGACAGTTTTTCTTTGGTTTAGTTTTGGGAATTTTAAAGTAGCCTAGTACTAGGCAGAAATTGTGAATGTGGCGACTTATGTCCTTGAATGCAGTCTCTATATGGGCGCTGCCTATGAAAATTGGGCCACTTAATGGGAAACGACCTCTTTTATTAACATCGGTAGGCCAATTAACTTTGCTTTGACCCGAAACCAGGATAGATCAAACGCGACCTCTTCGTGCGCTGGTCTTTTCATCGCTGCTCATCTCGGCTTCGATTTCCCAGGTTCATGGATTCACGTGGACATGGCTTCGCCTGGCCATTGCGTAAGTTTCCATTTGTTTTGTATTGGAAAAATTACCAAAGGTTTAAGGACTTTTACGTTTTCATGTGTGTTATTTAGATTTATCATCTGGGACCATGTATCGCATATACCATCTGCTCTTATTCATCAGCCTTCTGGCTCCTATGAAATAGTGAAATGGGAAGTGAAAAATCGATGCAACAGATTGAAGTAAAGATAAACTTTTAATCTTTACTACCGCTTAGGGTATACACTACCGAGCAAACTAAGAGAACGATTTTTTCTTTCTAAAAATATTTTCAAAAATGTGATGAGTAAGTAAATCAAATTTTTATGGTACATAAAGGCATGCATTTAATATATTTATGAAGATATCATATGGTACAATCGTATCTCCAAGAAACTATACTAAATAAACTAACAATAAAATATTGAGATGCAAAATATAGGAACGATTTTTTTTAGGAACATTCTAGAAGTTTCTTGAAATCATCTGCCAACATTTTGCTCAGTAGGCAAGAACTGTATAACCGCCAGTTTTGTTGTATTCACTCTGCAGACATGCCACCACACGTGAAAGTGACTCTTGAGTTCCGTCAGGAAATTATTCACTTGGAAGACTTCGGGAAGGACACTTTCTGCGATTTCCAAAGAGGTAGAAAAGTTCAAGTGTTATTTCGCGCATCCTGAAGTTATACAATAAAAAAAAAATTATAAATCTTGTGCAAAAGTTGCTCGATCCAGCATGACCACCATCCGAAAAGACAGAGCTATTAGGCGCTTCTCTGGGAATTATCCCTTGACTGCAGCAGGAATTTCTCGAAAAAATAAGACCAATAATGGCAACCAAGTAAACAGGTGCACAGTGTCCTATCGCCTCAATACATCTAATTTAAAAGCTCGTTCTCCAGCAACCAAACCATTTATCAGTGAGAAGAACTAAAAGCTCAGGTTTTTCCGGAGCGATGAAGATTAGAAGCGAATTCATTTCAGCGACGAAAGTAAATTTAATAATTTAGCTGTATCAGATGGCCGGCGCTTTGTTAGACGCGCTGCAAGTGACAGACTTACCCTAAATGTATTAAAAAATCTGCCAAGCATGGAGGTAGCGTGATGGTATGGTGGGGGAAGGGGGATTTTTGTCTGAAGGAGTTGGTCCGCTAGTGTGAACTAGCCATCTGTATTTATGCATGACAACGCGCCATGCCACACTGCAAAGCGAGTAAAATACTATTTTGAACAAGAAGATATCGAAGTAATGAAGTGGCTTGCTCAGAGCCCGGACCTGAACCCAATTGAGAACCTCTGGAAGATCATTGGAGACAAACTTCGAGACCAGTATCCTTCAATTGTGTCCGATTTATGGACGAAAATTGAGCAAGAATGGAAAAAAATAACAAGAATTTTGAAAGATACTGGCGAAGTTCTGTGGTCCTCGTTGCGTCGAATTAATAGAAAACAAGGTCTTCAACACCTTTAAATGTTTTAAGTTTCATCGTTGTCAAATCTTGGTTTGTTTCTAGTGTATTTGATTTGCTTGCTAAGCATTTCTGTGAATGATCGTTCTCTTATTTTGCACGTGTCAATGTTTTATTTTGTTAGTTTATTTAGTATATTTTCAGAAATATACGATTGTATCATATGAAATCTTAATAAAGGCATGCATTTACATAATATATTTTATGTACCATGGAAATTTCATTTACCTAAACTTAATACTTTTGAAAATATTTTAATAATGGAAAATCCTTTTCTTATTTTGCTCGGTAGTGTAGTTATTTAAATGGGCACATTCCTTTTCAATGTCAGGTCGAAAGAAATTGATTTGAATATACCATCAAATTTCATATCTTTAATTTAAAGTTATATTGGATGTCCTTCATTGGTGGCCCATGGTAATCTACCCTGGATAGAAGATACACAATAGATGTCAGTTGACGTGTTAATCGAAGAAGCGATGTTTTGATAACTCATTCGCTGCATTTATTTTCTCTTAGGGGGAGCGCGCGACAGGATACGGAGTAGGTCTTTTGCTGTCTCTCTTTTCGAGGATGTCTGATAACTCCCTTATTTGCGCTTTGTCGCACTTGAACGAGAACAGTTCTCAGGATCGAACGAACTGCTCCAAGAAGATTCGACTCTCGTAGTAGCTCGAGAAAATGTGTGCTCAATTATATAAGCGAACTGTTGTTCCTATTTTTAATTTCAGATTTTATGCTTTTGGTTTTATTTTTGTGTACTTAACTCTTCGCCCTTGAGGGCTAACTGTCACTTATGAATATTTGGCTCAGGTTAAAAGTAAAAATAATATATATACACATATATAAAATGTAATTATTTTTACACATATCACCGATTTTTTTTTGTTTATCAAAGGTTTGTGATTACTCTTCTCATCACCAGCATCAAGCATGATGCAAAAAAAAAAAAAAAAATGAAGCTGAATTACTGTTAGAAATTGCAATCTTCTCATCCAAGGAAGAAACCACTCGCTACCTCTCTCATGTATTGAATATTTTCTTTGATTCAACTAACAATTTTGCAATTAAGTTTTGGTACACTCATGATGAGGATTGTATAGTTTGTAACATTTCGTGGTGCGACGGACACAACCGTTTCCTTGTTATGTAAACAAAACACCTTCAAAATTTACTCGACGGCATCTCGAAATTCATTCGATTTCAAAACCGTTTCAACCTTTTAGTATTGTTGGAATTGTATTTTTTCGCTACATTTATTCAAGCAGTTAACTTTAATTGGTCTGAGTGTCATGTTCTTATTCATTGTATTATTTTAATTTTGTAACTTGGGGTTTTAAGCATAATTCTGTTGTAACTAGTGAAGCCTAATAATTTTTGCAACCATCATTATCATATTTTCTCACGCCCTCTACGCGAAGGACCTCGAGATATGCGAATGCGGTGAAACATTACCCCCACCTGGCAGAACCATCTCTGCATTACCGCAGCTGTTGAGTGGGCTACCTCCATGGGATCCTCCCACAACAAATGCTCCAACGTCCCTTTTCGGCCCCGTCCTTATTGAAGGTCTCTTATCCATCCGTGAACATCTCCCAGGAATGCAATCTGTGTTTTCTCGACTTTTGAAACCCCTTATAGAGTCATCGTCAACCTTTTGAGCCACATATCCAACACCACACGTGGCTCCGACCATCAAATCATGGCCCGTCTTTGAAGTGCTGGTCGAGTGCAACCTGCGGGTATGCCTATGCAGTTGCTTATCCACCACCATGATCCAATTTAGAACCATAACATTATGATTCGCCCCCGGCGCTTGTCTTTCTGGAGTCCTTTTCCTATGGGATTGACGAGCGTTAATTTCCACTCCAACGGCGCTCCTCTGCCATATCCTTCGAAGGAAGCTGCAATCACCAGGTCTACGAAAACTATCCGGTATCCTCAGAGCCTTCATACTTACAGAACACTGCCATCTATAGTTCATTGGCCACCGTAGTTGTAAAAACAACTCTAATCTTTCCCCCGACTGGTTTCTGTTCTTGGTGGAACCATCGAAAGGTTCTACATACTATCCGCATAATAATGCCTTCCCTCGATTGCTGTACATACTAATCTATGTATGTAAGGCACTGTCCTAGCCCCCCTCCTCCGTCACAATTTCTTCTTTCATACTCCCCTCATTGCCCTATCATTGTTCTTTTGTTTTCTATCAAGAAACTACCGCTACCTTTTCGCCCGTTCTGGACCCACTTACCCATTCTCTCCTGGTTGGTGATGGCAGCCACTGCTGTCGTCTCCTGTTATGCTCATACCCAAACCCAGTGTTCCAAGCACGCCGATCATAAATGATTCTCTTTTCTCAGGTCATCACTCAATTTGTGTGATGCAAGGACGATTAGAGTCAACTGATTTCTTTTAAGGAATAACTGTGTAGAAGTTTGAACTAAACATCTGTTGGGATAAATGTTTAAATTTAACTAGGGCACTAACCGTAAAGTTTTCTTTATATCTACTTGAGTTAATTTAGGTCAGTCTTCAGAAGAAAAGCTTTACTTATTGAGAAACATTTTCTAATCCAAATGGTGTTTAAAACATGTTTGTACAGCCCAGAAGGTTTGAAATATCAAATTGATCGGCCATATTAGGGATAACTTTAGACTCGGTCTCTAAGATGGTTGGTTGAGAATCGTAAACATTGTTGGTTTAAGATCTGTTCATGTGACCTCGGTAATTGTCAGATTACTTCGCAATTGAAACAAAGCTTAGAAAAGGAAATTTTATTTACAAATGTAAAAATGAAACGGCACTACAAAGCATTCTAGTATTCCACCTCTTCTCGAAATAATCTTGTTACATTTAAACAAAGATGGAGGCGAAATAGCGAGGCTTTTATTCTTCCTTAGTCCGAACACTTTTGCGCGGGCTCTTTTCTTCCTTCCCTTTGCATTCACGGTGAAGGTTATTCAGGTCATAGGCGGCTCTTATGTTATCCTAGGGGAGAAAACTCAAGAATTATTCTAAAGGGCACAGTACAATTTCCTCAATTCAAGATATCCGCAGTCAAGGTTTTTAAAGGGTTTTTTTTCGAGCAGTTGTGGTGGAAATTACACCGTTGTGTGAATACTTGTTATCGGCCCTGGAATTTCGTTGGGCAAAAATTCAACTAGTTTGCGAGATTACTCGAAAGCGGAACTGAATTGGCGACAATTGTTGCAATTTTTCCCCAGTAAAAGAAAGCTAATCTTACCTCGGTGAAATAAAATTTTTGAAATTTGCCCCTAGAGTCTAAACAAGGTCGTCTCATTAATTCTTTCTCGCCCTTGAACAAGGCAATGGTTGGAAGTTGAACAGAAAAAGAAGTGTCATTTATGTGATACTTCTTTGCCAACTCAGGATACTTTCCGACGTCGACTTTACCGAACTTGAGCGCTGGTAAGCTATATCTGAGA
The DNA here is from genome assembly GCA_963969495.1 of Ceratothoa steindachneri. Lineage (NCBI taxonomy): Eukaryota > Metazoa > Arthropoda > Malacostraca > Isopoda > Cymothoidae > Ceratothoa > Ceratothoa steindachneri. The sequence continues at coordinate 165,847,899 of OZ018322.1, read as the reverse complement.
AACAAAAAAAAATCATCAATAAATCGCGCCCTCCTAATGTTACCTTGTGTAAGGCGCTCGCAGTATCAAGCTTTGGGGTTTGCCAGACTAGAGGCCCTTATCAGGATTTAAAAATGAATAAATAAATCTTATTCTAAGAGAAAAAAATGGAGCCTGTGACATCAGTAAGCTGATCTGCAAATTTCAACTTAATTAGCATTAGACCTTCGCAGTTGAAAAGGAGGTGAGGGAGCTAAAGAAAGAATTGTGGGTGGGGCTCTTACCATCGATCAGCACCAGTTTACAGGCCTATTTCTCAGTAGGCTCTTAGTTTAATGTGGGATCCGAACTATGGCTATCTATGAGTAAGTAACCCCGAATCGGGACAAAGAATGAACGTATTTCCAAAGTGAATGTGTGGAAGATGTACATCTTCCTGCTGGCATCGCCCAGCATGCACGGCTATTTTCTAAACTTTAACCACCTCCAAGAAAAAATAGTTGTAGCGGTCGGTCATTTCCAAGTGGATAAGACGCCTTTCCAATCTGGTGTGGGATTACCCCTACTCGGATGTAATCCGGTTAAGTTGCAATAGAACTTCCACTTCCTAATTGCTGCATAGAATGCTACTACCAGGGGGGTGCTATACAATGCCCACAGCGTCCAGCCAGTCTAACCTGGTCCCTCACGAGTCTCTGGTAACGTTAAAGTGGCCTACAGCGCAGCGGCTGTAGGATCGCAAATCGACAACCTTATGCCATTGAGGCAGAGACGACGAACAGCGATTGTTGGGGAGAGAGGGGCACAAAATCCTCTCTATGTTAGCCACAGCATGGTTCCGCATGCTACGCCTGGTCTCCCCTCTCGGGTGCGCTGGAAGTAAGGATTTATGGGAGACGGTTTCAGAATCGGGAGGGGTGGGGGGGGAGGCACAAGGGTAGGGTTCGTATTCTATAGAGAGGGAATTTGGTATGCATGCTAGAGGTCGCGGCTGACGCGCACTTTCTCTCGTTTCAGTCGCAGGAATATACTGCATGTTCTCTGGGTTCTTTTTAATTCAGTTCATCCCTCATAATTAGGCTATATTAAAATAAAGCTACAGAACCAGGAAAGGAAAGCATGCTCACGCTTAAGAGGGCGCCTCTCCCGCTGGAGCACGCACCCAACGCCAATACAATGTTGTAAGGCCATCATCCTCTAAAGATTCAGAGACCGCAATTTTATGTCCACGAACCCGTACAGGGACGTAATGTGAGTGTCATCCCGCAGATGAAACACAACAAGAATGCAGCGTAAAGCCTGGGGAATCAGGCAGTCGTCGCAGGGTGTCCCGCATATATGATCAATTCGAAGACAAGGTGACCTGGAACGGTCGAGGAAGGGGTAGGCCCACTAGATGAGTCGCAGGGCGATGACGTGCAACTATAAGGTCCTATCTTCTTTGCCAGGCAGTTCCAAGGGCTGACCTAATTCCTGTCAAGTCACTATGAAAGGCGAAGCACTGGTCCGATTGCAAGGTGCACTCGGATTCCTTGGACCCCCTCATTTCCTAAATATCCAGGAGCCCTGAGTAAGATAAATGCTACATCCATCCATTTCGTGGGGTTGCGGATAATCCAATGCCCCGAACGTACTCTGTACTTCGAGTGAGACTAAAAATCACAATCCGGTCTTCGAATCGGGCACAACGCCTTCTCTCTTATACCGAACGGTGTATGGCGGTTGATGTCGAAAACGGCCGCAGGGAGGTAGTGAGCCTAGTAGGCGCAGGGAAGGAGCTATTGGGGAACAATCGATCTTCCCATTAATCGCGCCCCGACGCCAAGAACCTGCCAAGTCGTTTTTTTGCGACTTGCGGGCGTAAGAGCGCGTTGTTTAAGGAGATTCGAAAGCCTCTCTTCTGACACACCACGAGGTAGGTGGTCAGGTACTTGAGCTTAGGTAAAATAGAGAGCAAAGACGTAGAACAAGGCGAAAACTTCCCCAGTTTGTATCCACACTCGGGCCGAGGAAACGTGCTTATCATCCCCTGTACCGGGTGTAACAATCTACACAGCACCCCCCCCCACCCTTTTTTCATTTTAAGGCGCCCATCTTGCGACTGCCTTCAAGGGCATAAGTCGCAGTAATTAAAATTTTAAGCTAGGGCTAGGCTACTTTAAAATTCACAAAACCAAACGAAGAAAGCACTCTCCAGCGTCGGTGGGAGGCACGACTCCCCTGGGCCCAGGAACATGCGGCCAAGACCAAAGAGAATCGGACAAAATGGGAGGAGGCTGGATAGTCCAGAAGTCTGTACACGAACCGGTCCCGAATACAAGGGACAAGCGGTAGCGACCCTACTCACTCCGGTATCGGGACAAGTACCGAGCGCGATCACCTAAACTGGGATATTCAGCAAGAATGTTAGAATGTGCCGAGCAGTCTGGGGGGCAACGCAATCGTTGCAGTAGATAGCAGAGGAGCGCTCCATCAAATGGCATAGCGTCCGGAGCGTGCCTAATAAAAGACGACATAAAGTGCCCTGAAGCTGACGCGGCATTGGGAGATTGCTCCATGGGAACAGTCGCGGCGACTGTTCCTATCTTTAACAGACAGCAAGGAGGGCTGCCATTGAGTCAATGTGAGGAATAGCGAAACGCTGGTCTGGTCGTCCAGTCTTCGAGGAACTCTTTGGAGCGCTCATTCCCCGCAATTCCCACATGTCCAGAAAATCAGCAGAGGATAATCTCTACCTCTGACCGGCTCGCCAAAACTGGTGTCACGGATATCGCGAACCAGGGGATGCGGAGGTTCCAATGCCCCAAGAGCACTCAGGGCATTTTGGGAGTGGCTAAATATTATAATTGGGTCTCCGAACCGGGCACGACGCGTTGTATTACAACCAGCTCGGCCGTGAAGTGGAGCCATCCGTATACACTGACACGGTTTCAATGCGACACGAAGTGTGCTCCAAAAAGGCTGAACGCAATATTCCCAGCACTAGAAGCTTTGGGAGCAGAGGAATGGTAACAAATAGTTAAAGGTGTTACTCGTCAGGGTGGCATCATGGGCATAACTATGGGCGCCACCTGCCCAAAAGCTACACCGAGCCTTAAACTCAAAGGGCTTAGGGTATGAATGGCGCCTCTAAGCGGCCTAGGCACCGTCGAGATTAGCAGCAGATGCAGCGAGAGATTTTGGCGACTGAGGGAGACGCCGGGCTCACGCGTACATGCAAATAGGGCACTGTGCACGCCCAACATCGACAAGTAGGCTTTCAATGGGGTACGCGCGGAAGACATAGGTCGCCAGACGGAAGCCCGTGTGGTGGATCGAGTCCACCTTCTGCAATACACGCTCGGCTGCGAATTCATAAAACTCGCATCCGTAGTGGAGCTTCGAGCGAACAAAGGATCGATAGTAAACTAAGGCAGTAGTCCGAGGCATCGGTTAAAAAAAGACCAAGGCAATGGTGCGAATCCATTTCCAGGCGAACCTCATTTCGAAAAAAGTCGGGGTGGAGCCGTGGCTGGCCGGAGAGGGCAAAAATTCCGAAATAAAGATTGGGATGCGTCCCCTCGCCCCCAGCGTGTGGAGAGTTTCCATGATACCGTATCGCCATGCGGTATTATAAGACTTCTCCAGATCGAAAAAATCCGTGGCGTATTGCTGTCTACGAAGGACGGCATTTTACAGTAGGAGCAGAGCATCGAAAAACCCGTGGCGTGGTGCTCTCAACGAAGGAAGGCCTCGCAGACATTTTACAGTAGGAGCAGAGGCACGCGCCCAGCATAGTTTCCTTAAAATTAAATTGAATGAATATGCCCTCTAGGCCTAGCTCGGAGAAGATGAGGGGATCCTCTTCGAAGAGAATACCCTCACGGGAATGGCCGTACACTTCCCGGAGGAATAACTCAGGGCGCTGTCGCCTGCATAGACTTATCGGGGAAGGTTGGGTTCGCCCTGCGACACTGTTCCTCCATCCGCCTCGAAACCTTCGGCAGGCGGGACGGCTTGGGGAAAGGGGATCCCTCCTTTGAAGGATCCACAGTGCCGAAGCAACCCAGCAAAGACAATCCGTAACCAGAACGGCCAAGATTTCTTTCTCCAGGAGATACGCACTACATTGCTTCGAGAAGCAGAATGCGGGCCTCCGCAATTGACAAACTTGGCCATATCGTGTGCGGCCTTGGAACAAAATACACCGACTTTGCACGTCTACAGGAGCGAATCGTATGGCCGAAGCGGTGGCAGTAGTAGCAGCTCTGCCTTCACGCGTTAGCGATTACAACAGGTAAGCACAGACTCAAAGAGCCTGCCATAGTCGAACGTCACGAAGAGTGTAAGGGTGAGTCTCGAGGCCCCTCCCTGTTTTCTCATCACACTTTCGAACTTCACCGCCCCTTGGTCGGCTAGCTCTAAGGTGGTCATCTATGGAGTAGTCCACGAGTTCCCTCGCGTAAACCACTTCTTTCACGAAGTTCATGGTAGAGTGCGGCGTCACACTCACCGGCATGCCATCAAGTGCCTGCCTCAGAGGGATCCGAGAAACGGGTTACCTTCGGTTATCTACCAATCAATCTAGCTAGTGCTCTCTGATGGATCATGTTGCCCTTTGCCAACACGCCGCCATCAGTGGAGCAAATAACCAGAAAGGTTTGAAGCCAGCGGGCTCGAAAACGCCAAGTAGTCTCTCAATGAGGGGCCTCGACGTAATCGAGTCTCCGCTCAGCGCACTTGACTTTCGGCTTGGTTTGAGCCTCCCCAGCAGAGGGAGCATCTGAGCCGGAAGTGCCGATCTTGGCCTAGTCGCTTGCCCAAACGGCAGCGGACCTGTCCGTTCCCGGAGCTCTCGCGGAGGGAGAGGAACCCTTAGTCGTTTTCTTATTTCTTTTCTTTTTATGAGGAGGGTTGGGAATGAACCAGCTTTTTTTCTACCGCTGGAAAGAGCCCTTAGGCCGGATGGACCGTCCTAAGCAAGATCCTTTGCTGAAATTGTGAAGGTCTTGACTATCAAAGAGGTACCAGTCGGTGAGGTCACTCCTCTTCTTGTGAGTCCTCGGGTGCTCGAACCGTCTGAGGAGATTCTTGTACGGGGGCGGACTCATGTTCGGTGCTTGGCACCAAGTCAGGGTTCGACCCCATGAAAAATCCTGCCGTCTGGGACTGGGTCACTTCATGGACCATGTATATCTCAGAGGAGCCTCATATGCCCCACCCCCAAGACATCACGAACCCCATTCGAAGTCCCTTTTGTCTTGTCTATAGCCGGCGAACCGCATCCATCGGGAAAGTACGCTATCTTTGCCCTCCTAAGGTTGGCCGCCCTATCGAGCCGCTCCCGGTCAATTATGGGCCGCCTCTCTGCTCTCTTGGCAATCCCCTGTGAAAGTAAAAGAGCGACTGCCGCTGGAAAAGAGAGGGTGTCGCCTAGGGGGTTAGGGAGAGTCCACCGCACCCGTAGGCCTAGTCCGGTAGAAGGTTGTGTGTGTGTGGTGCGTTTTTTGGGGTTTTTTTTAGGAGCCTATCTGGCGACTGCCTACTAGGGCATAAGTCGCCGTACTCACGACAGCCTAGTACTAGGCTACCTTAAAATAACAATATATAAAACAAAACAACAAAAAAAAGGGAAAAAGGAAGCGTGCAGAGGAGGCCCTGCTATCACTGGGCGGGGTGGTATACGCCTTCTCTGCTACCCCTTGGGAAAATCAGAAAAAAAACCCTACAGGTGGCGTGGTAGGCAGGTCTTGAAGACGGATACAGCTTGGGAACCGGCTTCTGAGTGGTTAGGGTCACCACGCCTAACATCTTGTCGTCGGAATGTTCAGTTCCGTGATCCAAATGAGTGCCGGGTCGTGATCGAGGAGGTCCATGGGCAGGACAAGAAGGGGCCAACAAAAGGGATAGAGAAAAGTTGATTGTAAAGGGACGACGGAAGGGTAGGGGCAAGATGAGGAGTAGTTGGTAGAGGAGAATGAGATTAGGGGTTAGCGAAGGAAAGACGAGAGGCTAAGCTGGGGCCGGACAGGTCGCACAGTATACCAACAATATATACACTTAGTGATGGACTATGCAAACCCTGCATGGGGTTGTAAACTCTTTGAGACACACCATAACATAATACAAACTATACAAAACAAGTCCCTAAAAATCATCACAAGCTGTACAGCTACTACACCCACCGACCATCTACAAGATGAAACCAAAGTCCTCAAAGTCTATGATCACATTGAAATGAGAGGCCCACAAACACTTGCCACAGTCTCCATAAACCCACAAAATTGACTAATGTGGAGTGAAACTTGTGAAAGCCGCACTGTGAATAAGACAGGTGGCCTCCACTGTCCAAGAAAGAAACTAACCTAACATTAACCGATTTCTTCATCAACTTGCATATGCAGGAAGTTAAGAGAAATCGGGTGAAAACTTGCCAGGGAATAGTGAAACATTGGTGTGGTCGCCCAGTCCCTGCAGAGTTTTGGCGCTCGTATTGGCATTGCTCATTCCCCGCAATCTTTACATGTCTAGGAACCTAGAAGATAATCTTAACATCCGCCTGGCTAGCAGGAATCGTGGTCTCATGGATACCGCGAACCAGGCAGGGGGGAAGGGGAGATTCCAGTGCCAAGAGAGTACTCACAATCTGTTCACCGAAACGGGCACATGGCTACAGGCAAGTGGTGATGCCATTTGGTGCAGGGTAGGGATTATTGGGGCCAAACTGATATTCCCATTAATTATGCTTCAATTCCCAGGCCCCCTAAGTCCTAGTCTCTTGCAACCTGGGGGCATTGTCTAGAAAGTATCTCTTCTGACACAGCATGAGGTAGGTGGTCAGGTCCTTAAACCTAGACAGAGGAAGTAAAGAGGGGAAAAAGTCTTAGAAAAAAGTGAGTACATAGAAAAGGAGAATGTACCAGTCTACTCAGGCCTGGTCAGAGTCCAATTCTACCCAGTGAGTCACGCCTTCCCTACTGGACCTAGGGCCATGAGGACATGCCGCTTATCTAGGTACCAAGTGTAACGTCGACACATGATACGCCAGCCCCCTGTGGGGTCCACTACGTGGAATAGAGCAGCATTTCTATGGCCATAAACAACCACTGCATTTTTTTTTTAATTAAAAGGTCTCTTCTGGCAACTACCAGCATGGGCATAGCCACTCAAATTCAATATTTCTCTCTTTTCAGTAGCCTAAAAATAGGCTACTTAAAAGACAGCACAATGACAATAAAAAGAAAACAAATCTAAACTCAAATGAAACAAAATCCAACTAACAGTAAAAAAAAAGAAGAAAAATGTTATGATCAGGTGCTGGGGAGATGCTCACTCCTTCAGGGGCCAGCAGATGCAACTAAAACCCAAACAACTTAATACCATAGAGGAAGCCTACCTCCTCCAGAACTTCAATAATTCCACAAGTGTGCATGAATCCATCCCGAATACAAGGGACGAGCGATAGTGACCCTGCTCATCCTGGTACCGGGACAGATATTTGTTGTGAAGAGCCCCCAGACTGGGAACCTCAACAAGAATATGCCGGACAGTCTGGAAGACCAAGAGGTCATCACAGTCAGGTTCAGGCGAGCCACTCTGCAAAAACTCAAAGTGACTCTCAAATACAGACTCTATGTGCACAGTTTGTATAAAGTAAAGGTTTAACCACTTAATGAACTATTTATTTTCTGGAAAGTTACACCAAATTATCTATTTTTTTTAGGACTGGAGAGTATGGCCAAAAATTTAGAGCCAAAGTGGTTTTATGAAATTACAATATTTTTAATTTTGTACAACTCTGTTGTCTTTCCATTGTAATATATATTTTTTTTTTAAGAGCCCATCTGGGGACTGGATGATAGGGGATGGCTGCCACAATTATTTCCATTTCAAGGAGCAAGTATGCCAATGTAAGGGGGATCTTATTCTAAATGAAACAATTGGTTCTCAAGTCAGGAAACCACACAGAAACTGACACATGTTAAACAGCAAATAAGAGTTGAGAAGTGTAAATAAATGGGTTTGTTTTGAGAAAGGGGGACAAATCAAGATGAAATGTAAATTTGTTTTTCATTGCTACCTAACCTCCGGTCATAAATATATGGGATAATTCATTCATTAAAGAAAATTAGAGAGTCCAAAGAGGTACTTACTCGAGTGACAACTTTGAAAATACTGGTGCCAATTTTCCACATGTAGGATTCCATGTGGCATAGAATGCAATTAACCAATATATGTTCCTGTCACTTTTCAGTTCTTCTTCGGGTCCATTTACATCAAAGTAAATCACATTCTCAGGTCCTTTATAAACGGGTTCACCAACAACGAGGAGATGTACTGAATAGAAAAATTCAAATTGATACAAGCCATTTTTCAGCAGCATTTACAACAAAAAACCTGCATAACATCCCTGACAGTCCAGAAACAGTCTTTCAACAAAGAAGTTGCCTTAAGCAATGCAGTTGTAACAGAAAAACGATTATTGTTTAATGCTTCATTAACTGCTTTCCCACAAAGTTGAGGCAGCAGATACCAATGGAACTAAAATAACTAATCCTCATCTCATTTTTGTTCACACCAAATTGGCCATTTGTAGCAATGGGGGTGCTATGCGCTGTAGGATCTCATCTAATTAGGGTTCATCTCTGGGCAGAAGGCCCCAAGCACAAGCCCTTAAAACCACCTTAAATTCACACCTATCATACACAATATTATCCACTTACTCCTTGTAGTGATTTGTTACTAACACTTTCTCTATTATTCCATAAATTATATAACTTAAATCTAAATGTTGCTGTACAATAATTTAAGACATAGCTACTTGCATCATTTGTGAATGTGTCCAAAACAACACCTGCTCTCCTTGAAGGTAAAATGACTATCTTTAATACCAATTTCATATCTAACCTCTTCTTTAGGGTGCATTCTGCATCTTGCCTTATTGTAATTTATGTTTTGTTTCTTTCTAGTCAATTAAAGCAAAATGTTGCATGGAGTTTCCTTAATCTCCCAACAGTTGCGCCACTCATTAATCAACATTTTCTCTCTTAAACACTCATATAACCAGGATTTTTTGCAGTCTTATAACTCTCTGCACAGCCCTGACACCCTAGTGTAGTCTCTTCACAAGTCTATTTCTATCCATTCTTCTTAAAGGTGCATACCACCTCACAACACTCACACTCTTCTTTGCACAATACCTCTTACCCAGTCATTCTTCACTCTATCTACATTTTGCACTCCAAGCTTACCTCTCAATGTGGACATTTGTACTGCTTTCATTCTATAATTTTCCTTTTATTCAATACTATAGTCTCACTTCAATCTGCAAACCTTGGCACCAGCATACTCTCATGAAAATTCTACAAACTATACCAACCACAATTTCAAAGGCTTGTTATTAATTTCTTCATCTCACTAAATCCTCTTCTTAATATTAGTCATATAGTTAAAAGAGGCTTCCTCTAGGCTGTTTGTCCATAATGGCTGAGTGCAGGTAATTTACTGCTGTTCTTGGGCTGATTTGGCAGCTTTTAGCTAAGGGTTATTCTCAATGGAGCTTCAAACAGCACAAAGACATCTTTCAGAAGGCCCAGGACAACCAAATCATGAATCTGGTAATGTTTCACCCATTTATTCTAATTGAACTATGATTCTGTTAATGGAAGAAAGGGGTATTCCTGGATTCTTAGCAATGTTTTTGTAACAGTCCACCCTCATATTGACCAACAATCTATCCTCTTTGAAAATCTTAAATTTTCATGGAATTTTGCTTTCTGGGAATGTTTAATAATTACAATATTAATCTCTGAAAAAATGGAAACAAATACAAGTCATAATAATGGGAAAAATTTTGAAAACATATTATTATGAAACTGTTCATTTGTTTCGTGAATATCTTTGTAAACTTGTGCAGAGAATATATGAAAGTGTCAGTGTGTGAAGGTTTGATTATGTAAATGTTTGTTTAGATGTGTGTCAATGGGGAGTATTTTTGTTTCTGCATGTAAGTTATTTATTGGGGATGAATTGGGTGCAGCCAGTGATTATGTGGAGGGCTTTGTTTTGTGAAAGTTGGAGTATGTTGGAATTGGGGGGAACAAGTGTTGGTTGCCAGGCTGGGGAAGCATAGTTAAATGTAGAACAGAGGAATGATTGTAGAGTATATTTCTTTCACACTGAGTACTCAGTGTGTTTTTATTAAAGCCTTGTTACAGATTTCAGTTACATGTATAGAGAAGGCCAGGTCTGTATTGAAAGATAATTCAAGTACTGTGGATATTTTTCTTGATTAGGATACAGGTGTTTTTTTTTGTGGGAAGTGAACAGAGTTAAGGAGGATATTTTTATGTGACTGCTATTTTGTTGTCTAGTCACTGTTCAAAACTATAAAAGTATGTTTACGTTTTTAGTGGCCGTGTTTATGTTACTGTGTTGTAACTTTTGTAACTTCTATAACCACCCGCAGAGACCAAGACTTGAGGGGTCTTGGGCATTGTGGCATGATTAATGGGAAGATCAGTTTTGGCCCAATAAGACCTGTGCCTAATGGGGTAACCACCTCCCTGTGGCCTTTCTTGTGTGCATAAGGCTGTACTGCTTAGTGTCCCAGAGAAGAAACACTAGACCCTAGGGTCCCGACAGATGAAGGTAGGTAGATAGATCTTTATGCTAATAGAGCACATGTGCTTTGGCAAACTTTGCCATGTCAGTCACGCAAATAATCAAGAATCACTTCAAGCCAGTGGGCTCAAAGAACCAAAGGAGCCTCTCAATGAGTGCTTTTGTGGTCACTGCATATTCATTTCTTTCAAAGAGATTTAATTCCTTAAGACATTCCTCATATGTCAAATCATGATGTGTAGTAGAAATGAGGAAAGCAAACAAGAAGATGAAAAGGAAAGTGTAAAAGTGAATTAAATAGAGCATGAAAATAGCAAATGAAGCGGATGGAGGAAAGATGAATGAGGATCTGGATGGGAACAGGAAGCTATTCTGGAAGGGAATGAGAAGAGTGAGGAACTAAGAGAAGAATAGCTGTGTCAACATTAAGAAGAAATGCAGGGTACTTGGGAGCAATGAGGTCAAAAGGAGATGGAATGAATACTTTGATGGTTGTATAATGTGGATATCAAGGATGATACAAATGTAAATATGAATATGTTTGTGTTTGTAAATTGGGTGCTGTATGGGGTTATGAAAGAGAAGCTTGCAAGAATTCTTTTGGTGTTGTGAGAGATCTTAAAAATGGGAAGTAGCTGGAATAAATGATATACTTGCTAAGAGGCTAAAAGGGGGTTGGTGATATTATGGAATGGGTCTGGTGGCTGTATTATAAGGCATTTTAAAGTAAAAGAGTGCATGAGGACTGGAAGAATGCAATAAGAGTGCCATTGTATAAGGGTAAATGAAAGAATAAGTCTGTTGAGTGGAAGATAACATCGTTAAATTCTTGAACCACATCCTTACACTTCTGCCTCTGTACACATTCTTTTGGCAGTTTGGAGTTGGCAGGTGTTATGAACCACTCCAAGGTCACGCATGATCACTAGTATTTTTATATCAAATGAACATCCTCCTATAAAGAAAGCTTTAGGGAGTAAGGATATTCAATAGCCTAAACTAGGAGCGAGTAAGTTCAATAGTGTCATCTACAAACACATTTACTCTTTAGTATATCTACAACCTAACCTAGGTCAACACTAGAATGAATGCTTGTAGATTGTACAATAAGGAGCACTGTTTTAGCATTTAAATATCTTCTCAACTAAAGATGTTAAATTATAAATTAACTTAGTTATGAAGATAACTTTAAAGGGAGTGGATGTTCAATAGTGAAAAAAATAGTGGGGGATGATATTCAAAGGCCACTCATGGAGGCGGTAGTCAAAGGATCCCACATTTTCATATCAACAAAGTTCATTTTCATTATATTTTTTTAAATTTTAAGGTAATGGATTTTGCCTTGCTAAAAAATGTATCCCAACACATGAAATAAGAAAAGAAAAAAGTCAACTTACCTAATACGAGTACAATGTAGATTATTCCCTTAACTGGATCAAGAGAAAACCATAATAAAACATTGCAAGTCTTAGCATACATGGAAAATGTGCTGACATAAGCTAGGAATGATCGGTTTCCAGATTTTCGAGTTCTAAACATCACAATCACAATGAGGAAGAACAGAACTTCTGATTCCCACTGAAAAATACAATGTAAACTAGATATACATAATAAATTTTTCAAATTTATATAATAAAGTTCAAAGTATGGACTACATAATGGAATAAAAGTTATTAGTAAACTAAATGAGAGGATATAAAACAGCAATTCCTTTACTTAATATAATAATTCTAAACAAGTCTGATTAACTTAAAAAAACAAAAAGTGATGATCCAATTAAGAACAAAGCCTTGGTAACAGAACAAAGACAGCAGCAATCATTTAAAAGAAGAAGAAAATTTGTACTGTGAAGGAAAGCATTTTCAATATGGATTAGGATTAAAGTGAGGAACACACAAAGAAGAAAAGATGGATAGAAATAATGAAAAAAAGGCAAGAGAAACTGGAAACTGCAATAGCAAACCTTACTAACCCATTGTTTATGTCCCTAGCCAGGTTCCATGCCTTAAGGCCAGCAGCCATGATGAACTCCACCAACCAGACACAGTTTTCTCAGTGACCCCCCCCCCCCACCACCACCACTCTCTGTATCTGGAGGTTTTGTCTCAATTGTGCTTGTATTGGACATGTTGTGAATGCTGAACTTTATTTCCTGATGGCAGTGGGAAAAGATGTCTGTGTCAGTCAGGTCAGTAATTGTATGCATCTAGTTTTGGGTGGTGAGTGCAGCGGAGACTTGCTAGGGTGATCCATTTGTGGCATGGGAGGGATCTTGCACTGGATCGATGTCTAGTGGAATGGCATTGATGAGATGGTTTGGACTCAAGAGATTGTATGCCTCGCTTGTGTTATGTGGGTGATGGTGGTCTGGTTTTGGGGTGGAGGGATTCCTAGAGTGGCTTGGTGTAGTGTGCCCACAGAGTTATGTGCATCTGTATGGAAGATGATATGGGACTTGTATGTAGTGTCATGAGTGGCTTGGGTTTCTGTACTATAGAGGATTGCAATAGTGTTTTTAGTGGCACAAACTTTGTTTAAAGGTGGTTAATTGGGGTGTGTGGGTGAAACTTATTGTGAGGCAGTGCTTTGTTTTTTTTTTGTCTTTTGTAGTATGCTGAGGTGAGCAGGTATGGATTTGGTGCCTGAGCTATGGAGGCATAGGTAAGTAAGAGATGGATGTATTGCTTGTATGTGCAGATGATTGATTCCTTGGATTGCCCAAATGTGGTTCATGTAAGTACTCAGAGTGTGTTCATTTGTCTGCTGTCTGTTTTACATGTGTTGTTGGAAATTTAGTACTGTATCCAGTGTGACATGAAGCACCCTAGATGTTTTATTAAAGGAAGTGGTGTGTTTTCTAAAGTTATGCAGGTGTTTATTGTATACCAGTTTGTGGGTTATGAAGTAATAGAGGAGTTTGAAAGTGAGAGAGTAACTTGGTCCTATTACAGCCAACATTCAAGTCTGGTGATGCAAATTTGTAGATTGCAAGTTGCTTGCATGTTGTACGAGAATGATGATGTCATCTGCATAGCTATAGAGTGTGATGTTAGGGTTGCAGAGGTAAAGGCTAAGGGGGGAAGGGTATGGATCCCTGTGAGACTCCATTGTGTATGAGGTGCATTTGTGATAGCTCATTGTGGCATATTACTAGTGCTTGTCTGCCTATCAAGAAATTGGAAAGCCATTTTTATAGTTGTAGTCAAGTGTAGTGTTTAGTATTTAGTATTTTGTTGATAAGGATGTGTCTGGGTACCATGTCAAAGGCTTTGTTTATGTCACTTATAGACATTACTGTCCAGAGTGAGGGGTGTCAGTTGGTTGAAGCCTTCTTGTATGAGTTGGGTGATGCTGGGATGCATCTAGCAGGATGTATAGGTGCATTTTCTTGAGTAAAATATTTTCTATGATTTTGGAAGGGGTGCAGAGTAGGGAGATTGGGTAGTTTGTTTGGTTTGTACATGGGTATTATATGTGAATAGATTTCCAAACATTTGGAATAGTGATTGAAGATTTGTATGAGGGGGGTCGATACCTCTTGGAACAAGAGTTTTAGCTGAATATTTGATATGTTAGCTGAATGTTTGATATGTTGTCAGGTCCAGAGGTGTGGAATGATTTTGCCTGGGATACCACTTCTGTGGTAAATTATCCGGGTGTCATAGTCAAGTACAGGTGAGTGTTGGCATTTGTTTATGGTTCTGTTTTTGATTTTTGCATAGTGCTGCACAAGTGTTTTTCTGTCTGGTAAAACTGGCCCTGTTTGTGTCTTGTTCACAGCTGCTTGAGTTGGCAAGTCCTCTAATAGTTTTCCAGAACTTTGCTGCTATCTGTTATGTGGTTTAGTGTCCGGGAAGGCTGGTCAGTGTCACATCTGTTGTTGTTGGATCAGTGCTTGAATGTTTTGTGTTATGTTGTTTTTAATGTTTTTGTGAGTCATCTGAATTCTAGGCAGAAGTTTGGTTCATAGTTTTATGTTTCCCCTCCAGTTGTGTTTTTGGAGTGGGTATTGTAGGCAAACACAATTAATCAGTTGATACTAGACCACTTTACCAATTAATCCATTCTTATAATCCCACTTGGCATTTATTATGTCACATGTAATAGCAATTTAACAATGATTATTTTTTTTACCATTCTTTTATTTTCTCATCACTTTCATCTTTCTGAATTGTATATATTAATGCACTGACTTTTTGCAGTATTTTAATTTTCTGATTTTTGTTTGCTAAAAATTTGGAATAAATTTTGGGTAGTGTTTAGAGTATGCAAAACAAGTTTTGTCAATTACACTAAAAAAAAAGAGCTACATCCAACATGCATGTCTGTAACTTTGTTGCAAAACCAGGTATATTCATGTTTGCTTTAAAACTACAATGAAAATATGTATCTTATACCTTAAATTAGCCATTTTTTAAAGAAAAATATGAAGACCTATTCTGGTACCCACCTGGCTATCACAACCAAACAACTATAGGCTATTTTAAAATAATGAAAAAACAAAGTATCAAAAAGAATAGCAGGAAAAAGATTAGTAAGGAGGTCCTGCTCCCTCAGGGACACTACTGACATGCAATCAACAATTTAAAATTTAAATAGCATGGAAAAGATGGATCTGCCACCTCCAACCACAATCAAAGAAATGCAGTAGCAAACTCACTCAAACCAATAGTGGGACAGGTACAATGCAAAAGCTTCCCAAACTAGGACACAAACAAAAAGTAGCTTATAGAAGGTCAATTAGCTTTTGCCATAAAAATGTCACCAATATTCTACCATAAGAATATTACATGCAAATGATGGCTAAATATATTTAACAGAAATTGGTCTTTTTATTTTGCAGATATAAATGGGAAATATCAATATTGGTAGCCTGATTTAGATAAGTGATCAATTAATCAATAACCACCAAAGTACACACAAAACCTACAAATTTGAACCCCCGTATGGGAACTTAGTAAGAAGAGAGCAAGGAGAAGAAAGAAAATGAGAAGACTGAGAATGGAAAAGATTAGCAAATTCTACTATAAATTTTGTTGAGTGGATGGGGTATTATCAAAATGGATCAAGTAAAGATAAGCAGCCTTAAAGATAAAAAATGCCTCTTCTTTATTAGGTCAACTTAATGCTGGCTTATCTTTACAAGTGTTTAAATAAGCAAGACTGTTTGTATTTTATGACTGTTTCAGTAACTCTAAACATTACCTATACTTACTTAGACTTTTGAAAATTAGGTTAGGTTGGCAAAGATAAGCTATCTACAAGATGATGCAGTAAGGATAAGCAATCTATAAACCGACTACAGATTTATATGCATTAGGAAAAGATCCCACCCCATATGAAATTAGTTTTATTTTTTTTAATTTACATATAAATCTTTACTAGCTCAATTTAGACTTAGCCTATCTTTACTTAATGCATCAAAACTTCCAGGAGCGAAAAATCAAAGACCTTAAAATACTAAGCGAAAAACAAATTCTAGGAAAACAAGAATAATAAAATGAAAAACAAACAAGAAGGAATAAAAGAAAGCAAAACATAAATTTCTAAAGGAAAATCCCTTAGTGAAAAAGCAGGGAGACAGATAAAAAAAATACAAATCTTATTCTACATAAATTTAGAACAGCATGTTGACTTCAAAACTTACTGATGATATTTCACAGATTGATGAAGAAGAAAACACTACATCACATATAGCTTGAATTTTCTTGGCAGCAATAAAACTTAAACTCAAAATTATATTAACAAAATAGTAAGGATGGAAAAGCAATTTGGTTGCTGTAATAAAATCATTCATTTTGGAATTAGAGCCGTTCCTTTGATACTTCCTTTAACTCATAATATAAATGGTTCCTGGAAAACAAGCACAGCTTAATTTTATATATAAAGAGAGAGAACTAATATTGTAAAAAACAACTATAAATAATATTGTATGTAAAATTCTTAACTTAAGCTAATAGGTGATACCAAGCTGCCTCAATTGCCGAGGCAATCTGGTGTGTGGGAGTATCTTCACTCTTCCTCCAAATAGTATATACCACTGTGTAACAGTGATGATTATGTGATGTTTCTAATAAACTCCCATATTAAAATTTAAAATATTGACACCCTATCTTCAATTCATTCCCATAATTTTAATAGAAACTTCAAATTCATATAATTATGAGGTAAATATAAAAAGCATTATCCCAATTTTGGAATTCTACTAGGTACTTAAAATATTGATCTATACAAATTGCAATATGTGTGTGTATTTTTATATACATTTGGCATAACTTTCCAACATTCTAACAGCAATTTTGGCTAGTTTCAAATGGCGAACTATTTAAATTGAGGGTTGGAATTTATTATAGGCCCCCTAACCAAAATTAGAAAGTGGATTAAAAGCAAAAATTTAGATCCAATCTGGCAGCCATCAATCAACTCTTATAAAAATGGCAAAATAAATTAGGTAACAAATTATTAAGAACAAACTAAAAATACAATTAACAATATAAAAACTAACAAACTATAAATAAAAAATAAGAACAGGCTTCACCAGGATGCCCTTGGTGAAGCCTGGCTCTGACAGGTATCATAGCAAGCCCCCCCCAACAATTTAAAAGAAATTCAAATAGTATGGAGGAGGCCCAACACTCTCCCTAAAACTATCATACCACAATCTAGCTGCAAGTACCAGAAATCAGTGGTAGCGGCCCTGTTCATTACAGTAGCAGGGCAGGTAGTGCGCATGAAGGTTCCCCAGACTAGGACATTCAACCAAAAGAATTGCGTACATCTGGGGTACCAAGCAGTCTTCGTATAGGGTTCATGGCAATGCTCCATCCCATGTGTCCAAGTTGGAGACAACAATAAATGACTTTATACTGTTGCAGAATTTGGAGATAGGTCCATATAATGTAGCTCAGTTTGGGTCAAGAGCTTACCCCCCTGATCAATATGCTCATTTTCAGCCTAACCATGGCCAGGAACCCAGCACAGACAATATCAACAGCCTCCTGACAGACATCAGCCATGGCATCACAGATACTACAAAGCAAGGGATGTAGAGTTTATAACACATCAATGGTACTTAGAGCACTTTGAGTTGCTATGGATTACAGAACTGTCTGAGTCTGGCAGAGGTGTGTGGAGAATCCAGTTTTCTCTATGCTTTCTTCATCCATTTTAATTTGGTAATAACCTCTCACCAAGTCAAATGTACTAAAATATTTCTTGCCATAGAGGTTGTACAAAGCAGCAGTTTACCATCAGATTTCCATATTGGAACCACAGGGGTTGAATAAAGAGATTTACTTTTCTTTATAATACCTACTTGTCCCATTTTTCTGCATGTTTCTTCTATTTTCTGGAATCTCTGAACTGAAATCTGGACAGGCTTATCACTATTCAACTCAATGTGATGCTTCGCAATGTTGTTGGTTCCAACATCTTCATCTCTGTGCTGATAGTCTTTGAAAAGTTGGAGACACCATAAAAGTTCCATTTTTTCTTCTCTCAAAAGGTGGCAAGTCCATACATCAGCTTTTGTTTGAGGTGGACTTTCCTCCAATTATGGAGTTTGGGCCATGGGTACAATGGCTTCACATGACCTACTATATTTCCCTGAGATATATAAAATTCTTTATCAGATGAGTAAAAAACTGCTACATACTGTAATTCTTTTCCCCTGCATATAATCCGAGGAAAGTATTGCAATGTTCTATGGGGTGTGCCTTCAAATTCAGCTAAAGCAGTTTTGAATCCATTACCTGGCAATGTAATTTTCATTTTGGTGAGAACAATGCCATGGTGGTATTACATAAGCATTAGAAGCTCTAAAACAAAGGAAAAAAAAAAAAGTATCCTGATTACAATCCTTGGCTACTAAAGTTTTCTTTGTGGCGCTGTAAAAGTTCTCCAGTCATTAAATCAGGAAGTAAAGAATTTTCAGATAGAAATATGCTCCCTAAAATCAAAGGAAAATCCATATATTCTTCAATGAGGAAGAATTCTACTGGTGCAGTTTGAAAGTTACTTGACAGTTTTACCCGTACTTTTACAGCAGTATGGATAGGTATGATTTTTTTTTTTTTTACCAATACCCTAGATCGCTTTAACATGTGGTAGACTTACAAAAGGATTTGGGAGTGTTTGGAAAAGTTTAGATGACATCAAACTAACTCTTGCAATATTCCTTTTCAGATCTTTGGCTTTGTTTGTTATTTTTTGTGTTTTCTTAGGTAAAGCTGATGGAGAAGTACTAGCCATTTTATTTGGGCAAACCTGTCCCAAATGTTGCAAAAAGGACACGTAGGCTGTAAGACTTGCATAGTTTGTCCTCTACCTAGCTGGTGACATTCTTTTTGTGTTGTCAAGCTGCGTACAATAACCACATATTCCAAGATAGCCATAACAGGCTTGATATAAACGAACCTTTTTGCCGCAGAATTTTTTTTTTAAACTTAGGAATCTTCCAGTCAGGTCTATTGTTTGGCAAATAGCCAAAAATAGATGTAGTCCAAGAGCAACGAAGGTCATTAGGAGGAAATGTAGAAATCCATTATGGTGGAATCATGAGATAGCTAAGAAAATGGTCAAATTTCAGAAAATGCCCACCCTTAAATTTTGTGGGTGCTTTGTTATAAATATTTATTTTTTTTAAAATATGCAAATGCTATATGATGTTATGACAAAAAATAGATTGGCAGCCATCTTAAGAGCCATATTGTTAGTTGGAATCGCATCCTATTATATTACCGTATATATCATTTTGAAGGAAAAAAGAATTCTGAATGAAAATATGATAGCCATTTCATATTAATGAATTTTAGAGAAAATATGATTAATTTAAATAGCATATGAGGGTGAGGCTTATATGCATGAAGTCAAGCAACACTATAAAAACTAGAGGCTTAACGACATCTTGCAATTGCTTTTGAATCTAATGATAGGCTTTCAAATTAGGAATATATGAGTTTATTTAAAAATAGCAGGGGATAGGGGGTGCAACCCCTCACAATTAAAAATGATATATAATACAATATGTTGTAATTGCAATAGCCCCCCCCCCCCAAAAAAAAAAGAGTAGGGTTTTTGTAATTTGCCCAAGAATAAACATTGTCCACATTAAAAAAAACAATTGTTTTTAAACATATATGTATATAATGAAAAAACTCACAAAGTGGCACATGAGGGAAGCAATAATATAAAAATTAACCCACAGGAAAATGAAAAGATAAATCCAAGCAATTTCGAACTTGAAAATATAGTTTGAAAGTGCTTGGATTCATCTTTTCATTTTCCTGTGGGTTAATTTTTATATATGTATATATATATTTTGGAATTATCCAATTCTAGGTCAGGCATAATCTCAAAATTAATACCCTTCAAAGCAGTTTGGAGGAATTTGTCTAAGAATTTTTTTTTTTTTCCACATTTAGAAATATTATTTTTAAAATACATTTATAGGCCTATATGAATTATCCAAAATTTGACCCCAAAAAATTTCTGAGAAGAAAAGAGCGTACCAAAGATTATGGTGTATTTTATGACAACTATTGAATGAGTATCAGAAAAGAATTTATTTTGACCAGTTCAATAAGGATAGGATAGCTAAGTATAAGCCCCCCCCCCAAAAAAAAAAATTATTTTAATGGGACACTTTATACATTTTGCATAAATCTAACCTCATTTTTTTGTCCACATAAATGAATAAATGATGAATGAATGGTAGCGCTAGTGATCGGATATGTTCTCAGCGAGTGCTCTATTCAGTGACATTTTTTGTTTTGTATTTTTCAATGTAATATATTTAAGTTTGGGAAGATAGTTAACTTTGAGTGTTAGACAATTATATTTTAAATTAAATGTGAAATAGCTCCCATTTGTATACGTTTCAGAGCAGCCTAATTTTCTCCATCTTTTTGGATTGCTTAATTAAAGGGTTTTGAAAAGTTTTCTCAGTATGGATGTAAGCAGTGTGTATGTAGTTTGTGATTTTTGTGGTGTTGAAAGAAGAACAAATGTATCTGAATGCTCTGTGTGTTATGTGACTAATGAAAATGTGGCTTTGGTAGAAGAGGTGAGTCAGTTGCATGATGAGTGCAAGAGATTAAGTGAGTTGGTGCATGAAGTGAGATGTGAGTGTATGCATGAAGAATGTGGCTGGGATCAGGAGGGTGGAAGATAGGCCTAGACTAGGGACTGGAGAGAAAGAAATGACTGATGCAAGTGAAGATGAATGGTGGGTGAATATGGATATAATAGCTAGGTTAGGTGTGTGAGTAAGAGGGACATGGAACCTGTTAGGTTGACTAACAGATTCGATGCTCAAGAGAGGAAGAGGTTGAAAGTAATTTGTCTGAAGTAGTTGTGGCAGAAAGTGAAGTAAGAGGGAGTTTGAATGAGAACAGGAGGGAGGGTAAAGCTGGGCATAGGGGGACTAGGAGGATGACTGAGGTGCTTGTGATGGGTGACTCTCAGATTAGATAGGAAGTTGAGTGCAAGCAAATGGAAGGGAGTGAGAGTTTGTTTGCCGGGTGCTGCTGTAAATGATGTGTCTGAGAGGTATGATAGTCTGGTGTCTGGGTGTGAGAGAGATGCAGTTGTGATTATGCATGTGGGAGTAAATGATGTAAAGAAGGTGGGTTCGTATGAGTTACAAGAGAGGTACAAAAGGTTAGTTGGTATGATAGGCGTGTCTGGGTATGAGAGGGATGCAGTTGTGATTATGCATGTGGGAGTAAATGATGTAAAGAATGTGAGTCATGTGAGTTACAAATAGTTAGTTGAAAGGATGAGTGAAAGTAGAGTGGAAGACGTTGTTTCGGGTGTGCTTCCAAGATTGGATATGGAGAAGGAATGGTCGTCTCATGCAATTGGACTGAATAAGTATGTGAAAAGCCTGTGTGAGGAGTTGGGATTAGTTTTTGTAGATGTATGGAATTGCTTTTTGGGGAATAAGGCATTGTATGGACTCCATCTAAGCCAGGCTGTGGTTGATGTGTTGTGGCAGGAGTTAGATAGTATCGTCAGATCTTTGCAGGTGGGGAAACTAGTTACTGATATTGGTCAGGGAAATACAAGAGCACAGGGAGGGGCAGCGAAAGGAAAGAGATGCAGAGGAGATAGAGCGGAAGATATACAGTCTAAAAGAGGTGCTTCAGGGATAGGAGGGCTGAGTTGTCTTTATACCGATGCTCGGAGTCTTAGAAATAAGAAGGATGTTATTTAGTTATATTATTAATGAATATATAGATATAATTGTTAATATACACATTCCAGTACAGCACTATTTCATCCAAAGGCTGATGTCAAATATTTACAAACACACAACTATATACACCATTTTATAGACCATAGAGTCCTTGTCAGTACTAAGCAATATTTACAAAATACCATAATTGTGTTTGAATGGCAGTGAATTTTTAGATAAATTGTGATTAATCGTGAGTCCAGTTCTCTGAATTTGGAGACGGACTATTGTTTACATCATCGGCCATCTTGATTATAAGTTTTGAACTTGTGCGCACCAATTGAGTTAAATAATTAAATACTGAATAAATATTAAATAATTTAACAATGAGTTTTTACTCTGATTGTAAAGTTTGTAAAAAAGAAGTGAGGTGAGTGGCTATATAGCTTGTGACTTGTGATTCTTGTTATGACTGGTACCATGCATTATGGCTTAACCTGACTAAGCGTGAAATTAGTTGTCTGACTACCTCCAAGTCAAATATCTACTGGATATGCACAAATTGCAATGAAAAAGTACAAAGCTGGCTTCTTACTAACTCCCCCACTTATTGTAGTGAAGCAAACGACCCTACTACTGGCTCATCTCAGGTTGAAATGACTAATGAGAATGTGACTATAAATAAAAATCAAACTGAAAGTCACCCATGGATTAGTGAAAAATCTGATGAAACATGAAAAATTGTAAAAAGTAAAGGTACAAAACTTAAACTAGTGATTTTTTTTTTTTGTAGAGCCCATCTGGTAACTACCCACTAGGGCATAATCGCAAGAAGACAGAAAGTGACCTGAAGCCACCGCGGCATTAGGGGATAGGTCCATGGGAACAGTCGCGGCGCAATGGCACGCAACTTTAAGTTCCCTTCGACCGTCTCCCATCTTTGCCAAGCAGTCCGAAGAGCTGCCCGTATTCCTGCCATGTAGTCAGTGTGAGGAAGAGCGAAACGCTGGTCCGGTTGCAGAGACATCGCGGACTCTTTGGCGCCCTCATTCCCCGCAATTCCTACGTGTCCAGGAACCTAGCAGAAGATAATCTCGACATCTGCCTGGCTCGCTAAAACCGTGGCGTCACGGATATCGCGAACCAGGGGATGCGGAGATTCCAATGCCCCGAGAGCACTCAGGGCACTTTTGTGAGTCGCTATAGATCACAATCCGGTCTCCGAACAGGGCACGTCGCGTAATCTCCCGTACCGAGTGGTGTACTGCCACCAGCTCGGCCGTGAAGACAGACGCAGCGCCTGGTAGAGCCCCGCTGACTTCAAACAGAGGGGATACGGCGTGGAAGCCGACCCCCTCTTTGGACTTGGAGCCATCCGTATACACTGGCACGGTTCCAGCGTGACACGAGGTGTGCTCCAAAAAGGTCGAACGCAATACTCCCGGCGCCGTAAAAGCTTTGGGAGCAGAGGCGTGGCGACAAATAGCCAAATGTGGTACCCTCCAGGGTGGCATCCTGGGCAGAAACAGGGGCGCCACTGGCCCGAGAGCTATATCTAGCTCTCGAAGGAGGTTCCTGGCGCTAAACCCAAAGGGCTTAGGGTATGATTGGTATGAAATCTGTTGGCGACTGCGGGAGGAGCCGGGCTCGCGGGTACAGGCGTGATGCACTGCACACGGCGCAGAGCGAGTGGCATCTCCCCAGCATCAACCAACAGGCTCTAAATGGGGGAAGTGCGGAAGGCACCGGTCGCAAGGCGAAGGCCGGTGTGGTGGATCGAATCCACCTTCCGCAATAAACGCTCGGCTGCGGATGCATAAAACTCGCATCTGTAGTCGAGCTTCGAACGAACAAAGGATCGATAAAAGAGTAGGGCAGTAGCCCTATCAGCGCCCTAAGCGCTGAACGTCACGGAACGGAGAATATCCATGGCGCGGGTACAACAGACCCTAAGGCTGCGAATATGAGCCTCCCAGGTGAGGCATCGGTCGAATACAAGACCAAGGAAACGGTGCGACTCAACCACATCCAGGCGCACCCCCATTAAGAAACAAATCTGGGTCGGGGTGGAGCCGTGGATGGCGGCAGAGGTGCACAACCTTAGTCTTGGCCAAAGAAAACCGAAACCTGTGCGCTTCGACACAGCGAGAGACGCGGTTCAATGCCTGTTGGAGTCGACGCTCCAGAGTTGGCATCTGGGCCGCGCCAAAAGAGATCGAAAGGTGGTCCACGTAGAGCGTAACGAGAACATCTTCCGGCAGCACCGAGGTGATGCCGTTGATGCTCAGGGCAAAGAGTGCGACACTGAGGACACTTCCCTGCGGGACACCCTCTTCCTGCTCCTTTGGGCCGAAGAGAGCTCCCCCCACCCGTACGCGGAATCGACGATCTCGCAAAAATTCAGATATAAAGACTGGGAGGCGTCCCCTTGCCCCCATCGTGTGGAGAGTCTCCATGATACCGTATCGCCATGCAGTATCATAGGACTTCTCCAGATCAAAAAACACTGTGGCGTAGTGCTGTCTACGAAGGAGAGCCTCGCAGACGGCATTTTCCAGTCGAAGCAGAGCATCCGACGTGGAGTGGAAATGCGGAAGCCGCACTGTGCAGAAGACAGATGACCTCCACTGTCCAGGAAAAAGACTAGTCTAACATTTACCAATTTGTCCATCAACTTGCACATGCAAGAGGTTAGAGAGATCGGAGTAGAGTGATCTCTCCCTGGCTTGCGAAAAGCGAGCACAGTAGCGATTCGCCAGGAATCTGGGAGAAGACCCTCCACCCAGATCCTGTTGAACAAATCTAACAGAAAGGCCATGCCTCGCTCACCCAGGTGACGAAGCATGGTGTACGGGAGATCGTCCGGACCATGGGCGGTGTCTGCGCATGAAGCGAGAGCGGAGCGCAACTCACTCACAGTAAACCTGTCGTTGAAGGGTTCTCCGCCTCTGGAGGTAAAGTCCAGCCGACGGCCTTCCGCGACAGAACGACGTGCATTGAATGCTGGCGGAGCAGCATCCGAGCCAGAATGCGGAAAAAGCGGTCGCGAAGGATTCCGCCACGGACGCGGGGTCCGAGATTTCGGTCCCATTCTCCTGGAGAACGGGAGGGGAGTCCTGCAAGAACTTGCCCCGAATCCTTTTGACTCGCTTCCACACCTCTGCTAAAGGGGTCTTCCCGTTAAGTGAAGACACTCAACGGCCTCATCTACCGACCTAAATTCCTCGACTGAGATAGAGAATTCAGTCATTTCCTGAAATGCAGGCCACCACACCTGTGCCAAGCACCACCGAGGTGGGCTTTCAGGCGGCAGTTGCCCTGAAAATGATATTTGAATGGGAAAGTGATCACTACCATGGAGGTCATCGACCACTCCCCAATCAAACTCAGGCTGTGCATCCGAAGAGCACAAAGATAGGTTAAGGCAAGAAAATGAAGCGTTTCTCGGACAGTGATGCGTAAACTCATCCACGTTTAGGACACCTATCTCAAGCTCTTCGATCAGATCGGCAAGGACTTGTCCCCTGGGATTTATTGAGTAATCTCCCCAGAGAGGATGCCTGCCGTTCAGATCTCCAAGCAAGAGAAAGGGCCTTGGCAACCGTGCCACAACGCAGCGGAAGTCCCCCCGCGTCGAAGTCAGCTGACGGTGGTATGTACGCAGAAATGATAGTATACCTCCTATCCAGGTGCAGCTGCACAGCCACTGTCTGAAAGGAGGTATCTAAAGAAAAAGGAAGAACGGAGACATCATGCCAGGTGTAAACCGCGCATCCTCCAGCCCGGCCATCCAGTGGTGGTGGGGTCACAAGACCCTTATACCCGGGGAGGGCAGGCAAGGGGCACGCGCCTAGCATGGTCTCCTGCAAAAAGATAGCTAACGGGGAAGGGGACGAGAGTCCACGGTAATTCCATTGAAGGACTATGCCCTCCAGGCCTAGCTCGGAGGAGACGCGGGGGCCCTACTCGAACAGAAGACCCTAACGGGAACGCCGTACGCTTCCCGGAAGCAGAACCCCGGGCGCTGTCTGCCGGACAAAGCGCTGTCGCCTTTGATGACTTATTGGGGGAGGTTGGGGTCACCATGCAAGTCTTTTCCTCCCTCCGCCTCGAAACCTTAAGCAGGCGTTGCGGCTTCGGAGGCGGGGGGCCCTCTTTTCGAGGAACCACCGTCTCCGAGCCACTCACTCCACCACTAGGCGTGGGCGAAGGAGCCGAAGCTTCTTTGTTGCTGTCCTCCTTTCGGGGGACAGCTTTAGGAACCCAGGAAGATGGCCTGGCGACCAACTTCAGGGGTGTTGCCCTCTGTGAGTCTAACGACCCGGTGGAGGCACGTGGCCATTTCGCCTTACAGGAAACGGTCACGCTGGGGAAAGAGGGGGAAGCCATGGTTTTAGCCAGGGCTGGGTATGAACCCTTTTTGCCCCAGCTTTACCAGGGGAGCACCCGGGTTGAGTAGAGCCCGCAGAAGGGCTCCGAATGGGTGCAGAAACAACCGTGCTCATTGGCCTGGATGGGCCAGGAGCAGAGGCTGCCTTTCTAACTATTGAGGCATATGCTGTCCCAGGCAGAGCCGGGCGCGCCAGGACCAAGTCCTTAGCCTCGTGGAATGAGAGTCTATCCTGGGCCTGAACGGCCAGGATTTCTTTCTTGAGGAGATCTGCACCACATTGCTTCGAAGAAGCGGGGTGCAGCTCTCTGCAATTGACACACTTGGCCACACATGATTTAGACTTATCGTGTGCAGCCTTGGAGCAATTTACACAGACTTCGGGTGACCCTGACTTTGCACGTCTACAAGATCGATTCGTATGGCCAAAGGGGTGACAGTAATAGCACCGCCGCAGCAGTGGCATGAATGCCTTCATGCGGTAGCGGTACCAACCAGCATGCACCGACTCAGGGAGCTTGTCACAGTTGAACGTGCAAAGAGTGTAGGGGGGGGGGTCTCGAGGCCCCTCCCTGTTTTCTCATCACACGTTCGACCTTGACCGCCCCATGGTCGGCCAGCTCTAAGGTGTCCTCAATGGAGTAGTCAACGAGTTCCCTCGCATAAACTACTCCTTTCATAAAGTTCATGGTAGAGTGCGGCGTCACACTCACTGAGGTGCCATGAAGTGTCCGAAGAGCACTTATCTTGGCCGCCTCGGCGGGATTAGCTGCATTCGCCAGAAGGCTCCCGTCCGAGAAACGGCTCACCTTCGGCTCTCTACCAATTGCACTAGCTAATCCTCTCCTCTGATGGATTATGTTGCCCTTGGTCAACATGCTGCCATCAGTGGATCGAATAACGAGGAAGCGTTTGAAGCCAGCGGGCTCAAAAATGCCAGGTAACCTCTGAATGAGGAGCCCCGATGTCATTGAGGCTCCGCCCTGTGCACTTTTCATCTTTGTCATAGTCAGGGGTTCCGCACCAGGGGGGGCAGAGGGGCCCGGATGTGCCGATCTTGGCTTGGTCACCTACCAAAGTGGCAGCAGACCCATCTGTCCCCACAGCACCCGAGGATGGAGAGGAGCCCTGAGTCTTTCTTGTCTTTTTCTTCTTCTTTTTAGGAGAGAAGGGGCACCGGTCAGAGGAGATCCCTCCACCCCTTGTACTGCCTCAGAGGCCCCAGCCGTTTGCGGAGGACGTTGCATAGGGGCGGATTTGGGGCACCAGTCAGAGGAGATCCCTTCCCTCTTTGTACTGCCTTGGAGGCCCCAGCCATTTGTGGAGGACCTTGCATAGGGGCAGATTCGGGTTCGGTGCTTGGCGCCGAGCCCGGATTCTCCCCTATGGAAGGCCCTACCGTCCGAGGCTGGGTTTCCTCAAAGACCATGTCTATCACAGGAGGGGCCTCCAGTTGGCCATCCCCTCTCAGGACATCGCAGGTCCCCTTGGCAGTATCGTCACTAGTCTTGTTTGAGGCACAGGCCTCGACCCCGGCAAGGTTTAAAATTCTTGCCAGCAGGTCTTTTGAGGGAAGCGACCGAAAGGGCCTGGCTTCCCTCTCCCCCCTAAGGGGGTTTGCCCTACCAAGCCGCTTCAATGTGGAGCGGCTGGCTAAGGGCTGTCTGCTGGCTTTCTTGGCTGTCCCCTTGGAAAGAACAGAGGGGACTGCCGCTGGAAAGAGGGAGGTGCCCGAAAGCACCTTTAGAGAAAGGGGTGAGAGGTATTCCCCTACACATGTAGTCGTAGGAGAGGAGTAAGCCTCCTCTTCAGTTAGAGAAATATGGAGGGTCCCCTGCGCAAGCACAGGGGGGAGGGACCTCCATTTTTTTGGTGGAACTGCCCGAGGGCGGCTCCGTTGATGATACAGGGAAAGTTGAGGGTTTTTTTTTTTAATATTTATCATGTGGCATGGTGACCCTAGTTACAGGCCCTGCAGAGCCAGGCACCGCCATTTGGGACCACCTCTCCCGCCTGGTAGTCCATCAGCATGGCGGCTCCACCTTGGACACGGCGTAAAAAAGATAGATTGTGAAGAGGAGAGGAAAAGGGATGTGAGGAAGGTATGGGTGGGGATGAAGCAGGTTGTTAAAAACCAACCACCCCAGACCGGAGCTCAGGGGTTAGGGAACATTGTCCCCTCCCCCCTCAGCCCCAATCCGGGACCGTTGGCTGAGAAGAAGGTCAGCATCTACCCTGTGAAATTAGAGGCTGACCAGACAAAGTTGTGGGAGAGGTTGTATGAAAAGCAAGGAAACGAGTGTTTTGAAGGAAGGAGAAGAGGCTAAGCTGGGGTCGCACAGGGTGCTGAGTCCCATCAGCACGGCGGCCAGTATGGCAAATCGCCGCGCCCCTTACAGGGCTTAAACTAGTGAAAAGGCCTGAACCAGTACTCAACAAGAATAGGTTCAGCCTATTGGATGACTTTGAAAAGTTTTTAGAGCCATATGAACAACTTCTCATTGAGTCTCAGCATCAGAATAAATCCCCATACCAGTCTCCCAGGCCTATACCAACAGCCATTCATAATAATTCTATAAGGCAAAGAATCGGTGTTAGAGGGGAGATAGTAGAAATATAATTATGGTAGTTCCAAAGGATACTGGAACAAGAGAGACCCATTCAGGCAGCCCCAGGTTTAATAAAACCAAGAAAAGTGCTCTATTAAAAAAAACAAAACAATTTCTATAATCGGAGATTCACAAGTTAGAGGCTTGGGGCCTAGACTAAACCGTAGCAGTATCTCTCATTGCTACCCGGGTGCAGATACCCAGCGAGTCCTAAACATTTTAAAAGCTTCATGCAGAGCATTAAATGATTATAAAGAAGCCAATATAGTACATGTTGATGGAAATGATGTTGGGCATAGACCTCCAGAAATGATGATAAAAAATTACAAGGAAATAATGGCACTAATGAAAAGAAGTAGTAAGCCTTCATTTATCACAGGCATTATTACAAGATTATGTGAGACCAAGAAATGGTACTCAATTGCTTGGGGCATCAATAATGAATTAAAGCAAATCTGTAATGATACTGGGGTGACATTCATTGATCTATGGAATAGTTTCTATGGAAAGAGATTTGTATAACAAAGATGGTATACATCTAAATGAAAGAGGTATAGAAGTATTAAGTAAAATATTAAATGAGTCTGTCAGTCTCTTTGTAAGATGCCTTAGCTGTAACCACTGCCAGGCTGATAGGAATCTTATTATACAACAGCCAAATATCCAAGTAAAAGGTACAGGCTTTAAATGTTTTTATACCAATGCAAGAAGTCTCAGAAATAAAAAGGACAAACTATTATCATATATACATTCAGAAAATTTAGATATAATCTGTATCACTGAGACCTGGTTTAATGAGAAAATCTATAAGGATGATGAAGCTGAATATATTATTAATGGTTATAACTATATTTTCATCACAGAAAGGAAAGACTCGGTGGAGGTATTTCAATTTATGTTAAGAATAGCTTTATATCGTCTGTGATAAATTCTATCAAAGATGAGTATTCTTTAGTGGAATCACGTTGGGTTGATATCAGTACTAAACCCCCTGAAAAGTTAAGATTAGGGGTATTTTACAGACCCCCTGATTCCAATTCTGAAATAGATAAAGAGATTATGCAAGAAATCAATATTGTATATTCAGGAAATAATAATATTCTAGTAATGGGGGACTTCAACTTACCAACAGTTGATTGGAGAAAAATGTATGGCCCAACCAAAGCTAGTAATCTATTTGTTGATTGTTTTGAAAATAATTACTTATCTCAACTGGTGAGTAAACCTACTAGGGGAAGTGCAATCCTAGACCTTATCCTCAGTAACTGGAAGGAAACAATTAATAACCTGAAAGTTACAGAACCGCTAGGTGAAAGTGACCATAGCATAATCATGTTTGATATTAATATGAATGGCATTTCAGTCAGAGATAATTTATCATTGATCCCAGACTTCTCCAAAGCTAACTTTGATAAGTTTAGAAGAATGTTAAGTATTATCATGGGAGGATGAATTTCGTGGTCTGGATGCTCTTGAAATGTGGGATAGATTCAAATGTATCCTTGATTCAATTAAAAAAAGTTGCATACCCTTAAAGACAAGGAGAAAAGATGCTAGTAAAAAAAAAACATGGTCAAAATACAGTGTAAAGTCCAAGTTGAAGACAAAGAAAATTGAGCTAAAAGGTATAAGCATAATAAAAATGAATTAAATGAAGAAGACTTGAAATGCACCAACAAAGAGTTAAAAAAAGAAATTAGGAAATGTAAGAGTGTCAGAAATCAACCTTGCAAATAGTAGTAAGGGAAATATCAAGAAGTTCTTTAGTTATTATAAAATAAATTCTAAGCAGGGCTCCACTATTGGGCCATTAGAATATAATGGAGAGAGCTATCAAGGGGATAAAGATATTGCTGATGTGTTAAACTTATACTTCACATCTGTTTTCACTCAGGAAAGTGCAATTGATTGGGACCCAGATGTTAATTTGGAAAATAGGCCAGTTCTTGAGAATGTGAAGTTTTTGAAGAGAGATATAAAGGCTGTTATTAATAAAATATTGCCTAATAAATCTCCTGGGCCAGATGGGATTTATGCTAGAGTCTTAAAAGGAGGTGAGGAAAGTCTTGCAAATGGATTCAAAATTATTTTTGATCATTCACTTATGTATTCTGAGATTCCTGAAGACGAAGGAGGCCAATGTTGTGCCTGTACATAAGCAGGGTTGCAAGAAGAAAGTGGAAAACTACAGACCTATAAGCCTTATATCATTACCAGGGAAAGATATGTGAAAGATTAATTAGCACTGATATTAAAAAGTTCTTAGAGGAGAACAAGTATATTAGTGATTGGCAGAATGGCTTTCGAAATGGGAAGTCATGTCTCACTAACCTACTTGATTTTGATGAGTCTTGATGATGATGCCTTTTGTTTTTGATACATTCCTGTATATGGGTGGGTTTTGACAAATGCGGATGACTTTTGATAGGCCTTGTAGCTTTTGTCATCCGTGAAATTATGTTATGTTATAAACAGAGGTCTGGTAAAAATTAATAATTCAATTTTTCAATTCTATGCATTTCCATAAAAAATAAGGTCAGATTTAAATAAAACATCAAATGTACGATTACAATGTATGTTTTACTTTTAAATGCATAAGGGCATGGAACCTGCTTGAGTAATTTTTTGAGGGATGAGAAGCATCGGTTATATTGGTCAGAGGAAAATAATTAAGAACATAAGAAAAGAAGGAGACTGCAAAAGACCATTCATGGCCTACACTTGGCAGCTCCTGTTCCATTCAACACACAAAAGATTTCTTACCAGAGAAAAGTCATCAACATTGTCACCCTTTACAGGAGTTGGTCAGATCTAATCTACAATATACATAAAATGCATCCAGAGGATTATGTCCATTCATGCAACCGCAAAATAATCTCCCCACTCCTTAGAAAAATATATACATATGTACATAAAAAAGTCAGTCCCATCTAGCAGCTTCATTCATATATTTATCTAATCTATTCTTAAAACTACCCAGAGAGGAGGCTTCTATCACATGTCTAGTGAGCCTATTCCATTCATCTACCACACGATTTGTAAACCAATTCCTCCCAATCTCCTTCCTAAACCTATACTTATCAAGCTTAAACCCATTGCTACGTGTCCTGTCATGTTCACTAAGTATAAGAACCTTACCCAGATCCCCTTTATTATATCCTTTTACCCATTTGAAGACTTCAATCAATTCCCCTCTGACTCTTCTCCTTTCCAATGTATGTAGATTTAATTGAAATTTAATTTAATTGAAATTTTCTCCATCATATATTAGCCTCCTGGCTAGTATAGTGGTTAGCGTGCTTGCCTGGTAATCGTTGGGTCAGCAGTTTGAATCTCTGTCCGAATTCTTTTTAAAGCCGACATTATTTACTATGGAGGTTACCTCCGTGGCTAGGGGAGCTTGTACACATGGTAGGCAGTCCACCTAAGAGAAGGATAACTCTGATTTCAAAACCCTGGAGCAACAGGCATAATTTGCCTCTTCCAGAAGATCCTCTGTGAGCCAGATGACTTTTGGCTATTATGGAGCTAGCAGTTTTTAAAACTTTATAACTTGGTAGGGGTTGGCTACTGTAAATAACTAAATTGGGTCTTCTATGGCAAAAATAGATGAGAAATTCAAATTGCTTGGCCATCCTTCTAGGCAAGGGACAATCATGGTCTTAAGTAATATCATGCCACCCCACTTCTTCCTTGAACGACGGCTACATCCGTTTTCTTAACATGGAGCAAAAGCCCTTGGTCAACCCGGTAGCTGCAAGGAAGCCTTATGTTGAGCAGCAAGACTGCGCTGTATGTATGTATGTATGTGTGTGTATATATATATATATATATATAGGTAATTGTGTATAGGATGGGCGGATGCGATTATTTTGAGTGTCAGCTCGTTGTTGGGTACGGCTCGCTGCGGGGATAACACTGCGATGACCCTGTTTCAATCCTTTGGGGGGGTCTGGGGAGCACAGCCCCCCAGTATAAAAACGAAAATCGCCATAAAATTCTTCGATTTCATCTCTAAAAAAGTAACAACGAAAAGTAGGCTTGTACATTAGGGCCAGACCAACCAACAAAATTAATAAAAAAATTAAAAGTATACACGATAAATTCCATATCAAAACCTGTTAATGCAGGCTTTTTAATCCATGTAAAGCCTGCATTGGGCGTATAAAAGAAAATTTTCTTCAAAGCCTCTTCCAAACGAATACCAAAGGAACAACATCTTGAGGCCCAATTAAGCCTATATCTTATTTCTTTCTTGAAGCGAGTCACAAGATGATTCTTATCATCCTTTTAACAATGAGACTCGATAGCTCAAAATATGGGAGGCAAGTCAGCCCGAGACAGCTGACGATGAGTCGGTGACTCATTTCTGCGCACATCAATTAATCTTGATCATTAAGAAAATAATTTATTTTAATAAAAGGATCAACTTGTTTTTTTTCAAGTTTAAATGGAATTGGTGTGTTTTTTTATTATTTCACTTACGCACAAAAGTCAACTCCAGAAATTCTGTACTGCTCAGATTCCGGGAGTCTCTGAGTCGGCATGTTGAAATTTCCAATCTAGAATAATTATTGCAGTACACGAAAACAGAAAAAAAAATAAAGTGCTTTACTAGTATTCAAAATAACGAAGGGTTAATTGGATCAGAGGAGCATTTGTGAATCTATTGGATCCAAGAAAATTTTCCAAGATGAAGAATTTATTTTCTTTTTACAATTATTTTATGATATGTTCAAACATGTTGATATTCATTCTTATTGGAATTTTACAGTTTATAAAAACAAACTAGCGTAAAAGGGAAACATCTCATCCTTGTTTTATTATTTGGAATTATGCGCAGCAGAAGCGTGCGCTAAAATTATCGATGAATTAAAGCAAACTTCAGATATGTTTTATTCATTTGATTTTAAACTATATAGATACTCTTTTCCTACAGATCATATTGAGGCAATTTCTGCAAAATGTTCAATGCTTAATAAAGAGAAATTAAAATGTGAATTATCCGTTTTGTATGCAAAGGATACTTTCGTTAAAATTCCAAACATTAATAACTTACTGAAATTCATAGATGAAAACAGCTTTAATGAAACATTCCCTGGAGTATCAAAATTGCTCGAAAATTGTCCTTGTGACACCAATTTCAACTGCTGATTCAGTGATGCTTTAGCAAAATGAAACGAATAAAGACCTTTCCACGAAATACCATGTCGCAAGATAGGTTGAACAGTCTCGCATGCTTATACATTAATAATGAATATATAAGCAAAATCGGAGATTACAACAACAGAGTAATTACTACTGTGGAGAGCCTGGACCTGACACTAAAATTGCACCAACAAAGTGCCTCGCAGGAATAGGAAGAATTGTAAAATATGCCCTGGCGGATATACATATATATTTATTTGTAAACCGATCAAGGAAGTAAGTGGGAAGCCGAGAATTCAGATAGCAGTCAAATCTAGCGACAGTGTAATAATTCGAACATTTCTTGTCTAGAAATGGAATTAAGCTGAGACAGCTGTCTGTGTATCAGGAATGATAAAATTATATCGAGAAAGTGTAAATTTGTAAGGCCATTAATCGATGACTTCCGGAGACCATGGGATAAGGGAAATCCCGCCCAGTGGGCGGAGCTAAAAAACAATATGATCCCAGAGGCCACGCCTCCTGTACAATTTAGAGAAGAAAAATAGGTTGATAATTAAGTCAGATAGACGATCGATAGTAAATAACTAATTACGGTTCGTTTATAGGTATGACTTCGTACGTTAGATGCCCCTTTTATTTAAAGTGCGAAAAGGGGAGCTCTTATCGTGTAGTAGGCTGGTTAAGTGATCAAAACGAGCTTCCTTAGGATAAAGAGAAATATTCAGCTGGATTCTTTATTTCGTCGTAAATTGCGGGAACACGTCTCGAAAAGGCGAATGGTAAGAATAACTTCTTCTTGCTTCTTAAATAATGACTGCTAATGATCCCTAAGCCACAAAATACACCTATATAAATTGTCATTCCATCTGCTCATAACGATACAAAATTCAACCAACCAGGGTTGAGACACGTTTAATTATCATACTAATGTCCATTTCTGAAATAGCAGACCTAAACGTTAACAAATTAACCAATGAGCTTTTAGACTTAAGCACTGCAATGAGTGGACAATCAGCGTCACGATAGATTTAAGGGAATGAATAACGTTCAAACCGTTTCGCATGTAAACACGGCTTAAATCTATTTTCTGAACTTTTAAGCGCTCAATCAGAGTTCGCTACACCAATCAAAAACTTCTTCACCCTGTTCGGGCACAAAAGGCTAGCGCTGTTAGGCAGGGACCTAAATGCCCGCTGCCGTGCATCTGGCTACAGGAGCGTCGACCAAAGGGGACGAAATCTGGAACTACTATTCGACAGAAATAGAGTCCAAAGAGTACGACCTGACTTCCCAACTTATCTAACACATTGCTCGGCGACAAAACCGGACATTGTGTTGGTGAGCCTGGAATTACCCTTTAACATCGCCAACGAACCTGGCCCAGTAGTCCCAAGCGATCACGTCCCAATCATCACCACCATTTCGCTTGCGCCAATTCTCAAGCCCGTCCCACATAGGAAATGTTATGCGAAAGCTAACTGGGAGCAGTACAGATAAATGCTCAGCGCCTATCACCCAGCTGGCCTGGAGGAAATTGATGAGGAGATTGATAACATCTCCAATCGCCTCATTCAAGCTGACGAAAGATGCGTCCCCAGGATCTCGTACAAAATGCTCCCACAACCACGGTGGACGGATAAAATGAGGGACATCGCTAGGGAACACAGGGAAATTTATGAAGAAGTTGGTAGGACAGGCACGACCCGGGAAAAGAAAGCCCGAATGAGACAACTGAGCGAGGCTATGAAAAACACAATCCTCGAGAAACAGAAGGAAATCTGGGATGATATCATTGGCAGGCTAGACCGGGAGACTAATCCTGTATGTTTTTGGAATAGCACCTGAAGACTTAGGGGATTGCCTCCCAGGCCTGGGATGAAAATCAAAGATGGCGACATAATCATAGAGGATCCGGATTCCCTGGAAAGAAGATTCAGGGACCACTGGAAAGAGGTCTTTGCGATCTCACCTGAGGAGAACGACAATTGCGACCAAGACTTCGAAAACCGACTGCTCGAGGACCTCGGAACGATGATACATAGGACCCACCCACAACCGCAAGTGTCTAGAGAGAGAGAGATGGTTGACCACGGACGCCCAATCACTGT
The DNA here is from genome assembly GCA_963969495.1 of Ceratothoa steindachneri. Lineage (NCBI taxonomy): Eukaryota > Metazoa > Arthropoda > Malacostraca > Isopoda > Cymothoidae > Ceratothoa > Ceratothoa steindachneri. The sequence continues at coordinate 165,811,884 of OZ018322.1, read as the reverse complement.
TGAAGAGACCATTAACACCATAAAGTCCTTTAAACAAAGGGCACCAGGATGGTCTGGGCTCATTAAGAACAACCTAGTGAATGCCCCTAGGCTAATTATTCAGGGAATGGTGAACATCATGAACGCTTCCCTGAATACAGGCTACTTCCCAGACGGGTATAAGCTGGCGAAAATCCTCTTTATCCCGAAAGGGAACAAGCCCCCAGACCAAGTGGCCAACTACCGCCCAATCTCTCTCCTAGAAGTACCCAGCAAGATCTTCGAGAAGATAATAGCCAACAGGCTAGAAAATCAACTCGACGAGTTGGGAGCGCACAACCCACAACAACATGGGTTAAGGCCAAAACGGGGCACTGAAACTGCCCTGGCGCTCCTAACAGAAAAGATCGCGCAATGCCGTGCGAAGGGTCACTATGTAGACATCGTAATGAGGGACGTGCAGAAGGCCTTCGACAAGGTTAGGCTGAGTGGACTGCAATACAAGATCCTAAGTCTCCAGCTAAACCCGGTCCTGGAAAGGATTCTTTGTGACTTCATCATGGACAGAAGGGCGCGTATCATGATAGAAGATCACAAGGGTCCAGAATTGGAGCTTAAAGCGGGCGTTCCCCAGGGAAGCTGCTTGAGTCTCTTGCTTTACCTGGTCTTCACCATCGAACTCCCTACTCCAATCCACGGGGACACGATGTATCTGCAATACGCAGATGACATCACTCAGATCGTCCCCTGTAGGGATAGGAAAGCAAGGGATCTGGCTAACAACACCATCGCGTAGATCTCGAACATCAACAACTTTGAGAAAAAGTGGAAAATCCGGACGAACAGGGAGAAGTTCACAATTCTCCCGCTGGGCCGTGAGTTGACGTGGCCCATTGTGACTGATGGGAGGAGATACGGTTACTCCGCCGTAGGCACCATCCTGGGCCTAAAAATCTCTGACCGCGGATACTCGAGTCACTACACGGTGAGGCAGAATATGGCGAAGAGAAAAATCCCTAAGCTATACAGGTTCAGAGAACTCAGCTCGGCGAACATCAGGAAATTATACCTGTCGTTCATCCGGGCTACGCTTATCTACCCTGCAGTAGTGACTCAAGCGGCCAGCAAGACAGCTATGAAAGGGCTCCAACGAGTACAGAACTCTGCATCCCTCTTCATGAACAAATGCAGAAGAAGGGAACAACTTCGGCAGAGGGACCTGCACCGCAGGCAGAAGCTGGAGCCGATAAATGTCGCAACCCAGAAAGTAGCCAAAAAAGTCTGGTCTATAATGGCCAATGATATCTTACCAGAGTTAAGAAGAACTGGACGCAGGATAAACATCCCTGCCAGGCTGCACGGGCAAGTCGGACGTAACCAGCGATTCCCAAGCACCAAAGTCTGTTCGGAGGAAATCATAAGACCAATTTATACTTAAACACTAAACACTAACAACACATAGCATGACACAAAAACCTAAATCATAACATGATAATCTAACAAAGATAATTCACACGAGGTACAAACACATAATCGCAAGCTTACAAAGGCTTGAAAGCTCAACTACACAGTTTCAAGAATACAGACTAAAGGAGAACAAATAAGCGGAAAAACAATAAGAAGAACACATACAGAATAAAACATGAGACAACAGCAATATTTACAAAAAAAGAAATAACTAAATAAAAATAAAGCATGCTAACGATGCCCCTAAAACAAGGGCAACCCTACCCCCATTTCACCATCTTTATATCTACTACTATCCAAATTTTTCAAAGAGTGATTATACCATCAATACAGCTACGCTAGCTCGGAATTCTTTGCAGAAATACCTCTCATCGAAGCATCTTACCAACTGGTAAAGGAGGAAAATTTCCAGGTAATTTTTGACTACGCCTCCAAAAATTTGGTTCCTAATTTTTAGGGCCAAATATTTAAAGAGAGAATAATACCCTGGTGTCACCCCACCCCCATCATCATTCACTCCCTACTAACCATCATCATCTTTATTTCCAGCGGCCCCACTTAAGCAGATGACTGCTTAAGTCCTCGGCCCACCTCCCTGCGTAAACCGCCGTCAGATGTGAAGTGAGATTGCCATTCATGTTTCGTCCCAACTATGTCAGGCAGTTGCTTGACCATAATTGGGGGCATTGGAGGAAGCTGGTTTGAGGATTAGCCCACAGTAGAGAACAATGTCAGAAATATTCTGGACAAGGGACGGACTGCAACCTTCGGTGCCCATTACGGCGAAGGCCCCTTCCAGGACCATAGAGGGACATATAACCGTCTCTATGGTATGTTGCGGAGCGGTCGCGATTCAAAACCCTCGGGGGGGGGCGGGGTTGTCAATAAGTCCGCCATACAATCACACCCCTGAGAGGATCCCACCCGGACTCATCTCATCCATCATCATCATTCATATAAAAGGCAATTCTCATTTCCATCCAGGCGGCAGGCGAACGCGGGGGGGGGGGACCTCTCTTCATCCCCAAGGTAATAAAATACTAATTTAAACGTAAAATATAACCCTAAATACACAGAGAGACACACACACACACACATAAGAGACGAAAAGCCGTCCAACAATACAAGAAGAGGCACTGGTAAAGGGCGACTTGCACCCCCTAGTCAGAAGGGCTGCAAAAGTAGAAGAAATGGTGACCCACCCAGCCACCAGAGTCCCATTGAGGGCCATTGCTAGACAACCGAAGCCGGACCGAGGAATGGTGTTCCAGGCAATCTTCGGAAAGCTGAATGTGGCTATTCCGTGGTTAATCGACACCATGGTCGGCTACTCTGCAGTCTGTGAGAGAGAGGCAGACGTGGAGACTCTAACAAAAGAAGAAGGCCATAAGGTGCTAGGAGAGATAGGCCTCCAGCCCAGCACTCCCCCCCCCCGATCCAGGCACACCGCCGTATAGTGTGCAGCCAATTAGACCCCTGGATAGGCCAGCACAGTAGCTTGGAAATAAAAGAGGAGATTAGCAGAAACCTCTCGTGGGCCAACGTGGTGGAAGTTTTAAGTTCCGCCACAAACGGGACAATTCAGAACACCAACACATCTTTAAAGTTATCTTTGCCGACACGCAGGTGGCGCGGAAGGCGAAAGAAAGGGGCCTCTTGCATTTCAACGCGAAGATCAGCGCTGACCAGTTGTAGAGGGAGGAATTTACTCCCACTCAAATCTGCTTTCCCTGCTGCAAGCTCGATCAGCACACAACAAAAGACTGCAAGGAGCAAAACATCACTTGCTCCAGATGCAGTGGAACAGGTCACAGATGGAGGGAGTGTAAGGCAGCTAAAGAAAAGTGTCCAAACTGCGGTTTGAACCACGGGGCGATGGCCATGTCCTGCCCCCAAAGAAAAAAGATAATTAAGAAGAAGAAGTCAGAAAATATAAGGAGGAGCAACACATCTTACGCTCAGGCAACGAAAGCAGCCCCAAGTAAAGAAGCAATGAACCCACAGTCAAAAACATACCTAAAGCTCGAGAATGAAAACTCGACGAAGATTCTTACGTGCATTCTTTTCGCGCACGTAAACAATCTTACCAACCCGGGATCATTCGCAAAAACCCTCAACCTCATGCTAAGAAAGAACGGCATGGAGGAAAATGTGGTTTCCAGATGATCCACCATCGGGAGACGTACTTCGACTCCAATTCGAACCAAAAAGCACAGTAGAGGCTCCAGCAACTCCATTCCCCACAGAAAAGGAAAGAACATCTGAAGACAAAGTAGCAGAAAGCTCCACAAGCAAAAAAGCTAGCACATCCCGGCTAGACCCACGACTGGAAGCACAAAAACGACGTGAGAGGAAAGAAATGAAAGCTGCAAGAAGAATAGAGGAAGCGGAAGGCAACCTTGCAAGCGATTCATCCTCAGATTCTGACGCTGATGAGGCAAAAAACAGGGCGACCAAGACCCCTGTGAGCTCCAGAAGCAGTCGAAGACATCGAAACGTACTTACAAGTACGATGGAGAGGAGATCGACCTAAGAATCATCACGGACGAGCAGATCCCACACCCCCAAAAGCTCTCCCCCAGGGAGATATTTAAGGGGATCCAACAAGGGAATATCAAATGGATATACGCAGCAAATGAAAGAGAAGTGGACATTGAACAAGCGTTGCATGAGGGCACAATAAAGTTCCACAGAGACTCTGGCATTGCCCTAAGTGATGCAGAGTACAAGAAAATACGCAACGGGAAGTACAACACATAAGACCCTCAAAAGAAAACAAAAACACACAACTAAAAAAACATGGAAAATACGAACAACGCCTTAAAAATACTCACACTGAATGTGGATGGCTGGAAGGGAAAATCCATTGTTTACGGTAACATGTTCCGTACAGTGGACCCGGAAATCATCCTCATATCAGAACACGGCATAAACACAACCACAGACAATATAAAAAATAAACAACTACACTGTAATACAGAAAACCCTCACTCAATATCGATTCGATGGCGCAGCCATCGCAATCAGGAAAAACATAAAATACAAAACATCACCGGACTTAGATGAATCATTCGTGGCGATCGAGATCCTGACCCTGGTTGGGGGGCCTAACTGTGGCGGCAGCCTACCAGCCACCCAGGCGACAGTACCTACCAATCAACAACTTCTTCACCCTGTTCGGACACAAATAGCTAGCTCTGCTAGGAGGGGACCTAAACGCCCGCTGCCATGCATCTGGCTACAAAAGCGTCGACCAAAGGGGACGAAATCTGGAACTACTATTCGAAAGAAATAGAGTCCGGAAAGTAGGACCTGATTCCCCTTTAACATCGCCAACGAACCTGGCCCAGTAGTCTCGAGCGATCATGTCTCAATCATCACCACCATTTCGCTTGCGCCAATACTCAAGCCCGTCCCACATAGGAAAAGTTACGCGAAAGCTAACTGGGAGCAGTACAGAGAGATGCTCAGCGCCTATCAACCAGCTGACCTGGAGGAAATTGATGAGGAGATGAATAATATCACCAATTACCTCATTCAAGCTGACGAAAGATGCGTCCCCAGAATCTCGTACAAAATGCTCCCACAACCTAGGTGGACAGACGAAATGAGGGACATCGCTAGGGAACACAGGAAAATTTACGAATAAGTTGGTAGGACAGGCCCGACCCGGGAAAAGAAAGCTAGTTATTCAGGGAATGGTGAACATCATGAATGCTTCCCTGAATAAAGGCTACTTCCCAGACGGGTATAAGGTGGCGAAAATCATCTTTATCCCGAAAGGCAACAAGCCCTCAGATCAAGTGGCTAACTACAGCCCAGTCTCTCTCCTAGAAGTACCTGTCAAGATCTTCGAGAAGATTATAGCCAACAGGCTAAAAAATCAACTCGACGAGTTGGGAGCGCACAACCCACAACAACATGGGTTTAGGCCAAAACGGGGCACTGAAACTGCCCTGGCGCTCCTAACAGAAAAGATCGCGCAATTCCGAGCGAAGGGTCACTATGTAGACTTAGTGATGAGGGACGTGCAGAAGGCCTTCGACAAGGTTTGGCTGAGTGGACTGCAATACAAGATCACAAGGGTCCCGAATTCGAACTCAAAGTGGGCGTTCCCCAGGGAAGCTGCCTGAGTCCCTTGCTTTACCTGGTCTTCACCATAGACCTCCCTACTCCAATCCACGGGAACACGATGTATCTGCAATACGCAGATGACATCACTTAGATCGTCCCCTGTAGGGATAGGAAAGCAAAGAATCAGGCTATCAACACCATCGCGGAGATCTCGAACATCAACGATTTCGAGAGAAAGTGGAAAATCCGGACGAACAGGGAGGAGATACGGTTACTCCGCCGAAGGCACCATCCTAGGCCTAAGAATCTCCGACCGCGGATACTCGAGTCACTACACGGTGAGGCAGAATATGGCGAAGAGAGAAATCTCTAAGCTATATAGGTTTAGAGAACTTAGCTCGGCGAACATCAGGAAATTATACCGGTCGTTTATCCGGGCTAAGCTTATCTATCCTGCAGTAGTGACTCAAGCGGCCAGCAAGACAGCTATGAAAAGGCTCCAACGAGTACAGAACTCTGCATCCCTCTTCATGAACAAATGCAGAAGAAGTGATCAACTTCGGCAGAGGGACCTGCACCGCAGGCAAAAACTGGAGCCGGTAAATGTAGCAACCCAGAAACTAGCCAAAAAAGTCTGGTCTACGATGGCTAATGATATCATCCCGGAATTAAGAAGAACTGGAGGCAGGATCAACATCCCTGCCAGACTGCACGGGGAGGTTGGTTGTACCCGGCGATTCCCAAGCACCAAAGTCTGTTCAGAGGAAAACATACAACCAATTTACATTTAAACACTAACAACAAGAGAAAATACTGTATACTGAGAAGTTTATCTTCCCATTTACAAAAGAGAGAATACTACACACCGGGAACTCTCTCTTCCCATTTACACAAGAGAGAATACCACATACCGGGAAGTGTATCTTCCCATTTACAAAAGAGAGAATACTACTTTCCGGAAGTCTATCTTCCCATTTACAAAGGTATGATTGTGGTTCAATGTGTGACCCGCTTGAATTTTTACTCGAATGTTATAATTGGTTCGACCCCCACACGTTTAGCGTAACGAAGCCCCCCGTTGTGTCCGCCTAAGTCTTGTTCTCGTAACATTCGCTTTCCTGACCGGTAGTGAAATATTCCCTAACCGTAATCGTGTAAACGCGAGCCTTCCTTGTTTTGTTTGTTGGAATTTAACATTTTTTTTTTCGTGATTCCTCTCAGTCCTTTCTCGATCACAAGCCTTCGGTAAGCCTAGCCAAGCCAGAATATTATTTGAGTATCTTTGAAGTCAGATACGAGATTAACGCCACTTATCACCTCACTCGTGGGACTTGAGGGGCCCTTTCCAAAATATCCGCATCATTTTAACCTTCAAACTGGTGAGGTCCTTTCTCTCCCATAAACTGGTGACGGCTACCTTTACCTCCTGCCATAAAGTGGTGACCCCTACGTCGCGAACAGTGAAGGTATCGAGATATGGACTCTACAAGCAAGCATCAAACAGGAGGCGAACGGGACTTCGTGAACGCCATTAACATCAAGCCGCCCATCTTCAATGAACCAGCAGTCTCAGGTTGGTTTCGCATTGTGAGGCTCAGTTTCACATTTCCGGCCAAAAAAAGGGAGGAGACCAAGTTCTTTCACGTATTTGCTTCACTTCCGGCAGATATTTTGGCTGAGCAAAACTACCAGAGTTTAAAAACAGAAGTGATCGGCCTTTTCGAGAATATCAAGCATGCGCTATTCGAAAGGCTAATAGCATCCTCCCACTCACAGGCCGACCCTCAACCAATCTAGAAGAACTGCCCTTCAGGTAGGAGTAGCGAGGATATCGTGCGTCATAAATTTATACAATCCTTACTGCCGAACTTTGAACATATAATTGCTACACATAAAGAACTTACTCTGGCCCAATTGGGAAAACTGGCGGATGAACTTACTGCGTTCGATAAAGAACGGTGTCATAGTGGAAATTCCGAAAGAGGCAGTGCCGTATCCGCGTCCAGTGCGTTTTCTAACGAAGCGAGTGATAAGTGCGTAAATAATTCGGCGGGTTTTGCACGATCGGTGCATAATGATAATTATGTACACTGCGTGTAATATACCGGAGGGATTGCGACATTCCGGGGCAAACAAAAACCTGTGATTTGCCATTCGCACCTGTACTTTGGTGAGGAGGCCAAGTTTTGTAAGCTCTAATGCGCCACGTAACCTTGTGCACGGATCACAAGCCATTAGTTTCAGCATCTTCGTTGCCATTGAACGCCAAAACTGTTAGGCAGCAACGTCAATGAACAGCCATATTGGAGTATATCAGCGATACCACCTACGTGCATGGTCATGACAACGTAGTCGCTGATTACCTTTCAAGGGACGTCAATTCAGTTCAAATTGACTTTTTTGACCTCCTGGCAGCAGCGCAGAGAAATGACGAGGAAACCAAGGAACTGTACTCGCAGTTAAAATCTTTTCCTTGCCCAGGGAAAACTCAGCTATGGTGTGAAATTACATAAAGATACGCACGACCATTCTTGCTTATGGCGTGTAGGAGGACGATTTACAATCGTCTACACAGTTTGTCACACCCGGGAATCAAGGCTTCGCTTCGTCTGATCAAAGCACGATACTTCTGGCCCACTATGGACAGGAATATTCGCTCCTGGACAAGGGAGTGTCTCGCATGTCAATCCCTGAAGATTAGCCAGGGCAGGATCCCCGATCCTGCCCAATAACATTCCGTCTCCAAAGTTCAAAACTGTGCATATTGATATAGTCGGACCGCTCCCACCATGCATACTTCTGGGTCAATCCTTCCCCTCGCCCAATCAATATTTACTTTCGTGTATCGACCGAGACTCAAGATGGATATAAGCAATATCGATCCCGGATATAAGTGCCACAACGGTTGCTTTGGCTTTCTTAGACGAGTAGATGTCTAGATTTAGTGTCCCGCTCTACGTCGTAACTGACAGAGGGACCCAGTTCAATCCAAGCTATTCAAAGAGTTGTCAGCTCTCGTTGGTTTTCATTGGCTCCGCACTACATCATACAGACCGTCCACGAACGGGATGGTGGAAAGCGCCAATAGGACCCTGAAGGGCTCCATAATATCCCGTCGACAAGGCTGGCTGTTGGCATGGCAAATAATCATCATGGGCATTCGTGCCTTGCACACCGAGTTGGGATTCTTCCTCTTTCACGGCAGTAACGGGCTCCACGCTATTGTGCCCAAAACCTTTAGTCTCGTCATCCTCATCGAAATCGGATGCTTAATTTATTAAAGAGCTGGCATCGACAATGTCACATATCCACTTCACGAGAGTATCTTTAGGACACCTGCACTCTGTGCCTAAGCCTTTGTGCCCCGATACCTACAGAATGCAACGCATGTTTGGGTCCGGATAAACCGCGTTCGCAAACCACTCGAAGCGCCATATGCTGTCCCTTTTCCGGTGATCGAGCGTGTCAGCAAGGTATTCAAGCTGGAATACTTTGATTGGAGAAAGGACAGTGTCTCAATAGACCGATTAAAACAAGTGAAATTGCCCACCTTACGCGATGATGATGTGCCGGGTACAGGCCCGTAGCCAGGCCGTGATTTTTTTGGGGGCTATTTCTATTTTAGGAGGGGCTAATTTTTTGCGAATGTTTTTTACAAATACCATCTGATATTTAAGTTTTCGGTTCGCCGTAATAAGTGATAAGAAAAAGCCACTTACCAGCCAATTCGTTATCAGCTACCGCGACTACCAAGCCAAAGAAACTTGAGAGTCCATAAGTAGCATTAGTGTTGTAGTTTTTTAAGTTGAGATTATAGGATTTTGTTATGATAATACATACAAACACTTGTATTTTTATCATGAAATTGATTTAAAAAATGATATTGAATATAACCAGTTTGGGAAATAGAATTGCAAATGGGTTACCGTGGTTTGAGGATTGTGAAGATGGTGTTTGCTACAAAATTATTGGAATGGACTTCGAGAATTGGCGATGAATTCTTAGAAAGTTTGAATGTATTTTAACTTATGGAATGGCTAGAGGCAAAATACAATTACAGAGCTTTACCTTCCAGTCAGTTCTTCCAACTAGTAAGCCAACCAGGCAGTTCACAAAACCAAGGTGGTAATATGAAGCTGGAGCCACAAAAAAACATAACCACTTCCAGAAGATATCTGTGAGTAAATGTACATGCTCGCTGTGTAATGTTTCACACAAGGGAGAACTTCTCCCTTGTGTGTAACTGAAATCATATTATTATTTTTGGCTAATAAATAGAAGGGGGGGTAATCGGATTGTGGGTGGGTTGGCTCCCCTAATAGCCCTCCCGTGGCTACGGCCTGGCAGGTTAATCAGCGTCTCGCAAGGACACAGGATGGGCACATGAGGACCAACCGCAGTTCGCCGCATGGAGAACTTACATCAGAAGTAGATGCGACCTATGGCAACGCGTAAGATACCACAGCGAGAACCGGGAAAAAAAACGAACAGCCGAAAATGGTCACGCGCTCCGAGAAAAGGGTCTCGTTTGACAGGGACAATTTATATTATTATTACTGAACATTGCGTATTCCTAAATAGATCGCCACTCTTGTATGTCATAAAAGGCATACAGACATATACAAGCCTCGCTAATACATGTTATTTGTGTTATGTACCTTAGAATTTCTATGTTAAAAGAGGAATAAATATACATACATTCCTCGCTGAACTATTTTTGCGCTCATCTACGAGAGGCGTTCAATAAGTTTTGCGAATCGGTAGGGCAAAACAGAGGAAGAGGGATGGTTGTTTGTGGGGGTGTTAGGACAAGTTATGACAAGTCAGGACCTGCAGCCGCACGCTCCTGCCCCGCCTATTTAAGAAGCAGTAGCTGATCGCAGATCGTCAGTCACAAATTTTTCAACAATGGAGAAGGTTGAGCACCGTGCAGTGATCAAATTTTTGACCAAGGAAGGCAAGAATGCAAAAGAGATCCATGAACACATGGTTACAGTGTACACAGACACCGCCCCATCCTATGCAACCATTGCTCGCTGGAATAGGGAGTTCCGCCATGGTCGTGAGTCCCTTGAAGATGACCCCCGTTCAGGACGCCCGTCAAACGTAACCAACGAGGACAATGTGGTCCGTGTGGAAAGGATGATCCTTGAAAATCGAGGGGTGAAGGTCGAAGAAATCGAGCGAGAACTTGGAATATCACATGGAAGTGTTATCAACATCATCCAGGACAATTTGGCCATGGCCAAGGTCTCTGCCCGTTGGGTCCCTAGAAACCTCACGCCCCATGATCGACTTCAACGTCGTCAAAGTCCACAAGGCCAGAGTTGAACAAGTTGCCCTGCGCGAGTGCGGATTCGAGGAGCTCAATCATTATCTCTACAGTCCAGATCTGGCCCCTAGCGACTACTTTTTATTCCGCCAGCTCAAGGCTGCACTGCGTGGAAGCCAGTTTAGGGACGATGAAGATGCCCTGCTCGCCGTCCAGGAGTGGATTGAACAGCAGTCGGGAGATTTCTGGTTGTCGAGAATTCGAAGCCTCAGGGACAAGTGGCGCAAGTGCATTGAAGTCGAGGGTAGTTATATTGAAAAATAATAAAACACTTTTCCTCATATCTCATTTCCTTATATCCGAATTGCAAAACTTATTGACCGCCCCTCGTAACTTTGAGCAATATAATAATTATAGCCACAACTTAGCGATTTTCATGTATTTCCTTGGGAGGCGGGGGAAGTTGTATAGTCCCTAAATGAGCACAATTGTATTCCTGTATAAGTGATGTAAATTTCATTGCTGTGTGCGTATGTTAAAAATATACTTGTTTGTCTAGTTAGGATGGGCAATTCTCTTTGTACCTCCGTTAGTGGCGGGGGAATTCTGTGGGGAGCATGGCCCTGGCACTAAAATTGCACTAGCAAAGTGCCTCGCACTAATAGGAAGAATTGTAACAAATGTCTTCGCGGATATACATATATATTTTATTTGTAAACAAGTCAAGGAAGTAAGCGGGAAGCCTAGAATTCAGATAACAGTAAAATTTGGCGACAATGTAATAAAAACGAACATTTCTCGTCTGGAAATGGAATTAAGCCGAGGCAACTGTCGGGGTATCAAAAATGATAAAATTATATCGAGAAAGTGTAAATTTGTAAGCGTTATCAATCGATGACCTCCGGAGAACATGGGATAATGAATATCCCGCCCAATGGGTGGAGCTAAAAATATTGTGATCGCAGAGGCCACACCTCCTGGGTAGACAATTAACTCAGATATACGATCTATATTAAATAACTAATTCCGGTTCGTTTAGCGTACCGAAGTTCCCATTGTACCCGCCTATGTCTTGTTTTCGTAACACTCGCTTTCCTGACCGTAATCGTGTAAACCCAAGCCTCCCTTTTGCTTTGCTTGTTTTGTTTGTTGGACTTAAACATGTATTTTTTACATGATTCCTCTCGGTCCTTTCCCGATCAAAAGCCTTCGGTAAGCCCACCCAAGCTGGAATATTAGTTGAGTATCTTTGAAGTCAGATACGAGATTAACGCCACTTATCACCTCACTCGTGGGACTTAAGGAACCTCTCCAAAATATCCGCGTCATTTTAACCTTCAAACTGGTGACATTCCACCTCTCCCATAAACTGGGTTTCCTCATTCCCCCATAAACTGGTGATGGCTACCTTTACATCCTTCCCATAATACCTTTACTCAGATGAAGAGCCGAAGAGCTGATTACTTATACAAATAAATAAAGGTTAGTATGTGAGATTTATTTAAAAATTTAAATTATAGTACTTTAATAGCTAGATAGCCTATATACAAAAATTGTTGGTACCTTAACTAACTAATAATATCCTCTTCTGGACCCACCCTTATTGATACCTACGTGCCGCCACTATATATATATATATATATATATATATATATATATATATATATATATATATATATATATATCTATGATATACCTATATACAAACCTGGGCACTAAACCGTTAATCGTTAATTAACGAAGTTAACATTTTCGTTAACTATTTAACTTTTAAGTTAACTTTGGAAATCGTTATCGGACTAATTAACTTCCGTTACATTTACTTCAGTAACTCAGTCTGCTAACCCCCAAATTCATAAAAACCGGTAAACGTTTAAAAGTTTCTATTATTTTCAGGTTTTAAATACAGAAGTAGAGTCTTAGCATAATGTATGTCATTTTTTCAACCCCGATATAACGCTATTTATTATTATAAATAACTTTTTAATCAACCTTCGAATTGTGAGTTCAAAATGATATTTTATATATTCTATTAAAAGATCATAAAAATGTTTTAAATAAAAAAATAAGATATTGCACCCTAGCATGCAACGTATCGCTATATATAAGAACATAAGAAAAGAAGGAGACTGCAAAAGACCATTCCTGGCCTACACTTGGCAGCTATTGCTATTACACGATAGCACGCAACGCAGCGCTATAAATAAAAAGAAGTGCCGGTAGAAAGAGGCTTCATTTGACTTTAGGGAACTACGAGTATTATGGTTACAACGTGAGTATCTGTTATTATAGCAATACCATTAGTGTTAATTGAAAGGAAATAAATATGTCAAGTTTCATTATTATAATATATTAAACATTTGCATACATTCATTTGATATTCGAGTATTTACATAGACAAATTATATTTTCAATATTGTAAGATCCGGTTTGTTAATTAATTATTACTAATTACCACCTGTTATATAATAGTTTCAAATATTTATATTGTTTGAGATTTTAGACTTTAGTTGATGATATAGCTTAATATCCATATAAAATGCATGTTGATTAATGAGTCACTAGAATATACATTGGCCCGGGTATACCTTTAAAATTAAAATACAGTGCTTATCTATATTATTATTAATTTATTATTATTATTGCGTATTGCACAACAAATATTATATTGCTACTATTGTCTGCAGGTTGACTACGGTCCTCTGCACTTGTTCACTTTACTACTCCAATGTTTTGTAGGTCCAAATTCATTTAATAAACCTCTTTCCATATATAGTTAGTTTAAATTCTTATGAATAAATAAATAAATAAATAAATAAAACCGAAAACCATTACAAAACCTATCACTTAATCTTTAGCAGACACTTGTGTGATTTTGAATTTTCTATTATTTTCAGATTTTCAATTCAGACACTAATGTGATTTTGAATTTTATAAGTCATTATGGCATCTTAAGAACTTGAATCTATTGAGTTGACAGATGTTAAATCTGTTGATGTCAACAGTGTTGGCATCGTCAAAGTTGAAACGGCCAGTGCCCAGAACCCCTGGCCCCACCTGGACGACTACTTCTTGATCAAGTCAAGGGAAGAAGACAAGTTGATTTTCGACTGCAAGCTGTGCCTGCCCAGGGATGTGTCAATCAAGGGGCACGTGACAAGCCTCAACAACCTCAAGTAGCACACCACGAGGATCCACCCAGAAAGTTCATGCAGTTTGAGGAGAAGGTCAAAGCAGGTTCATCTTGTGGAAAAACCAAGAAGAGGTTTTCTTCTGGTTCCAACAGCGGCAGCAGCACTTCGGAATTATTGAGTCTGTTTTCACCTCCTTCTGTCAAGAAAGCCTGCCAGCAAACCATTGCCGAGTCCTTTGGCATCGCTGCTACTGGCAGTGATATAGCACCGGCTGCTGTGGATTAAAGGAGTGTGGACCTGTTCATAGCCAACATGCTGCCACTCGACGTTGTAGAGTCTGACACGTTCGAGAGGCTGATCAAGATGCTGAACCCCAGCAAGAGCTCCATGCCGAGAAGGACACTGGGCAAGCGAATCATTGATTTGCATACTGACTTGAAGAAGTACTTGGTCAGGTAATTGACATAATTTTATCTTTTTTATACTTGAGTTGATTTATATTCCCAATATTTAAATTTTAACTTAAAAATTATAATTTAAAACTTATATTTTTTTCAAATTTCAGAGTTCTTGGCGATGTTAAGTGTGTGGTCACCACAGCTGACTGCTGGTCTGCCCACAAAAAAGGCTACCTGGAAATGACTGTCCACAGGTTGGACCCTACCACCATGCAGAGGGAGAAAGCAGTGCTTACTTGCATCATGCAGAGGGAGAAAGCAGTGCTTACGTGCATCATGCTGAGAGGCCATCATACCTATGATGTGCTTGCACAGGCCATGGTCAACGTCCACTATGAACTCCACATTAAGAAAAAGTCACCAGGTTAGATAGTTGATAATATATTAATATTACTTATTAGACTATTAGTTCTATTAAAAATTTGTATCCGAATTTTTTTTTCAAATAAATTGTAGATTATTTTTATTTATAAATCCAATTCAATTGTAATATTTAATGACTGTAATTTTATAACAAAAACTTAGACCGTCCTTCTATTCCATGACTACCACAGACAATGGTAGCATCTTCGTAAAGGCCTTTGTCCAGTTTGGGGCAAAGGATGACACACTGCCAGACCTGCCCGTGGTTCAGAATGTGGACACCGACCCTGATGATGATGCTGAGGCTACCCTGTTGGCTTGGTCCGTGGACGAGCAGGAGTTGGAGTATGTCTCACTGGAAGACTCCCTGGCTGTGCCTGACGATGTCGACGTTGTCGTTGGAGATCTCATCAACCTGCCAGCCCACATGAGGTGTGCTGCCCACACTTTCAACCTAGTGGCCAGCAAGAATACAGATGCTGCACTGCAGAGTGCAGTGTTCAAGAGGCCCTACAAGGCTGCCATTGCCAAGGCACGTGCCCTCTGGAACCACCAGGATCGCAGCACTGTGGAAACTACAGCATCTACGCTGAGGTGGGGAGAAGGCTGGTAGATCCCAACATGATGAGGTGGAACTCCACCTATGACTCTGTGGTGGTCCTAAACACCATCCTGGAGACTAATAGGCCTGTTCTCCATAGAGTCATGACCCAGTTGAAAGTCAACAGCTTCAACGACCAGGATGTCAACTTAATGAAGGAGTATGCCAAGGTAATAAATAAATAATAAAATAATATTATAATATATATACATATTATTATTTTAATTTCTAAAATTTACTAATTGTCTATTGTTTTATTTCCAGGTCATGTCACCCGTGGCCAAAGCGCTCGACAAGATCCAGGGGGAGGCACAAGCCTACCTTGGGACTCTGCTGCCAACTGCTGCTGCGAAAATCTTCAGGTTCAAGAACTTGAAGTCCAAGGGCCTCATCTACTGCAGCCCCTTGGTCGACGCACTTTTCGCAGGCATCGACAAAAGGTTTAGGTCCCTCCTGGAGGATGAGGAATGCCAGCTAGCTGCTGCCTTCGACCCAAGGTTTAGCCTCACTGGTTGGATAAGTATGACAACACCAAGGTCGCCAAGGTGAGGAAAAGCATGGAGGGTAAGGTCAAGGAGGCCATGAGGCAACAGTCTTACGAAGTGAGCAGCAACAGTGGAGGCAGCGACAACGAGGAGGAGGAGGATGACTTCTTCAGAGGTGTAATTTCGCCAAAAGAGAGCAGTAGGAGCCTCAGATCACTCAAGAACAAGGCCCAGAACTTACTCAAGATCTGGTTGGAGAGCAACTCTACGGACTTAAGGACTTGCTGCCTTCTTGGGTGAGCAAGTGTTGCCGGACTTGTTCATCAAGTTCAGCACAGCCATGCCCTCCAGTGCTGCAATGTAGCGTTTGTTATCTATGGGCAAGGATATCTTGAGGGCCAAGAGATCATCCCTGTCTGATGAAAACTTTGACATGCTAATTTTCATGAAGGGCAACATGCATCTCATGAACAAAATGAAAAACGAGAAGAGGAAAAATTAAATTATGTATATATCGTGTTTCACTTTTTTATTTTTATTTCTTTCGGCCACTTTATCAATATTTTTTAGTTTATTACTAATATTGTGTTTTATTTAATTTTTTTTAACTTTTTTCTGTCTCTAAAAGCCTTTAAAAACTTTAAAAAAGGTCCAAAACTATGAAATCAGCCTTCTTTAGGCCGTTTAAAAGTTAAAACTATGAAATCAGCCTTTTTCAAACTCTAAAGCAAAAAAACAACAAACCAAACTATAGTTTGGGGATTCTAAAGCCCTTAAAAAGACAAAAAAGGCTGATTTTATAGTTTTGGCACATTTTAAAGGTGTTTTTAGGTGGTTTTAGAGCAAGAACTGATTTTTTCTCTATAGTAAAAATTAACGTTAACGATTTATTGATAACTTCCGTTACATTTTTAAAGAATTAACTGATCAACCGTTATCGAAGTTAATTTTTTGGTTAACGGATTTACGGTTTACGAAGTTAACTTTTTGATTAACGGTGCCCACTTGTTCCTATATAGCACTTTCACTACTTAATGGGAGCAAATTTCTAATTATGATGTTATGACAAAAAATAGATTGGCTGCCATCTTGGGAGACACATTGTGAATTTTGAATCACATTATAGTGTATTATATATCATTTTAAACTGATTTTTTTCTGAATTAATATATGATGTGGTCATTTCATATTAATCAATTTTAAAGAAAATATGATTGATTTATATAACATTCGGGGCCTATATGTCTGAAATCAAGGAACGCGGTAGAAAAACTAGAGGCCTAACGACATTTAACAATCGCCTTTTGCTTTCAGATTAGGAATATTACGAGGTTTTTGTATTTGCCCAAGAAGAAACATTGTCTACAAAAAAAAAGGTTTATATATATATATATATATATATATATATATATATATATATATATATATATATATATATATATATATATATATATATATATATATATATATATATATATATATATATATATATATATATATATATATATATATATACTCAATGGCGAGTTATGGTATATGATAGTGAAACCACTGTATAAGAGCCAAAAGTTTAATTTACGAGACTAGTTTCAGTATGTAATTTATCATACCCTCTTCAGTCGTATACTGAGAATACAATTGTTACAAAAGTCTATAAATAGCGTACAGATCATAAAAAGGAAAAAATCACAAAGAAACACAAAATGGTGAAAAAGGTCATTAATCAGTGGGTATGAGTCTAAGATCGTTAACTAAGCTGTTTACGATGAGGTTACGGGAATGGGGGGTTGCATTTCAATTGCCCATCTGACAAATTAAAATTGGGAATTTCTCCTATTAATATAGATTCTACTATTTTTCTTTTACGAAAATCTTTACAATTATATATGATTTTTGCCTTTGAATAGTCAATTTGTTGGTTGAAATTGCTAATATGATTAAAAATACCGTATGTGGTACTGCCTCGTTTGACATCACCTTTATGTTCATAAATTCGTTTTGTTAAGGTTCTTCCGGTATCTCCTATGTAAAATGAGGGACAGTTTGTGGAGCCACACGTGTTTAAATATACACCTGCTTTATTTGGCCGATCCACGGACTTGGTCGAAGGAAAAGATTTAAGGATAGAAAAAGGGTATTTAAATGTGGTTAGGCCTAGAGAAATAACTTTGG
The DNA here is from genome assembly GCA_963969495.1 of Ceratothoa steindachneri. Lineage (NCBI taxonomy): Eukaryota > Metazoa > Arthropoda > Malacostraca > Isopoda > Cymothoidae > Ceratothoa > Ceratothoa steindachneri. The sequence continues at coordinate 165,793,879 of OZ018322.1, read as the reverse complement.
TGCACTCCTTTGAGGAGGGGAGAAAAGGGGAGGGATAGACACTTCGTATTACTAAATTTGTTTTTATCCTTGGGGCGGTAATGAGGAGATTTTGCTGTAGATAAGCTTTCATTGATCACGTGAAAGGGGTAATTTAATTCATGAAACTGCAGGTTATATATGTCATCTCGTTTTCTAGAAAGCAAGGGTCACATATCCTAAGTGCTCTCAAAAACATACCTGATGCAACGGCTCGCTTAATATTAATATCATGATGAGAGAAGAAATGGATATAAGAGTTAGAATGGGTTGGTTTTCGGTACACAGTGAAGCTAATTTTGTCAAAGACTCTAACAATTTTTACATCAAGAAAGGATAGACAATTATCTTTTTCCCACTCTACTTTAAAATTGATAGTGGGATGGAGGTCGTTAAGATTTTTAAGGAAACCCCCCTCTAGGCAAAAAATAAAATTATAAATCTTGTTAAACTTTGTGTTAATGAGAATGTACGAGGGGGAGTCAAAAAGTTCTCAGATAAATGGCATAAAATTTTTATTTGTAATAATACTGTAATCATTTTTCTACATAAGCTCCATTAACATCTATACACTTTCTTAATCTATGAATCCAACGGTAAAGACCATCTTTGTAGAATTCACGGGGTTGTCTCTGGCACCAAGTAATGACCTGCTTTTTTGCTTCATCTAATGATTGAAACCGGGTTCCTTTTAGGTGTCCCTTTAAATTTGGAAACAGAAAAAAGTCAGAGGGTGCTAAATCAGGGCTATAAGGGGGATGAGCAAGAGTTTCCCATCGAAATTCCCGTAGCTGAGATCTCACAGCTTTGGACGAATGTGCAGGGGCATTGTCATGGTGGAACAAGATTTGCTTGTGGAGCTTTCCTCGTCGTTTTTTGGCTATTGAAGTTTTCAGCTTCCTTAAAACTCCTTCGTAATAGCTGGATGTAACAGTTTTTTGTCCTTCTAAGAAGTCTATTAAAATAATTCCCTCCGAATCCCAAAAAACTGTAGCCATTATCTTCTTAACGGACCTCTCTGTCTAGAACTTGATAGGCCCTGCTGCCCCCCTTGGGTGCCACTCTTTTGATTGATTTTTACTTTCAGGATCAAACTGATACACCCAAGTTTCATCTCCCGTTACGAGGCACTCAAAAAAACTATCCTCGTTTGCTTCAATCTTGGTCAAAATAGCCAAAGAAAGGTTGGCCCTATGATTCAGCTGGTCTTCTCGCAACGCTTTTGGGACCCAACGTGCTGAAAGCTTGCTCAGGCCAAGATTTTCAGTTAGAATTCCAAATGCTGAGCCATGAGAGATTTCACATGCATTGGCAACTTCATCAATAGTAATACAGCGATCTTTATCCACTAGATTCCTCACAAGCTCGACATTTTCTGGGTTAATGGAGGTGGAGGGTCTCCCTTCACGTGGATCATCTTCAACTTCTTCTCTGCCCCCCTTGAAGCGCTTAATCCAGTCGTAAACTACCGCTCTACATGGCGAAGAGTCACCATAAACCTGTTGTAGAGCGTCAATAATCTTAACAGGCTTCCAATCAAGTTTAGTCAGGAATTTAATGTTCGCTCTTATCTCAAAATTTGCCATTTTATGGGTTCAAAAAAGTAACCTTTTTGAAGCACATCTAATACAAAGAGTCTCGACAAATTGAATGACGAATTTTGTAGGAATTGTTCAGAAAACATGAAAGTCGTGTTTGACCCTGTATTTACTTGTACAAAATCGAACATTTCAATAATCTGGCATTTGTCTGAGAACTTTTTGACTCACCTACGTATTTATCAGCGATATGGGTTTTTTCCGTCAAAAATATGGTCTTAGCATGGGTAATCCTTTATCGCCCATATTATGTAACCTTTTTATTGACCATTTCGAAGTATCATTACTCCTTTCTATGATCCCCCATCATAAGTGTGTATGGTATAGGTATGTAGATGATGTCATATCGATTTGGCCTATAAATAGTTTAAACTTATTTGACAATTTCCTTAAAAATCTTAACGACCTCCATCCCACTATCAATTTTAAAGTAGAGTGGGAAAAAGATAATTGTCTATCCTTTCTTGATGTAAAAATTGTTAGAGTCTTTGACAAAATTAGCTTCACTGTGTACCGAAAACCAACCCATTCTAACTCTTATATCCATTTCTTCTCTCATCATGATATTAATATTAAGCGAGCCGTTGCATCAGGTATGTTTTTGAGAGCACTTAGGATATGTGACCCTTGCTTTCTAGAAAACGAGATGACATATATAACCTGCAGTTTCATGAATTAAATTACCCCTTTCACGTGATCAATGAAAGCTTATCTACAGCAAAATCTCCTCATTACCGCCCCAAGGATAAAAACAAATTTAGTAATACGAAGTGTCTATCCCCCCCCTTTTCTCCCCTCCTCAAAGGAGTGCACCAAAGTTATTTCTCTAGGCCTAACCACATTTAAATACCCTTTTTCTATCCTTAAATCTTTCCCTTCGACTAAGCCCGTGGATCAGCCAAATGAAGCAGGTGTATATTTAATCCCGTGTGGCTCTACAAACTGTCCCTCATTTTACAAACGAGAAACCGGAAGAACCTTAACAAAACGAATTTATGAACATAAAGGTTATGTCAGACGAGGCAGTGCCACATCCAGTATTTTTAATTATATTAGCAATTTCAACCACCAAATTGACTATTCAAAGGCACAAATCATATATAATTGTAAAGATTTCCGTAAAATAAAAATAGAAGAATCTATATTAATAAGAGAAATTCCCAATTTTAATTCGTCAGATGGGCAATTGAAATGCAGCCCATCATGCATCCATGCGATGGATGGACTCCATCTGAGCCGAGATGGGGTTGAGGTTTTGTGGCGGGAATTAGATAGTGTTATTAGGTCTTTAGAGACGGGAAACTAGGTTTTGATAGTGGTCAGGGAAATTTAATGGCTCAAAGTGAGGCAGGGAAAGGAAGCAAACACAGATTTGTAGAAGGTAGGCAGGCTAATGGAAGTGCTTTAGGGTTAAACTACTTGAGTAGTGATAGTGGTCAGGGAAATACAAGAGTACAGGGTCGGGGAAAGAGAGAAAGGAGATGCAGAGGAGATAGGCCCTCAGGTGCTTCAGGGATAGGTGGGCTGAGTTGTCTTTACACAAATGCTCGTAGTCTTAGAAATAAGAAGGATGAATTATTTAGTTATATCATTCATGAAGATATAGATATAATATGTATAGTTGAATCATGGGTTAATGAAAATATATTTAATGATAATGTCAGTGAATTTGAACTAGAGGGTTATACTATGTACATTAGTCAAAGGAGAGATAGGACTGGTGGTGGGTTGATTATTTATATCAGAAATAGCATTTCTTCAAATCTAAATAACTCTATAAAGCAAGGAGAAGGTGAATCATTATGGATAGATATTAAGGTTGGTAAAAATAGGAAAATACACTTGGGAGCTTTTTATAGACCACCAGGACAGACTGATTGTATCGATGAGTTAATGATTAGGGAAATAAGTAAAGGATGCAAAGAAGATACAGTTATTCTTGGTGACTTTAATTTAACTTCTGTAGACTGGGAAAATATGATAGGAAGAGATAGAGCAAGTTGTAAGTTTATGGAGTGTTTTGAGGATAACTTTTTGATCCAATTTGTTAATAAGCCAACAAGGGGTGCCAATATATTAGATCTAATTCTTTCAAATGATGATCACTTAGTTCAAGGATTGAGTGTAGGGGAATCATTGGGAAACAGTGATCATCAGATGGTTCGGTTTAATTTGCAAATAGTTAAGGGTAGAACAACGACAAACTCCACGAAAATTCCAAATTTTTATAGGGGAGATTACGATAAATTACGCAGCATGCTAAATCAGATTAGGTGGGATATAGAATTCCATGGAAAGAATACTTATGAGATGTGGGATATTTTTAAGACTATATTAAACATGGTTCAGGAACAGTGTATTCCGATGAAGTCTATTAGGAAGAAATGTAGGAAACCATTATGGTGGAACCAAGAAATAGCTAATAAAGTTTCAGAGAAAAAAAGGGCATACCAGAGATTACAAAGTGAGAGTAGTTTAGATAATTTAAACCATTATAGGTCAACCAGAAATGAACTAAATAAGATTATTAAGAAGACCAAAAGGACAGCAGAAATTAATTTAGCTAAAAATAATAATAAAGATAAAAAAAAATTCTTTAGCTATTATAGAATCAATAATCAATCTAACAGTGATAAAATAGGGCCTATTAAATATGAAGGGGTTTTGAAAGAATCTGATGAGGAAATAGTAGAGGTCCTTAATGATCATTTTGCTTCAGTATTCACAGAAGAGAAACCAGTTAGATTAATTGATGATAATTCTAGGTCAAGGGAAGTAGTGATAAATTCTATTAATATAGACAGAGAAGAAATTAAAGGGCTTATAATTCAGTTAAATACTAGTAAGGCATCTGGCCCTGACAACATTCATTCTAGGATACTCAAAGAAGGTGTAGAAAGTATTGCAGTAGCTCTCGAGAAGATATTTATTAGATCACTAGAGTCTGGAGAAATACCAAATGATTGGAAATTGGCAAATGTAGTGCCAATTTTTAAAAAGGGAAGCAAAGAGGACCCAAATAACTTTAGACCAGTAAGCTTAACTTCTATAGTCTGTAAAATTCTTGAGAAGATGGTTAAGAAGATAATTTCTGATCATCTAGAGAGTAGCAGGTTAATTAATGATGCTCAGCATGGTTTTAGAAAAGATAGATCGTGTTTAACTAATTTACTGGATTTTATGGATTATGTAACTAAAGAATTAGATAGGGGTGAGAAAGTTGATGTGATCTACTTAGATTTCAGCAAAGCTTTTGATAAGGTTCCACATAGAAGACTAGTTCATAAATTAAAGCTGCATGGGATATGTGGGAACGTTTTAATTTGGATAACTGAATGGCTGAAAAATAGGAAACAGAGAGTTGTACTGAATGGAGTGAGGTCAGAGTGGAGGAATGTTATTAGTGGCGTACCTCAGGGATCAGTTTTAGGCCCTTTATTATTTATAATCTATGTAAATGATCTTGGGCAAGGTGTAAATAGCAAAGTGTCAATTTTTGCTGATGACACTAAATTGGCAGCTGTAGTCAAAGAGGTTGAGGGTAGCTTTAAAGTGCAGGGTGACTTAGATAAGCTGTTAGCTTGGGCTCAGAAGTGGCAGATGACTTTTAACCTTAATAAATGCAAAGTTATTAACATGGGGAGAGATAATAGGGAATTTAGCTATGAGATGGATGGATATTGGCTTAATTCAGTTGAAGATGAGAAAGACTTAGGAGTGGTAGTAGATAGGTCACTGAAATTTTCAAAGCAGTGTATTGAGGCAAAAAATAGAGCAAATAGGGTGCTAGGTTACATTAAAAGAAATGTTAGCTACAAGAGTAAGGAGGTCATCCTTAAACTATACAACTCTTATGTCAGGCCACATTTAGAGTACTGTATACAGGCATGGTCACCACATTTTAGACATGATATAAACTTATTAGAGTCAGTACAAAGGAGGGCAACAAAAATAATACCATCCCTGAAGCACCTTGAATATGAAGATAGACTGAGGGTATTAAATATGTTTTCATTTGAAAGAAGGTGTGTGAGAGGAGATATGATTGAGCTTTTTAAAATCTTTTCTGGGATGGATAAATTAGATTTCAGCAAGTTATTTGAGTTAGAAGGTAGTAATAGAACTAGAGGCCGCCACTTAAAGATTAAAAAACAGAGGTGCAGACTGGATGTTAGAAAATATTTTTTCACTAACAGAGTGGTGGATTATTGGAATAGTTTGCCACCTGAGACTGTAGACAGCCCAAACTTGAATGTTTTCAAGCGCAGATTGGATGATTATATGGGGATGGAGGGTTAATTTCTTACTTTTTAGTATGTGGATATGTTTCTTGACTCATTCCTGTGGATGCAGTTTCTTTTTATTGTATATTTTGGGGGATTTTGATTTTGTTTTTGACAGACTCCTATGGAGGCTTTAAATTATATATTGTAGATGCATGGTTGGACATTCCTATGGATTGTTAAATTGTATATTGTAGCTGCATGATCTGACAAAATCCTATGGATGCATTATATGGGTGGGATTTGATGGATACGGATGACCTTTGATAGGCCCTTGTGGCTTTTGTCATCCGTTAAATTATGTTATGTTATGTTATGTTATGTTATGTTATTCCCGTAACCTCATCGTAAACAGTTTAGTCAACGATCTTAGACTCGCCCCCCGCCCCCCTTCCCCCCGTGATTAATGACCTTTTACCCTAGTTTTGTGTTTCTTTGTGCTTTTTAAATTTTTTTCTTCTGATCTGTACGTATTTATAGACTTTTGCAACAATTGCATTCTCAGTATACGACTGAAGAGAGTATGATAAACTACATACTGAAACTAGTCTCGTAAATTCAACTTTTGGCTCCTATATAGTGGTTTCACTATCATATACCATAACTCACCATTGATTTCTTTTACTTATATATATATATATATATATATATATATATATATATATATATATATATATATATATATATATATATATATATATATATATATATATATATATATATATATATATATATATATATATATATATATATATATATATATATATATATATATATATATATATATATATATATATATATATATATATATATATATATATATATATATATATATATACACTACGAATGTAAAGGGTTAAAATTTCTAGTTTTCATAAAATACTAAAATTGAATAGTGTAATTTAGGATAAGCTGCTTAATACAATAATAAAAATGTCAATAATTCATGATGCAATACAAAGATTGGATTCAGTTTGATTTATATATAAATTAGGTTCAAGTTTTAGGATGTAAAGTGATTCTAATATTCGTAGTTCGTTGGGATGGGGAATATGAGTAAGGATTTTAAAGTTATCCAAATTAATTTCAGATTTGCATACTTCGATGTGATCTCGTATGGGCGAGGGGTCAACCTTCCCCGATGGTGCTCGATCCGACAATGGACTGACCTAATGGTCGAACCAATATAATATGAATCGCAAAATTCACAACTATATTTATAAATTTATTTATTTTTTTTTATAAATTATAGATAGAAAGCGGCGGGTTTTTTTTCATTTAAAAACAGTGTTCACGAATGAAATATAGGTCTAACTTAAAAATAATGCAGTCATTTTTGACGGCACGGATGCACTAGTATATACATAATGATCAGTAAAATTTGTATTTCTCCTCAGATCTTTGGAACCCCTGGGAGCAAACCATTTTCGAATCTTGGCATACAGCTATCCGGAAATAAAGCGGGAATTCTCTGGTGTGAATCGTTTTTTAAATTCTAGTGCCTTCAAACAGATTTTACCGAATGTTGAGGGAGTTTATCGTAACTGGCTTTTGTATTCTCCAGCTAAAGCCGCTGTTTTCTGCTTTTCTTGCCTTCTGTTTTCGGCGACACAATTAATGAAGCATGTTCACTGGCCAACTATGTGGACACCGACTTTGCCTTAATGTGTGAACTATAGAATCACATTTTGCGGTGTTTTAACTGTTGTAGTAAATTGCTGCAAGGCTCGACTATCGAATTAACATCCTCTATTGGTTTGCTGAAGAGCTCGGATAAATTATTAGATGAATGCCGACAGAAACTTTGACTATTATGAGCAAAAGGCAAGTAAATGCAGTGGCTGCAGGACATACAAATCTGAACTTCAGCGAGTGCCTAAGAGTAAGAAGAATGTTGATGATGGGGATGCTACATATGTTCTGGAAGGGATGTCTGGCCAGGAAAAGTTTAAAGTTAACACCTTTTATGTCATCATCGACCAACTCAAGAATGCACTGCAGAAACGTAGTGAGGCATATTCTGCAATGCTACAGAGGTTTGATGTTTTGACTCAGTGTGACTCTCTGTCTGATGAATATATCGATGCTACTATTACAAGAATAGCCGTTGTTTATTCGAAGGACCTTTGTTCAGATTTCCCAACTAAATTTCATCAATTTATATGCTGGTATGAAGAGCAGATACGCGATGACAATAAAAAAGCATCAACTGGACGTGTACAAAAAATATTTACAATGCTCCACACTATGGTGTCCCTTCTACTTTTCCAAACACGGAACTAGCACTGCGAATTTACTTATCATTGATGGCTACAAATTACTCAGGAGAAGGTTGCTTTTCTCGTCTGAAAAGAATTAAAGAGGTGAAACGATCAACGAAGGACCAGCAACGAATTGGAATGCTAACACTTCTGTCAATTGAAAATAATTAACTGCGTAAAATTGTCACCAAAAAACGAATTAATGAATTTGCAGTTGCAAAAGTGCGCAAAGTTGTGATGTAATTTATGTAAAAAGTATTTGATAATAAAGTGTGATCAATTAATGTTCAAATGCCTTGTTAATAGTAGTAAGAGCATTTTTTTAACTTACGTAATAATTTTACAAGAGGTCATAACTCAAAATTTTACAAGTTCGTCTGCCGAACTAGTGTTTGCAAGTGGTCTTTAGATTTTTGTCAGCAGCTTGCATAAATGCTTAGTCACTAGATACTTATTTCTAAGGAACTATGTCCAATGAGTAATCATATTCTGAATTTTTATTGTTTGTCCATTTTTATTTTATGTGTATGAGTTTATATTTATAAGATCATATCACATATAAGGTACATGGCAATGACCATCCGGCATACGATACAAGATGCCCAAAATTCAAGGATCAGTGCAGCACGACTGCATACGCCTTTATAGAAGTAGAATTCTAATATTGTATTATTTCATTGAATAAAGTATTTTTTTTAAATACATACAAGTAAACGTTAAAATGTGAAAGCAAGTCAGGTTAATGGGGTGTGTGAGTGAATATTTTATATGTCTCTTTTCAGGACACTTTTCAAACTGTGCATTTGGGCCAGCTGAGGCTTAATCCGGCACTGCCCGTGAACAGCTGAGTTATTCTCCAGTAATCTCATCGTCGCGGGCCTAATTACTATTTCTAGAACGTCTGGCTGTTTTGCAAGCCGCACGCTTCCGTGGTGGTCAGCCAAGGGTGAGACGACCCTCAATCAGAAGCGTTATGCCGAAATGAGCTATGAGCACCGCTCGAACGATTTCAGTGCCGGTATATTTCGTCGAGCTAGGGCATGGTTGCGGTATGTTTCGAAGTACGCCCGCCGCTCTTTCTAGCGGGCATGCGTCTCTTCACGGGAAGACCAATCTAGCAGAGGTGTGGAAGCGAGTCAAAAGGATTAGGGGCAAGTTCTCGCAGGACCCACCTCCCGTTCTCCAGGAGAATGGGACCACAATCTCGGCCTCCAAGTCCGTGGCGGAGTCCTTCACGACCGCTTTCTCCGCATTCTCGAGCCGTAATACTGCTTTGTCAGCATTCATTGTTCGTCGTTGAGGGCCAGCGACTGGACTTTTACACCCAAAGGCGGAGACCGCTTCGACAACATTTTTGCATTGAGTTAGTTGCGTTCCGCTCTCGCTTCGTGCGCGAACACCGCCCCTGATCAGCACGATGTCTCGTATGCTATGATTCAACACATAAGTGAGCGAGGCATGGCCTTTCCGTTAGATTTGTTCAACAAGTTCTGGAAAAAGGATATCCTTCCAGATTCATGGCGAATGACTACTGTGCTCGCCTTTCGCAAATCGGGGAGAGATCACTCTACCCCAACCGGTTTTAACCTAATCCCTCTAATTCTCTGCGTGTTAAAGTTGAAGGATAAATTGATAAATGTTAGACTAACATTTTTTCCTGGACAGTGGAGTCCATCTCGCTTCGTCACAGTGCGGCTTCTACAAGTTTCACTGCACGTCAGCTGCTCTGCTCCGACTGAAAAATGCCTTCTGCGAGGCCTTCCTTCATTGGTAGCACTACGGCACGGGGCTTTACGATTTGGAGAATGTTTATGATACGGTATGGAGTTGCAGTATCATGGAGATTCTCCACACGATGGGAGCGAGGGGATGCCTCCCAATCTTTATTTCTGGGGGGGGGGTTGCGAGTTCGTACAGGTGGGGGGGGGGGCCTCTTTGGACCAAATGAGCAGGAAGAGGGTGTCCCGCAGGGAAGTATCTTCAGTGTCAGACTCTTGGCCCTCAGCATCAACGCTATCATCTCGGTGCTGTCGGAAGATTTTCTCGTTACGGTCTACGTGAACCACCTTTCGATCTCTTTTGGTGCGCCTCAGATGACAACCATAGATAGTCGACTCCATCAGGCATTGAACCGCATCTCTCGCTATGCCGAAGCGAAAAGGTTTCTGTTTTCCTTAACCAAAACTAAGTTGGTGCACTTCCTCCGCCATCCACGCCTCTTCACCGACCCGGACTTGTTCCTAAACGAGGCTAGCCTGGAAGTGATGGATCCATACCGTTTCCTAAGTCTTGTTTTTGCCAGACACCTCACCTGGTAGTTCATATACGTAGCCTAATGGTCCTTTGTACTCGCGCCATAGACATTCTTCGTTCCGTAACCTTCAACACCTGGGATGCTGATAGGGTTACTCTTAGCATTTCGATCGACCCTTTGTTCTTTCGAAGCTTGATTACGGATATGAGTTTTATACATCCGCAGCCGAGCGTGAATTGCGGAAGGTGCACTGGATCCATTACACAGGTCTCCGCCTGGCAATCGGTGCCTTCCTCACGTTCCCCATTGAGAACCTACTCGTCGATGTTGGGAAGAAGCCACTCGCTCTGCCACGTGTACAGTACATTATGCACCTGTACGCGCGAGCCCGGCTCCTCTCTCAGTCACCAACGGCTTTCAATGCATGCACAGCCTATACCACCCAGAGAGGTCAGTTATACCCTAAGTCCTTTGGTTAGGAAACTCGTTCGAGAGCTCGATGTAGATCTCGGGTTGGTGGCACCTCTGTTTTTGCCTAAAACGCCACCCTGGAGGGTTCCACCGTTGACTATTTGTCGCCACGTCTCTGCTCCAAAAGCTTCTACAGCGCCGGGAATATGCGCTCGTCCTTTTTGGAGAACACTTCCTGTCATTCTGGATCTATGCTAGTGTATGCGGATGGCTTTAAGTTCCAATAGGGGAATCGGTTTCCACGCCGTATCCCATCTGTTTGAAGTCAAAGGAGCTCTACCAGGCGCTGCGTCTGTCTTTACGGCCGAACTGGTGTCAATACACTGCCCAGTGAATGTCGAGATTATATTCTGCTGGGTTCTTGGACATTTCGGAATTGCGGAGAATGAGCGTGCCGATTAGGGGCGCCAAAGAGTCCAAGAAGACTTGGCCACCAGACCATCGTTTGGTTCTTCATCACACCGACTGCATGTCAAGAATCAAGGCAGCCCTCCGGGATTCTTGGCAGAGAAGATGGGAGACGATCGAGGGAAACTTTAAATTCCGTCCCATTGCGCCGCGACTTTTTCCATGCCCCTTCCCCTCTTAATGCCGTGCCGGATTCAGATTACCTTCTGTCGTCTTTGAATTCGGTGCAGTCACGGGCCGCACCGCCATTTGATGGAGCGCTCGTTCGCAGTTTATTGAGAAGACTGCATTGTCCCCAGGACTGTTTGGCACATTCTTGTTGAATGTCCCAGTCTTGGAGATCTTCGTGTACGTTACCTTTCATGGTATTGGGATGATCGGGGCCACTACTCCTTGTCCATTGTACTCGGAACGGGTTCGTGTACACAGACTTGTGGTTATCTAAGAGAGTTAAATAAAATGGTAGAGGCTGTCTTACACCATTTTATTCGACTCTCTTTTTGGTATGCCGCTTGTTTTTTTGTTTTGTTTATTTTTGATTTTTTTTGCGAATTTTTGAATAGCTTAGTACAAGGCTAAAATTTTATTTACGGCGACTTATGCCTAACATATTCTTTCTGCTTTTCTGTAAAATCTCTCCTTATCTCGCTCACCGCAGGGAAGTGCCCTGGGTAACTTGCTACACAGGGTACCTGGAGAAGCCGCACATCCTCCAGACCCGAGTACAAATTAGGTAAGCCCCGTCATTGGAATGAATTGAACATACTGATGGGTCTGTAGGGAGGTGCTGCGCTTCCGCCTCGTTCCCTTTCAACATTCCTTTTTTTACGATTATCCTCTCAACCCTTTTGTCCACACTTAAGGACCTGACCAGCTACCTCATGTCGTCTTAGAAAAGAAAGAAGCTTTGGAACCTCTATAAAGGCCCTTTAACGCCTGCAGGTCACAAAATAATAGGTCTTGAGGGGTCCTCAGTGTTGGGGCGCGATTAATGGGAAGATCGGTTTTTCCCCATTAACACCTTCCGTCGTGTAAGGGGCTGATCACCCCCTTGCGGCCGTTTTCGGGTGCATAAGGCTCTAAAGGCTGTTTTTTTTAAAACCGTAGCCACCCATTAGGGCAAGAACAAAAATATTTGTATAGTGGTGACGTTATTCCCAAGTGCGTATCACACAACCGCCCCACCTGGATGCAATCCTGGAGTGGGACCATCCCACTTGGATATATTCTACGCGAGGTCGAGTGACAATTGGACTTCCACTTCCTAGCTGTGGCATAGACCGCTAGCACAGGGGAATGCTATAAAATTCCCACAGCATGCAACAGCCTCCCTCCACTCTAACCTAGTCCCTTAGGACAATCTCACAGAAAGCGCGGCCCCACCTAATTGTGGTAACGTTGGGGGGCCTACAACGCATACTGTAACATCAAAGCTTTATCCCTTAATCTCTCAATCGGTCGGAGTGAACATAGTTCATCTGCTCTTGAGGAGCAATTGGCAACAACATTAACACGCCACTTTCTTTTTCCTTTCTTTCAGACATTTCTTATTCACTCATGTAACTGCGGTCTCCATTTTCGTTGCATTTCAGAAGCCTAGTTTATGTGCGCAACTTTCCATCTCACTAGAGTTAAAGTGTTCCAACTGACAGATAAAGCTGGCGATCCCTGGTACAAAATACGCCAGAGCTCCTCTAGTATTTGCAGGATGTCCTGTCGCAAAATCTTATCCTTGTGTTCAGTTTTGATTCCCACTCTGGAATTAGGGAATTTAATTGAAAGGCTGCTATGACCGAGGAAGGTTAAGCTATTAAATAATATAAATTAAAAGTAAAGGATTAAATTCTGTCAAAGTCGAGATTTATTACAAAAAATAATAAATATTATACAAATAAATATTAATTACACTAATAATTGTACACTACATACGCATATATAAATAAAGGGGAATTTTTTAAAAATATCTCGTGAAAAGGGAAATTAGTGATTATATTTTAAATGCCCAGAAACTTGTGGCAACATGAGAAATACTAAAATAAAAGTAATGAGGGTATGTTTGGACGTTGATCCTAAACAGTGACGATATCTAGACGTAGGATAAGAAAAAAATAGGTAAATCGCTGTGGAGTAGGACTTATTTATTCGTGAAACTCTTCTCTAAAATAAAGAAGTCCTTTTATAAAGCTAAATTTTATCCCACGACAGTCGTATAAAAAAATGATCTTAGTATAATTAGTTGACTAAGCCGGGAAAATTATGTTAATAGAAATATGAAAATTAAGATTTTTGGCATCATTTCAGTAAAAAAAAAATTAATTTAATTTCTGTATAGTTCTTTCTTCCTTTGAATATTTCATAAATTTTAGAGATAATTTTCATTCATCAACAGTTTCATGCCATTATCATCCTATTGCATATATAAATAAAAAGACTAATGTACATGGCGTAAGTAGTCTAGGGCCTAGCCTAGTGTAAATAGCCCTTCCTATTACAGTGAGTTTAAGCCTCAGTGTGTGCATTAGTCGCCTGATACAATCAAGATTTGAGTCGTCTTCTCAAATGAGTGCAGAATGGTGTTAAAAACCCTACCATTATTTTCATTTATTATTAAACTCATTAAAAATGTAAAGTGAATTGATTCTTTTGATCTACTCTACTAATAAAATTCGTTTCCTCTTATTTCTATGATGACGATGAAATAAGAAATTAGTTCGTCCGAAGTTAAGAAAAACTATCCAATTTAACTTAATTCAGCTTTGCTTTCACTAGTGAAAAGATACTCTTAATTGCTTGCCCAGAGTTTGTACTCTATAATCCTTCTCGTGTAGTTATCCAAATACTGATCATTATTCGAATTCCAGATTAATTAATACCACACGGATATATCCGAAATGGAATAGGAATTACTACCCCCTCCCCCTCACAGTAATCTTCAGAACTGTCAAACACAGATATAACGGGATATGCAAGAAATAAATTAAGCTATGACGAAAACGCAGAAAAAAAGTGATATTTGTAAACCCCGTTTCTTGTATCTTAACTTGCTTAATGATCCTCAATTAGTAATTACAAAGGATTCTCAAGCCTGGGTCTGTAGATTATTTAGTTTTAATAACTTTTATTATATGAAGAAAATATAATTATATAATAATAATAATGATAATAATAGTAGGTATTTATAATGCACCCTTCAAGGCTGTTAGCCCTCCCAGAGCGCAATTTGTGTAACGAGTGTAGAGAAAGTTTACAGGGAAGAGAAGGCAATTCTGAAGAGACGTTTAAAAGTAGCAAGGGAGGGAGAGGATCGGACTTCGGCAGGAAGAGCATTCCAGAGTCTAGGAGCACAAACTGAGAAGGAACGGTCAACTATCGAGCGGAGGACAGAACGAGGAGTGTTCAGGAGGAAAGCGAGGTTATTAGACCGGAGTGCCCGAGGAGTTTGACGACGGGGTAGGGTAGATGAGAGATAAGGTGGATTGTATTCGATTAACTTACTTTAACATCTACCGGGCCTGAATAATGTTTTCATTGTTTAATTTCCATAGCGGCTTTGCAAATAAAAATTCTTAGTTTCTATATGCATAAGTTCATTATTATATATAAAATAAAGTGGAAAAAGGAAACAGGATACAGAGTATATGAATAATCTACGGATACTCCTCTGAAACATTTACCATATCTCGCAATAAAATAACATCGTATTTAAAAAAGGCTCTTCATATACCATATAAAAGGTGTATGTTTATACTATCGTCTCGAGTTAATTGGAAAAAGATTCATGTTGAGTGTATTATTTTTAAAATAAGAGTCAGTGGTAGTGTTTTCGAGTATCAACGAACCTTTTGGAATCTCCGATTTTAGGGAAAGAAAATGATTTGTTGCTGTCGCCTATTTTGGATAGAAAAACGAGATCAGCAAGTAGGGAAAAGTCTACTAGCGGTTCTTTATCATCACTCCCATGATGTTTGCCTTTATACTTCCCTTCCTCATGGTGAGGTAGGTGGTGCAGTTGGGGAGTAGCGTATGGATCATACACATCAGTAGACTCTTCAGAAGGACCGTCGTACGTGTGCACGTGGTGAGTAGTGTATGGATCCTGAAAGTCTGTATATTCATGAGGAACATCTTGCGTATGTAGGTGGTGAGGAGCGTATGGATCCTGAAAGTCTGTATATTCATGAGGAACATCGTGCGTATGTAGGTGGTGAGGAGCGTATGGATCCTGGAAGTCTGTATATTCTTCAGGAGAAACATCGTACGTGTACGCAATTGGGAACTTTACTTCTTTTCGCTTCGATTTATTTTTTACAACGAAAATCCTATCGATTTCCTTTCGTCCTGTGGACGCTTTCTCGAGATGCTTAAGTACTGGTATATCGGGATTTTGGCTTTCCTTTTCGTTTATTTGTTGAATGAGCTTTTGCCTAACTGAATCTGGGATCTTGGCTGTTTTAAGTATTCTTTCAGCTGTTGCTGTTTTATCTAGATTCATCTTAGGACGTACTTTATCACGTTTCTTAGTTGAGGGAGAATCTACTAAGAAAGAACGTCTTTGAGCTTTAGTTGGTACCTTTTCACTCGTGCTTTGAAATGGTGTTTCAGGGTAGGAAATTTTACGTCCTCTAAAGTGAATTGGTTTTGGTAAAGGGATGGTTAGCTCTTCCATTACATTTGAGTCTGATTTAGGAATCATTAGGTGAATAAATTGATCACCTTTGTCTTCCGATTGCCTGGGCACATCCACATCTTTTACAGGTCTTCCGATTAACCTCGAAAAGAAAGTAGAAAGTCTTCCGCTTAGTCCTGTTTTTTGTGGGCTCGGTTCATCTACTGGTTTTAATGATGCCGTTTTTTGGAAAGGAATAAATTTCGTTAACGAACCAGTGCTTCCAGTTTTTAAAGGCGGAGAGTTAGGAGCAAGTCCTCGAGAGGGGGTAGGAGGCTTAGATAGATGTGTATTTGTTGGTTTTTGTCGAAGTTTTTCGAGAGATTGTAGGATATTATTGAGGGGATCAATTAGTTCGTGTTGGGAATTTTCTCTTAAATTTAATTTGGTTTGATCTTTTATACGGATGTTTTGTGGTCTGTCCCGAGATAAGAAGGAAAACCTCTCTCCTGGAGTGGATTCGAAAATATTAGGATGAGTTACAGTGGGTTGTCCAGAAGGATTGAGATCAAGCAAATCTTCCAATGTAATAATAGCATTTTTGTTAGCGACATTATTGACACTCTGGCTCTGACCAGGAATCGCTTGTACAGGCTTAGTCTTAACCGCTTGATTCTCTTTTCTATTTTTATTTTCCATAGTCTTTAAATCTTTGACAGTGATCAAACGGGTATCACCATCCTCATTTTCAATTATAATAACATCATTATTATCTATTCCCTTTCTGCTATATTGAACACTGTCTGCGATATCTGGCAAATTGGTGATTTTCTGAGACTTATCACTATTTTCCAAATAGGAAATTTTATCCATCCTCTCTATACTCGGATCGATAGGTGGAGAAGTTAACAAAAGATCGGATATTGTTTCCTCATTTAATTGTGACAAAGAACCGATAATCTCGTCAACTGTAATGACGTGAGTTTCGCCTGATTCATCCGTGACTAGAAACGTATCATCTATTTTCCCTTCCTCCACTTGCGCTATAGATGATATTGGCTCCTTTGCTTTCGAATGAAACTTTTGGTCATGGTGAGACGAAGACGTCTCCTGCAGGTTTTCTTGACTCGTTTTAGTTAAAGCTGAATCTTCGTGATGGGATGTTTCACTGGCGAGATTCCAAGCTTGAAGATCTTTCATGACATGTTCATCAAAAGTTGCTATCAGATCCTCTATCAACGATGGCCTCGGCTCGAGGTCTTTGTGGATTCTGGGCTCTACAAATTTATGATATAAAAAGTCTAGGCCTCGTTTTTGTAACTGGGTAGGGTCCATTTGGCCACTTCGATTTGAACTGAGTAACTCTGGAGTAGCAACTACACTTTTCCTCTCAGTGTGAGGCTGATTGGGAATATAATGTTCTGTTTCTTCATTCCGATAGGTAGACGGTGGTACCCGATTACCGGTTGTTACTGGAGCTTTGGGAAGTATTTCTTTGTTTCGTATCAGCTGGGCCCATGTTAAAGGCCGTGGAGTACTGGTCAAATTTATCCTGTCATGATATGCTGTTGAACATGATGACCGCACTGACAAAGACCCGATGAGAAGAACTACAAAGCATCGTCTAATTACGGGGGACATCACGATCTGGAAAAAACAAAGCAAACGAGGGATAAGTATATGTGCAAAGAAACTCATGGTGCAGCCTATAGGCAGCGTGCTGCCCTATGTTACAGTACCGGGCTAAATTAAGAGGGACAAGAAACTTGCTGTGCTGTAATTAATTGATGAATAGTAATCGGCATAGATAGAATGGAAGATGAGGACAAATAATGCAAGAAAAATTATCGTACAACCATATTATAAACCTCCAGGAACAAGTTCGTAGAAATGCATAGTACAGGTGCTTAGAAGTATGAATTTCAACTACCTTAGCGCTTTCTCGTTTGGATGTTTCTCTTTGCTTCTTGGAGAGAAAATTGGTTACTCCAAAACTACAAATTTTCTCTTTGCAGATAAATATGTACATAGACGAGTGTATACAAAGTTCTGCCCGAAAAATATCATTTATTCCAGAAAATCAAACATAATTAATCATTGGTGGTAGAAAGATACCCAGAGTAATTGGAGTGCTTAGCCTCAGCATAGCGTTAAATAAATCAAGCGAATTTCCTTAGCTATAGAAACCACACAGTCTATGCTTAGCATTTAAATATATCAACCGAATTTTTGTAACTATAGAAGCCACATAACCTATGCTTGGCGTTTAATTAAATAAATCAAGCGAATTTCCGAAGCCATAGAAATCAAGCGAATTTCTGTGGCCATAGAAACCACATAGCCTATGCTTGCCAAACGTTTAAATAAATCATCCGAATTTCTGTGGCCATATAAACCACATAACCTATGCTTGGCGTTTAAATAAATCAAACGAATTCTGTAGCTATAGAAACCACATAACCTATGCTTGGCGTTTAATTAAATAAATCAAGCGAATTTCCGAAGCCATAGAAATCAAACGAATTTCTGTAGCTATAGAAACCACATAGCCTATGCTTGGCGTTTAAATAAATCAAGCGAATTTCTCTAGCCATAGAAACCACATAACTTATGATTGGCGTTTAAATAAATCAGGCGATTTTCTGTAGCCATAGAAACCACATAACCTATGCTTGGCGTTTAAATAAATCAAGCGAATTTCTGTAGCCATAGAAACCACATAGCCTATGCTTGGCGTTTAAATAAATCAGGCGATTTTCTGTAGCCATAGAAACCACATAACCCTATGCTTGGCGTTTAAATAAATCAAGCGAATTTCTGTAGCCATAGAAACCACACAGCCTATGCTTGGCGTTTAAATAAATCAGGCGATTTTCTGTAGCCATAGAAACCACATAACCCTATGCCTGGCGTTTAAATAAATCAAGCGAATTTCTGTAGCCATAGAAACCACATAGCCTATGCTTGGCGTTTAAATAAATCAAGCGAATTTCTGTAGCCATAGAAACCACATAGCCTATGCTTGGCGTTTAAATAAATCAAGCGAATTTCTGTAGCCATAGAAACCACATAGCCTATGATTGGCGTTTAAATAAATCAAGCGAATTTCTGTAGCCATAGAAACCACATAGCCTATGCTTGGCGTTTAAATAAATCAAGCGAATTTCTGTAGCCATAGAAACCACATAGCCTATGATTGGCGTTTAAATAAATCAAGCGAATTTCTGTAGCCATAAAGACCTCATAATCACAAGACTATTTGCGTTTATTCACTCGTAAAAACTTTGCATAAAATCCTGTGATTGGAGTATGAGTATTCTCCTATGACTCTTCCAAACTCATTATTCCTAGTTTTTTTCTGATACATTTTTAAAGACTGAAACTAACGAGGGAATTATATATTTGAAAGTTTCTGAAAAGTGATTAGGTTAGGGGAAGTGAATATAGTTGATCGTATGTATGCACAAAGAGTAGACTAATTAAGTAGCTTAGAGACCGGGGTGATACGGAACTATCCTGAATCATACAATTAGCTTCCACTACCAAAGACAAAAGGGTGCCTTGTTTAAACTTACACCTGGCACCTGGAGGAGTGATATGCTTTCCTGTCCCCCAATGCTTTTTGTATTCTGAAACTAGATTAAAACTACCTGGGCTTTATTCTTTCTCAAAATTTCCCTTTTTTTACAAGCCTCCATTCACCTATTTGTATTGGCCGGCGGCTAATTTTGCAAGCTGTTCGCTGACCAGGTTTAATCCACTCATCCATGGTTGGGGCAGGGCTTGAGGGGTTCACCCGTAGCCTCCGAAATGTACAAGCCTGGAGTTATAGCTGAGACGGTTGTGGTGACGTCACTCTCGCAGGAGGTAGAACCGGTTCAGAGTCGCAGATGCAGTTCAAAGCGAGCCTTCGTTGAGGTAACCAGTGCTTAACATTTCACACCCGTGCAAGCATAATAATGCTTCTAATGAAGGTAAGATTCAAATAAATATTTGTATTTATTAAATAGATAGCGGGTGAAGCTTTAGTTGTAATGCCAGTATTTTTATTTATTTATTTTTATTATTATCAATGTAAAATGAAGTGAAATTATCCAACATACTAAACACAAACACAGGCTACATGAAATGGACGAATCTTTTCTATCGATCATACTGAGGTGCTCTCTGGGTGACATCGAATTCGGCGCGGTCTACCAACCTCCGCACCGTTCATACTTGCCCTACCACGACATGTATACCCTTTTCAGGAAAGAACACCCAGTGTTGTTCGTCGGGGACCTGAACGCCAGGAACAGGGCAGCGGGCTATGCAAGGACAAACACAAGAGGCAGGAATCTTGACCTCTTGCTAGGAAGGGATATCGCTGAGCGCATCAGGCCGAACTGCCCTACATTCTTGTATCCATGGTTGGCCACCAAGCCTGATGTAGTTCTCACGAATCCCGGCTTTCCCTTCCACCAGCTCGTTAGTCCAGGACCGCTGACACCTAGCGATCACATTCTCACGTTAATCACCATAGCAGCTGCTCCTATAACAGTTCCTGTTGCTCCACGGAAATACTTCTCGAAGACTAACTGGGAAGCATACAGGAGGGCGTTCCCATTGGACCTCCTTGACCTGGACGGTACATCCGAGGTAGATCTTGACGATGAGCTTACTGATATCAATGCCTGCATTTCAAACGCAGACGCAATAGCTATCCCGACAACCTCTCACAAAATCACACTGCCAACAACCCCTACACAAGAGAGTGGTCAGCGCTTCGCTAATGTCTACAACCGCATCCTCGACATGGGCTACACTAGGCCCATGGATTTCTGACTCGTTCAACACCTCAGGGGACAGGTGAATACCAAGCTGGCGCACGAACTGAGGGATAAGTGGAACCGTCTAATTGAAAATTTAGACACTGATAGGAATCCGAAATCTTTCTGGGAAACAGTAAACAGACTAAAGGGGAACTCCCGTTCACATGGCCCAACTGCAATTTCGCAAGAAGGTACCACGGCGACCACTCCCAGAGAGAAGGAAAGGCTGTTCCGAGGAGTCTGGAAAACGTTTTCAAAATCTCTCCGATGAAGAGGAGGAAAACTTTGACTTAGGCTTCGAGTATCAGGCTCTCGAGTACATGGAGATGAGGGAGGGCAGGTTCGACCCTTATGGAACCTCGTACCTCCACCGTCTACATGGCAACTCTCAAGAGGGGAACCCCATCACCAGTGCGGAATTGTGGGAAGTAATCGCTTCATTTAAGCCTAAAGCCCCAGGCCTCAGACAAATCACCATCAGGCTCCTGAAGGAGGCACCCGAAAGATTTCGGACTAGGCTGTTGAACCTACTCAATTCGTCCATAGCAATGGGATATTTCCCAGATGGCATGAAAACCTCGAAAATTATTTTCATCCCTAAGCCTGGGAAGCCAGCGAACCAGGTCATGAACTTCAGACCTATCTCATTGCTGAAGACCATTGGGAAGGTTTTTGAGAAAATTCGCAACAGAAGACTATCAAAACACCTGTCAGAGGACTCTCTGCTGAACGAGGAACAGCACGGATTCAGAAGACACCAACGCACGGAAACAGCCATATCCCACATGCTTCAACACGCAGCGGCAGGGCGGGCCAGGGGGTGCTGGATCAACGTGGTTTACAGAGACGTAAAGAAGGCCTTCGACAAAGTTTGGATCGACGGCCTGAAGTACAAAATCTCGCGACTAAGACTCACCCCCCCACTTCGAAAAGATCCTCTGTAGCTACTTGACCAACAGGCAAGCTATCGTTGCCTTCGAGAAGTATACAAGAGAAGTCTTCGAGCTCCTGTCCGGCGTCCCTCAGGGAGGATGCCTCAGCCCCACTCTCCTCACCATCTTTACGAGAGACGTCCCCAAACCAACTGTTGGGAGAACACTCAACATCCAATATGCGGACAATATTACCCAAGTTGTGGTTCGGAGAACAAATTCTGCAAGGATGATGGCCTGAGCCACGGCAGCAGAAACTGAAAGAATCTTTAGGTTCGATAAACGCTGGAAAATACAGACCAACGTATCAAATTTTTCAGCAACCGCAATAGGGAGACATCGTTCCGTCCCTCTCAATCTAGAAAACTCCGAAATTGACTACTCACCGCACGTGTCAGTCCTCAGCTACAAACTTGCCAGTACTGGCATGAACAGACACGTCAGCTTCAGGATTGGATACGCCAACACTGAACTCGACAAACTCCTCCGATTCAGAAACTTCAGCACAACCAATAAAAAGAAGTTGTACACCAGTCTAGTCAGATCGAAACTGGTCTATCCTGCTATCCCGCTCAACGCGGCGTCAAGGAAAAATATGACAAGACTCCAGAGAGTGCAAAATCGAGGCCTCCAGTTTAATACTAACGCAAAGTGGTATGAGTATCGGACCTCGAGAAGCCTCCATGATGAAACAGGTCTTGAACCACTAAATACATACCTCTATAAAAGAGGCTGAGACATCTGGACAAGACTAGAGGCTATTCTCCCAATAAAAACTGTATTTAAACAAAAAAAAAATTTGTAGAGCCCATCTGGCATCTGCCCACTAGGGCATAAATCGCCGGAAACACGACAGTCTAGAACTAGGCTACTTTAAAATAAAAATATGAAAACATAACAATGATAAAGATGAGAAAAACTTAACAATTAGGAAGCAATCTCCGGCATCGGGGGGAGGTCCCCCTCACCCCAGTGCGGGAGCGTGCAACTTACTAAGAAAACAATAACAAAGCAAAAAAAAGGAACCTTCTTAAATAAAGGGGAGAAGCCCGGCCTCCCCCCAAAAGTCAACAAGTCAACAAGTCCACAAGTCAATGTGCACAAATTCGTCGCGAGTAAAAGGGACAGGCGGTAGCGACCCCGCCCATCCTCGTACCGGGACAGGTATCGTGCGCGAAGATCACCCAGACTGGGAAATTCGACAAAAATGTGCCGAACAGTCTGGGGTACGACGCAGTCGTCGCAATAGGACGCTGGCGAGCGCTCCATCAGATAGCGATGCGTCACACGAGTGTGCCCGATTCGGAGACGACAGAAAGCGACCTGAAGCCGTCGCGGCATTAAGGGAAAGGTGCATGGGAACAGTCGCAGCGCAATGGCACACAACTTTAAGTTCCCTTCGACCGTCTCCCATCTTCTTTGCCAAGCAGTCCGAAGAGATGCCGGTATTCCTGCCATGTAGTCGGCGTGAGGAAGAGCGAAATGCTGGTCCGGTGGCAGAGTCTCGCGGACTCTTTGGCGCCCTCATCGGCGCGCTTATTCCCCACAATTCCTACATGTCCAGGAACCCAGCAGAAGATAATCTCGACATCTGCCCGGCTCGTCAAAACCCTGGCGTCAC
Organism: Ceratothoa steindachneri; assembly: GCA_963969495.1. NCBI lineage: Eukaryota > Metazoa > Arthropoda > Malacostraca > Isopoda > Cymothoidae > Ceratothoa > Ceratothoa steindachneri. The sequence continues at coordinate 165,770,616 of OZ018322.1, read as the reverse complement.
GGATATCGCGAACCAGGGATGCGGAGATTCCAATACCCCGAGAGCACTCACGGCGCTTTGTGAGTCGCTATAGATCACAATCCAGTCTCCGAACCGGTCACGTCGCGTAATCTCCCGTACCGAGTGGTGTATTGCCACCAGCTCGGCCGTGAAGACAGACGCAGCGCCTGGTAGAGCCCCGCTGACTTCAAACAGAGGGGATACGGCGTGGAAGCCGACCCCCTCTTGGGACCTGGAACCATCCGTATACACTGGCACGGTTCCAGCGTGACACGAGGTGTGCTCCAAAAAGGTCGAACGCAATACTCCCGGCGCTGTACAAGCTTTGGGAGCAGATACAAATAGCCAAATGTGGTACCCTCCAGCGTGGTCTCCTGGGCAGAACCAGGGGCGCCACCGGCCTTAGAGCTATATCTACCTCTCGAAGGAGTTTCCTAGCCCTAAACCCAAAGGGCTTAGGGTATGACTGGCGTCTCTCGGCGGCATAGGCACCATCGAGATCAGCTGCGGATGCAGGAAGAGCTGCTGGCGACTGAGGGAGGCGCCGGGCTCGCGCGTACAGGCGAGTGATACACTGCACGCGGCGCAGAGCGAGTGGTATCTCCCCAGCATCGACCAACAGGCTCTCAATGGGGGAAGTGCGGAAGGCACCGGTCATCAGGCGAAGGCCGGTGTGGTGGATCGAATCCATCTTCCGCAATAAACGCTCAGCTGTGGATGAATAAAACTCGCATCCGTAGTCGATAAAAAAGTAAGGCAGTAGCCCTATCAGCGCCCCAAGCGCTGAACGTCACGGAACGGATAATATCCATGGCGCTGGTACAAGAGACCCTAAGGCTGCGAATATGAGCCTACCAGGTGAGGCGTTGGTCGAATACAAGACCAAGGAAACGGTGCGACTCAACCACATCCAGGCGCACCCCATTAAGAAACAAATCTGGGTCGGGGTGAAGCCGTGGATGGCGGCAGAAGTACACCACCTTAGTCTTGGCCAAAGAAAACCTAAACCTGTGCGCTTCGGCATAGAGAGAGACGCGGTTCAATGCCTGTTGGAGTCGACGCTCCAGAGTTGGCATCTGGGCCGCGCCAAAAGAGATCGAAAGATCGTCCACGTAGAGCGTAGCGAGAACATCTTCCGGCAGCACCGAGGTGATGCCGTTGATGCTCAGGGCAAAGAGTGGGACACTGAGGACACTTTCCTGCGGGACACCCTCTTCCTGCTCCTTTGGGCCGGAGAGGGCTTCCCCCACCCGTACGCGGAATCGACGATCTCGCAAAAATTCAGATATAAACATTGGGAGGCGTATCCTCGCCCCCATCGTGTGGAGAGTCTCCATGGTACCGTATCGCCATGCGGTATCATAGGCCTTCTCCAGATCGAAAAAGACCGTGGCGTAGTGCTGTCTACGAAGGAAAGCCTCGCAGACGGCATTTTCCAGTCGGAGCAGAGCATCCGACGTGGAGTGGAACTTGCGGAAGCCGCACTGTGCAGAAGACAGATGGCCTCCGCTGTCCAGGAAAAAGGCTAATCTAACATTTACCAATTTCTCCATCAACTTGCACACGCAAGAGGCTAGAGAGATTGGGCGGAAACCGGTCGGAGTAGAGTGATCTCTTCCCGGTTTGCGAAAGGCGAGCACAGTAGCGATTCTCCAGGAGTCTGAGAGAAGACCTTCCACCCAGATCCTGTTGAATAAATCTAACAGAAAGGCCATGCCTCGCTCACCCACGTGTCGAAGCATGGCGTACGGGACATCGTCCGGACCATGGGCGGTGTCCGCGCACGAAGCGAGAGCGGAATGCAACTCACTCACGGTAAACTTATCGTTGAAGGGTTCTCCGCCTCTGGAGGTGAAGTCCAGCCGGCGGCCTTCCGCGACATGACGACGTGCATTGAATGCTGGCGGAGCAGCATCACGGCTAGAGAATGCGGAAAAAGCGGTCACTAAGGATTCCTCCACAGACGCGGGGTCCGAGATTGCGGTCCCATTCTCCTGAAGAACGGGAGGGAGGTCCTGCGAGAACTTGCCCCGAATCCTTATGACTCGCTTCCACACCTCAGCTAAAGGGGTCTTCCCGTTAAGTGAAGACACGTATGCCCGCCAAGAAGAGCGGCGGGCGTGCTTCGAAATATACCGAAACCTAGCCCTAGCTTGACGAAATTCAGCGACAGTGAAATCGTTCGGGCGGCGCTTTTAGCGCATATAGGCATAACGCTTCTGTTTGAGGGCCGTCTCACACTCGGCCGACCACCATGGGAGTGGTCGGCGTGCAAAACGGCCAGACGTCCTAGGAATAGAAGTCAGGCCCGCGGCGATGAGGTTGCCGGAGAAGAACTCAACGGCCTCATCTACCGACCTAAACTCTTGGACTGAGATAGAGAATTCAGTCATTTCCTGAAATGCAGGCCACCGCGCCCGCGCCAAGCACCATTGGGGTGGTCTCTCAGGCGGCAGTTGCCCTGAAAATGATATTTGAATGGGAAAGTGATCACTACCATAGAGGACATCGACCACCCCCCACACAAAATTAGGCTGTGCATACGAAGAGCACAAAGATAAGTCAAGGCAAGAAAATGAAGCGGTTCTCGGACAGTGATGCGAACTGAAGACCCTCACGGGAATGGCCGTACGCTTCCCGGGGGCAGAACCCTGGGCACTGTTGGCCGGACAAAGCGCTGAAGGCGTTGTCGCCTTCGATGACTTATTGGGGGAGGTTGGGCTCGCCATGCGAGTCTTTTCCTCCCTCCGCCTCGAAACCTTAGGCGGGCGTTGCGGCTTGGGAGGCGAGGGGCCCTCTTTTCGAGGAACCACCGTCTCCGAGCCACTCGCTCCACCTCGGGGCGTGGGCGAAGGAGCCGAAGCTCCTTTTTTGCTGTCCTCCTTTCGAGGGACAGCTTTAGAAACCCCCGAAGATGGCCTAGCGACCATCTTCAGGGGTGTTGCCTCCTATGAGCCTAACGACTCGGTGGAGGCGCGTGGCCGTTTCGCCTTGCAGGAAACGGTCACGCTGGGGAAAGAGGGAGGAGCCTTGGTTTTAGTCGGGGCTGGGTATGAACCCTTTTTGCCGCCAGCTTTATTAGGGAAGCGCCCGGGTTAAGTAGAGCCCGCAGAAGGGCTCCGAATGGGCGCGGAAACACCTGTGCTCGTTGGCCTGGATGGGCCAGGAGCAGAGGGTGCCTTTCTAACTATTGAGGCATATGACGTCCCAGGCAGAGCCGGGCGCGCCAGGACCAAGTCCTTAGCCTCGTGGAATGAGAGTCTATCCTGGGCCTGAACGGCCAGGATTTCTTTCCCAAGGAGATATGCACCACATTGCTTCGAAGAAGCAGGGTGCGGCTCTCCGCAATTGACACACTTGGCCACACACGATTTGGACTTATCCTGTGCGGCCTTTGGAGCAATTTACACAGACTTCGGGTGACCCCGACTTTGCACGTCTACATGATCGATTCGTATGGCCGAAGCGGTGACAGTAATAGCACCGCCGCGGCAGTGGCACGCGGTAGCGGTACCAACCGGCACGCACCGACTCAGGGAGCTTGTCACAGTCGAACGTGACAAAGAGTGTAGGGGTGGGTCTCGAGGCCCCTCCCTGTTTTCTCATCACACGTTCGACCTTGACCGCCCCATGGTCGGCCAGCTCTAGGGTGATGTCCTCAAGGGAGTAGTCAACGAGTTCCCTCGCATAAACTACTCCTTTCACAAAGTTCATGGTAGAGTGCGGCGTCACACTCACCGGGGTACCATCAAGTGTCCGAAGAGCACTTATCTTGGCCGCCTCGGCGGGATTCGCCGCATTCGCCAGAAGGCTCCCGTCCGAGAAACGGGTCACCTTCGGCTCTCTACCAATTGCACTAGCTAATCCTCTCCTCTGATGGATCATGTTGCCCTTAGACAACATGGTGCCATCAGTGGAGCGAATAACAAGGAAGCGCTTGAAGCCAGTGGGCTCGAAAACGCCAGGTAACCTCTGAATGAGGGGCCCCGATGTCATCGAGGCTCCGCCCTGTGCACTCTTGGTCTTAGTCAGGGGCTCCGCACACGGGGGCGTAGAGGGGCCGGATGTGCCGATCTTGGCTTGGTCGCCTACCAAAGTGGCAGCAGACCCATCCGTCCCCGCAGCCCCCGCATATGGAGAGGAGCCCCGAGTTTTCTTTGTCTTTCTTGTCTTTTTATTCTTCTTTTTAGGAGAGGAGGGCGGGGAATGAACCCGCTTCTCACCTCCACCGGCAGAAGCCCCCATGCCAGATGGACCGGCCTCAGCCAGGTCCCTCTCCGAAATGGAGAAGGTCCTGGTAGTCGTAGGGGCACCTCTCGGAGGAGATCCCTCCCCTTCTTATACTGCCTCGGAGCCCTCAGCCGTTTGAGGAGGACCTTGCATAGGGGCGGATTCGGGTTCGGTGCTACGCGCCAAGCTCGGTTTCTCCCCCATGGAAGGGCCTACCGTCTGAGGCTGGGGCTCCTCAAGGACCATGTGTGTTACAGGAGGGTCCTCCAGTTGGCCATCCCCTCCCAAGACATCGCAGTTCCCGTTGGCAGTATTGTCACTAGTCTTTTGTGGGGAGGCACAGGCCTTAACCCCGGCAAGGTTCAATATCCTTGCCAGAAGGTCCTTTGAGGGAAGCGAACGAAGGGGCCTGGCTTTCCTCTCCCCCCTAAGGGGGTTTGCCCTACCGAGCCGCTTCGATGCGGAGCGGCTGGCTAAGGGCTAAGGGATTTTTCCAAGCCGATTCGTACGGAACATAAAGCTGACAGCCTGTTGGTCCGTAACTAAAGTGAAACGTCATCCTGTCAAGTAATGAGACCACCTCTTTACAGGTTCCACAATTGCACATGCCTCCTTTTCTACTGCAGTGTTTGCATTCAGTAGGTGTGAGGGTGAGAGAGAAAAAGGGAACTGGACGACCTGCGTGATTCAGAGTAGCAGCAATGGCTGTATCGGAGGCATCAGTCTCAACTACCAAAGGAATAGTTTCATCAATCGAATGCACAACAGCCTTCCCAATCTCTTCTTTGAGATCATCGATGGATTTCATGGACTCAGAGGAAAAGTGTCAGTGGCAACAAGAGGTCTGATCTTGTCAGAGAATCGGGAAACCCACTGCGAATAATAGGAGAACATACCAATAATACGGCGTAAGGAAGTACGGTCTTTAGGGATCGGTAATTCCTTTAATGGACGTAAACGTTCAGAATCTGGTTTAAGAGAGCCATGGGTTATTGTGTAACCCAAAAAATTTATTGATTTTTTTAAAATGACAGAATTAGTCTCGTTGATGGTGAGGTTTTGCAACCGGGCAGCCTCTTGAAATTTCGCCAAGTTCTCATCGTGCTCCAGCTGGGTTTTCCCTACCACGACAATATTGTCCACATAAGCATAAGTTCCATTCGGATCGTGTTGCTTGATGATGTTGTCAATAGTCCTTTGGAAGCAAGCAACGCCGTTCGTAACCCCGAATGGCACTCTGCGAAATTGATATAGCTTGCCATTCGCTTCAAAAGCAGTATATGGCTTGTCCTCTTCCCATATAGGTATCTGGTGATAAACACTTTTCAGGTCCAGTGAACTATAGTACTTGTAATGAGACAGTTCCGTGACAAGGTCGTCTATTCTTGGAATAGGGTACGCATCCAAACGAGTGAATCTATTAATGGTCTGTCCATAGTCAAAAACTAATCTCTTTCGGTGGCGCTCATTCGGCACAGCGAGAACTTGCGCCCTGCATGGAGATGTGCTCTCCTCAATAACACCATCATGTAGCACCTTGTTAATTTCAGACCTTATGAACTTCTTATCATCATCCCCAAGCCTCCGAGATTTTGTTGCAACGGGTTTGCAATGAGGATCAAGAATTGAAATGAGAGGAGGTGTATCCACCAAAGCAGACAGTACACTGCAAGTGGCGGGGTTGGAGATATTTAGATCTTGCTTGGATCCACCAAAGTCCACAGTAACACTGGACCATGAATGAAATCACAGCACAAGTCTGGTAGCACAGAAAGCCTTCTATTGTAGTAGCACTTACCCTTCAAATTGATGCCATCTGTGCAGCGTCCTTTCACAGGAGACGTGAGTAATAAAGAGGCCATAGATACGCTTCCAGTCGCTGGAACCTTCAACTTGTGCTTCTTAACATAGCTATGTGAGATGAAAGATTCAGAGCTCCCTGTATCGATAAGAGGGGTTGCTTCATTATTACCAACCAAAACATACACAGTAGCTCGCCGGAGTAGTCCAGGGGAAGAAGCAGAGATTACGGCCAGTGTAGAAGACTGAGTGGATGCAGAAGTAGAAAATGTAGTAGACCGGTACACCTTAGCAAAGTGCTCCTGCTTATTACACTTATGACAAGTAGCGGTTCTGGCAGGGCACTATCCACGATTGTGACGGCGACCACCACAGAAATAGCATCGGGACTTTAAATTGGTAGCAACACAGGTTCTTTCAGCAGGATAAGCAGTTTTAGTTGTTGCAGCAGCACAGGTCCCATCATCGGTGCCAGCAGGCTCTGATGTCACAGCAGCACTTACTCCAGAGACAGTATAACGAGAATAAAACTCTGTAGTCTTCTGAGCAACATCGAGTGCTCTGGCTTGATCAACAGTCGCACTTAGGTCCAAAGTTTTGCTTTCAAGCAATCGTTGCCTAATTGTATGAGAGAGCACTTGCGCCACTTGTCCCTGAGGCTTCGAATTCCCGACAACCAGAAATCTCCCGACTGCTGTTCAATTCACTCCTGGACGGCGAGCTGAACATCTTCATCGTCCCCAAACCGTCGTCCACGCAGTGCAGCCTTGAGCTGGCGGAATAAAAAGTAGTCGCTAGGGGCCAGATCTGGACTGTAGGGGGAAAGGATTGTTAAGCTCCTCGAATCCGCACTCGCGCAGGGCAACTTGTGCAACTCTGGCCTATTGGACTTTGACGCCGTTGAAGTCGATCAGGGGGCGTGAGGTTTCTAGGGACCCAAAGGGCAGAGACCTTGGTCATGGTCAAATTGTCGTGGATGATGTTCATAACACTTCCATGTGATATTCCAAGTTCTCGCTCGATTTCTTCGACCCTTACCCGTCGATTTTCGAGGATCATCCTCTCCACACGGGCCACATTGTTCTCGTTGGTCACGTCTGACGGGCGTCCTGGACAGGGGTCATCTTCAAGGGACTCACGGCCATGGCGGAACTCCCTATTCCAGCGAGCAATGGTTGCATAGGAAGGGGCGGTGTCGGTGTACACTGCAACCATGCGTTCATGGATCTCTTTTGCATTCTTGCCTTCCTTGGTCAAAAATTTGATCAGTGCGCGGTGCTCAACCTTCTCCATTGTTTAAAAATTTGTGACTGACGATCTGCGATCAGCTACTGCTTCTTAAATAGACGAGGCAGGAGCGTGCGGCTGCAGGTCTTGACTATTCATAACTTGTCCTAACACCCCCACAAACAGCCATCCGCCTTCCTCTGTTTTGCCCTACCGATTCGCAAAACTTATTGACCGTCCCTAGTACCTCACATATTTCCAGTGCAGTAAGTTAAAATAAGCGCAGTTTCGTTTCTACACTTATCAGTCTGCATGAATAATAATTTCATTATGGAGACATTGAATAATTTTGAGCTTTCAATTGATGCCTCATAATAATCAACAAGTGCTCAAATCCTGAATAATACAACCGAAAGTGTGCAGTTCACAATCAGTGGTAAAGTCAAGCTTGCAAGCGGCTGACGGGTCCGCCTGCCTGCGTGACGTCATCATTTCGGCATTCAGATCTGGACAGATTTCGGAGGTTAGTTACGGTTCACCACAGCCGTCTTGGCTCCGCTGGAGTAGTGGTGGTATTTAACATGTCTACCTTCTTTTCGCTCTTCCCCCTTCTACTATCTCCCACTTTCACTTCTATTTATATTCCCCGCAAGAGGAAATCATATATATCAGGAGTTTATCTTGGTGACTGCCCTTATGGGAAATTTTCGCTGTAGTCAAATTAATTTAATGAATAGGCTATATAAAAATCAAAACAAAACAACAAAAACAAATCAAAACCAACAAACCCGACAGAAACCGGCACAAAAAATCAAGATGGGCCAGAGGAAAACGCGCTCCGGCGTCGGAAGGAGGCCAGCCTTTACTCGGCGCCCGACCATGAACACAACAATAAAATAAAGACAAATAAAATAGAGGCCATATTCATCCAAGAAGTGGAACAGTCTACATGCGGAATCTACGAACCCGCTCGAAGCACAAGGGACAGATGGTAGCGACCTCACTCGGAGCACAAGGGACAGATGGTAGCGACTCCGCTCAGAGAACAAGGGACGAATGGTAGCGACCCCGCTCGGAGCACAATGGAAAAATGGTAGCGACCCCGCTCATCCCAGTACTGGGATAGGTAACGTGCGCGAAGATCCTCCAGACTGGAAGACTCAAGAAGACTGTGCCAAACAGTCTGGTGGACCACGCAGCCGTCGCAGCAAGGTGCAGAGGATTGCTCTATCAAATGGCGGCGCGTCCCACAAAAGTGCCCAATTCGGAGATGAGAGAAAGCAACCTGAACCCCCTGAGGCATTGGAGGATAGGTCCAGGGAAACAGTTGCAGCGCAAAGACGCGCAACTTTAACTTCTCATCATGTGTCAAGCAGCTTGGAGGGCTGACCTGATTCATACCATGTAGTAAGTGTGAGGAAGAGCGAAAAGCTGGTCTGGTTGCCTAGTCCTCGTTTTTTTTTGTCGCCCTCATTCCTTCCAATCCACAAATGTTTGTGATGCTGAGGATACTTCCCTTGAGGAAAGCCCTATTCGGGCAGAGAGGGTTGCCTCCCACCGCTACGCTAAATCAACTATTATGTATGAAAATTGGGAGATGTCCCTTTCCCCTGATCGTGTGAAAGGTCTCCATGATATATCATCATGCGGTATCATAGGCCTTCTCGCAGCAATGCATCACGGATACTACGAACCACAGTATGTAGATATTCCTATGCGTCGATAGCACTCGGGGCGTTTTGGGAGTCGCTCTAGATCACAATCCGGTCACCGAACTTGGGACGACGCAGTATCTTCGCTACCAAGCGGTGTATTGCAGCCAACTCGGGCGTGTAGATAGACGCAGAGCCTGCTAGAGCTTCGCTGGCTTTATACGGCTTGGAAGCCGACCCACTCTTCGGATCATGCGGTATCATAGGCCTTCTCGCAGCAACGCATCACGGATACTACGAACCACGGTATGTAGATATTCCTATGCGAGAGATCCGGGGCAGCGCAAGTAGCATCTTTATTATGGACAAGCAAGCTCTTAATAGATGACTTACAGAAGGAATCGGTCGCCAAACTGAGACCGCTGAGGTGGATCGAGTCCACATTCCGCAATTCACGCTCGGATCTGGATACGGAAAATTCTCATTCGTAGTCAAGCTTCGAATTAACAAAGGATCGGTAGAAAAGCAAGTCAGTAACCATAATTACACCCTAAGTACAGAACGCCGCGGCACAAAGAATGTTCACGACACTGGAACAAGAAACCCTAATGCTGTGTTTATGGGGATCCCAGGAGAGGCGCCGGTCGAAAATAAGGCCAAGGAAACCGGACGAATTTACCACATCTAGCCAAACCTCGTTTAGGAACAAGTCTAGGTCGAGATGGGACCGTGGATGGCGACAGAAGTGCACTACATTAGTATTGGTCAACGGAAACATGTGTGCTTTATCATAGCGAGAGATCCGGTTCAATGCCTGTTCGAGTGACGCTCTAGAGTTTGCATCTGGGCCATACCATAAAGTTCGAAAGGCAGTCTACGTTGAGCATGGCGAGAACATCTTCTGGTGCTACTGAGATGCTACCGTTGATGATCAAGGCAAAGTTTGTGATGCTGAGGATGCTTCCCTTGAGGGATGCCCTATTGGGGCGGATAGGGTTGCCTCCCAGCGCTACGCTAAATCAACTATCATGTATGAAAATTGGGTGACGTGCCCTCGCCCTGATCGTGTGAAAGGTCTCCATGATATATCATCATGCGGTATCATAGGCCTTCTCCAGATCGAAAAACACCATAGGGTAGTGCTGTCTACGAAAGAAGGCATCGTAAATAGCATTTACTAGCCTGGCAGAGCATCTGAAGTGGAGTGGAACTTGCGGAAACCGATCTGTGCAGAAGACAGGTGGCCTCCGCTGTCCAGGAAAAGGCTAGTCTAACATTTACCAATATCTTCATCAGCTTACACATGAGGGAGGTCAGATAAATTGGGAGGAAACCGGCCACGGTAGAGTGATCTCTCCTCGATCGCAAGTGGGATAGTAACGGGAAAAAAAGGTAGGGATACGTTCCCGCCAGGCCCCAACACATATAAGAGGATCTAAGGCTGTCTATATTTAACATATTTTAATTTCCTCCTTATTCCCAACTTTCTTTCCATATCTTTCCTTACCAACTTTCTGCTGGATAAGCTCTTGTTGGCTTTCGCTTTAAAGGTTGATAAAAAAACCTCCCCTCAAGGTAGAGTGACAATGGTATGGAAATATTTTAGTCTACACATTGTGCTCAGACGAGGCGTAAGATCTTAGCATCCCTGTTTGTCAGGCTCATGTTCATTGTCGCTTTCGAGAATATTTAGGTTCAGAAAATACGGGTTGTGTCGCGCTTTTCTCGGTAGATAACAGTGTTTGAATTGGTGTTATTCGGTTGTTAATCTGGTACGTCACAACGTTGGAATTAGTGTTATTAGCTTGTTAATCTGATAGATCAAAACGTTGGAATTAGAGTTATTAGGAACTGGTTGCAATTAAGTTGCCAATCTGTTAGATTACAACATTTGAATTTGTTATTCGATTGTTATTCTGGTAGACTACAGCTTTGGAAATGATGTTATTCGGTTGTTATTCGGATGTTATTCGTTTGTATTGGTTCTATTCGGTTGTTAATCTTGTAGACCACAGCGATACAATTGGTGTTATTCGGTTGTTAATCTGGTAGATCAAAGCGTTGGAATTAGTGTTATTTGGTTGTTAATATGATAGATCACAGTACACCTCACATTGTTGAGATAAAAAACAACCTCCCCATACTAATCGCCTAAGACCACGGCGGCAAATTACCCGCAGGAAAATGAAAATATGATTCAAAGAGCTTTCGCCTGAATTAGGCTTGACTAATAAAGTCCAAAGCGTTTGAAATCATATTTTCCTTTTTCTGCGTGTAATTTGAATTGCATGGATATATTGGATTGAGTGAGGGATGAGATGGAGGAGGTTGGTGAGCTCTGGTGCCATTTTTCACACCTTTGTATTTACTGTTCTTATGTTCAGTCCATTCGATCTAATCCCCTCCTTCCTCTTTTATCTTTTCGCCCACGTTACTCTTCGAGAAAGAAGTAGATACGGAAAATGATTTTAATGTTTTTTACATTTCTTAATCTAAAGGAAACCGACGTAATCCAACGTCAGCAAGGGTCCTAAACTGTATTGGGAAAACAGCTGTGGGAGGGGGGAGGGGGGTCACGTAGATTATAAACACTACTATACTAAAGACCAATCCTAAAACCAGGGTCTTGGGAAACCCCATGGAGAATTGGCACAGCCGAAACAGGCTGCTAAATCTAGTAGCAAACGAATGAATGCTGGCGCTGAGCGAGTCTCACCGCTTCCGTAAGAATTGGCAACTGCCAAGAGAAAGTTTGCCTCAGGCATTATTCGATTATTAGGAGAAACGGTTTCGTGTGGTGTGCGAGGCCTTAACTGTCTCGACAATCAAGCGATTTCCGGTTTTTAGGAATGAGTTCATTTAGGTGTTAAATTCGTAAATATTCCTTGCCGGGGGTGGAAAATTGAGAATGGAGGTAGTTCATGTTTTCGATCATTTTAATTTATAAAAAGTGAATTCATCCTAAAAGCTCACATATATGTAGATGTTTACTTGTAAACAAATTGGTCTCAAGTCACAGAGAAAGAACATAAAGTAATATCGATATTTTTTATTGAAAAGGGCCAACTCTGAGCATGAATCTTTGTAGATAGCTTTGAAAAAAAGTTCGTGAAAAAAAAGCTGAAATAAGGGAAAATTAAGATGTGTAGGGCGTACATCATAACCCGAGTAGCTAAAAGAGGTAACTACTCGGAGCACAAGGCACTGGAAGAGTACGCAAGTATACGATTCACGGTGCATACATTGCTCTAACCTACATTTGTGTGATCGTCAAGATACTCTCATCTTTTAACGAACTATTTCCTTCTTGGACGGGTTCCTAAAATGGAGTCAGTAGTGATCCAGCATCATTTTCACAAGAACCAGATTAGTTCTGAATGATACAACGGAAATGTGAAATTTTTTGTATTCTGTCGCCATCATTAACTAATTGGTTTTATTATATAAGTGTTGCGTCGTGAAACGGTGAAGTAGGGGCTATCTGAGATAGAGAATCGGAACTGAACAACATTTTTACTTGTGATAAACGGACTTAGTTGCTGATGAATTTATCCTTCATTCAGACACTGGCTGATCCGTGTACATGAAGAGAGAGGTTAGGCGAACCTGACACCTCTCTATTCACGCTTGGTACCATCATGAATCCGAACACGTTCTCTGTGGTTTCATCAGACAGTCGGCTTGACAAAATGAAGTAAGAACACTTGTACTCATTGAAGTCAACCTGAGTACTTAGTAAATCAAATTAAAATACATTCCCCAACCCGCAAGGGGATATTAGGCGTAATAGGGCCAACCTTGCTACAGTTGACATCTGAAGTTTGTGTGAACAGTGGACATGTTCAGGATGGTTCTCCTCCCACCCGCCTTTCCGGTCCCGAGTGACTAAACCAAAATTTAGTCTACTTCACTAAGTTCCTTCAGATACCATACACTGCAACTTTAGATATCGGTCCATAGTACCTTATAAAATATTTCTTGAAATTAAGGTATATATATATATATATATATATATATATATATATATATATATATATATATATATATATATAAGCTTTTCAATTAAGTCATGCGACGAGTTCTCACTAGACCATTTAGTATCCATAGCCAAATCCTCACATGAGCAAATAAGTGGTGAATTTCTTAGTGGCTGTATGCTTAGTGCCCTATATTCTGAAAAATCTGACCAAATTGGTTTTCCTAAGAGATTTCAGATTGCGTTAAATAAACTTAGATTTAATAACAACATTGTTATAACCAAATCCGATAAAACGAATCAGTTAGTCATTTTGGACAAACATAGTTATAATGATAAACTAAATAAACTTCTTAATGATGTGAACACATATGAAAAGCTACAAAGTGATCCGCTCAATAACAAAACAAGCAATTTCAACAACAAATTGAAGAGAATATTGAAAAGCGCAGATTTAATTAATCAATTCAGGAGTATGAACCCTTTACTTCCCTATATGTATGGGCTCCCAAAGACCCACAAAGAGGGATGTCCCTTACGCCCAATCATTTCCAATATTAATTCTCCCACTTATAAGCTCTCCAAATGGCTCGCCAAGCATTTATCTCCAGCAGTAGGAAGAATCTCATCTGCACACATTATGAACACTCAAGATTTCGTTGACCGCCTCAACCACTTGCAATTACCAGATGGAAAACTTGTGAGCTTTGATGTAAACTCTTTGTTTACCAAAGTTCCGGTTGACCAAACCATGGGCCTTCTGCGGGGAATCATGCCTAGACTTAATTTGGATCTTCCCATTTCTACGAGTAAATTTATCGATTTAGTTGAATTATGTCTCTCTGACAATGTGTTTCGAGTAAATAATGAGTTTTATAGACGAATATTTGGCCTTAGCATGGCAAATAGCTTATCTCCGATATTGGCATGTCTCTTCATGGAATATTTTGAGACTGAACTCCTTCCCACAATTTCTCCCCCTAACTTTATATGGTTAAGGTACATTACCGATGTATTTTCTGTATGGCCTAATGGCCATGATTTTGATAACTTTTTAATAATTTGAATAATTTGCATGTCTCCATCAAATTTAAATATGAATGGGAATATGATAATAGATTACCCTTTTAAGATGTCCTCATTAATAAAGATCACCATGAATTAAAACTTGACGTGTAGAGGAAACCAACCCACTCGAATGCCTATATACAATATTTTTCGTTTCACGATAATACTGTTAAAAAATCGGTAATTTCTAACCTTTTCCTTAGAGCATACAAAATATGTCATACTTCCTATTTAGATGAAGAAATTGTCATTATCAGGACCATTTTTTCTAATTTGTATTACCCCGATTGGTTCATATCGTCTGCCCATTTTGCAGCTAGGAAAACATTCTATGGTAATAAGCCTTCACGCACTAACGACTTCAACAAATGTATAACATTGCCATTTAACAATAAATTAAATAGTTTAAAGGACATATTTGAAAAAGCGGGTATTAATCTAGCCTTTAAATATAATAATTCCTTAAACCAATTGATGATTGCCAGGAAACCCAAAGAACATCATAACATAGGAGTATATGCAGTACCATGCGACGATTGCCATAAAGTTTATATAGGGGAAACGGGGAGAAATCTAGACAAGAGATTGTACAAACACAAAAGAGATATTACAGTGGCGGCAACAAAAAAAGTGACATGTGACAATTCGGGGAAAATAAAACAGAAAAATGTAACTTACATATTTTATTATGAATATTTCATGAAAGTTATTACTTGGTCATGTTGCCCTTGCACTTGATGACCATCCTGAGTCGATTGGGCATTGATTCAGTGAGGTTTGCGAAGTAGGTGGGGTCGATCGTAACCCAGATCTGCTTCAGTGATTCTATCAGGTCCTTGATGCTGCTGGGTGCTGTCTCTTGAACTTTGGATTTCATCAGATTCCAAGCATTCTCAATAGGATTTAGGTCCAGGAAATTACCAGGCCACTCCAAAACACTAATATTATTATCATTGAAGAACCTTTTTACTAACTGGGACCTGTGAGCAGGGGCACCATCATACATGAAAAATTCACACTGATGAATTTCCCAAAATGGCAGCATGTGCTGCCTCAAAACTTCAAGATAGTTAGTCCCCCTCATGGCTACATTCTTGGCAAGGAAGTACAGACCTCCTCTGCCCTTTTTTCCACTAAAGGCACCCCACACCATCACACTATCAGGGTGCTTCACAGTTTTCACGGTATATTTCGGGTCATCCCGAGACACAGTGCTGGGACGACGCACGATCTTTGACTCTCCTCTGACCAGCCTAAAGGTGCTCTCATCACTGAACATGACCTTCTTCCAATGGGCAGCTGTCCAATGTTTATAGGTCTTGCAAAAATTGAGCCTTTCCATCTTCATAGTCTTGGTAAGAAGTGGCTTCTTGGCAGCGCGGCGAGACGGTAGGCCTAAGTCCTTCTGTAAGCGATGACTGATGGTCCTGAGGGCAACGTTCTGGAGGAGGTCTGGGTGTTTTTTCTTGATTGAAGCGGAGGTTACAGAAGGGTCTGACATCACTTTACGCCTTAGGATATTATCAGTCCTTGGAGATGTCTTCCTAGCTGCACCAATGCCCTCCTTCCTCTTTGGTATGGTACCTGGTGGCAATAACTCAGCTGCACGTTTTAGGCGATGAATCGTATTTTTGAGGTTACTAAATCTGCTGCTACATCAATAAAAGACTTTTCCTGCTCTAATAGGGTCAAGGCACGGCTTTTCTCTGTCATAGAAAGCTTTTTCCACCCCATTGTATCCACTTGCACAGAAGTTATAGCACGTCAAATGTAGGCACGAATGCAGATAATCAGCACGCTGGAGTGCCATATACTAAAACCACGTTGTACGAGCTCAAACGAGACACTGAGTTCCAATAGAGCGCAGTTCTGTTGTCTTAGCCCAGGAGAGTCGTCCACTTGCGGCATAAGCTCCGCACATTTTCATTGAATTGTTGGCAAGTAAAATAGTGAAAGCGATTTTGTGTATCGATTTCTGTTGCCAATATTCAATGTCACTTTTTTTGTTGCCGCCACTGTAGAGTGGGCAGCGAAAGTAGTGGAATATTTTGCCATTTTAGAGACAAGAATCATACGATCGATTTCAATGGAAGTAAAATGTTATTTAAATCGGCTAGCTAGGTTAAGAGAAGAATCGTAGAATCGAGCTTGATATCGTCAGTTCCTAATTTAAATCTATGTGAGGGTCAATTTTCTTTTAATCCTGTAATAAGATCGCAAATAAACAAAATAGTAAAATGCCAGCCCTTCAATATGTTTAGGCCTACACCCGCCCCCCAGATTAGCCACAAGTAGGGGATTGGGGGGAAAAAAGAGGGGATCTTGTGTTATGCTTATATGCATTTCTCTTATATATATATATATATATATATATATATATATATATATATATATATATATATATATATATATATATATATATATATATATATATCCAACTTCACCGCAGGAAAGAGAAAACGGAATAATTTTTCTTCGGAAATATTTTTTATTTCTTACTTCGAAAAAATCTGAGCTAGGGTGGGATTCGAACCGTGCACATTGAAACAGCGAGCAACCGCTTTGATCTCAATTAAACCGCGTAGCCGAGTGGTCTAAAAGGCGGTTTAATTGAGATCAAAGCGGTTGCTCGCTGTTTCAATGTGCACGGTTCGAATCCCACCCAAGCTTGAATTTTTTCGAAGTAAGAAATAAAAAATATTTCCGAAGAAAAATTATTCCGTTTTCTCTTTCCTGCGGTGAAGTTGGATATATATATATATATATATATATATATATATATATATATATGGTGGGCTGCGAAAGCTTACGACACACTGTTAGAAATGCAAATTTATTTACTTTTATTTAAGGCAGGTTAATGAAATCTACAAGGCACGTGAAACTTAACGTAATATATATAATGCAATGATCAGAAAAGCAAAATCATTAACAGGAAATACTTTACAGGGACAATAGTGAAATTTGATAGCGCAAAAGTTTACAACACATTCATATAAACCTGGTTTAGTACTTGGTTTCATACCCATTGTTGCCAATTACAGCTTACAGGCGCTTTGCTGAATCTCTTTCTACAGGTGCTTGAGCTGATTTTGTTCCCTTCCTCTAAACACATTTTCTTCAAATTGCATAAATTATGTGGATATCGTTTCTGGACCATGAGGTTCAATTCCCTCCACAGATTGTTGATGGGATTCACGTTAGGAGAATCACCTGGCCCTTCCAAAACATTAATTTTACCTGTATTTAGCCAATTTTTAATTTGTTTTCCTATATGGTTTTCACCATTGCCTTGTTTAAATGGCCATCTTGGTTTCAAGTTCAGAGAGCCAATGCTACATAACAAATTTCTTTCCGAAATTCTCCTGTACATTTAACCGTTTATTCTTCCTTCGCCTATCTACATTCTTCGAATCCATGATGAACACAAACAATCCTATACTATGATTGATCCACCAACGAATTTGGCTGCAAGGATTGTACCTTTGGCGCCTATGTTGCACACTTTTTTCCCCAAAACCTGCTGATTGAATTTTTACCGAAATTTTCTATTTTTGTTTCATCTGATCAGAGGATTTGTTTCAAGAACGTTGCAGGTTTATTTAAATGTTCATTTACAAACGCCAAGCGAGCTTTACAGTGAGTTTTCTTAAAGATTGAGGTCTTTCTCGGAGCACGAGAAAAGAGATCATAACGACGCAGCATTCTACTTTTGTATCCTTGTTAACTTCAACTCCACTTGTTTCCAGATCTTCCTGCAGCTCTCTTAGAGCAGTCTCTGGTTTATCATATACTGTTCTAGCAAGGTTTTGAGCTGCGCATTCCGTTAACATCCGAGGGCGACCTGAACGATCCAAAAGATAAATTGAATTACGAGAATTACAGTTGCCTATTATGGTACCAACTGAATTTAGAGGTACTTTAAACTGCAAAGGGATGTTTCTGTACTAAAGGCCACTCTTATTAAATGCTATAATGCGTTCACGATTATCTTGACTGATTCGTTTGTGTTTCTCCATCACGAAGATGTTGAAGGTACGACTATCTTGTAAAAAATGACGCAGTAGTGTTACACGAAGAAAGAAACCTCGCATTTATTAGGTTGGAAACAAAATTCCCGCACAACCCTTTTTGAAAAGTTTATTTACTTATAGATTTAGATAGAGTGTATGAGTAGTTAATATGTAGTGGCCTAGTCTTTCCTTGGCCATGCTTGAAAATGCACAGTGACCTAGAGCCTAGGTAGATTAGGTCACTATGCATTTTCAAGCAAGGCCTAAGAAAGCCTAGGTCACTACACAGTAATTAGTCGGACACTCTATTTGAAATCTAAGGTTACAAAAATTACCCATCAAATGACTCTTTCTCATGAACAGCAACGTACTCTTTTACTGTATGATTACAATTCTGTCCTAAACGCTGCCTAATTACAACGTCGTATCAACCAAAAATTTGGAGAAAACACACTAAGTAATCGCACAGCCTACGATTGGTTTAAGTAGTTTCAGCGTGGCCAATTCGATCTCCAATATCAGCCAAGAAGTGGCTGATGAACGTTTGTGCGCCTGTGTCAAAGCTGATCATTTGACATCACATGAGCTGACTAAAGATTTTGCGTCACCTATACAGTCATTTTGCATCATTTAGAGGAAATGAGCAAAGTCAGCAAACTGGACGTATCGATTCCACGTAAACTGACCGACTTCGACCGCCAGCGCCGCATTGACGCCTGCATGACACTACTGTCCAGGAAACGTCGTTCGAATTGGCTGGCAAAGTGGTTACTGTATATGATAAATGTTGTCTACACTCGAACATAGCACGCAAAAGAAGCTGGAGAGACAAAGGTGTAGCTGCACAACTCCAGGCAAAGGCCAACTGACGTTAAAAGAAGTTTATGTTTTGTGTCTGGTGGGATGCAAAGGGATTGATTTACTGGGAAATGTTGGAATACATCAGTCTATCGACGCTCAATTATACAGTCAACAACTGCAACAGGTCTCAGAAATGTCTGATGTCATGTTTCTTCGTGATAACTGGAGCTGGGGTGGAAAGTTCTTCCTTACCCACCGTACTCGCCAGACCTGGCGCAAACAGACTACCATCTATTCTGGGCACTGCAGAACTTCTTGAATGGCAAAATGTTCGCAAATGATGACGAACGGAAAACTGAAGTTGGAGAATTCTTTGATATCAAACCAGTTGAATTTTACAACAAAAGTATCCATGATCTATCCCGTCGTTGGAAGCAGGTGCTCGAAAATAACGTTGACTACATTGTTTCGTCCTTTATTCTTATCAATAACAATTGTGCGAGAACTGGTTTACAACATTTTAGTTAGAATATTCTAGATATTCGGGAACAAATGTGGTTTAAATTTTAATGAGACACTTTGCAGATGTGACCTATTTACATGAATTTATAGGAAAGTGTAAACTTTTGCATTGTCAAATTCACTATTGTCTTTATAAAGTTTTTCCTGTTCATCATTTTGCTTCTCTGATCGTTTCATTGCATTTATTACATAAATTTCCACGTGCGTTGCAAAAATTTGCTGCCCTGTATATATATATATATATATATATATATATATGGAATAGCAGTAAGGTGTTGGGGGCAGCACCACCGTACCGTTACTTCATGGAATTTCCAAGACTTGCATCAGTTGTAATCTGATATTTCATGGGTTAGTGTAAACACTGGCTAGGCTCATTAAGGCAAGTCAACGTGAATTATCGGAGTTCGAACGGGCATGATAGTGGATGCCAAACGAATGGAACATTCCAATTCTGAAACAGAGCGGACACTCAACATCCTTCAATCTACGGTGTCACGTGTGTACCGAGAATTCTCATGGAAGGCTTTACCGCCCACTGTAGACAACACAGTGACCGACCACGGGTGCTTAATGATCTCAACCAGTATCATCTGGCCAGAATTGTCTCTGGTAGAGGACAAGGCAATACTGGCTGAAATCGCATCCACATTCAATGCAGGAGGTACCAGACGAATATACACCAGGTATTTGAATCGTTCTTTATCTTCAATGGTATATATGAGCAGAGGGCCTCTGTTAATACCACGACGCCAGGCAGTGCGCAATTGGGATCGTGGCACCGTTAATTGGCTCCTGAAGGACTGGCAACATATGGCTTCGTCCGATGAGTCACGGCTCCAGTTATTTCGGGCACATTGCAGGGTTCAAGTGCAATCATGTGGTCCATGTGACCATGGACCACAGTTGCTAAAAAGGCACCGTGCAGGCTTGTGGTGGCTCCACACTGGTGTGGGGGTATGTTCACGTGGCATGTGTTGGGTCGTCATTACCGTTGACCGCTATGTCGCATAACTTGGTGAGTATTTGCATCCATTAATGGACTCCATGTACCTCATCAACGGTGAGATGTTCAAACAGAATAATGCACAGTGTCATGGGTCTTAAGTCTCCCAGAAATGGTTCGAGGACCCTTCTAGAGAGTTTTGACGAATAACATTGTCACCCCGTTCATCTAACATGAATCCAATCTACCATTTATGGGAAGTGTTGCTAGGTCTATTCGTGCTCAAGATCCGAGACCTACAATTATCAGGGAACTGTAGTTAGCTATCGAAACAGCATGACTCAATATCTCTCCAGACGTCTTGCGTCCACTTGTAGAATGGATGCAACGCTGAGTTGTCGCACTTCAACATGATGCTAGGTATCTTTCTCATCGATTTTGGCTCTTTTGTGCATACAAAGACATTCGTTTAATGGCTAGGATTAGGGAGGGGGGGGGGCTTCAAATTCTACATTGTATGGAAACCACATGGAAATCAGGTCAAGTTTTGAAAGCTGTCGAAAGTCAATGGTGAAGTTGGACTATGCAAAGACTATGGCTTGGGGCTAAGAAGTCCGTTGGAATAAAATTTTAATCTGATCTCATTTGTATTGCTCATGTTTTTAGACATATTTCATTGTCAGCTAGAGTTGAAATTATTTAAATTCGCATATTCGGTTCACCTATGATTATAATCCTAAAATTTATCTTCTGTAGTTTTCGGTGTTATAAAATCTGATATTTATTTCCAACGCTTAAACGTTAGAGTTACTGTTCTTTCCCTATTGCTGTGATTGTTATCAAATTAACTGAACAGAAAATTGCCTCATAAACTACAGCAAAATACTGGAAAACATATTACCTTAACCTAACATTTCACGGTTAAATGGAAATAATTCATTGTCGAAAGGTAATCAGCGCAGGAGAGAGACTTACAGAATTGAGGCTATGGTGAATTTATTATTTTTATTTTATCCATATCTTTTTTTAAAAATTATTTTGCATTCTTCTGAATCTTAAAGAATATTGTTTTTCTGTTACCCCTCTCGAGTAAGTAAAGCGGAAAACACAAAAGTAAACCAGGTAGGTAAGAAGGGAGGGCGAGATTGCAATACCTGAAATTATTTCATAATTCTACAAGTAAACGTAGATTATAGATATGCTTCAAGAATAGATGGCATTTATTCCGATCTCCAACGAAGGTTTGTGAAATTTTAATATAATCGCTGGCCATATTAATTAAGTAATATTTGTCGGCCCTAAGCCTCCTTCTATTGCTACTATGATCCGCCATCTATTAGAAATAGATCGGATTTGTTGTGTCCATGGTATTCACATCGTATCTAAAGAACAGAGAGAGAGAGCTTTACTTCGAGGACAAATGTGTGAAAAATTCATGGTATGATGCCAAAGAAAATAAATATTAAGAAGTGAAGGGGAATAAAAGACGGCAAGAGGAACAAATCCCGCAAGAAGAAAACGAACGCCTCCAAAACGGCAGAGTAAAATAAAAGATTGACTTGAAAGAATGAGGAGAAAAAAAATGATTGTGAGATTGAGAAAATAAAATGTTTGTGACTTGGTTGGGAAAAGGGAAAAGATGAAATATAAAAAAATAGTAATTAAAGACAGCAGTGTAATAAAAGAAGCAAAAGCGACAAAGTTTAGTTCAGCAAAAAATGAGTGTACTTAGCTGGGAGAGGGACGTGTAAGCTGCTATAAATTGGCAAAGTTACTCTTTAACTGATTACTTGACTCAATGACATGGTCAATAATAATCTTAAAGGGGAGCAAACGCATATCCAAAATATTATTTCAATCCCTATGGTAAAAGTGACGCAGTCATTTAGCAAAGAAAGCAACGCATAATTGAGAAGACTTGGGTGAAGTCTGGAGTATCAAGGGAATGAAGAGAAATTGAATTTTTGTTATTCAAATCGAAAACTAACGAGGCCATGTCTCGCAGTTTATCAGAGAAAGTGGTGAAGAGAGATGAAGTGAAAATTGTGTGGAGAATGTCAGCTGGAAATAGTGAACGTCTCACAACGCGTGCACTAAAAACAGCCTCGAGGTAAAACTCCCGTTCTAAAATAAAAGCAAGATTGACTCCTCGCTTATGAGCGGAAACTAGAATTATAAGGAAGCAAATAGTCCGATCTCGGAAAGAGAATTCAAGTTTCGTTTTTTCTATGTTAAACCCATAATGAAAAAAAGCAAAAATAAAACCGAGGATATTACATAATAAAAACAATTTGTTCTAGAATATATTAAAATCTGAAAAAGCGAGTTGGTTGTTGGATGTGAAAATATTTTTACTGCACGATCCTGTCGAGTATTTTTACTGTAGGAGACACCTTGAATTATTTTCAATTGGAAATTTAGTTCCTAAGTTTGGCAGAGTTACGACTCTAGATGGGGTGTTTCTTCGAAAGAGCCAATGGGAAGTTTTGCAATGTTGTTTCTAAGTTTGCAATTCTTGTTCGGTTTTTATATAATTCTTATTGGAAGTTTTGAAATTGTCCTCCCAGCTGATATAGTTTGAGTTAACATGAAGACGTGATTCTTATGAACGTTTGGTAGGTGACATATGTGACATAGGCGTATGTATGTAAGGCAATACAGACATAAACAATGAATTCTCCAAGCGCGAGAGCATTTGTAAAGCAATAACGAGAAAGGCGAATTCTCTCACACTTCTCCCTACCTATTCGTTGGTTTGGCAGAGATGCAGAGGCTTTCGATAATAGAGGCAAGTTCAGGGATCCATGGTAACCGAAGTACGAAATGTCAGTGAATGACGTCATCTTACCCGTTTGGTAAAGCTTCGTTTTCACGTCGCTTGCACATAGGGAAAATTGTGGCCTATTAAAATAATGAAAGGAGGTAAATCTAACGTGGCCATATAAAGAGGAATTAGAAAATAAAGCAAAGAATGAAAGTCGAATAAATACAAAGGACATAAGTACAGAAACAAACCATTTTAATTACTCATGCTGAGTTGTGGGAACAACCATAACTCGAGGAACGACGACGTACACAAAAAGGGCAGGGATCAAAACTACAAACAGGCCGGAACAATGAGAAGCAACCTCCTTTTGGAATTACTCATTGACCTACTTGCACTCCATCTCCTGTCACACATACACTGAATCTTCTCCCGACCTTAAACGAAAGTCGATCGTAATTTTAATCCTAATAAATCCGACTTTCTCAGCGTCATCCCGCAAGGTGACGCTTTTGGCCAATTCAATTTGTGTAAGAGGTTTGTGTAAAGAGGAAAAATGTTTGGTGTATAGTGAAAGGAGAATAAAGCAGGGAGAAGAGAAAAATGTAGAAGACTTACAGAAGAGATAGAAAAGGCTCCTGGAGATCAGACTAATCGCATTCTTCGTCAGTCTTTGAGTGTTTGTTTATTTTTGTGGTTTGTGCTTTCTTTTAGGTGTCAAGCCTTTGAAATTTGTGCTTCTTTTTTTATTTATGTTGCTTGTCAATTTATTTTGTTTTCTTTTTCAGTATTGTGTCAATTTGTGTTTTTTACATGTTGATTTAATTATTTGTGTTCGTATTTTGTTATTTTTATGTTTTGTTTGTATGATTAGTCTTTTGTTTGCTTGTTTTTTATATTGTTGTTTATGTTTGTTTACTTCTGTGTTCATGTATTGTTGTTTATGTTTATTTACTTGTGTTCATATATTAGTGTCTATGTTTGTTTACTTGTTTTCATATACATGTGCTTATGCTTGTTTACTTGTGTGTCCGTATATTAGTGTTTATGTTTGTTTACTTGCGTGTCCGTATATTAGTGTTTATGTTTGTTTACTTGTGTGTTCATATATTGTTTATATTTGTTTACTGTGTGTTCATATATTAGCGTTTATGTTTGTTCATTTGTATGCTCATATATTATTGTTTATATTTGTTTACTTGTATGCTCATATATTATTGTTTATATTTGTTTACTTGCGTGTTTCTACATTACTGTTTATATGAGCTCTTAATACGAACTCGTTTTACAACGCGTCCTGACCTCGTGAATGACTGAAAGAGGTCATACTTAGCCATTTCCTTCTTCCCTGTTTTTCCACGTTTCCTTTTGGCTCTTTCCCAACCTGCTCATTCTTTTTTCCACTGGGTGAAAACGCACTCGTTGCTTAGGTCAGTTTCCTTTGTTTTCTTCGTAACCCCCATAACCAACCCCACCAATATTTTGTGACTTTGCATTCATTCCTTTCAGCCATCTCACCTTTCCTCGGTCATTTCCATTAATTATGACCCCGCTAAGGTGTGTGAAGGTGCAACATGGGCAAATCGTATTGCAGTTGACATGGGGGTTATGTGGACTCTCGGCACCAACTCTGGCATGGACATTCCATTAATTGTAGAGGTGTGATAAGTTTTGGAGAGTTGGGTGGCCTAACGGTCCTTTCTAAACATTTTCAATTCACCCATCTTCCCCACTTTATCAAACTCTCTTAAAAAAAATTGAAGCCGGGAACCTTACCTTCATAACCAGTTATCTTAAGTCGTTAAATTTGACAGAGGAATGTATGTATATACTTGAGTTCGAAGGATTGTTAATAGTTCCTAAGAGATACAACTGTATATCCGAATGTAAAAATGATCATGACTTATAATTAAATATTTAGTAAAAATAATATAAATATTTCAACAAATAATCGTGTTGAAAATATCACAGAGCAAACTTTGTTATCACATCGGACACAAGCACTCAACTCGTTCTGTTAACATAACTTAAGGAGACTCAATTGACGAACCGATCTCACACGAATTCCAGAATGCATATGTGGAATTTAAAGGTTTCACTAAAACTTTTCCCTGTGAGAGACAAGCGAGATGGTCGGGGAGTGGGTGAGTCACTGACTCGAAAATGACTCGTAACCGACTCTCTCAATACCGGCGCCGAGAATCAGGTTAAGTCAAACTTGATTTTTATTTCTCAAAATTATTTGGAGAGGAATATGGTTCTTATTTTTGTATTTTTAAAGAGAAAGGGACTATTATTAATCGAATGTGGTTATTTTCACACGACAGGTAAGAATTATGGGGGAATAGAAGAACAAAGGAAATAGCTGAATGACCTGGAAAAACAAAAAGTTTGAGAAGGCTGGGATGACAACATGAGACCTAATTAACCCTGAATACGGGATCGCAGGGGTTGTTGCACAAAGGCGCCTGTAACAAATTTGTACAAACGGGTCACTAACTCTGGTAAATATGTAGATTATCGGCGCGAACGATGGGACGTACTATTTCGTCCGTGTTCCAAAATGTTTCACGCTTTTTGAGTACATTTAAGTTGACGGCTCGTGTGGGGGTAAACACAATGGGGGACTACACTACGATGATCCTGAGTTTCATTAAATTGGGGGGGGGGGTCTGGGGGGCACAGCCCCCCAGTATATAATCCTAATTGTTTATAGAATAATAATTCGAAAAGGACTCAAACGCGCATGAATATTCCGACACGAGTGAACGATAATATTTATACACAAATTTTTTTTCGGCCGGGCCGCTAATCTACATATTTACCCTAACTCTATAGTGCAAGTCTGAACTTCCTTGCGGCGGAAAAGGAGGCGTAGAGAGAAACTGGCGTTCATCAAATGGTTCGTAAACGATTATTGGGAAGAATAAAAAAGGTCGACCTAGCGATATAGTAAAATTTGATTCGCGGTTAGTATAACAACCAGTAGCCACCATCACGCTTGGGGGACTCTCAATCCACGCCAAGCATATAATTACTGCCTGCATTGTAGTTCACCTTACTTTTGTAAGAACTAGCTTGGACCCATGGGTGGGTGAAAACGATTCCGTGTCCTGTAATAGCAAGTGTGTGTTAAAATACTGAATTGATCCAGTTCTTTTTAGGGTTGTTACATTGGTGTTTTGGATACAGTCACTTGCTTGAAGTGGAGGAAAAGCGCCTCCCATTCGTACCCGATGCTCGACTAACCCCATACCATCACTACGTACAAGGCAGTTTACTTTATTATTAAAATGGGAATCGCAAAACGGCCTTCAAAGGGAATGCTTACACAGATCCCTGTGCTTTAGACTGAGTCAGTGAGAGAGGGAGGGATAAAACCATTAAGCTCAAAATCACTTAGGGCCTGGGTCAGGGAGATAGGGATGGATAAAAACCATTAAGCTCAAAATCACTTAGGGCCTGGGTCAGGGAGATAGGGATGGATAAAAACCATTAAGCTCAGAATCACTTTAACCTGGGACAGAGAGATAGGAATGGATAGAAACCATTAAGCTCAAAATCAGTTTAGCCTGGGCCAGGGAGAGAGAGGGATAGAAACCATCAAGCTTAAAATCATTTAGGGCCTGGGTCAGGGAGTTAGAAATGAATATATAACAATTAAGCTCAAAATCATTTAGGGCCTGGGTCAGGGAGTTAGAAATGAATATATAACAATTAAGCTCAAAATCATTTAGGGCCTGGGTCAAGGAGATAAGGATGGATAGAAACCATTCAGCTCAAAATCACTTAGGGCCTGGTTCAGGGAGATAGGGGTGGATAAAAACCATAAAGCTCAAAATCACTTTAGCCTGGGCCATGGAGATAAGGATGTATATAAACAATTAAGCTAAAAATCAGTTTAGCTTGGACCAGGGGGGGAGAGAGAGAGAGAGAGAGAGAGAGAGAGAGAGAGAGAGAGAGAGAAAAGAGAAAGAAGGATAGAAACCATTAAGTTTAAAATCACTTAAGGCCTGGGTCAGGGAGTTAGAGATGAATAAAAACAATTAAGCTCAAAATGACTTAGGGCCTGGGTCAGGGAGATAAGGGTGAATAGAAACAATTAAGCTCAAAATGACTTAGTCTGGGTCAGGGAGATAGGGAGGGATAAAAACCATTAAGCTCAAAATCATTTAGGGCCTGGGTCGGGAAGATAGGGATAAATAGAAACCATTGAGCTCAAAATCAATTAGGGCCTGGGTCAGGAAGATAGGGATGGATATAAACCATTAAGCTCAAAATCACTTTCGTCTGGGTCAGGGACATAGGGATGGATATAATCCATTGAGCTCAAAAACACTTAGGGCTTGGGTCAGGGAGATAGGGATGGATATAAACCATTAAGCTCAAAATCACTTTAGTCTAGTTCAGGGAGATAGGGATGGATAGAAACTTCTGAGCTCAAAATCACTTTAGTCTGGGTTAGGGAGATAGAGATGGATAGAAACCATTAAGCTCAAAAGCACTTTAGCTTGGGTCAGGGAGAGAGGGAGGGATAGAAACCATTAAGCTCAAAATCACTTAAGGCCTCGGTTAGGGAGATAGGGATGTCCAAAAAAAATGAGCTCAATATCACTTTAGCCTGGGCCAGGGAGATAGGGATGGATATAAACAATTAAGCTTAAAATCAGTTTAGCCTGGGTCAGGGAGACAGATAGGGATATAAACCATTAAGCTTAAAAATCAATTAGGGCCTGGGTCAGTGAGTTAGAGATGAATAAAAACAATTAAGCTCAAAATCATTTAGGGCCTGGGTCAGGGAGATAGGGATGGATAGAAACCATTAAGTTCAAAATCACATTAGCCTGGGTCAAGGAGATAGTGATGGATAGAAACCATTCAGCTCAAAATCCCTTCAGCCTAGGTCAGGGAGATAAGGATGGATATAAACAATTAAGCTAAAAATCAGTTTAGTCTGGACAAGGGAGAGAGGGAGGGGGGGGGGGAGAAACCACTAAGCTTAAAATCACTTAGGGCCTGGGTCAGGGAGTTAGAGATGAATAAAAACAAATAAGCTCAAAATCACTTTAGCCTGAGTCAGGGAGATAGGGATGGATATAAACCATTAAGCTCAAAATCACTTTAGTCTGGGTCAGGGAGATAGGGATGGATAGAAACCATTAATCTAAAAATCACTTTAGTCTGGGTCAGGAAGATAGGGATGGATATAAACCATTGAGCTCAAAATCAGTTGAGTCTGGGTTAGGGAGATAGGGATGGATATAAACCATTGAGCTCATAATCACTTTAGTCTGGGTTCGGGAGAGAAGGGTGGATATAAACCATTAAGCTCAAAATCGCTTTAATCTAGGTCAGGGAGAGAGGAAAAGATATAAACCATTAAGCTCAAAATCACTTTAGTCTGGGTCAGAGAGATAGGGAGCTATAGAGATTGGGAGGGATAGAAACCATTGAGCTCAAAATCCCTTTAGTCTGGTTCAGAGAGATAGGGAGCTATAGAGATTGGGAGGGATAGAAACCATTAAGCTCAAAATCACTTTAGGCTGGTTCAGAGAGATAGGGAGCTATAGAGATTGGGAGGGATAGAAACCATTGAGCTCAAAATCACTTTAGTCTGGGTCAGAGAGATAGGGAGCTATTGAGATTGGGAGAGATAGAAACCATTGAGCTCAAAATCACTTTAGTCTGGGTTAGGGAGATAGGGAGCTATAGAGATTGGGAGGGATAGAAACCATTAAGCTCAAAATCACTTTAGTCTGGGTCAGCAATCGGGAAGGCCCGGGATCCTTTGGGAGATAAAAGGGTTTGATGCCCTATCAGGAAAGTCGTCTAGGTACTTCGCAACGTGGGCA
The DNA here is from genome assembly GCA_963969495.1 of Ceratothoa steindachneri. Lineage (NCBI taxonomy): Eukaryota > Metazoa > Arthropoda > Malacostraca > Isopoda > Cymothoidae > Ceratothoa > Ceratothoa steindachneri. Next base: position 165,741,765 of record OZ018322.1, on the reverse strand, counting down.
AGATTCCTTGACCGGATAAAGAAATGTACACGAAATTCAGAATGACAATCACTAGTGAGCTCGAAGGCACCATGGGCCGGTCCTCGTTGGGACAGGACGGGGGGGGGGAAAGTCACGGTCGTATTGTGTATTTTTTGCCACCAATCAACGATGATGGAACTTTTAGTGACCACAAGGGGGTGGGGCACCTGCTCGGTGGCAGAGGTTGGATATGAGTGGCCCCCAGAGGGGACACTAGTACTCCATCGGCAGTGGCCGGAACAGAGAAGAGACTGTTATATTGTGATATGAAAACAGGAAGGGAAATGATAACACTGTTGTGATTGGCTATGTGTATGAGGATGCGTATGAAGCTACTTACTCCCGCGGGGGTATCAGTGTATCCGCCCAATGTCGGCCAAGTTCATGACGCAGAGGAAAGTTTTGTGTCCTCTCTCACTGAGATCGATCCCCCTACCTCGACGTCAGAAATCTAACGCCGTATCCACTAGGCTTGCGAGAGCTCCGTAGAGTCCTGCTGTTGAGGGATTCGAGAGAAATAATGGGAAGTTGAAGTGTTGTTGTTGTTGTTGATGGCTCCCCAAGAGCAGATGACCTCTGCTTCCTCCGACCGCTTGGGAGATTGAGGTAGAAAACCTTCGATCCTACAGCTTGTGGTGTCGTAGGCCCCCGTCAACGTTACCGCAATTAAGTGGGGTCGCGCTTTCTGCGAGGCTGTCCTGAACCACCAGGTTAGAGTAGGGAGAGGTTGTTGCATGCTGTAGAAATTTTATAGCAGCCCCACCCCCCCAACTAGCGGTCCATGCAGCACTATGGAACTGGAGTTGAAGCGGAACGAGAGAAGCCAACGTACCTCATGCACGAGACACTCCATTTGGAGGCAAAAGAAGACAGCATAATTTTGGACCAAACTAAGGTGAAGGATGAGGCACATTTGGGGCCTTCAGGATCGATAGGGGACCGAACGTACTGCAGATTTTGCGGTGAAAATAATAGAGGAACTTGTCACGAAAAGAACCTAACCCCGAAAAATTAAGAGTATGAATAGCCATACTGCAAGTGACATTTGAAAAATGATCAGTGGAAGATATAGTGATCCCAGAGCAAGCGACATTTTAAGCAGCGCCAAACTTAAATACCCCAGCTGCTTCCTATTTCTTCCTCACCCTATACCAGCCCCTGAAAACCCTACGCTGAGGTTCTGCCCTCTACCATCACTGATTGTTCCTCGAGTGTCTGTGCTGCATTGTTGATCGTGCTTTCTCTATATCTTTATATTTGCTCCAAGAATGGGGAATGATCTGCCAGCTGTGATACGCTCATCCTTTCGGAGCCTTCAAGCGTGCCTTAAAGACACCTCTTCACTCAGGCCTTTCTATAGTTAAAAAACAGGCGCTCTGTGAAGGTCCATGGCCTTAAAAACGCTATATAAAAATACCTAGTAACAATAAAAATAAAATACTACTACTAATAGATAATAATAAATAATAAGTATTTTACTACTACTACTACTACTACTAATAATAATAATAGGTATTTATGTATAACGTTCTTTAAGGCCATGGTCATTCGGATAGAGCCTGTCTATCAACTAAGGAAAGGCATAATTGACAGACCATTGGAATTTGTTGAAATCCTTGGTCCTTTTAGTTCTTAGTAATTCTAATGGGTTGAGGAATAAGTTCTTGCGGTTTTATAAAATTTATTCATTATCATTAACAATTTTAGAAAAACTTCATTTTTAATTGAGAACAATATGCAATTTAATCAATAATGTATTCTTCGTTGTTATTTACGACTTCTTCCCAACATTCAACTAGTTTTTCGATGCCTCTGCAATAAAAATCTCTGGATTTTGACTCTAAGAATTCGTCTAACCAGGTTCTTAATTCCACATCAGTATTGAACGAAACACCGTGCAAATTGTTGGAGAGCAATCGGAACAGATGGAAATCCGTTGGAGCCAAGTCTGGAGGATGCGGCAGGATTTCCCAATTAAGCGTTTGGATTGCGTCTTTTGACATATTGGCAATGTGAGGACGAGCATTGTCGTGTTGCAGAAGGACTCCATAACGTCGATGAGGTCGCTTTGCACGAATAGCTTCGGCGAGTCGATACATTTGTTGAACGTAGAGTTCTGCATTGACAATCCCGTTGTTCGCAAGGAGCTCATAAAGAATGATGCCTTCACAATCCCACCACACACACAGCATCGTCTTTCGTGGATGAAGTCCTTGCTTAAATCGCGGAAGTGTTTTTTTATTGGGACTAAGCCATTGTTTTCGATGGTTCATGTTGACATAAACACACCCCTTTTCGTCGCCAGTGATGATGCGGTGAAGAAATCTGTCCTTATATCCACGAGTAGCCTTGTGACGAGCAAGCAAACCTGCGGCAATCGTGGAGCGTTGAAGTTTGTTACTTTCGCTCAAAGCGTGCGGAACCCATGCACCGAGTTTTTGAACTTTCCCCATTGAATGAAGGTGATTCACTACAGTTTTATGATCACACGCCAATTGTACACCCAATTCTCTAGTCGATTGACGAGGATTTTCATGAAGAAGGTCGTTAAATCGATCTTCATCCAAATTAATGGGGCGACCAGAACATTCTTCGTCATTAAGATTGAAATGACCGTTTTTGAAACGTGAAAACCACCATTGAGCTGTCCTTTCTGATAAATCATTTTCTCCGTACACAGCACAAATATCGCGACGAGCTTTGGCTGCGTTTGCATTGTTCTCGTCTCGATTGAAAATGAATAACAACAAGTGTCGAAAATGCGCATTTTTTTCAACTTGAGATTCCATTTTGAGGGTACAGAACAAAAATTAAATTAACACAACTTTTAAATAAATCGCAATGACTTATTTCTCAACTTCAAGACGTAGCCTAAGCAAAAGCCTAATAGTCTACGCTGTTAAGAGACGTAGCCTAACCTTTGCAAATTTTGCTCTCATTATTTATTATTGTTTCTTAATATGCGCACAAATCACGTCAACAAAACTTAAATCAACACAACATTAAAAAACGCAAGAACTTATTCCTCAACCTAATATCTTTTGTATTCTATTTTTTCCTTGTTTTCCTATTTGTGTTCATGAATTAAAAGAAAATCGTCCCTTTGGGAATATCAATTGCATGCCCATCCTCTGAGTGGTAATTTTGCACTTAATTTGTCCAATAAAAAGGAGTCAACTTTATATACTTTTAGGTATTATTATTTAAAAGTCCCGTCAGCGCGATATGAGTCGCTCTTAAAATGACATCACAACCAGCGAACTTACAACTTTCACCAATCCTTTCTCCATAAAGAAAAAAAAGCCTTCATAAAAATGTAACTCTAAGAACTATTTTCATGACTTCGTTGAGTTCTAAGACTACTACTTTTCATAGAATATAAGTGATTAGCAATCCTTGAGAATTATTTACTCCAATTAACCTAGAGAAAACTGAAGAAAGACCTTTTTTTAATTGCGTCATGCAACGAGCTGTCTTCTGATGTCATTGTTCGATACTACTACTACTAATAAGATTCTGACTGAGATTTTACACTGATCTTCTCTGATGTTGATGTCTTTAATCTTTCAGTGGGAACCTACTATAATTCAACGCCGGATCAAAACCCCGGGGTCGCTACAGCGTATGGCAGCCACTGCGAAGTCGATTTAATCGGGACACTATCCAACGAGTAACTACACTTACCGTTGCTAAGCTAAGCTAAGCGGTTCTTCCACTCGGCTAATCCATATCGCAAATGAATAAGTATTTACCAAGTCGACTAAACTTTTACTCAAAATCGTTAATACCACTGTTAAAAAACAAATGGAAATAGTAGTCTTTAAACGCGGAAAACATTTTTCACCCACTACTTACTTCTGTGATCATGACTTGCAAATCTAAACATTACGAAGTAGCGTTGTTAGAATTTGGTGAGAAATGATTCAACTCTTTTTATGGAAAGCTAATAATTCTTTGATAATGGAAAGTTAATCATTCTAAGAGAAGTGAAATGGAAACTGTGAAATCTAGGAAAGAATGTGGGGGATAGCAAACAGATGAAAGGATTAAATGGAGGATGAAAGATGGTGAGAAATATAATGGGGAAATGGGGAAGAGATAATAGATTTGGAGTGATGCAAGGTGCCTGGAGGTCAGGCTAATCGCTTTTTTTATATAATGTGTATTTGTGTAAATTTATTTTGTATTATTTAATGATTTATATATTGGTGTTCAAGCCGTTTTTATATTGGTTAGCACTACTTTGGTTTGTTATCTTATTCAACTTATAGTGTAGTTTTTTCTATCTTTTGCTTTGTTTCCTTTGTTGTTTTGTCTGCCTTTTCATAATTTGTTATTAGGTAGGGTTACTCTTTTTTGGTGTACTCTTATATATCGAGTGTCATATTTAGGGAGCCTCTTTATCTCATATTTTCTTCTAGGATTGCATTAATTTCTCCTCATAGTTTGAAAGCCATCCTTTCCTACATTTTTAGTTCTTTCTATGAATTTATTTAAGGGGTCGACTTTTTCCCGACCTGTAGATGTCTACCTGTATTTTTCTCTCCCTCTTTCGGGTCCCTAGGATGATGTGTAGGCTTAAAGTTTGTACCGTTTGCATGGCTAGTTTAGCCGTTTTGGCGGTGCTGTAGAGAGTTGGGGCAGGGTAGGTCAGCGTTGCCCTGACCAGTATCACGAATATTTTTCTATTGTTGGCTTCACGGAGATTCCTGAACCGATATAGATTTCTGACTCACTGGGAAGCTTTAGCTGTTCCATCTTGGACGTTCTTCCTCTACCCGATTGAAGTGATTTTCAGACCGAGTACATTGCACACTGTCGTATTGGTATAGCGTTTATCTCCCACTCTAACATCTTATGATTTATTCCTCCTTAAGGATACAATTTTAAACTTGTCGCTTTTCGTCTTAATCTTCCATTTAGCTTCGTATTCATTTATGTTGTTAATTTCCATCGTAGTCATTTGAGCTTGCATAGGCGCGTGTTCTCTACACATTCGATGACACTGGTCAACAAATTTTAATTTTTTTTTCTGCTGACTTAAGTTTGAGACCTGTTCTTGGGAAATTCGGGGTCACTGAGTTTATTTATGGACTGGTTCATATTGGTCCCACTCATAGTAGCAGGCTATCTTACGACCAAGTGAACGGAAATGGAGGCGTTTGGTATTCTTCTTATTTTATTTTATCTATGTATTTAGACCTCTCTTTGTGCACATCTAGATATATAAAGCAATTGTATAATATAATTTTGTGTTTCTTTAGATTTGTTTTAGGAAATAACATTCGGTAGTATGGCCTCATTACAAAGGAAATATTGGAATTCCCATGACTCGTTTTGCTATATATGTGGTTGTTTTACTACGCCAACTCGAAAAATAAACATTAGTATCTTTGTGAAAAGAGCATACTTGGCTTACTTTAAGATTAAATTAGGTGATCAGGATAAACCGTGGGTCCCGCACAATGTTTGTAAACCATGTGTCGAAAATATACGCCAATGGACAAAGGGCACAAGGAAACAACTAGGATTTGGCATTCCCACGGTGTAGCAGGAGCCAAAAAAACATGTAAACGATTGCTACTTTTGTCTCACAAAGACTTTTGGTTATAGCAAGAAAATGTGACATAAAATAAGTTACCCAAATCTCGATTCAGCAATTCGTCCAGGGCTTCATTCAGATGAAATTACAGTACCTGTATTCAAGGAACTTCCTTCACTAGACGATGTAAGTGATGTAAGTGATATACGTGAATCTGATATAGGCAATTAACTTTACAGTGATCCAGACTTTGTACATACATCAACCCAAGAACCTAGAAACTTCAGCCAATTCGAACTGAATGATTTAGTTAGAGACCTAGGCCTGTCAAAAGAGTTAGCAGAAGTGTTAGCTTCTAGACTTAAAGAGAACAATTTATTGCAGGAAAAAACAAATGTAACTTTTTATTGGAGCAGGGAGAGAGATAGATCTCTTGGCATTCTTTAAGACTGACGAAGATTTTGTCTACTGTTGTGACGTGGTGGGACTGTTAAACACGATGGGTGTTTCAGAGTATGATCCAAGTGAATGAAGACTTTTTATAGATAGTTCAAAGAAGAGTTTAAAATGTGTGTTACTCCATAATGGAAACTTGTTCGGTGCGATTCCTATTGGTCACTCTGTGCATTTAAAAAAGAAGCATGAACACATAAGATCTGTATTAGATTTACTCAAATATGATAAACACAAATGGATCATATGTGTAGATCTGAAAATGGTAAATCTTTTACTTGGCCTACAAGGAGGCTATACAAAATATCCGTGTTTCCTTTGCTTATGGGACAGCCTAGCCAAGGATAAACAATGGGAACAGAAACTATGGCCAATTAGAGAAAGTTTAACTGTTGGGGAGAAAAATATTATACACCAACCACTTGTTGAGCGAGAGAAAATCATCTTCCCACCCCTTCATATTAAATAAGGCCTGATGAAACAATTTGTGAAAGGTCTTAATGTGGAGTTTGACTGTTTCAAATTCATATGTACAATATTTCCTGGCTTAAGTAATGATAAAATAAAGGCTGGAGTTTTTGATGGGCCACAAATCAGAAAGTTAATGGAAAACCAAAACTTTTCGAGTTCGATGACTGGCATAGAAAAAAGGAGCATGGGATTCATTTGTGGCTATTGTGAAAGAATTTCTTGGAAACAAAAAGGCTGCTAACTACAAGGATTTGATAGAAACATTATTTGATGGCTTTGAGCCATCTTGATGAATTTCCTGCTAATCTTGGCAACATGAGTGATGAACACGGAGAGCGTTTTCATCAAGATATCAAGATTATGGATGAGAGATATCAAGGCCGATGGAACACAAACATGATGGCAGACTACTGTTCGAGTATTCAACGAGACTGTGTAGACGTAACACTCCAGGCACTCTCGCAAGCAAAAATTTCTTCGATAAATGTATAGGTATGTGTACGATTGCTTTTGTTTTCTCCATTATATTAGAAAAATAACCTGTATGTATTTAGTAATAGGTGAGGCTATCTTACAATGCATTTATCCTTTCAAATTCTGTTGACATTTTAAGATATGGTTGGAAGCTATAACACTTAGGAAACTATCTTTACCGAGTAAATACATGCAGTACGTCGTAAAATAGGAATATGCTGTAGAATGAAAACCTGATGTGTTACAAAAAATGGATGCCATATTTGAAATCGGCTCGACAATATTAGCTAAAAACAACCACAAACCATAAGTCAGCAAAAGGTGTGTTGACCAGTGTATAATCTGTGTGACGTCATCGGCGAATTGCAAGTTGAGGCCACAGGGGTTGCGTCGTGCTCAAATATATGCAAAATGCATTGAATACAAGGTTAGGCTTAAACAGCTACATTGGGGGTAATCCCGCTTCGGGGTAGAATTTCGGCCCATCCACCCTACCTATATTTATGTCTGCTGCTCGCTCCATTATAATGGCCGGGTAGTATCCTCTCTAAGTTTTAACTTTGTCACATCTGGGGGATTTTATGTTGCATCTTCCTCTGTCACAATTTATCAAATGCCTTCAAAACGTCGTGACAGACAATGTACACATAACTCCCATTCCTTGCAGCCTGTGCTATTTTTTTCCGGACAGGGCACTAATTGCCATTTCCATATTCCCGATTTTCGTAAATTTGTCCAAAGGCTAGTATGGCTTTAGTTTATCAACTGTTTATTTCTTGAAATTAAAAAAAAGTACGCCGACGAAATCACAATTCCTCAGAATGAAGGTTATAGACTTATGCGAAAGAAGAAAAATTACTATTAATAGAGAGGTGATCCTAGGAAGGCTGTAGTACCATTAGTAAGACAAACCGTTTGTTAGGGCAGATTTCCTCCCTGTCGAGAATGAAGGTTACTTGTCGCCATAAGCCCCGTCAAAACCACGAGGTCAGGCACGAGGTCAGTCCACATGAGCGAGGAACGTGAGAACAGTCATACTATCAAACTGCTTTTCATGATAAGCGAGGGATTGGAATATAAAACGCGCGCTTTTGTCGTCTCCCAGGGCGTTAGCAAGAAGCCCCATGGGAGTTACTTCCCATCCCTCAAACGACGTGTTGGTTCGTGGAGAGATTCCCTCGCGCCCACCCTTGGCAGAGGCAGTAACGGTTCTGGCTGGTCCCTATATATTGTTGGTTCCAATTGGACATCGACTGTATTGTCCTGCCTTTTACAACGAAACTCGTCATTCTCGATCGCGCTCCATTTTCTCTACGAGCCGAAGGCTAGAATTATACCGAAAGATCTGAGCCTCAGTCAATTGCCCCATCCTTGGTTTCGGTACATTTTGTTTGGCACGAATACTCCCTCCAGTTAGTGTTATTACTAGAGGTTAAACTCCCCGTGGTTAACGTCCATCGAATAACCATCCGATCTCCCGTTTCATCTCTTAAAGTCTCGAACCCAAGCTAGGCTGAGACGAATCATTTGTGGCTTCCTTGCCAGTCGTCCCTGTATGCGTATGTACAGAGGCTCGTATCGCCTCTCGTCTCCCCCCCTCCACGCCCGTAGAGCTCGCCCGAGTAGTTCTGTTAGTTCGGTTCTTGTATACATCGAGTATCCATTGCCGTTATTCTATTTAATCTATTTATTGTGTATAACTGTGTAAATATTAATGTATATTTTGTTCCTACTTTTTCATAAGCCTCATAGCCTGCAGCCTTCATTAATTTAATATCGGCCAACTGCACTCAATCGTTTTGTATTTAAACCCTTCGCATTCGTCCAGGGAAGTTGGACCCCAACTCCTCCCCATTTCTATCCTCCCCCATCTCTGTCATGACCAGAGTTGAGTCAAGGTCTCCCGTTTGACCTTGAGCGTCCACGTATATTGGGTAGAAGTGACGTATAGGTCGGGGTCATTCTACGACATTTCCCCTTTCAGTTTCAAGTAAAGCAGAGGGCGGTGAACAAACATCTTTAACAACTCAGTTAAGAAATATTGGCTCTTTCATTGACCTTTTTGAAGGGAGAAAACATCTCTAAAAACATAATACGATTGTGGTACTTACTAATATTTTTTGGGGGAGTGTCTCTTACTAAAGATTAATTTGAATGAACTAAAGATGAACTTGAACGAACTAAAGTTGAAATTGAATGAACGAAATATAAAGTTGAATGAAGTAGAATTAAAATGTCACCCAACTGATCGAGCTGTGGCTTAGGCTGATCCTTGTCGAAGGGACACAGGCGAAGGATTCTCAATAATGGCCATTGGGCAGTGGATGCAAACGATGATCATTTACTATTTACACATTAACGAGATCATCACTAAAGTTAATTTACACAAACAGACATTTTAAAGTTATGAGGAGCACGGCGAGAACACGAATTCCAATCCAGGGATCGACCGCCCGTTATATACTGTACAGGAGTGACGTATTAAGTTTGATGAAGTTTAATGTATTGGAGTCATGACGTTGTGACTATTATGTCATGACGTCATCAAATTTGCGCCCCAAAGATTAGGGCGGCAAGGCCGATCCGCGGGGTTGGATTCGGAGGGGACCCAAGTCTCCGCTGGTCTCCTGTGGATGAACAAATAATGCATACAAATAAGAAGTCTATGCGGCAGAAGGCCGAGAAAACAAAATAATATAGATCCTTTACAAATCAAGGCAACAGCACATGCACCTTTTTAATTATGTACAAATTAGATGATCATTTACTATTTACACATTAACGAGACCATCACTAAAGTTAATTTACACAAACAGTTATTTTAAAGTTATCCGTGCTCCTGATAACTTTAAAATAACTGTTTGTGTAAATTAACTTTAGTGATGATCTCGTTAATGTGTAAATAGTAAATGATCATCTTATTTGTACATAATTAAACGCTGCCCCACTCACTACTCCCGAGTTCTCCCCTATCCGAATACACTACGAAAACAAACATCCACACCAAAAACCAAACTCAAATAATTTCTCAATTAAAGACACAGCAAACAACGAAAATTAACTACGTACTCTGGAATTTCTTTATATTAGATTTAAAAACCCCACTTTAAACTCTGACACAAGCTCATTTCCACTTTTACTACAACTATAATCATCCACAAATTACACACGTCAAATCCACTCCTCCAAAACAACTCCTATCTTTCAAATATTTCTATTATCACCCCCTTTTTACAATGAAGACACCCAAAACTAATTAATGTCAGTTTTATTTTAAAAACAAAAACATATTTCCTATTCCCTAATAGTTAAAAGCCCTGCATTTTTATAATTTGAATATTACCACCTCTGCTGCTTCCCATTTCCCATATAGTTAATTTATAAATATCTCATAACTTATCTAAAAAAAATTCTTATGTTTGTATATATTTATAATCTCACATCCTTGAGAATGGGTTCCTACCCGAAACTTCGGTACCAAGAAATTATAATATAATAATGAACTTCCTAAATTTAGCCTGCTTATAAATATATATATATATATATATATATATATATATATATATATATATATATATATATATATATATATATATATATAAGTTAATTGTATTTATTTTCCGTTGTAGGCCTGTTAGCTCTAGTACTTGTAGGTAGTGAAGATGTGGATTCCAACTATTTAAGTGAATAAGTTATAATGTGTGTTAAATAAAGGGAGGGATGCTGCCACCCACAGTAATTGCAGTTAAATACTTCCCGTTTTAGGCCTGTTAGCGTGAGTACTTATACCAAAACGTTGTGTTTAAGTATCCAGGAGTGGGATAAAATTAAAATACCCTGTGAAATATTAATGAACAATCATAATATATGGTGTGACACAAGCCTATAAATTATGTGATGTATTTTTACTATTCGCTATCTATTGTAGGGTTGCACCGATAATATAGGCAAGTTATCGGTATCGCCCATATCGGCCCTTTGCCGATATATGGTTATCGGTCATATCTTGCCGATATATTATAGGCTTGCTTATCGGCTAATCCTATAAGCTTATACAGCACATACTTCTCTAATGGTGTCTCAGTACCATTACTGTGTTTTTCCTTTCACTTCTACGAATATTGTATTAATACTACAAAGTTAAGGTGAACATATAGATTGGCGGCTCGGCCGAAAAAGTGGATTTTGTTTGTTTATATTTCGTTCACCCATGCCCTATTATTCATGCGCGTTTGAGTCCTATTTGAAATATACCCAAAGGGCTCAACAAAAAGTAGTTCCTATAAACGATCTAGGTAAGTATATTTAAATGTATAAAAAAAAGGTAATAAAAATAGTAAAATGGGGACAAATATATTGACAAATAAAAATGACTCCAAATGAGGATAATAAAAAGATATTAAGTGAAAAACAAAATAAAATTCAATTCGGTCATTTCTGACGTCAGACCCCACCCCCCAACCCCATTATAATTCGCAAAACGATTAAAGGCGCAGAAATGATTTGGTTAAATCATTCACTTCTGTAAACGTTAGAACATTATTCTATAAACAATTAGGATTATATACTGGGGGCTGTGCCCCTTCCCCCAGACCCCCAATTGATTGAAACTCGGGATCATCGTAGGGTGGTCCCTCCCATTGTGTTTAGCCCCACACGAGCCGTACCCTTAAATTTACTCCAAAAACGTGAAACATATTGGAACACAGACGAAATAGTTTACGTCCCATCGTTCGAGCCGCCAAGCTACATATTTCCCGAAGTTAAACTTCAAGGCGATGACAACACCAGTCGAAAGGAGGGCCAAGTTCCTGGCGGCCTACTCTTCAGAAGAAGTGTTCGTGAGTGTCTACAAGGAAATAATGAGCAATGACTTAGGCATGTCCCTGCTGGACTGGGAAAAGGGTTGCAGCCTGGTCAACACCGTTGTTCCTGCCATCGCCAGGTCCCTCTTCCATGTCATGGGTAAAAATATGGTGTCAAAAGCTAACAGTAAAGCCTATGCAAAAGTCAAAAGAAGAGGCATAAAAGGACGTAATCCGGATGCACCCGAGAAAGCTCCCAGGAGCAAAAGTGACTACAAGAAGCAGAAACTTTCTAGTGAGAAAAAGTCCTAAGTCAATGTAAGTGTGCGTAGCCAATGACATTTGTTATGCATCTTTATTTTGTATGATAGATATTAGAATCCAGGTTAACCATTGAATAGGTTACTAGTACAGGGTGTCCACACCTTAGATTCTTACTAGCTATTAATTTATTATACCTATTTCAGAATAATATAGTCGGTACTCACTCATGGGCTACGAAAAAGATTTATAAAGTTAAAAAAATGAAATCAAATGCGGGTTCTAGCTAAATGATACCTAATGGAAATAGAATTGTTTGCTAGATTGGTCAGGTGTGGGCCCTGGAGGGATCTCTTCTTTTTTTCTTTAATTGATGCTACCTACTTTATTTTATTTATTAGAATATACCTTGAAATATGTTTGTAGTTAAATGTAATATATCCATTTTTCAGTACAGTTTTAGTGAGAAATTTTGCCATTTATTTTTGTTTTAAGTACCTGGAAAACCTATGGAATTTTGAAATTTGATATTAGTAGACACCCTGTAGTATCTAAAAATTCCATTGTACACAGTCTTATTAAATAAAATTGAATTGAATATAACCAACATCGGTTATAAATATAAGGTCTTTATTTTTCATTAAATAGGGTCACACTTACGTTCGTCACGCCAAATCTGTTCGTCGAATAAAAATTTGACTTCACAGCTCGAAGTACACAGCTCGGGTGAATATCTTTAAAAATAAAGAAGTGAGAAAGATTTTTGTTTTTTTCCTGGCTAGCCCGACTATGGAATCGCCCGATTTTGAGCTACCAATCAAGTTTTCGTTACCTATGATATTATATATATATATATATATATATATATATATATATATATATATATATATATATATATATAAGAGATATATAAAAGAGACACAGAAAGAGAGAGAGAGAGAGAGCGAGTTAATTTTCTTTATTTCTGTCCTTCTATTTCTATTATCAACCCCTTCTTTGTTACCTCTTACTTTTTGTTTTTTTTCTCAGATCTTACATACGCTGGTTGGAAGATAACTTGATTTCTGGTACAGAATGGTAGAGACGATGAACTTTTGTGTACAATCTCTCACTTGGTTCAGGAATTGACTGTCGGAGAAGCATTGGGGAATAGTGATCATCAGATGGTTCGTTTTAAGTTGGGAATAGTAAAAAGTAGAATATCAACAAACCCCACAAAAACTCCTAATTTTTCTAGGGGAGATTACGATAAATTACGAAACTTGCTAAATCAGATTAGGTGGGATATGGAATTCAGGAGGAGGAATACTTAGGAGATGTGGGACACTTTTAAGACTATACTAAACATAGTCCAAGAGCAGTGTATTCCAATGAAGGCTATTAGGAAGAAATGTAGGAAGCCGTTGTGGTGGAATCATGAGATAGCTAGGGAAATTTCTGAGAAAAAAAGGACATACCAGAGATTACAGAGAGAAAGTACTTTTGACAATTTAAATCATTATAGGTCTACCAGAAATGAGCTAATTAAGATTATTAAGAAGAGCAAAAGGGCAGCATAAATCTATTTAGCTCAAAATAATAATAAAGATCCAAGAAAATTCTTTAACTATTATAAAATTAATAACAAATCTAACAGTGATAAAATAGGGCCTGTTAGATATGAAGGAATTTTGAAAGAATCTGATGAGGAAATAGTAGAGGTTCTTAATGATCATTTTTCTTCAGTATTTACACAAGAGAATCAAGATAGATTAATTAATGATAATTCTAGGTCAAGGGAAGTAGTGTTGAATACCGTTAATGTGAACAGGGAAATAATTAAAGGGCTTATATTGGAGTTAAATACTAGTAAGTCATCTGGCCCAGACAACATTCATTCTAGGTTACTCAAAGAAGGTGTAGATAGTATTGCAGTAGCTCTTGAGAAGATATATACTACATTACTAGAGTTTGGAAAAATACCTAATGATTGGAAATTAGCGAATGTATTGCCAATTTTTGAAAAGGGAAGTAAAGAGGACTCGAATAACTTCAGGCCGTTAAGGTTAACTTCTATCGTTTGTAAAATTCTTGAAGAGATCGTTAAGAAGGGGATTTCTAACCATCTAGAGTATGATACAAGGGGAGGTCAATAAGTTTTGCGAATCGGTAGGGCAAAATGGAGGAAGGAGGATGGCTGTTTGTGGGAGTGTTAGGACAAGGTATGACAAGTCAGGACCTGCAGCCGCACGCTCCTGCCTCGTCTATTTAAGAAGCAGTAGCTGATCGCAGATCGTCAGTCACAAATCTATCAACAATGGAGAAGGTTGAGAACCGCGCAATGATCAAATTTCTGACCATGGAAGGCAAGAATGCAAAAGAGATCTACGAACGCATGGTGGCAGTGTACACCAACACCACCCCTTCCTATGCAACCATTGCTCGCTGGAATAGGGAATTCCGCCATGGTCATGAGTCCCTTCAAGATGACCCCCGTCCAGGACGCCCCTTAGACGTGACCAACGAGGACAATGTGGCCCGTGTGGAGAGGATAATCCTCGAAAATCAACGGGTGAAGGTCGAAGAAATCGAGCGAGAACTTGGAATATCACATGGAAGTGTTATGAACATCATCCACGACAATTTGGCCATGACCAAGGTCTATGCCCGTTGGGTCCCTAGAAACCTTACGCCCCATGGTCTACTTCAACGTCGTCAAAGTTCACAAGGCCAGAGTTGCACAAGCTGCCCTGCGCGAGTGCGGATTCGAGGAGATCAACCATCCCCCCTACATTCCAGATCTGGCCCCTAGCGACTACTTTTTATTCCGCCAGCTCAAGGCTGCACTGTGTGGACGCCGGTTTGGGGACGATGAAGATGTCCAGCTCGCCGTCCAGGAGTGGATTGAACAGCAGTCGGGAGATTTCTGGTTGTCGGGAATTCGAAGCCTCAGGGACAAGTGGCGCAAGTGCATTGAAGTCGAGGGTAGTTATATTGAAAAATAATAAAACACTTTTCCTCATATCTCGTTTCCTTATATCCGAATTGCCAAACTTATTGACCGCTCCTCGTAGGTTAATAAGTGATGCTCAGCATGCAGTGTCAGATTTAGACTTGGTGAGGCCCTAAGCTATATAAAGCCCTGAGGGCCCCTCCCTTTAAATTCCGCCAGCTGCTACCAGAAAGTTTGGAAATATACGTCTTTTAATTATATGAAAACATATTAACTTTTAATTTTTATTAATATATATGTAATACTAAAGAACATGTTTGCAAAATCACAAATATTATATTAGATAATCCTCTAAGTTACAACTTAAATCATTTTCTTTCTTGATTTTCCAAAAGCAAAATCATTGATTGTCGCAAAAGATCTGCTTCGCAACTTATCACTTTCTATGCGCATGATGCTAAGTGCAGCTAATTTTTATTGAGACTTAGTTTCTCTCAGGTGTAAAGGTTTGACTGGTATTTTTTTTCAATGCATAAATAGTATTAAGTACAGTAAAGTACCAGTCGCAAGTGGCTATAATTCCATGAATTGTCCATACCTACACCCGGACATTGATCTTAAATAATACATCAGCTTAATTTAGCTGTCTAGTCAAAATTATAGATGATTAATCTGCAAATTTTAATTTTAACATAATTAAGACAACACATTGAGTAAAAGAAATTTTAATCTTGAAATTTTTGAGGCCCCTACAGATTGTGAGGCCCCAAGCTATAGCTTATTTAGCTTGTACCTAAATCCGGCACTGTCAGCATGGGTTTAGAAGCGGTAGATCGTGTTTAACAAGTTTACTGGATTTTATCGATTATGTTACTAAACAATTAGATAAGGGAGAGAATGTTGATGTAATTTACTTAGATTTTAGTGAAGCTTTTGATAAGGTTCCACATAGGAGACTAGTTCACAAATTAAAAATACATGAGATATGTGGTAAAGTTTTCCATTGGTTAACTGAATGGCTGAAAGACAGGAAACAGAGAGTTGTGCTGAATGGGGCGAGGTCACAGTGGAGGGACATTATCAGTGGCGTACCTAGGGATCCGTTCTAGGCCCTTTATTATTCATAGTTTATATAAATGATCTTGGGGAGGCTGTAAATAGCAAAGTGTCAATTTTTGCTGATGATACTAAATTGGCAGCTGTAGTCAAAGAAGTTGAGGGTAGCTTTAAAGTGCAGAGTGACGTAAAAAGTTATTAGCTTGAGCTCAGAAGTGGCAAATGACTTTTAACCTTAAAAAATGCAAAGTTCTTAACATGGGAAGGGATAATAGGGAATTTAGCTATGAAATGGATGGGCATTGGCTGAATTCAGTTGAGGATGAAAAGGACTTAGGCGTAGTTGTAGATAGGTCACTGAAGTTTTCAAAGCAGTGTATTGAGGCAAAGAATAGAGCAAATAGGGTGCTAGGATACATTAACAGGAATGTTAGCTACAAGAGTAAAGAGGTTATCCTTAAACTCTATAACTCGTATGTTAGGCCACATTTACAGTATTGTATACAAGCAAGGTCACCACATTTTAGACATGACATCAGCCTGCTAGAGTCAGTACAAAGGAGGGCAACAAAATAATACCTTCCCTGAAACACCTTGAATATGAAGATAGACTGAGGGTACTAAATATGTTCTCATTTGAGAAGAGATGCGTGAGGGGAGATATGATTGAGCTTTTTAAAATTTGTTCTGGGATGGATAAGTTGGATTTTAGCAAGTTATTTGAGTTGGAAGGTATTAATAGGACTAGGGGTCACCACTTAAAAATTAAAAAAACAGAAGTGCAGGTTGGATGTTAGAAAATATTTTTTCACCACTAGAGTGGTAGATTACTGGAATAGTTTGCCATCTGAGACAGTAGACAGTCCAAACTTGAATGTTTTCAAACGCAGATCAGATGATTATATAGGGAGGGAGGGTTAACTTTGGGGGGTATTTTGAACTCATTCCTGTGGATGCTTTTTGTTTTTGAAGCATTCCTGTGTATGGTTCGAATTGTATATTGTAGATGCATAATCTGACACAATCCTATGGATGCATTTTGTGGGTGGGTTTTGACAGATGCGGATGACCATAGATAGATAGGCCCTTGTGGCTTTTGTCATCCTTGAAATTATGTTATGTTAAATTCTTTGATCATCTAAACTGGGGGAAAAGTTGTTAAATTTTCTGGCCGAGTTAAACCACAAACAAAATCGTGGAGTGGCAAAAAACAATTTAGGAGTGTCCATCAATAACAACTTAAAATGTTCAAAACAACGTGGGAGCCCGGCAAAACGGCTAACAAAGTTCTAGGTTTTATCTACAGAATTTTTATAAAGTCTTAATACCCCATCTGTCCACTATACAAGTATCTAATCAGGCTTCATTTGGTATGTGGGGTGCAATTATGGATGTAGAAATGCTTAAACGATTAAAGTGCCGCGAAACTAATACGATTCCTCGATAGTGACAGCTGTATGAGTCAGTTTGAAAGCGCTCAATCAGTAGTCAAGAATTATATATCGACTTATTAGTTCTAATTTACGGTGCTGGCCGTGATTGGAACGAGCGGTCTTTTATTTTCTTGATAACTTCAGTGTGTTCGTTTTATACTATAAAATAGTTTAATTTTGCTTTTTTTTATGTAAGTTTGGAATGGATTGGGAATTAGATTACAATTTGTGCAGTTTATTTAACATAATAAAAAATAAAAATGTTAATACTGAAGATTTTCTTTAAAAAGTTTTTTCGTTAGAAAATATTATTGAAGCAATAACATTTTTATTTTTTCGCAAATTAGGTTTATTTTTTGTTATCGATATCATCATCATCACTAACTGTAATTTAAGAAGGGGATTTTTTTTAGTATTTTAATAATAATTTCATCTTAGTTTGGTTATGACAAGTTTTTTTATCAAAGTTATTTCTAATAATTATTTTATAATATCAAAAAAAAAAATGGTGAAGTTCAGAAATAAATATAAGTATCGAAATTTTGTGATTATTTTAGCAACGTGATATTTTGAAAGGGGGGAAATTTAGTTTAGAGCTCCTTTTTAAAATTATTATGATTGGCGAAGTTCAGAAAATTTCTAAAAATTTAACCATGGCTGCTTTCTTTCAGATTTTAAATTTTAATCTTAGTAGCGAAACGCAAGCTCGCCCCATAGGAGGAGTGCCGAAGCCATTGCCTGGTCTAATTATATATGTATGTGTGAACTTATTAGGTTTGTTAAAGAATTATTAGTATTCAGTTCTGTACTCAATATCAATCGAGATCATTATTTTGGATTTGTCTAAAATCCTACAGTAAGGAAAATTACAGAAGTAATGTGCTTGATCGTGACAACCTATTAAACTGTTATTTTACCAAATTAAATCTGATTAATTAATTGAACTTTAAAGGGCTTAGCGCTAGGAGATGCATTCTTCCTTATGAAAATAAAGTAAAAAAGATAACAATCCAACACAGTTCAGTTCGGGAATTCCGTAATTTTGAATAAGAGCAGCGTTCGCGTTTTAGGTAACTAAAACCTGTTATACTTTTTGGGGGGTATAATTCGATGGCGGAGAGTGTCTATCACAATTTATAAAGTTAAAAAAAGACAATATTTCAACCCGATTGAGCAACTCAAGAATTCTTTCATGACACCATCTTGAGATGCGACGAGACGGCCCATAGGCGTCTCGGGGGTTAGTAGATTTACCAGTTTATGAAGGGTTTTATTCGTGAGGCAAGGTTACCCGTAAAGGGGTGTTGGGCGAAGGCGTTTGAGGTATCACCCTCAGGTTTGCTCTGACTCCCAAAGTTCTTACGGGGAATCCGTTTATAGGCTGGGTTCAAAAGGTAACGTGGTTATCACTGGGTTAAAGGAAGGACTATAAAGGAAAATGGTCTTTTGTAGGCGTATTCTTGGCTTAGGTCTACCTTAATTGGGGAAAGCGAGATAGTCGAGTCTTACGCGGCTTTGTTGTAAGGACGAGGAACGGACTCTATACACTAATAATAAACAAATCAGAATGAGAATAATAAATTAAAAATAATAATGAGTGTTTCAACCCGTCTATTTATACCACCTCCAATTAAGGGGGCGTGACTGCTTTTCGTCTAATCTGAACGCGGGGCAGAGCTTATAGGGTCAGAAGTATGGTCGTTTCTTCCTTTGTTGAGACTGCTGGGCGGAGTCAAAGGGTGTGTGTGTTTCAATGTAGACACATTTGGCCCATCGGGGCTGGCAACGATAGCAAGCTGATAGGAAAGTTGATTTTGTCGTTTCGCAGGTCTACGTCAACTTTAGCCTGCCAAACCCGACTCTGTTCCGGCTACCTCGCTATCTTGTATCGAGACCTTTCGACTCGCAGCCATTTCCTCGCGTGTGTATATTTGTGTGTTCGCATGGGAACCGCCAAATATTCAATTGCCTTCTTATACTCATGTTTTTCTTAATACATGTATATTTGTGTTACAAGTATTTCGCTCTATTCTACATTGGTTCATTGCTACTACATCGCATGTTATTTAAGTAGGTAATATGTGTGCCAATCTCAATATTTCATAGGTCCAATAGGGTGCTCATTAGTGAGGTTCCTCGTTAGGTCTACTTCATCTTGCAATTCGGGCGGCGCTACAGGCTTAATTTACGCCCGCTCGTTTTCTGTGAGGATAAATCGACGGTTGTTAATTCCATTTTTTAACATAAAATTATACTAAACATGCTTAAATGCTGTACTACCCCTAACTTTCTATATCGCTGGTCGGAAAATAACAACTAATATTAAAAGTAATACGGGTTTCTTTTTTTTACGTTCTGAGCAACGATTTATAAAGTTAGGGGTAGCAGGTTAGCTAGGCCTGTTTACTTTTTGTAATTTTACGGATTAACACCAACAAATCGCGCAACGTGAATGTGTTTACATTCTGAGCAGTGATGTATAAGGTTCGTGGTGGTAAGTTATCTAAACAAGTTTTGTTTTGATAATTCAACAGATTAACGCCACAAAATCGCTAACAGATCGTGTTACTAAACATGCTTAAATTTCCTACTATCTATAACCTTTTATATCGTTGTTCGGAAAATAAAAATAAATAATAACATTAAAAACAAATAAATGTACGAAGGTAAATTAGGCCACGTCATGGCATTTCAATATGGCGTCATGGAAGAAAACTTGTGTTACAGAATAGATTTGAAATATTGACATGTGACTATAAAGAGTGATAGATTCCCTCCGCCATCGAAATTTTACTCTTAGGACACATACAAAATGATACGAAAAAGTATTACAGGCTTTAGTTGCCTAAAACGCGTGCATCACTCTTATTCAAATTAATGGGAATTCTACAGATAAACAACGCCAACGCAATCGAAGGCACTTTGTTATAAATATTATTATTTAAAAAAATAGGTAAAATGCTATAAAATGTATATTGTAGATATACATTACATATCAATTTAACTAATTAAGGAGTGGGCCTTTCTATTTATGATGTTATAACGAAAAATAGATTGGCAGCCATTTGCTATTGTCAGCTTGTTTTGCCTCCCACTCCCAAAATAATACTTGGGTTTAGGGAGGGAGCATTAGGTTGGCTAGAGTTGTCGCCTTTTGTACTCTGGTTAATTTTTGTGGGTTCGTTTAGTTTGTTTTAGTAAGTTTTAGGTTTCATATGCTGTTTTTCCCGCAGGAAAGGAACTAAACAAGAAGCCTATTCTAGCGACACGACGTGGTATAGAATTTTTCCCTTATGGTAATTCGACAGATTAAAACTAAACGTATTTAAATAACTTACTCTTCATAACCTTCTACATCGTAGTTAAATTAGCATCATCGTTGATAATATGTATTTCTTGAATTGGTGCAATGAATATCTTTTCCCTCCAAGGCTTATGAAGTTATAGCAGCGGCAAATAATAGCTTATGTCTTAGAAAATACTACTTTCAACTACTAATAACTAAAACAAAGTCTGCTGACAAAAAGGTCGCGTGCACTCACTTATTCTGATTTATATCCTTACTACTTTGAAAACTTTCAATAATTCCCAGAGTAAGCTTGGGAGGACCTTGGCAATTCTATAATTCGAAAGAGGATGTGAACACCTTAAGAGTTTCAAACTTCGTTAGAATCGGCTGAATAGTTATGATGTTATTTCCCCCAAAACTAATTCCCTGGTTAACCTTGGGAGGACTTTAGCAATTATATTATTTAAAAGGGAATGTAAAACAATATAAAGGTTTCAAATTTCGTTAGAATTAACCGAATAGTTATGATGTTATTGCTAAAAAAACTAATTCCGGGCTAACCTTAGGAGGACTTTAGCAATTATATCATTCACAAGAGAATGTAAAACAACATAGTTGGTTCATTCGAAAGAGAATGTAAGACAACATAATGGGTTCAAATGTCGTGAGAATCGGCTGAATAGATATAATGTTATTGCCAAAAGAAAATAATTCTCTCGCTAACCTTGGGAAGACTTTGGCAATTATATCATTCGAAAGAGAATGTAAGCCAACATAAGGGTTTCAAATTTCGTCAAGCTTACCATAGTATAGCTTACATAGTATATTATAGCCTAGCCTAGAATAGTATAGTAGAGCATAGCCTAACCTAGTATAGTTCAGAATAATTTAACATAAGTATTGCCTAGCCTATTCTCGTATAGCCTAGGCTACCCTAGCCTTGCAAAGCCTAGCAGAGTATAGCCTATCTACCATAGCCTATCTTACCCTAATCTAGCTTAGCATAGTATAGTATAAACATAGTATAACCTAGCCTAGCATAGTATAAACTAGTCTAACATAGTATAGCCTATCCTATTCTAGCCTGGTATATCTTGGCATAGCACACCCAACCATAGTCTAGTCTAGTCTAGCCTAGCCTACCCTAGCCTATGCTAGGTTAGCATAGTAGACTATAATCTAGCCTAGTATAGACCAACATATCCTTGCATAGCATAGCATACCCTTGTATAGCCTAGCCTAGTATATTATAGCATTGAATAGCCTATAATAGCATAGTATACCTTAGAGTAGCCTAGTATAGACTTGCATATATAGCCTAAAAATAGTATATATTAGAATAACCTAACTTAGTATAGTATACCTGAGCCTATCACAGTGTATCCTTGCCTAGCTTTGCTTATCAAAGTATAGCCTTACCTGACTAGCAGAGTATAACCTAGCCTAACTTAGCGCAGCCTACAATTGTTTATTAAAACTTAGTCTAGCCTAGCTTGGCTTATCCTAGTCTAGTATAACATAGCTTAGCCTAGTTCACTGGAGCCTAGCCTAGTATATTCTATCCTAGCCTAATTAGCATATTCTAGCATAGGAGAGCATAGCCTAGTTTTGTATATCATAGCCTACCTTACCCTACCCTACCCTAGTTAACATAGTATAGTATATCATAGTATTGCCTAGACTAGACTATTATATCTTAGCCTAGGCTTACATAGCATGCGTAACATAGCCTAGCCTACCCTAGCAAAGCCTCGCTTATCATAGCCTGGTATAGCGAAGACTAGCCTAGTGTAGCATAGCTTAGTATATCATAGCATAACCTAGCATACCATAGCGTAGCGTAGCCTAGTATAGCCTTTCATGCCCTGCCTAGCCTAGTATATCTTAGCATAGCATAGCATAGCATAGTCAAGTCTAACTTATTATTGTCTAGCCTAACATACTATATGCTATCATACCATAGCATAATATAGCCTAATTTAGTATAGTATATCTTACCATTGTACATTATATCTTAGCATAGCTTAGCATAGTATAGCCTAGCCTATAATAGCCTAGCATAGCATATCGTATTCTAGGCTTTCCTAGCAGAGTATAGCATATTATAGCCTAGTCTAGTCGAGCAGAGTATCGGCCGAAAAGTTATGATGTTATTGCCAAAACGAAATCATCCCTGGCATAACCCTGATAAGACTTTGGAAATCATTCGAAAGAGAATGTAAAACAGCATAAGGGTTTTGAATTTAGTTAGAATCGGCCGAATGTTTATAATGTTTTTGACAAAACAAAATAATTCCCGTGTTAACCTTCGGAGGACTTTGGCAATTATATCATTCGAAAGAGAATGCAAAACAACATAATGGTTTTAAAATACGTTAGAATCGGGCGAATAGTTATGATGTCTTTGCCAAAACAAAATAATTCTCTGGCTAACTTGGGAGGATTTTGGCAATTATATTATTCGAAAGAGAATGTAAAAAAAGCATAATGGTTTTTGAATTTAGTTAGAATCGGCCGAATAGTTATAATGTTATTGACAAAACAATATAATTCCCGGGCTAACTTCGGAGGACTTTGGCAATTATATCACTCGAAAGAGAATGTAAAACAACATAAGGTTTTCAAATATCGTTAGAATCGGCTAAATAGTTACAATGTTAATACAAAAACAAAAAAAAGCGCAAAACGGGGACCGACCGATCGACATAGTAAGATGTAGAGTCACTTGCGACCTGACTCGCACGCGATTAAAAATTGTGATTTGCGCGTCCAATAAATAGCAAAAGACAATTTAGATAGGCTTATATAACGAGCATAGCTGCCCGGCGTTGACCGAGATAAAAAATCCTATCACAAATGAATGCAGATGCATATTGTTTGAAATTCTTATATTGTGTCACAAAAATAGCTTTATTTGCTGATTATTATTTGTGGGGTGAAGGCGGATTCAGCAGAGTTGCGCACTTTCCCTATCAGATCATATATAATATAATATCGTGTAATGATCTAAAATATCATATAATATTATTTTAATGATATAATATCCTATATAATATAATACAATGAGTAAACGTTTCACCTCACGCACCCGGCAGTTTACGCATACGCGTTAATGACTGTTAGTTATGAGAGAACAGATTAAAAGCAAATTTTCTCAAGAGCGTTGTAGTTGTTCATCTGTAGAATTACCCTCGTTTCTGCCATTCCTCTCTTCACCGAGTAGAAGGCTCAGATTATTTGTTGTTTTTCTCTATTTACGGTCTAGTAAAGTTTTTCCTGATAAAGGAGGTAAAGTTTAGGGAAGGTTTGGTTACGTGAGTATGTGTAAACTTTGCGCAAATAACCTTTCCCACGTCCCTGCACTAAATATAAATGCATGCTTAGTCTGATTGGAGAGGCCTTCTGTGGCTAAGCACGGGGTAGTTCTTCCCAGAAGGGTACTATCCACACTTCGCGCTTTTGACTCTTACGCCTCCTTCATCACTTCGCAACATAATGCAACCCTCATTGCGCCCAAACCTCCTCGGTAATACGGTATAGTGAACCCTGGAAGGAAGCCCTGTTAGGGGGCGCGAAGAAGGGGGTCCCTTAAGGACACGAGCTGGAGACCTTGGAGAGGCGCATAATAGAGTAGGCCCATTAAGGTAGTTGGGTTGCGGAGTGCGGTTATAGGCAGGTATTTAAGGCACTAATAGGTACACCCATAATAGGGTTCAGACTCTTTGATTCTGTCACCTTTTTACAGAGTAGGAAAGGAGGGCTTGCTCCCCCCCCCATGACCGTCACAAAAAATGGAATTCATCAAAAGGCTTCCCCTGAAACTCAGGCCCAACAGAAAGAAGAGGACACCGCAAGAAGTGGCCCAACAGATATTTAACGACCTGCAAATCCCACTAATTAAGTGTTTTGACGTCCCGACAGGATTCATCGTGAACTGCCCCGAAAACAAGGATGTCGAGAAACGCCTATCCTCTGCGTGCAGCATCACACTTAACAAGCTTAACCTTGAAGCAAAAACACAATCACAGATCACGGCCAATAGATCAGTCGTATGCAGGAAGATTGAGCCATGGGTCGGTATGAACACTTCTCAGGAGATTAAAGAGTTGGAAGCGAAGCAACCATGGTTGAAAATCCATGATATAATAAAATTCAGAGATCACACTCATATGTTTAAGATGGTCTGTAAAAACACCAAAATGGCTACAGAAATAATGGAAAAAAGACTTATTGCATTATGTACTAGGATCCCGCAAACCAACATCCAGCATACATATATGATTCGGTTGTTATATATTTATTTTTATTTAAAGAACTGATCTGGCGACTGCCTACTTGGGCATTAGTCGCCGTATTCAACATTGCCTAAAATTAGGCATATTTAAAAGAGGATACTAAAAAGAGGATACTAAAAAAAACATAAAAAAACCCATCAATAAAAATAAAATAAATTAAAAAGGTAATAAGCAGGAAGCAAGTTCCGACGTCAGGCGGAGGTCCGCCTCCCCACGGCGCAGGAACATGCGACCTACTTAAATGAAAAAAAAACAACAAGGGAAGAAGGCCGGCCTCCTCCAAAAAGTCAAAAATCCACAGGTCGGTGTGCACGAGCTCGTCCCGAGTACAAGGGACAGGCGGTAGCGAACTCGCCCATCCCGGTACCGGGACAGGTAACGTGCGCGGAGATCACCCAGACTGGGACGTTCAACAAGAATGTGCCGAACAGTCTGGGGGACAACGCAGTCTTCACAGTAGGGCGCAGGCGAGCGCTCCATCGAATAGCGGTGCGTCCCGCGAGTGTGTCCAATTCGGAGACGGCAGAAAAAAACCTGAAGCCTTCGTGGCATTGTGGGGGGTGTAGGTCCATGGGAACACTCGCAGCGCAATGGCACGCAACTTTACGTTCCCTTCAACCGTCTCCCATCTTCTTTGCCAAGCAGCACGAAGAACTGCCCGTATTCCTGCCATGTACTCGGTGTGAGGAATAGCGAAACACTGGTCCGGTGGCAGAGTCCTCGCGAATTTTTGGCTCCCTCATCGGCGAGCTCATTCCCCGCAATTCCTACATTTCCAAGAGCCCAGCAGAAGATAATATCGACATCCGCCAAGCTTGCCAAAACCGTGGCGTCACGGATATTGCCAACCAGGGGAGGCGGAGATTCCAATGCGCCGGAAGCACTCAGGGCGCTTTGTGAGTCGCTATAAATCAGAATCCGGTCTCCGAACCAGGCACGTCGCGTAATCTCCCGTACCGAGGGGTGTATTGCCACCAGCTCGGCCGTGAAGACAGATGCAGCGCCTGTCAGAGCCCCGCTGACTTCAAACAGAGGTAAAACAGCGTGAAAGCCGACCCCCTCTCGGGACTTGGAACCATCCGTATACACTGGCACGGTTGCAGCGTGACATGAGGTATGCTCCAGAAAGGTGGAACGCAATACTCTCGGCACTGTATGTATAAGCTTTGAGAGCAGAGGCGTGGCCAAAAATAGACAAATAAGGTACCCTCCATGGTGTCATTCTGGATAGAACCAGGAGCGCCACCGGCTCGAGAGCTATATCTAGTTCTCGAAGGAGTTTCTTAGCCCTAAACCCAAAGGGCTTAGGGTATAACTGGCGTCTCTCGGCGGCATAGGCACCGCCGAGATCAGCTGCGGATGCTTTGAGAGCCGTTGGCGAAAAAGGGAGGCGCTGCGCTCGTGCGTACAGGCGAGTGATGCACTGTGCACGGCGCATAGATAATGGCATCTATCCAACATCGACAAGCAGGCTCTCAATAGGGGAAGTGCAGAAGGCACCGTCGCTAAGCAAATGCCGGTGTGGTGGATCGAGTCCACCTGACGCAATAGACGTTCGGCTGCGGATGCATAAAACTCACATCCGTAGTCGAGCTTCGAACGAACAAAGGATCGATAAAAAAGTAAGGCAGTAGCTCTATCAGCAACCCAAGCGCTGAACGTCAAGGAACGAAGAATATCCATGGCGCGGGTACAAGAAACCCTAAGGCTGCGAATATTAGCCTTCCAGGTGAGGCGTCGGTTAAATACAAGACCAAGGAAACGGTGCGATTCAACCACTTTCAGGCGACGTCCATTAAGAAACAAATCTGTGTCGGGGTGAAGCCGTGGATGGCGGCAGAAGTGCACCACGTTAGTCTTGGCCAAGGAAACCCGAAACCTGTGCGCTTCGGCATAGCGAGAGACGCGGTTCAATGCCTGTTGAAGTCGACGCTCCAGAGTGGGCATCTGGGCCGCGTCAAAAGAGATCAAAAGGTCGTCCACGTAGACCGTAGCGAGAACATCTTCCGGCAGCACCGAGGTGATGCCGTTGATGCTCAGGGCTAAGAATGTGAAACTGAGGACACTTCCCTACGGGACACCCTCTTCCTGGTCCTTTGGGCCGGAGAGGGCTCTCCCCACCCGTACGCGGAATCGACGATCTCGCAAAAATTCAGATATATAGATTGGGAGGCGTCCCCTCGCCCCCATCGTGTGGAGAGTCTCCATGACACTGTATCACCATGCGGTATCATAGGCCTTTTCCAGATCGAAAAACACCGTGGCGTAGTACTGTAGACGAATGAAAGCCTCGCAGACTGCATTTTCCAGTCGGAGCAGAGCATTTACGTGGAGTCGAACTTGCGGAAGCTGCACTGTGCAGAAGAGAGATTGCCTCCGGTGTCCAGGAAAAAGGCTAATCTAACACTTACAAATTTCTCCATCAACTTGCACACGCAAGAGGTTAGAGAGATTGGGCGGAAACCAGTCAGAGTAGAGTGATCTCTCCATGGTTTGCGAAAGGCAAGCACAGTAGCGATTCGCCAGGAATCTGGGAGAAGACCATCCATCCAGATTCTGTTGAACAAATCTAACAGAAAGGCCATGCCTCGCTCACCCAGGTTTCGAAGCATGGCGTACAGGACATCGTCCGGACCATGGGCAGTGTCCGCGCACGAAGCAAGAGCCGAGCGCAACTCACTCACAGTAAACCTGTCGTTGAAGGGTTCTCCGCCTATGGAGGTAAAGTCCAACCGTGGCCTTCTGCGACATGACGACGTGTATTGCATGCTGGCGGAGCAGCATCCCGGCTAGAGAATGCGGAAAAAGCGGTCGCAAAGGATTTTGCCACGGACGCTGAGGCCGAGATTGCGGTCCCATTCTCCTGGAGAACGGGAGGGGGGGGGGGGCGTGCTGCGAGAACTTGCCCCGAATCCTTTTGACTCGCCTGCACACCTCTGCTAAAGGGGTCTTCCTGTTAAGTGTAGACACGTATGCCCGCCAAGAAGAGCGGCGGACATGCTTCGAAATATACCGGAACCTAGCCCTAGCCCGACGAAATTCAGCGAGAGTGAAATCGTTTGGGCGGCGCTTATAGCGCATGTAGGCATAACGCTTCTGTTTGAGGGCCGTTTCACACTCTGCCGACCACCATAGAAGTAATCGGCGTGCAAAACAGCCAGACGTTTTAGGAATAGTAGTCAAGCCCGCGGCGATGAGGTTGCCGGAGAAGAACTTAACGGCCTCATTTACCGACCTAAACTCCTCGACTGAGATAGAGAATTCAGTCATTTCCTGAAATGCAGGCCACCGCGCCCGCGCCAAGCAATACCGAGGTGAGCTCTCAGGTGACAGTTGTCCTGAAAATGATATTTGAATGGAAAAGTGAACACTACCATGAAGTTCATCGACCAACCCCCAATAAAAATTAGGATGTGCATCCGAAGAGCAAAAGATAGGTCAAGCTCTTCGATCAGATCGGCAATGACTTGTCTCCTGGGATTTATTGAGTAATCTCCCCAAAGAGGATGCCTGCCGTTCAGATCTCCAAGCAAGAGAAAGGGCCTCGGCAACCGTGCCACAACGCGGCAGAATTCCCCCACTTCGAAGTCAGCTGACGGTGGAATGTACGCAGAAATGATAGTATACCTCCAATCTAGTTGCAGCTGTACAGCCACTCCCTGAAAGGAGGCATCTAAAGAGAAAGGAAGGTCGGAGATATCATGCAGGGTGTAAACCGCGCATCTCCCAGCCCGGCCATCCCGTGATGGTGGGGTCGCAAGACCCTTATACCCCAAGAGGGCGGGCAGGGGACACGCGCCTAGCATGGTCTCCTGCAGAAAAATAGCTAACGGGGGACGTGACGAGACGAGCCTCCGCAGCTCCTCCCAGTTGGCCCGGAGTCCACGGCAATTCCATTGATGGAATATGCCCTCCAGGCCTAGCTCGGAGGAGCCTCGGAGGCCCTCCTCAAAGAGAAGACCGTCACGGGAATGACCGTACGCTTCCCGGACAAAGCGCTGAAGGCGGTGTTGCCTTCGAGGACTTATTAGGGGAGGTTGGGCTCGCCATGCGGGTCTTTTCCTCCCTCCGCCTCGAAACCTCAGGTGGGCATTGCGGCTTCGGAGGCGGGGGCCCCTGTCTTCGAGGAACCACCGTATCCGAGCCACTCGCTCCACCTCGGGGCGTGGGCGAAGGAGCTAAAGCTCCTTTGTTGCTGTCCTCCTTTCGGGGGACAGCTTTAGGAACCCCGGAAGATGGCCCGGAGACCAACTTTAGGGGTGTTGCCTCCTGTGAGTCTAACGTCTTGGTGGAGGTGCGTAGCAGTTTCGTCTTGCAGGAAACGGTCACGCTGGGGGAAGAGGGCCGAGCAGTGGTTTTAGCCAGGGCTGGGTATGAACCCTTTTTGCCGCCAGCTTTACCAGGAGAGCGCCCGAGTTGAGTGGAGCCTGCAGAAGGGCTCCGAATGGGCGCGGAAACAACCGTGCTCGTTGGCCTGGATGGGCCAGGAGCAGAGGGTGCCTTTCTAACTATTGAGGCGTATGACGTCCAAGGCAGAGCCGGGCGCGCCAGGACCAAGTCCTTAGCCTCGCGGAATGAGAATCGATCCTGGGCATGAACGGCCAGGAATTTTTTCCCAAGGAGATATGCTCCACATTGCTTCGAAGAAGCGGGGTGCGGCTCTCTGCAATTGACACACTTGGCCAAACACGATTAGGACTTATCGTGTGCGGCCTTGGAGCAATTTACACAGACTTCGGGTGACCCCGACTTTCAACCTCTACAAGAACCATTCGTATGGCAGAAGCCATGACAGTAATAGCACCACCGCGGCAGTGGCACGAATGCCTTCACGCAGGAGCGGTACCAACCGGCACGTACGGACTCAGGGAGCTTGTCACAGTAGAACGTGACGAAGACTGTAGGGGTGGGTCTCGAGACCCCTCCCTGTTTTCTCATCACACGTTCGACCTTGACCACCCCATGGTCGGCCAGCTTTAAGGTGATGTCCTCAATGGAGTAGTCAACGAGTTCCCTCGCATAAACTACTCCTTTCACAAAGTTAATGGTAGAGTGCGGCGTCACACTCACCGGGGTGCCATCAAGTGTCCGAAGAGCACTTATCTTTGCCACCTCGGCGGGATTCGCCGCATTCGCCAGAAGGCTCCCGTCCGAGAAACGGGTCACCTTCGGCTTTCTACCAATTGCACTAGCTAATCCTCTCCTATGATGGATCATGTTGCCCTTGGCCAACATGGTGACATCAGTAGAGCGAATAACGAGGAAGCGTTTTAAGCCAGCGGGCTCGAAAACGCCAGGTAGCCTCTGAATCAGGGGCCCCGTTGTCATCGAGGCTCCGCCCTGTGACTTTTGGTCTTTGTCATAGTCAGAGGTTCTGCACCCGGAGGAAAGGGCAAAATGTGCCGATCTTGGCTTGGTCGCTTTCCAAAATGGCAGCAGACCCATCCGTACCCGCAGCCCCCGCGGATAAGGAGGAGCCCCGAGTCTTCTTTGTCTTTTTGGTCTTTTTCGTCCTTTTCTTTTTTGGAAAGGAGGGCGGGGAATGAACCCGCTTTTCACCTCCGCCGGCAGAAGCCCCCAGGCCAGATGGACCGCCCTCAGCCAGGTCCTTCTCCGAAATGGAGAAGGTCCTGGTGGTCGCAGGGGCACCGGTTGGATGAGATCCCTCCCTTCCTTCTACTGCCTCGGAGCCCTCAGCCGTTTGAGGAGGACCTTGCATAGGGGTGGATTGGGATTCGGTGCTTGGCGCCGAGTTTGGATTCTCCCCCATGGAAGGCCTTATCGTCTGAGGCTGGGCTTCCTCAAGGACCATGTCTATCACAGGAGGGGCCTCCAGTTGGCCATCCCCTCATAGGACATCGCAGGTCCCGTTGGCAGCGTCACCAGTCATGTGTGGGGAGGCACAGGCCTTGACCCCGGCAAGGTTCAATATTCTTGCCAGTAGGTCTTTTTAGGGAAGCGACCGAAGGGGCCTGGCTATCCTCTCCTCCTAAGGGGGTTTGCCCTACCGAGCCGCTTCAATGGGAAGCGGTCGGCAATGGGCTGCCTGTTGGCTTTCTTGGCAGTCCCCTTGGAAAGAAAAGAGGGAAGTGCCGCTGGAAAAAGGTAGGTGCCCGAAAGTACCTCCAGAGAAGGGGATGAGGGGGAGTCCCCTACATCCGTAGGCGAAGGAGAGGAGT
The DNA here is from genome assembly GCA_963969495.1 of Ceratothoa steindachneri. Lineage (NCBI taxonomy): Eukaryota > Metazoa > Arthropoda > Malacostraca > Isopoda > Cymothoidae > Ceratothoa > Ceratothoa steindachneri. Next base: position 165,710,554 of record OZ018322.1, on the reverse strand, counting down.
AAGCCTCCTCTCTGGTTAGAGAAATATGGAGGGTTCCCTCCGCAAGCACAAGGGTGGGAACCTTCTTTTTTTTTGTGTGGAGCTGCCCGAGGGTGGCTCCATTGATGACACAGGGGGAATTAAGCGGATATTTTTATGTTTCTCATCATTGGGAATGGTGACCCTATTTGTCCCAAGGGATGCAATAGCTCAACACCCCCTCGCAGTAGCCCGCCCTGCAAGGGGTGCGTACAGGCCTGGAACAGCCAGGTGCCGCCATTTGGGACCCCCCCTTCCGACTGGTGGCCTGGAAGTCCATCAGCATGGCGGCTCCACCTTTTACTCGGCGTAAAAATATAGATTGTGAAGAGGAAAGGAAAAGGGATGTGAGGAAGGTATGGGTGGGGATGAAGCAGGTTGTTAAAAAACCAACTACCCCATACCGGAGCTTAGGGGTTAGGGAACATTGTCCCCTTCCCCCTCAGGCCCGATCCGTTACGGTTGGCTGAGAAGAAGGTCATCATCTACCCTGAGAAATTAGAGGCTGACCAGAGAAAGTTGTGGGAGAGGTTGTATGAAAAGCGACGAAGTAGGGGAGAAATACAGGCTATCTGAAGGAAGGAAGAGAGGCTAAGCTGGGGCCGGACCCCTTATTCATAGGTTACCTGGAGTTTTTGAGCCCGCTGGCTTCAAAAGCTTCCTAGTTATGCGCTCCACTGATGGCAGCATGTTAGCTAAAGGCAACATGATCTATCAAAGGAGAGCTCTAGCTAGAGTGATTGGTAGAAAGCCGAAGGTGACCTGTTTCTTGGACGGGAACCTTCTGGCGAATGCGTCAAATCCCTCCGAGGCGTCCAAAATAAGTGCTCTTTGGACACTTAATGGCACCCCGGTGAGTGTGACGCCGCACTCTACCATGAACTTTGTGAAAGGACATCACCTTAGAGCTGGCCGTTAGATTATCATATATGAAATTAAAGCTCATTAAAATCCCTTTTATTCCCTACAAAAATCATAATAACCTACGGCGCCGTTTTTGAGATACAGAGGGTTCTTTCAGACCATCCCCCTCTTAAGACCTGATATCATATAAATAGCTATAGAATTAATAGAAATTAAGCAATCAAATTCAATTCATGAGCAAATGATGCAATATGATTTAGTTATCATTTGAAATCAGTTTTCTTTAGTTCCATGAGATTTTGTGTTAAGGGTGTACTTAAACATATATTTTTCAGACACGGTCAATAATAGGTTTTGTTGAGGAAGGGGGAGGGGGGGGGGGGGGGGTAGGTGAATAGTAGGGGTGTTCTGAATGCCCTGGAATTTAGTTCAATTTATATTAGAATGATGTTAAAAATACAAACCAGTTCACCGGCGCCTTTTTTTTTTAGCAAATATTTAAAATTGCATGGTGTAAGATTTGTGCTCCTTTACAAATTAACTTTAAAAGTCTACGGATCATTTCTACGAATCTATAAAATTTGGCATCATCATAATTTTCACAATGTTAAAGTTATCTTGCTAAAACAAAATATATACTATAAAAAAGTGCTTAACGTTTGCAATAAAATGATATAAAAATCAATGGCGTAGTTGTTTTTCTTTAAACAAATTAACTTTAAATATCTAAGAAAAGTTTTCCACGAATGTATACAATTTTGCATTATCTTAATTTTTACTATGTTCTATTTATGTTGCCCCAAAAATAATTATGCCATAAAAAAATGCATATAATTTGCAATAAAATGATATACAAAACCAAAAAATGCGATTTTTGAACGAAGCAATTTAAAAAGTAACTCAAGAAGAAATGTGTTATCCCCAAACTGGTGAATGTGACGCCGCACTCTACCATGAACTTTGTGAAAGGAGTAGTTTATGCGAGGGAACTCGTTGACTACTCCATTGAGGACATCACCCTAGAGCTGGCCGACCATGGAGCGGTCAAGATGGAACGTGTGATGGGAAAACATGGAAGGGCCTCAAGACCCACCCCTACACTCTTCGTCACGTTTGACTGTGACAAGCTGCCTGAGGCGGTGCGCGCCAGTTGGTACCGCTACCGCGTGAAGGCATTCGTGCCACTGCCGCGGGGGGCTACTACTACCATCGCTTCGCCTATACAAATCGTTCCTGTCGACGTGCAAAGTCGGGGTTACCCGAAGTCCGTGTAAGTTGTTCCAAGGCCGCACACGATAAGTCCAAATCGTGTGTGCCCAATCGTGTCGATTGCGGAGAGCCACAACACGCTTCTTCGAAGCACTATGGTCCATATCACCCTGAAAGGGAATCCTGGCCGTTCAGGCCCAGGCTCATCTCTCTTTTCGCGAGGCTAAGAACTTAGTCCTAGCGCGCCCGGCGCTGCCTGGGATCTTAATGGGGTTCGCATGGGAGTGGTTGACTTGCACCCTTTCCTTGGTCTTGTATTTGACCGATCTCACCTGGGAGGCTCATATTCGCAGCCTCAGAGTCTCTTATTATTCGCTCCGTGATGTTTAGCACATAGGGCGCTGATAGGGCTACTGCCTTACTTTTTTATCGATCCTTTTTTCGTTCGATACTCGACCACGGATGCGAGTTTTATGCATCCGCAGCCGAGTGTGTATTGCGGAAGGTGAACTCGATCTACCACACCGGTCTTCCCCTGGCGATCGGTGCCTTCCACACGCCCCTCGCTCTGCCCCGTGCGCAGTGCATTACGCGCGAGCCCGGCGCCTCCCTCTGTCGCCATCAGCTCTCACAGCATCCGCAGTTGATCTTTATGATGCCTATGCTGCCTAGAGACCTGTCTTGCCCTATGCTCTTTGAGTTTAGGGCTATGAAACTCCTTCGAGAGCTCGGTATAGCTCTCGAGCCGGTGCCCCCTCTGATTATACCCAGGACGCCTCCTTCCATGGTAACTCCTTTGACTATTTGTCGCCACGCCTCTGCTCTCAAAGCTTCCCCTCACTGGAAGTATTGCGTTCAGCCTTTTTGGAGCACAATTCCTGTCACACTGGAACCATGCCAGTGTATACGGATGGCTCCCAAGAGAAGGGGGGGGTAGGGTTCGATGCCGTATCCCATCTGTTTGAAGTTAGAGGAACTCTGCCATACCTTACGTCTGTTTTCACTGCCAAGCTGATTGTAATACACTGCCCGGTACGGGAGATAACAGGACGTACCCGGTTCGGAGACAGGATTGTGATCTATAGCGACTCACAAAGCGTCCTGAGTGCTCTCGGGGCATTGTAATCTCCGCATCTCCTGGTTTGCGATATCTGTGACGCCATGGTTTTAGCTAGCCGGGCGGATGTTGAGATTATCTTCTGCTGGGTTCCTGGACATTTAGTAATTGTGGGGAATGAGCGCGCCAAAGAGTCCGCGAAGCCTGGCGACCAGACCAGCGTTTCGCTCTTCCTCACACCGATTACATGGCAGGAATACGGGCTGCCCCCCGGGCGGCTTTGTAAAGAAGATGGAAGACAACCAAAGAGAACTTAAAGTTTCGTGCCATTGCTCCGCGACTGTTCCCATGGACATACGCCCCTGAATGCTGCAACGGCTTCAGGTTGCATTTTGTCGTCTCCGAATTGGGGACTCTCGTGGGATGCACCGCCATTTGATGGAGCACTCGCCTGCACCTTATTGCGCTGACTGCGTTATCCCCCAGTCTGTTCGGCATTTTCTTTTTGAATGTCCCACTTTGGGTAATCTTCGGGCACGTTACCTGTCTGGTACCGGCCCTAGCGGGGTCACTGCCGCTTGTCCCTTGTACTCGATGCTGGTTCGTGCACACGGACTTGCGGACTATACGTCTTTTTCGAGGAGTTTTGCCTTCTCCACCTTATTTGACTTTTTTTGCGCCAGGGTAGGTGGGCCTACCCCTGACTCCGGAGCCTGTTTCTTTCTCGGCGTTTTGCTTTTTTTTAATTTTATTTTTTTAGCCTTTGTCCTTTTTTATCGTTGTTATTTACATATTGTCATTTGTTTTGGTTTTTGTTTTCTAATATATCCTCGTAGCAGGCTATGTTGAGTACGTCGACTTATGCCCAAGTAGGCAGTCGCCAGACAGGCTCCTAATAATCCTGTCCCTTTGTCTAATGGTTTGACCGCCCCCTGCGGCCGTTTTAGTGTCCACAAAACTTCACTGCTTATCGCAGGCTGCATACCCAGCAAGCAAGGCTGTGTTTTTTTAAGCTCTAGCCACCCTGAATGGCAAGAACAAATAGAGTTGTGGAGTGGTTAGTTACTTCCAAGTGGGTATGACGTGACTACCCCACCTGGATACAATTCTGGAGTGAGGCCATCCTACTTGGATGTAACCCGCGTGAGGTTAAATTGCAATTGAACTTCTACCTCCTATCTGTTGCATGGTTCGCCAGCATCGGAAGGTAATGCTATAAAACTCCCACAGAAACACCTCCAGAGAAAGTAACGAAAAAAGATTTACACGGCTCTACTAAGTGCACTACTCTTGTATTCCGTCTTCATACTCTTCTTTGCCTCAAAAACACAAAAAAACTTCAGAAAGTGCAGAATAAATGCGTGTACTTAATTTCAGGTACACGCAAAAGAGAGAGGTAAAGATAAAAAAAACTGCATAAAACGGGGAGATTGAAACTCATAATAAAATCATAGAAGACCAGAAAAATAAGATGTAAGAAAAGGACTAGAAGAAATGAAAGAAGAAATAAGAGATATAATAGATAATAACAGAAGAACAGGAAGCAACAGGAGATTCCCCAGCTTCGCAAAATCTTCTGGAGAACGGAGAAGAAACGCCTTTTTATTCACGAGAAAGCGTGAAAAACCACCAAAAGAAGAAATAAGAAACCTGATGAAGACAAAATCCAAACATGAAAACTAAATACAAGATTAAGACTTAAACCCGATCTTGGAAAAATAAACTTACTAATGACTCGTGTGGCACCCAAATTGCAAGGTGGAGTAGATCTTAAATTTGGGCATATATATTGAACACTGGAATAATATGCCATGTTGTAACAATGAACTAATGACCAACAAAGTAAAATACATGTAAATAATGTAAAACCGCAATTTAATACGTATTAAGAAAAAAAGACAGAATATTGTAGGGATGCAAGCAAAATCGTCAGAGATTTCACATGGATGTACGAACATACACTTAGGACGATATTTGATCTGACCAGCCAGACTTTACGTGAACCTGTGAAACGGCGGAATCAATCTTACTATGAATGCTGGCCTGATAAGGCCAATTGCGGCTAATGCAAATACGCTCCTAATACACACGTGTGTGCACACACACACACCATTTGACTCCATCCAGCAGTCTTAACGAAGAACAAACACAATTTGAGCTGATAGGCTCCGCCTCGCATTCAGATTATGAGAAAAGAAGTAACGCCCCCTTAATGCCAGTAGTATAAATAGACTGACAAAAACACTCCTGTCATGATTCATAATTCTCGATTCTCATTTGTACATTAGTAGCATTTTTATTATTCGTGTCACGAGTCCGTTCCTCGTCCTTGATCCATCCGGAAACTTACAAGAAACGGAAACTTAACAGTGATAGCCAAAGACTCGACAATTACGCTTGCTCGAACCGAAGTAGTCCTAAGCCGAGATTAAAGCCTACCAAAACAACCATTTTCTTCCGAATCCTTTCTTCTACCATGCGATAGCCCAGTTACCCTTTGAACCCAGCCTACGAACAGATTATCCGTTTTAAGACCATTTATAATCAGACCAAACTCGACAGTGAGACCTTAAACTCCTTCGCTCGATACCCACACTCTGGTAACCCATCGTCACCTAAAGGGAGTGACCACCTTCCGTAAACAAGTAACCAATCGACATACCATCTATAAACCGGTAACCTATAATTCACCCCGATAAATAGGTAACGACTTACCATATTCGATCACGACACCGGCTAAAAAAAAATAAACAAGAAAATGACACACAAACTAACAACAAATGTAAAAAACACAAAGACACTAAACATTAACAAATAAATATAAATAATGAAAAAAACAATGACAAATGCAAACATATCACCTAAGGAAAATAAATAATAACATAAATGCTTGAACGTCACCCAGACTTCCAGACAACACACCAATAAAAAAACCCAACAACACTGACCTAATCACCAGGCTTGTCTTCACTTTTTAGTCGCGTGCAACTTTATATATCACTATGTCGGTCCGTCGGTTCCCGTTTTGCTTTTTTATTGTTTTTGTAATAACATTGTAATTATTAAGCCGATTCTAACGAAATTTGGAACACTTATGTTCCTTTATATTCCCTTTCGAATGATATAATTTTCAAAGTACTTCCAAAGTTAGTCCGGGAATTACTGAAAGTTTGATGGTCGTAAGGTCATAAATCAGAATAGGTGAAAACACGCGACTTTGGTCAGCAGAGCTCGTTTCTCTTTTAATCACTATTTTTCTATCTACCTTGCTCATGCTCCCGCCGCCCCCCACATTATCAATTACACATAGAGGAAAGCAAAGCATTATGTTTTAAAAACGGATAGATAGATTGTTTTTTTTTGTTTGTTTTTTAGGAGCCCATCTGGCGACTGCCCACTTGGGCATAAGTCGCCGGAATCACGACAGCCTGCCACTAGGCTACTTTAAAATAAGAATATAAAAACATAACAATGATAAAAATGGGAAAAACGTAACAATTAGGAAGCAATCTCCGGCGTCGGGTGAGGTCCCCCTCACCCCGGCGCAGGAGCGTACAACTTACAAAGTTAACAATAACCAAAAAAAAAACATACTTAAATACCTAAATAAAGGGGAGAAGCCCAGCCTCCACCCAAAAGTCAACAAGTCCACAAGTCAATGTGCACGAACTCGTCCCGAGTACAAGGGACAGGCGGTAGCGACTCCGCCCATCCCGTTACCGGGACAGGTATCGTGCACGAAGATCACCCAGACTGGGACATTCAACAAGAATGTGCCGAAAAGTCTGGGGGGACGACGCAGTCGTCACAATATGGCGCTGACGAGCGCTCCAAGAAAGCCTGCTGGCTTTCTTGGCAGTCCCCTTAAAGAGAAAAGGAAGGACTGTCGCTGGAAATAGGGAGGTGCCCGAAAGCACCTCCAGAGAAGGAGGTGAGGGGAAGGCCCCTACAACCGTAATCGTAGGAGAGGAGCAAGCCTCCTCTCCGGTTAGAGAAATATGGAGGGTCCCCTGCACAAGCACAGGGGGGGGGGGTCCATTTTTTTCGGTGAAGCTGCCCGAGGGCGGCTCCGTCGTTGTTACAGGGGGAATTAAGGGGAGATGTTAATTCTTTTCATCAATGGGCATGGTGACCCTAAATTTTCTACGGGACGCAATTGCTCATCACTCCTCGCAGTAGCCCGCACTGCAAGGGGTGCGTACAGGCCTGGCATCCCTCCCGCCTTGTAGGCCTGGCAGTCCATCGGCATGGCGGCTCCACCTTGAACATGGGGTAAAATTGATAGTGTGAAGAGGAAAGGAAAAGGGATTTGAGGAAGGTATGGGTGGGGATGAAGCAGGTTGTTAAAAACCAACCACCCCAGACCGGAGCTCAGGGGTTAGGGAGCATTGTTCCATCCCCCCTCAGCCCCGATCCGGGACGGTTGGCTGAGAAGAAGGTCAGCATCTACCCTGTGAAATTAGAGTCTGGCCAGAGAAAGTTGTGGGAGAGGTTGTATGAAAAGCGACGAAGTAGGGGAGAAATACAGGCTGTCTGAAAGAAGGAGAAGAGGCTAAGCTGGGGTCGGACGGGGTGCTGAATCCCGTCAGCACGGCGGCCAGGATGGCAAATCGCCGCGCCCCTTACGGGGCGGATAGATAAAAGTAAAGACGCAGAGGAAGGACCTGCGTAAGGAAGCTGAAGTTGCGAGGCAGTAGCGTGAAGAGGGCTTGGCTGCTCCGGGCATACAATCAAATAGAGAAATAAAATGATTTTGAGGGGAGGTGAAAAATAACTTTTTTTGAGACTCGGCGGAGTCAGCGGTTAACCCTTTAATGTGGTGTAATACCCTTTGTGTCCAAAGAAAATGGGTCACCAAGCCACGCATGCGCATGTGAGGGCACCCATCAAACAACAAGCAGAGTTTATGGGCTTATGCCTTCTTTTCCTCGCATTTTCTCTAGTTTTTAGTGCATCTAGGTTAGTTATTTTACATATTCATGTCAGGGAATAGCTTTAAAACGAGCGCAAATACGTCTTACTAAGTTATTGGCTTAATTTAGGGAAATATTTATGTGGGGCTAAATAGAAGGAAAGCCTTGTTTTTCCCTGATTTTCGCCTCTCGCGAACCATATTGTTAGGCCTAGTACTAAATGCGTAATTCCCGCCATTGCTACCATGTACTTATAATTTAATTAAGTTACTTTAAAATTATTCCTTTAAATTACTATAATTAACTTTAAGTAAATTGTTTAAATAATATATGTACTTTAAATAAATTAGTTTAAATTTCTAAATTTAATTTCCTATCAGTCCACCAGTCAATAATAATAATAATAAGTCTTTTGTAATGCGCTCTTCAAGGCCTGAGGCCTTCCCAGAGCGCACGTTGTGCTGAGATGAGAATGGAAATTCAATGGAAATTCAAGAGGGGGAGAAGGCAATACTGAAAAGATGCGTTTTCAGGAGACGCTTAAATGTGGTAAGAGAAGGAGAAGACCTGATTTCAGCAGGAAGAGCATTCCACAACTTAGGGGCGCAGATTGAGAAGGAGCAGTCCCCCATTGAGCAGAGGGATGAACGAGGAATATTCAAAAGAGGTGCATGTCATGACCGAAGGGCCCGAGGGACATGACGTGGCGAGAGGGTAGAAGAGAGGTAAGACGGGGGCCTTGTTGTTTAAGGCCTTAAATGCGAAGAGAAGTATCTTGAAGTGAGTACGGGATCCGACAGGGAGCCAGTGCAGTTCATGCAGCAAGGGTTTTGAGGGAGAGAAGCGAGGGCGACGGAGGAAAAGCCGGGCGGCATAGTTCTGTACAAGTTAAAGGGGGCGGAGAGAGGAGGATGGCAGAGTCACAAGCAGAGAGTGACAGTAGTCAAGGAGTGAGGTGATGAAGGCATGAGAGCAAATGCGAGAGAAGTTACGAAGGAAACAGAGAGGATTTGCTGACATTGCGGATATGAGGCTTAAAGGAGAGATGCTCATCAAAAACAACACCCAGATTCCTAACGCAGTCAGAGAAAATGATAGTATTACCGCCCAGAGTAAGCGAGGGAAAGAAAGATTTAGATTTTTTGACAAGAGCAGGGGTGCCGACGAGGAGGACCTCAGTTTGGGAGTGATTAAGCCTGAGGAAGTTGGTAGAGAGCCAGTCAGAAATGGAGAAGTAGGCAGCCAGGAGGTCAGTGATAGAGTAGGCAAGAGACACGGGGGATGAGGAAACGAAAATTTGAGTGTCATCAGCATAGAGGTGGAAGGATAGACCGAGATTACGGAGAAGGGAACTAAGAGGGAGAAGGTAGATACGAAATAGTAGAGGACCAAGAAAAGAGCCTTGTGGCACTCCAAAGCGAATGGGGGTAGAGTCGGATGAAGCGTCGTCAATCACAACGGGTTGGGTACGAAACGAGAGGCAAGGGCAGAACCAGTCAAGCACGGTGCCTGATATGCCGAGGAAAGAGTGGAGACGATCAAGTAGGACAGTATGGTCAATAGTATCGAAGGCAGAGGAGAGGTCGAGTAGAACGAGGATGGAGACACAACCCCTGTCCGCGGCTCTTCGTAAGCAATCGGACACATTGAGAAGGGCGGTTTCTGTGGGGTCACCTGACTTGAAACCAGATTGATAGGTTTCATAAATGTTACAGGCCCCTATGTGACTGTTGATGCGTGAAGCAACCACTCTCTCCAGAACCTTAGAGAGAAAAGGAAGTTGCGAAATCGGGTGATAATTAGAAGGGTCAGTGGGGTTCAGTTAAGGCTTTTAAGATTCAAACGGATGTGGGCACGTTTGAAGGAAGAGGGAACAAGACCATTTTCAAGTGAACTGTTGAACAGGTGAAGAAGCGTTTAGGGGATAGCCCGATTTCTTAGATTTTTTTTTTCAAGGGATTATCTGGCGACTGCCCACTTGGGCATAAGTCACCGAAAACAAACAGCCCAGTTCTAGGCTACTTTAAAATAAAATTTTTAACAGAAACAACACTAAAAAAGGGATAACAATCAGGGAGCAAGCTCCGGCGTCGGGGGGAGGGGGACCTCCCCCCGGCGCAGGAGCCTGCGACCTAGAAAAAAACAAAAACAAACAACAATAACAAAAAAACAAGTTAAATACAAGGGAGAAGGCCGGCCTCCCCCCAAAAGTCAACAAGTCCACCAGTCATGGTGCACGCACTCGTCCAGAGTACATGGGACAGGCGGTAGTGACCCCGCTCATCCCGGTACCGGGACAGGTAACGTGCGCGAAGATCACCCAGACTGGGACATTCGACAAGAATGTGCCGAACAGTCTGGGGGACGACGCAGTCGTCGCAATAGTGCACAGGGAGGCGCTCCATCAAATAGCGATGCGTCACACGAGTGTGTCCGATTCGGAGACGACAGAAAGCGACCTGAAGCCTTCGCGGCATTGGGGGGATAGGTCCATGGGAACAGTCGCGGCGCAATGGCACGCAACTTTAAGTTCCCTTCGACCGTCTCTCATCTTCTTTGCCAAGCAGTCCGAAGAGCTGCCCGTATTCCTGCCATGTAGTCAGTGTGAGGAAGAGCGAAACGCTGGTCCGGTCGTATAGTCCTCGTGGACACTTTGGCGCCCTCATCGGCGCGCTCATTCCCCGCAATTCATACATGTCCAGGATACCTAGCAGAAGATAATCTCGACATCTGCCCGGCTCACCATAACCGTGGCGTCACAGAAATCACGAACCAGGCGATGCAGGGATTCCAATGCCCCGAGAGCACTTAGGGCGCTTTGTGAGTCGCTATAGATCACAATCCGGTCTCCGAACCGGGCACGTCGTGTAATCTCCCGTACCGAGTGGTGTATTGCCACCAGCTCGGCCGTGAAGACAGACGCAGCATCTGGTAGAGCCCCGCTGACTTCAAACTGAGGGGATACAGCGTGGAAGCCGACCCCCTCTCGGGACTTGGAGCCTTCCGTATTAACCCGGCACGGTTCCAGCGTGATACGAGGTGTGCTCCAGAAAGGTCTGGGAGCAGAGGCGTGGCGACAAATAGCCAAATGTGGTACCCTCCAGGGTGGCGTCCTGGGCAGAACCAGGGGCGCCACCGGCCCAAGAGCTATATCTAGCTCTCGAAGGAGTTTCCTGGCCCTAAACCCAAAGGGCTTAGGGTATGACTGGCGTCTCTCGGCGGCATAGGCACCATCGAGATCAGCTGCGGATACAGTGAGAGCTGTTGGCGACTGAGGGAGGCGCCGGGCTCGCGCGTACAGGAGAGTGATGCACTGCACGCGGCGCAGAGCGAGTGGCATCTCCCCAGCATCAACCAACAGGCTCTCAATGGGGAAAGTGTGGAAGGAACCAATCGCAAGGCGAAGGCCGGTGTGGTGGATCGAATCCACCTTCCGCAATAAACGCTTAGCTGCGGATGCATAACACTCGCATCTGTAGTTGAGCTTCGAACGGACAAAGGATCGATAAAAAAAGTAGGGCAGTAGCCCTATCAGCGCACCAAAAGCTGAACGTTACGGAACGGAGAATGTCCATGGCGCGGGTATAACAGACCCTAAGGCTGCGAATATGAGCCTCCCAGGTGAAGCGTCGGTCGAATACAAGACCAAGGAAACGGTGCGATTCCACCACATCCAGGCGCACCCCATTAATAAACAAATCTGGGTCGGGGTGAAGCCGTGGATGGCGGCAGAAGTGCACCACCTTAGTCTTGGCCAAAGAAAACCGAAACTTGTGCGCTTTGGCATAGCGAGAGACGCGGTTCAATGCCTGTTGGAGTCGATGCTCCAGAGTTGGCATCTGGGCCGCGCCAAAAGAGATCGAAAGGTCGTCCACGTAGAGCGTAGCGAGAACATCTTTCGGCAGCACCGAGGTGATGCCGTTGATTCTTAGGGCAAAGAGTGTGACACTGAGGACACTTCCTGGCGGGACCCCCTCTTCCTGCTCCTTTGGGCTGGAGAAGGCTCCCTTCACCCGTACGCGGAATCGACGATCTCGCAAAAATTCAGATATAAACATTGGGAGGCGTCCCCTCGCCCCCATCGTGTGCAGAGTCTCCATGATATCGTATCACGATGCGGTATCATAGGCCTTCTCCAGATCGAAAAACACCGTGGCGTACTGCTGTCTACGGAGGAAAGCCTCGCAGACGGCATTTTCCAGTCGGAGCAGAGCATCCGACGTGGAATGGAACTTGCGGAAGCCGCACTGTGCAGAAGACATATGGCATCCGCTGTCCAGGAATAAAGGCTAATCTAACATTTACCAATTTTTCCATAAACTTGCACAAGAAAGAGGTTAGAGAGATTGGGCGGAAACCGGTCAGAGTAGAGTGATCTCTCACCGGTTTGCGAAAGGCGAGCACAGTAGCGATTCGCCAGGAGTCTGGGAGAAGACCCTCCACCCAGATACAGTTGAACAAATCTAACAGAGCGGCCATGCCTCGTTCACCCAGGTGTCGAAGCATGGCGTACAGGACATCATTCGGACCATGGGTGGTGTCCGCGCACGAAGCAAGAGCGGAGCGCAACTCACTCACAGTAAACCTGTCGTTGAAGGGTTCTCCGCCTCTAGGGGTAAAGTCCAGCCAGCGGCCTTCCGCGACATCACGACGTGCATTAAATGCTGGCGGAGCAGCATCCCGGCTAGAGAATGCGGAAAAAGAGGTCGCTAAGGATTCCGCCACGGACGCGGCTCTGAGATTGCGGTCCCATTCTCCTGGAGAACGGGAGGGGGGGTCCTGCGAGAACTTGCCCCGAATCCTTTTGACTCGCTTCCACACCTCTGCTAAAGGGGTCTTCCCGTTAAGTGAAGACACGTATGCCCGCCTAGAAGAGCGGCGGGCGTGCTTCGAAATATACCGGAACCTAGCCCTAGACCGACAAAATTCACCCACAGTGAAATCGTTCGGGCGGCGCTTATAGCGCATGTAGGCATAACGCTTTTGTTTGAGGGCCGTCTCAAACTCAACCGACCACCATGGGAGTGGTCGGCGTAAAAAACGGCCAGACCTTCTAGGAATAGTAGTCAGGCCCGCGGCGATGAGGTTGCCAGGGAAGAACTCAACGGCCTCATCTACCGACCTAAACTCTTCGACTGAGATAGAGAATTCAGTCATTTCCTGAAATGCAGGCCACTGCGCCCGCGCCAAGCACCACCGAGGTGGGCTCTCAGGCGTCAGTTGCCCTGAAAATGATATTTGAATGGGAAAGTAGTCACTACCATGGAGGTCATCGACCACCCCCCAATCAAAATCAGGCTGTGCATCCGAAGAGAACAAAGATAGGTCAAGGCAAGAAAATGAAGCGGTTCTCGGACAGTGATGCGTAAACTCATCCATGTTTAGGACACCCATCTCAAGCTCTTCGATCAGATCGGCAAGGACTTGTCCCCTGGGATTTATTGAGTAATCTCCCTAGAGAGGATGCCGGCTGTTCAGATCTCTAAGCAAGAGATAGGGCCTCGGCAACTGTGCCATGACGCGGCGGAAGTCCCCCTTGTCGAAGTCACCTGATGGTGGAATGTACACAGAAATGATAGTTTATCTCCTATCCAGGTGCAGCTGCACAACCAGTGCCTGAATGGAGGTATCTAAAGAGAAAGGAAGAACGGAGACATCATGCTGGGTGTAAACCACGCATCCCCCAGCCCGGACATCCCGCGGTGGTGGGGTCGCAAGACCATTATACCCCGGGGGGGCGGGCAGGGGGCACGCGCCTAGCATGGTCTCCTGCAAAAAGATAGCTGACGGGGAACGGGACGAGACGAGCCTCCGCAGCTCCTCCCAGTTGGCCCAGAGTCCACAAGAATTACATTAAAGGAATATGTCCTCCAGGCCTAGCTAGGGTGAGACGCGGGGGCCCTCCTCAAACTGAAGACCCTCACGAAAATGGCCGTACGCTTCCCGGGGGCAAAACCTCGGGTGCTGTTGGCCGGACAAAGCGCTGAAGGCGCGGTCGCCTTCGAAGACTTATTGGGGGAGGTTGGGCTCACCATGCGAGTCTTTTCCTCCCTCCGACTCGAAACCTTAGGCAGGCCTTGCAGCTTCGGAGGCAGGGGGCCCTCTTTTCGAGCAACCACCGTATCCGAGACACTCGCTCCACCTCAGGGCGTGGGCGAAGGAGCCGAAGCTTCTTTGTTGCTGTCCTCCTTTCGGGGGACAGCTTTAGGAACCCAGGAAGATGGCCTAGCGACCATTTTCAGGGGCGTTGCCTCTTGTGAGTCTAACGACTCGGTGAAGGTGCGTGGCCGTTTCGTCTTACGGGAAACGGTCACGCTGGAGAAAGAAGGGTGAGCCCTGGTTTTAGCCGGGGCTGGGTGTGAAAGCTTTTTGCCGCCAGCTTTACCAGCGAAGCGCCCGGGTTGAGTAGAGCCCGCAGAAGGGCTCCGAATGGGCGTGGAAACAACCGTGCTCGTTGGCCTGGATGGGCCAGGAGCAGAGTGTGCCTTTCTAACTATTCAGGCATATGACGTCCCAGGCAGAGCCGGGCACGCCAGGACCAAGTCTTTAGCCTCGCGGAATGAGAGTCGATCCTGGGCCTGAACGGCCAGGATTTCTTTTTCAAAGAGATATGCACCACATTGCTTCGAAGAAGCGGGGTGCGGCTATCCGCAAGGCCGAAGCGGTGACAGTAGTAGCACCGCAGTGGCAGTGGCACGAATGCCTTCACGCGGTAGCGGTACCAACCGGCACGCACCAACTCAGGGAGCTTGTCACAGTCGAACGCGACGAAGAATGTAGGGAGGGGGTCTCGAGGCCCCTCCCTGTTTTCTCATCACACGTTAGACCTTGACCGCCCCATGGTGGCCAGCTCTAGGGTGATGTCCTCAATGGAGTAGTCAACGAGTTCCCTCGCATAAACTACTCCTTTCACAAAGTTTATGGTAGAGAGCGGCGTCACACTCACCGGGGTACCATCAAGTGTCCGAAGAGCACTTATCTCTGCCGCCTTGGCGGGATTCACCGCATTCGCCAGAAGGCTTCCGTCCGAGAAACGGGTCACCTTAGGCTCTTTACCAATTGCACTAGCTAATCCTCTCATCTGATGGATCATGTTGCCCTTGGCCAACATGCTGCCATCAGTGGAGCGAATAACAAGGAAGCGTTTGAAGCCAGTGGGCTCGAAAACGCCAGAAAACCTCTGAATCAGGGGCCCCGATGTCATCGAGGCTCCTCCCTGTGCTCTTTTGGTCTTAGTCAAGGACTCGGCAACCGGGGGGGGGGCAGAGAGGCCGGGTGTGCCGATCTTGGCTTGGTCGCTTGCAAAGAGTGGCAGCAGACCCATCCGTCCCCGCAGCCGTCGCGGATGGAGAGGAGCCCCGAGTCTTCTTTGTCTTTTTGGCTTAGTCTTTTCTTTTTTTGGAGAGGAGGGCGGGGAATGAACCCGCTTCTCACCTCCGATGACAGAAGCCCCTAGGCCAGATGGACTAGCCTCAGCCAGGTCCTTCTCCGAAATGGTGAAGGTCCTAGTGGTCGCAGGGGCACCAGTCGGAGGAAATCCCTCCCCTCCTTGTACTGCCTCAGAAACCCTAACCGTTTGAGGAGGACCTTGCATAGGGGCGGATTTGGGTTCGGTGTTTAGCGCAGAGCCCGGATCCCCCCCAGGGAAGGCCCTACCGTCTGAGGCTGGGCTTCCTCAAGGACCATGTCTATCACAGGAGGGGCCACCAGTTAGCCATCTTCTCCCAGGAAATCGCAGGTCCCCTTTGCAGTGTCGCCAGTCTTGTGTGGGGAGGCACAGGCCTTTACCCCGGCAAAGTTTAAAATTCTTTCCAGCAGGTCTTTTGAGGGAAGCGACCGAAGGATCCTGGCTTCCCTCTCCCCCCTAAGGGGATCTGCCCTACCGAGCCGCTTACACGAGGGGCAGTCGGCAATGGGCTGCATGCTGGCTTTCTTGGCAGTCCCCTTAGAAAGAAAAGGAGACACTGCCGGTGGAAATAGGGAGGTGCCCGAAAGCACCTCCAGAGAAATGGGTGAGGGGGAGTTCCCCTTAACCCGTAGGCGTAGGAGAGGAGTAAGCCTCCTCTCCAGTTAAAGTAGTATGGAGGGTCCCCTGCGCAAGCACAAGGGAGAGACCTCCATTTTTTCGAAGGAGCTGCCCGAGGGCGGCTCCGTTGTTTTTTACAGGGGAAGTTGAGGGTTAGGTTTTTTTAGTTGTTCATAAATGGGCATGGTGACCCTCTTTTTTATACGGGACGCAATAGCTTACCACCTCTCGCAGTTGCCCGCACTGCAAAAGGTGCTTACAGTCCTTGCAGAGCCAGGTCCTGCCATTTGGGACCACTCCTCCCGCCTGGTGAACTGGCGGGCAATCGGCGTGGCGGCTCCACCTTAGACGCGGCGTAAAACTGAGTGTGAAGAAAGGAAAAGGGATGTGAGGAAGGTATGGGTGGGGATTAAGCAGGTTGTTAAAAAAAACCCATTCTGAACCGGAGTTCAGGGGTTAGGGAACGTTGTCCCCTTCCCCTTCAGCCCCAATCCGGGGTGGTTGGCTTGAGAAGAAGGTCAGCATCTTCTCTGTGAAATTGGAGGCTGACCACAGAAAGTTGAGGGAGAGGTTGTATGAAAAGCAAGCAAACAAATGTTTTGAAGGAAGGCGAAGAGGCTAAGCTGGGGCCGGACGGGGCACTGGACCCCGTCAGCACTGCGGCCATGATGACAAATCGCCGCGCCCCTTACGGGGCCATGGTCGGCCAGCTCTAGGGTGATGTCCTCAATGGAGTAGTCAACGAGTTCCCTCGCATAAACTACTCCTTTCACAAAGTTCATGGTAGAGTGCGGCGTCACACCGACCGGGGTGCCATCAAGTGTCCGTAGAGTACTTATCTTGGCCGCCTCGGCGGGATTCGCCACATTCGCCAGGAGGCTCCCGTCCGAGAAACGGGTCACCTTCGGCTCCCCACCAATTGCACTAGCTAATCCTCTTCTCTGATGGATCATGTTGCCCTTTGCAAACATGGTGCCATCAGTGGAGCGAAAAACGAGGAAGCGTTTTAAGCCAGCGGGCTCGAAAACGCCAGGTAACCTCTGAATCAGGGGCCCCGATGTCATTGAGGCTTCGCCCTGTGCACTTTTCGTCTTTGTAAGGGGCTCCTCAACCGAGGGGGGCAGAGAGGCCGGATGGGCCGATCTTGGCTTGGTCGCTTGCCAGAGTGACAGCAGACCCATCCGTCCCCGTAGTCCCTGCGGATGGAGAGGAGCCCCGAATCTTTTTAGTCTTTCTTGTCTTTTTCTTCTTTTTAGGAGAGGAGGACGGAGAATGAACCCGCTTTTCACCTGCGTCGACGGAAGCCCCTAGGCCAGATGGACCGGCCTCAGCCAGGTCCTCCTCCTAAATGAAAAATTTCCTGCTGGTTGCAGGGGCACCGGTCAGAGGAGATTTCTCCCCTCCTTGTACTGCCTTGGAGCCCTCAGCCATTTGGGGAGGACCTTGCATAGGGGCGGATTCGGGTTCGGTGCTTGGGGACGAGCCTGGATTCCTCCCCCAGGGAAGGCCCTACCGTCTGAGGCTGGGTTTCCTCAAGGACCATGTCTATCACAGGATGGGCCTCCAGTTGGCCATCCCCTCCCAGGACATCGCAGGTTCCCTTGGCAGCGTCACCAGTCTTTTGTGGCGAGGCACAGGCCTTGACCCCGGCAAGGTTTAATATTCTTGCCAGCAGCTCTTTTGAGGGAAGCGACCGAAGGGGCCTGGCTCCCCTCTCCCCCTTAAGGAGGTTTGCCCTACCGAGCTGCTTACACGAGGGGCGGTCGGCAATGGGCGGCCTGCTGGCTTTCTTGACAGTCCCCTTAGAAAGAAAAGGAGGGACTGCCGCTGGAAATAGGGAGGTGCCCGAAAGCACCTCCAGAGAAGGGGGTGAGGGGGAGTCCCCTTCACCCGTAGGCGTAGGAGAGGAGTAAGCCTCCTCTCCGTTTAAAGAAATATGGAGGGTCCCCTGCGCAAGCACAGGGGAGGGCCCTCCATTTTTTCGTTGGAGCTTCCCGAGGGCGGCTCCGTCGATGAGCAAGGGGGAATTAGGGGGAGATTTTTTTTAACATCATTGGGCATGGTGACCCTCTTTTTTATACGGGACGCAATAGCTCACCATCTCTCACAGTGGCCTGCACTGCAAGAGGTGCGTACAGGCATGGCAGAGCCAGGCGCCGCCATTTCGGACCACCCCTCCCGCCTGGTGGCCTGGCAGTCCATCGGCATGGCGGCTCCACCTTGAACACTGCCTAAAAGGATAGATTGTGAAGAGGAGAGGAAAAGGGATGTGAGGAAGGTATGGGTGGGGATCAAGCAGGTTGTTAATAAAACCCTATCCTAAACCGGAGCTCAGGGGTTAGGGAACGTTGTCCCCCCCCCTCCTCAGCCCCGATCCGGGACGGTTGGCTTGAGAAGAAGGTCAGCATCTACCCTGTGAAATTAAAACCTGACCAGAGAAAGTTTTGGGAGAGGTTGTATGAAAAGCGAGGAAACAAGTGTTTTGATGGAAGAAGAAGAGGCTAAGCTGGGGTCGGACGGGGTGCTGAGTCCCGTCAGCACGGCAGCCAGGATGGCAAATCCTCGCGCCCCTTACGGGGCCGATTTCTTAGAACGCGAGAGCAGGGCTGTAAGCTCCAACTTGGTCACAGCGGGGAAAACGATAAGCGGCTGAGGCGGGAAGTCAGAGAGAATGGCAGGAGCCGGGACAGGAGGCTGAGGGAGGGAGGCACGGAGGTTAGTGACCTTATCTGCGAAGAAATTCGAGAGAGTAGCAGGGCTAATGGGTGGGAAGACCTGGGCTGGGGAAGTAAGACGGGAGAGCAGGCGAAAGACGGTACGGGGATCATTCCTATTATCAGTAAGCAAATTACGTGAGTAGACTTCACGAGCAGATTTTAATTTCGCCACGTAGAAAGCTGTCGCAATTCGGAACGCCAGCGAGAGAGTGGTTGTGTCTTGCCCATGGGTGCGAGCCTTTCTAAGGACTCTTTCATGGGCACGCATGGACTGCCTAGCACGGAGGAGTTCCATAGAGTACCAAGGGGCACGGTGACAACGGGCGTTCGAAGGGGGGACAAGGGAAGAGTGGGTATCAAGACAAGTGAGAAGGGGTTGCTCCAAAGAAGAGAGAATCTGATCAGGAGAGGCAGAAGCATCAATGGGAGGAAGTTTGGAGGCCAAATCATTAGATAGGGAGGGAATATCAATGGAGGCTAGTCGACGGAAAGGCTTAGGAGACAGCTGGGGAGGTATATGGAATGGGATAGAGAAGTTAAAGTTGATAAGGAAGTGATCAGATATAGCATTGGACAAATTTGTAGTTGTCAAGTTGGAAAAACGACAGTCAGAGATTACAAGGTCTAAAATGTTACCGTGAGAGTGGGTAGGGGAAGAAACGTGTTGGGTGAGGGAGAAGAGATCAAGGATTTCAGAAAAGGCTTTGAAATTAGGATTGTGGCCAGGAAGGTTGAAATCACCGAGGATTAGCAGAGAACCAGTGGGGGAGAGGCCAGCGAGGAGGTTACTAAATTCATCAAGAAAAATCTCAAGGGAGGAGCTGGGGGTGCGGTAGAGCACTAAGATAGTTAGAGAGGGGGTGGAATCAGAGACATTGATGAGCGCCTCAAAAGAAAGAAGAGGGGGATAGGGCAGATTATTCAGAGGGAAGGAGGCACTGTGAATGAGAGCAACTCCACCATCGCGAGAGTTACGGGAGGTATGGGAGTGGACGTAACCATCAGGGGTAGCGAGAATTAAACAGCAAGCAAAAGGGGCAAGCCAAGTTTCCGTGAGTCTAAGGAGAGTGACTCGAGTGTTAACGAGCCTTCTTCGAGAGGCTTCTGACATTGAGGAGAGACGCTGAGAGAACGGGTGAAGGGGAAGGTGAAGAAGAATCAGGGGTCAGTCGGGGGGGGGGGGATTGATTCAAGTAAAAAAGTTTTCTAAGAGCAGGAGCTAAATGGAAACCACGTTTAATCTGTCGGTGGGAACGAGAAATTCCCAATGCATTAATGTGAGTATAAGTGTTTTGAGAAACACTGGTATCAATTCCATTGAGGGCAAAAATCGTTAACCTATCAATCATAGTGGCTAAGCGGCACAATAATGGGAGAAAAGCAAATTAACTATATAAGTTGAACGGCTTAAGCGACACAATAATGGGAGAAACAACAATCGAGGCAAAATAAAGAGTAATCGAATAGTGTGAACAAATAAAATTACGATAGAAAAAAGAAACGAGGAAAAAAAATTAGTGACGAAACAGAATTAGCAGTCGGTGAGGGGGAGGGGGGCGTGGGAGGGAAGACAGAGCGGAGGTAACAACGAGGCGGCTTGAAAAAAAAACATGTGGGTGCGGGAAGACAGAGTGGAGGTAACAACGAGGCGGCTTGAAAAAAAACACGTTGGTGCGGGAAGACAGAGCGGAGGTAACAACGAATCGGCTTAAAAAAAAACACGTGGGTGCTAAGGCGGGCAGGCTAGTAAACAATACCTAAGGAGCACAAAAAAGCAACACAGCAAATGGTGAAAGCACAGGCAATAACACTGCAAAAAATCAAAATTAAAACACAGCACAAACGTGCCAGGCGTTATGTAAAAATATAACTTGAACCGTAGAAAGAGCCACAGATAAGCGCATCGATCCACTCGACAAGAAGGTTCTCAGAAACGCACTCGTCCCGAGTACAAGGGACAGGCGGTAGCGACCCCAACCATTCCGGTCCTGGGACAGGTAACGTGCGCGAAAATCACCCAGACTATGACATTCAACAAAAATGTACCGAACAGTCTGGGGGACAAAGCAATCTTCACAGTAGGGCGCTGGCGAGCGCTCCAATTCGGAGACAACAGAAAGCAACCTGAAGCCTTCGCGGCATTGGGGGGTAGGTCCATGGGAACAGTCACGGCGCAATGGCACGCAACTTTAAGTTCGCTTCGACCGTCTCCCATCTTCTTTGCCAAACAGTCCGAAGAGCTGCACGTATCCCTGTCATGTAGTCGGTGTGAGGAAGAGAGAAACGCTAGTCCGGTCGCAGAGTCCTCGCAGACTCTTTAGCGCCCTCATCTGCGCGCTCATTCTCCGCAATTCCTACATGTCCAAGAACCCAGCAGAAGATAATCTCGACATCCGCCGGGCTCGCCAAAACCATGGCGTCACGGATATCGCGAACCATGGGATGCGGAGATTCCAGTGCCCAGAGAGCACTCCGGGCGCTTTGTGAGTCGCTATAGATCACAATCCGGTCTCCAAACCTGGCACGTCGCGTAATCTCCCGTACCGAGTGATGTATTGCCACCAGCTCGGCCGTGAAAACAGACGCAGCGCCTGGCAGAGCCCCGCTGACTTCAAACAGAGGGGATACGGCGTGGAAGCCGACCTCCTCTTGGGACTTGGAGCCATCCGTATAAACTGGCATGGTTCCAGCGTGACACGAGGTGTGCTCCAAAAAAGTCGAACGCAATAATCACGGCGCTGTATAAGCTTTGGGAGCAGAGGCTTGTCGACAAATAGCCAAATGTGGTACCCTCCAGGGTGGCGTTCTGGGCAAAACCAGGGAAACCCCGGGCCCGAGAGCTATACCTAGCTCTCGAAGGAGTTTCCTGGCCCTAAACCCAAAGAGTTTAGTGTATGACTGGCGTCTCTCGGTGGCATAGGCACCGTCGAAATCAGCTGCGGATGCAGTGAGAGCTGTTGGCGAATGAGGGAGGCGCCGAACTCACGCGTACAGGCGAGTGATGCACTGTACGCGACGTAGAGCGAGTGGCATCTCCCCAGCATCGACTAGTAGGCACTCAATAAGAGAAGTGCAGAAGGCACCGGTCGCAAGGCGAAGGCCGGTGTGGTGGATCGAATCCACCTTCCGCAATAAACGCACGGCGGCGGATGCATAAAACTCGCATCCATAGTCGAGCTTCGAACGAACAAAGGATCAATAAAAAAGTAAGGCAGTAGCCCTATCTGCGCCCCAAGCGCTGAACGTCACGGAACGGAGAATATTTATGTTGCGGGTACAAGAGACCCTAAGGCTGCGAATATGAGCCTCCCAGGTGAGGCGTCGGTCGAATACAAGACCAAGGAAACGGTGCGATTCCACCACATCCAGACGCACCCCATTAAGAAACAAACCTGGGTCAGGGTGGAGCAATGGATAGCGGCAGAAGTGCACCCCCGTAGTCTTGGCCGAAGAAAACCGAAACCTGTGCGCTTCGGCATAGAAAGAGACGCGGTTCAATGCCTGTTGGAGTCGACGCTCCAGAGTTGGCATCTGGGCCGCGCCAAAAGAGATCGAAAGGTCGTCCACGTAGAGCGTAGCGAGAACATCTTCCGGCAGCACCGAGGTGATGCCTTTGATGCTCAGGGCAAAGAGTGTGACACTGAGGCTAGGAAAGTGAGGGTAGTAGTGATTCAGATTGTTAAAAACTCACCATCCCAAACCGGAGCTCAAAGGTGAGCGGTTGTTGTCCCCTCCCCTAGACCCGACCGTGATGATTGGGTGAGAGGAAGTTGCTCAGTTTCTGCTCTATGAAATTAGAGGCTGATCAGAGAAATTTGTAGGGAAAGTAGGAACATATTTAGCATTCTCAACTTATCTACATATTCAAGATGCTTTAGGGAAGGTATCATCTTTGTTGCCTTCCTCTGCACAGGCTCTAGCAGGTTGACATTATGTTTAAAATGTAGGAAGCACGTCTGTATATAAAACTAACGATGTAGCTTGACGTATGAGTTATATAGGGTAAGGATAACTTCCTTCTTTTGTAACTAACATTCCTCTTAATGAAGTCTAACACTTTATTTGTTCTATGTTTTCCCTCAATACACTGCTTAGAAACTTCACTGATCTATCTACTACCAGTCCAAAGTCTTTCTTATCCTGTACTGCATTCAGCCAATACCCATCCACTTTATAGCTAAAGTCTTTATTATCCATTCCCATGTTAATAACTTTATACATATTTAGTCGCTTGCGAGTATAGTCGCGAGTAACTCTACATTTCACTATGTCGGTCGGTCCCTGTTTTGCTTTTTTTTTGTTTTTGTAATAACATCATAACTATTCGGCCAATTCTAGTGAGATTTATAACCCTTATGTTGTTTTGCATTCCATTTCGAATGGTATAGTTTTCAAAGCCTTCCCAAGGTTAGCCCGGAAATTATTTTGTTTGGGCAATAACATCATAACTATTTGGCCGGTACTCTGCTATACTAGACTAGACTATATTATGCTATACTCTGCTAGGCAAGCCTAGAATAGGCTATACTATGCTAGGCTATTATATGCTAGGCTATGCTAAGCTATGCTAAGATATAATGTACAAGGGTAAGATATATTATGCTAATTTAAGCTATAAAATGCTATGCTAGGGTAGCATATAGTATGTTAGGCTAAACAATACTAAGCTATGCTTGATTAGAGTATAATAGGATAGTATAGGTTCTACCTGTCTAGGATAGTTAGAGCTAGGATAGGTTATACTATGATAGGCTAGGCTAAGCTATGCTAAGCTATACTAAGCTAAACAGGGCTATACTATGCTATGCTAGGGTAGGCTAAAGTATAATAAGCTAGGGAGGGCTATGCTAGGCTACGATAGGCTAGCTAACCAAGGCTATAATTGTCTAAGCTATGCAAGGTTAGTCTAGTCTAGGGTATGGTATGTTATACTAGTCTAGGATATATTAGGCTCGGCTATAATATGATACGCTTGGCTATATTATGTTAGGTGTGGTTATGCTAGGATAGGCTATACCAAGCTAGCCTATTTTATGCTAGGCTAGGCTAGGATAGGGTAGGCTATCGTATGTAAGGATATATTGGCTAGGCTATAGTAGTCTATTTTAGCTTGGGTATCATAGGCTAGGCTACTCTAGGCGACGCAAGGCTAGGCTCTGGCATGCAATGCTAAACCATACCTGGTTAGGCTAGGCTAGGCTATGGAAAGCTAGGCTACACTAGGCAATGCTACGCTAGGCAAGGCTATACTAAGCTACACTAGGCAATGCTACGCTAGGCAAGGCTATACTAAGCTACGCTAGGCTATACTATAATATGCTAGGTTAGACTAGGGTCTACTAAACTAGGCTAGGCTATACTAGGATACGATAGGCAAGGCTATATTAAGCTAAGATATGATAAAGTGGGCTATACTATGCTAGGTTATACTAGGCTAGCTAGATTATACTAAACAAGGTTAGGTTTGGCCCGGCACAGCTAGGCTCTTCTATTTTAGGCTAGGCTATCCTATGTTTGACTCGACTTGTCTATATTAGGTTAAAATAGGGTATTTTATACTATGCTATGCTTGGCTATGATATGCTATGCTATACTAGGCAGGTTTAGGCTAGGCTATACTAGGCTTTGCTAGACAATACTACGCTTTGTTAGGCTAGGCTATTCTCTACTATGCTATGCTAAAGTATGTTGCTATACTATTCTATTTTAGGCTAGACTAGACTATGCAATCCTATACTATTCTGTGCTATGCTATGCTATGCTATAATATAATATGTTATACTATGTTATGTTATACTATGTTGTTCTCTATTATGCACTGCTGTGCTCTGTTATACTATGATATGCAATAATATTCTATACAGTGAGGGCACGCTACTTTTTGGTCAGAAGACCTTGTTTAAGGTTAAAATTCATCTGCAACTTTTGTGCCTAACATAACTTATTTAAAGTCACTCTGCACTTTAAAGTTGACCTCAACTTCATTTACTACAGCTGCCAATTTTGCGTCATCAGCAAAAAATGACACTTTGCTATCTACACCCTCCGCAAGGTTATTTATATAAAGAAGAATAATAATGGGCCTAGAACTCATCCCTGAGGTACGCCACTGATAACATTCGTCTAGTGTAACCTCACCCTATTCAGTACTAACCTTTGTTTCAGCCATTTAGCTATCCAATTCAAAACTTTCCCAAGCATTTGTAATTTGTGAACTTGTCTCTTATGTGGAACTTTATCAAAAGCATTGCTAATATCCAAGTAAATTACATCAACATTCTCTCCCTTAATCTAAATGTTTACTTACCTAATCCATAAATTCCAGTAAGTTTGTTAAACATGATCTACCACTTTTAAATTCATGCTGAGCATCAGTTATTAAACTACTTCTTTCAAGGTGCTCAGAAATACCCATCTTAATTACGTTCTCGGGAAGTTTACAAAATATAGATCTTAAACTTACTAGTCTAAAGTTATCTGCGTCTTCTAAACTTCCATGCTTAAAAATCGGCACTACATTTGCCTTTCCTAATCATTAGATATTTCGCCGAAGTAAAGTTATCTACTATACTTGTATCCTTCAATTCAATTTTAAACCCTTTAATGATTTCTTTATCTACAACAATGGTTTTCAACACCTCCTCCCTTGACCTAGAAATATCCTAAATTAAACATTATATTTAATAGGCTCTATTTTGTATTTGCTAGATTTGTTATTAATTTTATAATAGCTAAAGAATTTTGTGGGATCTTTATTATTATTTTGAGCATGATGTTCTACTCGTTTAATAACATTCACAAGTTATTTCTACCGTAATTCCTACAGTTTGGGTAAATTCCAGCTACATCTTTATAATGAGATATTTGAATTCATATTAAAACGATGGCTTGTTTTGCTCAAAATTCAACATTAAAATAATACATTTGATGCAGTTAACAAAATTAGATCTAAGAGTTTAGGGAAATGTTTTTCAATCATGGTTCATAAATACGTTTGATCGATAAATAAAAAAAAAACAAACATAATAAATCAACGAAATTTCCGTAGCCATAAACCTCATAATTACAAAAATATGCGCTTTATTTAACTGGCAAAATCTTATAATGCAGTAAAAAACAAACAAACGAAAATTGGTACTCGCCATTGAAGACAAAATCAGAAAACTACACTCGAAGCTACAATAAGGCCCTCAGAAAATAACATGAGATTAAGAGTCTTCAAAAGCCTACTATACGAGGTAGCTCTTGTACAATTTGAGAAGAGCGTCAACAGAAAAAAATTAGGGAGGACTAAATGATTGAAAATGTACAGAAGAAACTAGTGATTATGTGGCGGTTGTTAAGCTGGACCACTTTTTTCTTTGGAGTTCGATATTTCGAAAAAACACACAGGGTTTATTAATTGAAAACATATTAATTATCTCTGGTATGGTGTATTTTTATTATTCTAATCAGAGATAGAGCTAAAACTAACGAAATTATCACCAGAAATTCTTTGAAAATAGGTTAATCAAGAAATGGTTAAAGTTAGAAGTGAAACTTTGTGCCAGGGAATAAATAGCTCGAGTAAACTACTTGAGACACGCTAGAGATGAGGCGGGGGTCGGGGGGCTCTTCAGAAAGTGGCTCCGTTGTGTGGGTGTAAGGGGCATAGTTTACATCTCATATCATAACTGGTTTCTGAACGTGGGATTCCGTGAGACCTTAGCGGATTTTTCTTTACACGGTAGACTGACAACAATAGGCTTCGTAGCCACTAAAACAAACAAAACTGAACAAACGAAAAAAATAAACTACATAGCACGAAAAAACGGTAATAATTTTTTAGTAACTTTCAACTTGACAGACCACGACTTCGTAAGTTTTGGTTCCTCGAATTATTGGTCTTTTCCAAATTTTGACTAGCAGTTTTTTCCTCCCCACCCCCCCTCCCGACCTCTCTTGTGAATCTTAAAGCCTTCCATATTCGTAAGGGAAGAGAGTGATGACATCTGAAGGGGGCTATAACTCATCCATATGTATTCAAAGTTAACCTCAAGAAATAAGTTTTTGTGATAAAAAGAAATAGGAAATTGGCATAATATTAGTAAGTTGACTCAATGCGCAAATAAGATTTCTCCTCCTGATTAGCTAAAATATCTACGCCGACAGTTGCTATTGACCCCATCGCTCGCGGCCAAACTTTAAACGCGGAGGCGCGCCTTTCCTGGGAGATGCTGTAATCAGAATGGCTTATCGCCAACCTCAGAGATAATCTCTCTCCCCTACCCTTCAATCCATGCGTTATTTTCAGCATGCTATTACTGTATCTAGATAATATTGAAAGGTCAAAGGCGTTGGTTAGCTAAGTGTTTTCGTAATACGTCGTAAATCGACTATCATTCCGCTATAGGGACGTGTGGGGGAGAGGAGGAAAAAGAGTTACCTGAATAAACGATCAGCAACAATTACCTTTGTCTCGCTGATTCCAATATTGCACCATATTTTGAATGAAAATTTTAATCGTAAAATAATTATTCACGGCAACGATCTATTGAGAGATGTGGCCAGGTTCGATTCCCGAATCCCTCGTCACAGACGCGAATTGTCATCCTATCGCCGATAAGTTCGTGGTCCGACTACGCCGATAAACTGAGAACGGCATCCTCGGAGGTGCAGGGGTCAACACTCCAATCATCGTTATTTTCAATATCGTTTTCATCTTTATTTTCTTACTCATCTTCATATGGTTGGGAACGGAATTTGGTCACTTTTCCTGATCATCCCTTCCAGTATATCCTCCATTACGATTAAGATCTTTGGAATGGAGGGGGGGGGGGAAGGGGTAGAAGTACCATTATGACAAACCTGCCTCTTTCAACGATATATATTTTTTGGCAAAATGAAAGTCACGTTTCGTTATTTGTGTCGTTCTTTTTTAAATACTATGTAGATATATGTGTATTTGTGAGAATTCCTTTGAAAAGAACACACATACGCGCTTACAAGTGGGCGCTATTGCTAATTCCTTCTTCGGCATACCGACATTAGACGATTTGTGGGCGAGTAGATAGATTATAGAAAGGCACCGTAAGAGTTGGTATAGATAAACGCCGTGGGAGTGGATGGAAATTAACGCCGTTGGAGTGGATGGAAATCAACACAGTAGGAAATCGATTAAATTCAACGCCATAGGAGTCGGTAAAAATAAACGACGTTGGGGTTGGTGGAAATCAACGCAGTAGGAGTCGGTGGAAATCAACGACATATGAGTCGTTGGAAATCAACGCCGTAGGAGTTGTTGGATATCAACGCCATGAAAATTGGTGGAAATCAATGCCTAGAAGTTGGTGGGAATCAACGCCTGAGGACTCGGTGTAAATTAACATAGTATGAATTCCTGCAAATTAACGCTGTCGGTGTTGATGAAAATCAACTCCGTGGGAGTCAGTGGAAATTAACACAGTAGGATTTAGTGTAAAATAATGCCGTCGGTGGAAATCAACGGCGTAGGAATCGGTGAAAATCAACGACTTCAGAGTCGGTGCAAATCAAAACTGTAGGAGTGGGTGGAAATCAACGCAGTAGGAATCAATAAAATTCAACGACATAGGAGTTGGTTTAAATCAACGCCGTATGTGTCAGTTTAAATCAACGCCTTAGGAGTCGTTGGAAATCATGGCCGTGAGAGTCGCTGGAAATCAAGGCCGTGAAAATCAGTGGAAATCAACGCCGTAGAAGTCGGTGGAAATCAACGTCAGCTGAGTCGTTGCAAATCAACACCGTAGAAGTGGGTGGAAATCAGCGCGTTAAGAGTCGGTGGAAATCTGATCAGAATTACAATTACCCAACTCCACACAGAAATAAACCCGCTCACATGCAAAGAATATCATTATTGCTATACCGAATTATAAGAAAAAGTATACAGATATTTTATTCATAACCTTTTGAGTAATAAAATGGGTGCATGCACATAAATATACATGCGTATGCACTCACTTTACTGGTCCACAGAATTCATAAAGTTTCATGTTTCTTGGGTGAATTAATGGAAACCTTGGGGAAATTAACCAACTGAATACAAATATAACACTAGTTTTTCTCTATTACATATAACTTTCGAGAACTAAACCAACTTATTTTATGCCATTCATATTCTTTTGCATTTTTGTGCATTTTTTTACTCAATCTCTGACTCGTTTTTTCTGATGTATTGCTTCACATACATCGCATTCTCGCTTGATACAGCATAATTATTGATTACGGTGTCCCGTCTTGTTGCAAGAAGATTGTAGTCACTATAATAATCTCGCTAAAGTTAAGCTTTATTTGATTGTGGAAGGTGAATCTCAATGGAACTACGCATTTAAGATCTGTTAATCTCTTTGCACAACTTGACGCTTAGCCATTTGCCACTCTGCTCAACTTAGTATTATCAGAAAACTTTATGTTATTGATTTTTATTACACTATGTAGTTTTTTTTATGTAGATAGTAAAACTAGGCTAATAACTGATCAATGAGTAACTCTTTTTATAACATTCACATTTGGAATCTTTTCAATTGAAAAGATTAATTACTATTTATTTCACGCGCTTTTATTTTATTCATATTTTTATTAGGTTACCCAGAAAGTCCTGACTTACTTAGTAGCGGAAAGAAAACAACAAATTTTATGAAGCGACACCAACATTTATTCTTCAAAATATAGTCCATCATTCTCTAATATCTTCTTCCAGCGATCAGCCAGCATTGGAACCTGTCACAGATACCAATCAGCTGGCTTTGAATCAAAAAGCTGTAAACAATCTTCCTTCACTCCATGAAAGGTGTTGAATCGCTGGTCGCGGAGGAAGTGTGCCATTGAGCGGAATAGTCAATAATCACTCGGAGCAGCATCGGGACTGGTGGATGTAGAAGAATCTCAACACCATCCATTTGTTTGAATTCTCCATAGTCAATCTGACAGTGTGTGGCCTCGCATTGTCTTGCTGAAACAAAGCCTCGCTGTAAAAGTTTGATGGTCGCAAATTTCCTTCATAGCAACATTCCTAGAATGTTTTCGCTTGTAACAGTAGCGAATCAAAACTATAATTAAACATGGAGCAACAAACAATAGCAGCATACGGAAGCTGGTAGTTGAATGAATAAGGCTAACTTAACCTAATGTTGGTGTTGCTCCATAAAGTTTTGTTGTTTTCTTTCTGCTTCCTAAGTAGTCAGGACTTTCTGGCCTACCATATATATATGGAATTACATCAAACGTCTTCTTGAAATACAAGTTTATTATATCTATTTTTCTACTTTCATCGAATTCCTATCATAGAGATTTAAATGTGAGATAAGCTAACGTTGAAATAAAAGCGATTCTTTCGAAATCGTACTGAATATATTGAGGTACTTATATTTGTTCAGGTCTTTCCCGATATTTTCTTTAATTAGTGATTCTAATATTTTATCAACTATTAACTTTAAGGTATTTGGGATCTTCAATTAAAATAAAAAAGGGGTAATAAAATGAAAATGCTAGAAAACCCTAAAGAATTAGAGGGATTAATTCAATGCCAAGTGTCAGAGAGAGAGAGAGAGAGAGAGAGAGAGAGAGAGAGAGAGAGAGAGAGAGAGAGAGAGAGAGAGAGAGAGAGAGAGAGAGAGAGAGAGAGAGAGAGAGAGAGAGAGAGAGAGAGAGAGAGTGTGTGTGTGTGTGTCACGCGAACGTAGAAGCCTAGGGAGTATCTCACAGACAAGAAGACCTTCAATCGGTGTCTTTGAGTAAATTTCCGGGGCGATAAGACGAGCTGAGACGAGCCAAACTGGAGCTGTAGAAAAGATCAGCGAGAAGGTGAGAAGTTCTTGTCCGCTGTGCCCCTTCAGATGGAATGGGACCCGCTTCCGTCGGCCAGGGAAACCGCTTCCGGCGCCCCGTATATAATTCCCAGCACGGGCATGAAAAAAATCAGTATTTTCCAGTATTCTCCAGTATTCTCCAGTATTCGCCAGAATCAACCAAGGATGCAGCGCGCAAATTCCCAAGCGACTCCCGCACCCCAAGGGCTCGCAGGCAAGAAACATTTATTGAGAATTAACGACAGTCAAGCAACGTGATGACTCGTCCTTCTGCCAAAACCAGCTCAGCTCCTTCCGGCGAGAATACTCCCTCGATCCAAATCCTAGACGCTCACTACGGAAATTGTAAGTCAATTACGTTTTCTCTCTATCAACTTCGAAGAGGCGCGATGCTATTCGACGTCGAAGATTCACCCATGATCCCCTCCTCCCTTTTACTTTCGGTTAGTAGTTTGTACATCCTCGCGGCGCGTGCCGAAGTATCCATTTAAATTAATTTTATTGTTAAATTTTATTGTTTGTATAGGTCAGGGAGCTCATACCTGACCACGACACCAAGTAAAAAAGAACATCTATGGACCAAGTAAGTCTCACGAAATTGGTTTGAGAATGATAAGGATGAAAAACCCGAAAAGTGAGACAGTAAAAAAAATCATATAAATAAAATTCATTAATTTTGACCAAAACATTTCTGGAAAATGGTATGGAGATATATAATTAATGATAAACTCACCTTTTTTCTGATCATTGACAGCACAAACGCTAATAAATTTGAAAAATATGAAGTTTAAGAAGAATGAAGTAGGCAGAAACATACGGGGGTGTTTGCGTGAGGACTTATATCATATATCATATCTACCATGGGTCAGGTTTCACATATATATTTAGGTAACCTGTCAAGTTTCGAAATTACCATCGAGAAAAGGTGATGTTCAGTTCCTGGATTATGCCAAAGTCAAGAAGCAGAAACTTTAAACTTTTGTCACTTCATTTACGAGGAATTTTTGAAAGTAAATCCTAATCTTACTATCGATGCATAAGTAAAAAAAAAATAGGCAGGTAATATATCATAGAAATTTGTCTGAACCAAGTTTTTTTATAGGCACTAAAGAAATTAACTGAATTTATTACCTTAAAGATAAAATTATCCTTCACCTCCTACTAAAGGTAGCATTTGATTAGTATTTGTGGTACATTTGATTGGTTTTAAGTTTAATCGATTAAACTTAAAACTAAAAATAGATGGTATCGAAGTTGTTTTTTTTTAAGTTATATTTGGGAGGGAGCGCTGGGTGGGTAAGGGGAGTGGTATAGTTTTTGAGACTGTCCAAGATTTGCGGGAAATAAATGGTACAGGAAACGTCAACAGGAAAGACTATAGCTCTATGTTAATTCAAGCTTGAATTAGGTTACAGTTTCTAATTTCGAAAATAAAGTAGATTTAGCTACCAAGGTCTTTTTTACCCACTGGAGAAAGATTTAAGTAGATGTGGAAGAAAGACTTTATTAGCAAATTTAATTAATGCTAAATATTTGTTTTTGCCGGGAGGGGTCATGATAAATATTAAGGAACTAGTTCGTATATATAGCAAAAACACTCAAAAATACGAAGGCTTGGGTCACGGGTATTGTTTTTACCCCTCACGCTACCCAGGTTGTAAGTTGGTCAAGCATCATTTTGTTGTACTTACGTGGTTTAAAACCTCGATTAAAGCTCTATGCACCGAGAAATAATGTTGCACTTATTTTGCTTCACCTAAAACATTGGTTCCCAATCCTATGATCTCGAGCCGAATGAGGGTTGCGAGGGGCGTGATTCTGTGGATCACTGGAAGGTCTCAGTTTGTACTACTTTATTGCAAGTTTACAATTTTTCTAGACCCGTACCAGAGTAATGAACTCTCTGAGTTAATTGTATACAATTTTGTTTTCATTATATACTATCACTGTATTTATTATGTCATAAGTTATTATACTGTGTAACTTGATTTTTGTTTCTCGATAATAGTTGCCATAGTCTGAATGCGCATGCCTCTCCGAAGGAGTCAACATTTGAATTAGTACAGGATGAAGATTGGGAGACAATCCTTGTAAGGCAGTATGTGTTGGCGACAGATATCTTTGTATGGATCCCTGCTCTTGCCTCTCGCGTCGCGGGCTGCAAGTAGCGGCGAGTTGCCAGTTAGGAGTGTTTAGTGAGTAGAGTCGGTTGTCATCTGGGATTGGCTAGAATGTCAAACCTTACTGTGCGAATGTTCGTAGCGATTACAGTCTATTTATCTATTCTCTTGATTGTAGTCGAAATGTCTGGATGTTTTTATAAGCGGGCCCATCAGTTGTGGGAGTTTAGCTCGAGTTTATATTGTAGAGTAGTAAGAACCTCCGATTACACGTCCAGCGTAACAGTAAGTATCACATGAATCGTACTTATATTAGGGGGATGGGGTAGCGCACGGGAGAGGACATGGGTTTGATTACCGGATAGGATGGGGAAAATGATGGGAATTTTCCTCTTACACTATTAATACTCCTGTCCACCAAACAGTGAATGGGCACCGGATATTATTCAGAAGTTGCGACCTGCGCCCAGTAAAGATAAACGGTGGTAATCTGGATTTTATAGTGGCCCTATGTCCACAGTAACATATTTCTATCCACTACTAACTCAAAGGCCGATTATTAATAGTTAAGAGGGTGCATACGCCAACACGTGCGTATGCATCCACTTTACTATGGTTAGAAAAATATTTTCGAAGGGTAGATTTTCCCCCTTTCTCTTCTGTCTGCCCTTCTTTCGTATGTCTACCACTCTTTGTCCGTCTATTTTTCACTTTTCTGGATCTCCTTTTTTGTGTAAGAATTTGCGGTGAGAGTTAGGGATCTCTGTTGTTGAAATACGATAGTTAAGTGGTTAAGGCGCTTATGTTTTCTCATTTCGCTAACTCTACCAACTTGGGGTTATGGTGAGGTGGAGGCCCATTTTAGACGCGTGCGATCGGGATCGGTGTTCCCTAGATTTTACCTGACCCTCCTTCCCTCTGGTTGGGTTGGGTG
Organism: Ceratothoa steindachneri; assembly: GCA_963969495.1. Lineage (NCBI taxonomy): Eukaryota > Metazoa > Arthropoda > Malacostraca > Isopoda > Cymothoidae > Ceratothoa > Ceratothoa steindachneri. Next base: position 165,676,871 of record OZ018322.1, on the reverse strand, counting down.
GTGTCCTTTTAGTCAGTTACGCAAATTTTCAAAGCAGAGTGTCAACAGCCAACGTTGGAAGGGTACACGCTTGTTTTGGTTAGTAAAATCATTCACCCAAGGGAGAAAGGAACTGTTGCTCCAGTTTTCTTTAGCAATCTCATCTCACCTTTTCTAATTAACTTCTCTCCTCTTCAGTATAATATGTATTTTTAAAGTGCTTGTGCATTAATAGTAAGCTAATTTAGGCTTTTTACGGGAATAAGGTAAGTGCTTAGCTTCATTATTTTATAGTGGTGTAACCTTGTACTGTCAAATGATTTCCTTTGAAGGAAAATTTATCTCCCTTCCACATAGTGTCAAATCAACTAAATTCCTTTTAGTTTACAACGTGCATCCGCTTTTCAAATTCATTCTTTATAACAAACTTTAAAACCTTTCAAATAAATAGTCATCAGACCCTCAGTGTTTTACTCAGGCGGAAATGAATGACGTAACACATGATTTGACTCTCTCCAAGAAATCAGCGGAATTAGCCTCCAAGCTAAATAATAAAATCTTTCTTGAGAGCCCTGCAAAAGTGTCATATTTTAGAACACGGGACCATATTTTTGTGAATTCTTTTCAGAAGACAAGCAATTTGTTTATTGCCACGATATCCCAGATATTCTAGCAAAGTTAGATGTTTCCTCTTATAATCCTACGGAATAAAGATTGTTTGTAAATAGTTCTAAGCGCAGCTTCACGTGTGACCTCTTGCATAATAGCAATGTCTTTGGTGCAGTCCCACTTACCCACACGGTATATTTGCGCGAAATCTACGACGACATAAAAACGGTCATTGACTTACTCAAATAGCAAGAGTGTAACTGGATCATTTGTGTGGACCTAAAAAGTCTCAACTGCCTCATTGGTCAACATACAGGTTTTACTAAGTTTACATGTTATATCTACATGTGTAACAATTGAGGTCAAGGCAAACATTGGACCCAGAAGGAAATGGCCCATTCGTAAAACTCTGGAGTAGGTATGCCAAACATTGTGAACAACTCGATCGTCAGTCCCCAGAAAATCATTTTCCCCTGACTCCATCTCAAGCTTGGCTTGATGAAGTAGTTTGTGAAGGCATTGACTAATAAGAAGAATACTTTCAGCACAGGGTTTCTGCTTTTCCTGCTTTGTCTTTTGAGAAAATAAAAGCAAGCGCATTTGATGGACCTCCTATTCGTCTCCTTGTATGTGCTATGAGATTTGTCAAAAAAATGAATGATAAGGAGAAGAGTGCGGGACTATCCTTTGGTGTGGTCATGCAAAACTTTCTTGTCAAAAGAAATGCCAATAAATATGAGGATTTGGTTGATAAAATGCTGTTGGCTTTTCGTGATATTTGCAGCAAGAGTGTCAAGCTTCATTTTCTGAATAGTTCCTTCGCCATTTCCCAGAGAAACTTGGAGCTGTAAGTGATGAACAAGGAGAAGAACGCTTCCACCAATACCACATGACGATGGAAGAGCGCTTAATCAAGGGCAATGGAACAAATATAATGGCGGAATACTGCTGGAGTATCAAACGAGATTACCCCAACAAAGTCTTCAAATGCAAGAGCTACAAACGCAAATTCTTGCCATAATAGGAACAGTTGGATCTTTTTTATTTTATCTGCCTTTCTGAATTGCATCGGTATACACTGAAATTTGGATGCAATGGATACCGGCTTCAGATTTGACTAGTAGCAATAATATTTTTATGTTATATAATTATTTCTTTTGCCTTTATTTCAAATTCTAGTACGCATTCTGATGAAGATACACGCCTTTGAAAATAATACATTCTTTGCATAAAAGGTTATTTCAAACCTAATTTAATGTAGTATGACAATAAATTGCTTAGCTAGAGCATGGCATTATGTGATACTTATCAAAATCTCGCTAAATATTGAAAAAGCCCCCATGAGGTGAAGCGTGTGAACGGTAGCCCGTTAATAAAAGTAACTGCCTACCCTGTTTGATCTCCCCGCCGCTTTGGGCAGTTGGAGCTAACATCTGTTTTAAGGCGACTACATAAGGCCCTTAAACGACGCTCTAACGATCCAATTACCTACGAGACCCATAAACCCGTGGTTAGGTCAGAAAAAAGCGGTGCTAGTCAAAAGGCACGCCAATTAGTGGGGCGGTTGAGAGTCTCTTTAATTAGCAAGCCGACTTTGGCACCCCAGTGGCAACCTCTGCATTTCTCGCTCTCACCAGATGCGAACTCACCATTTGCGTTAACCTTCCTGTGGCCTGGTCCCTTCCCCATTAGATGGGGCGGTGATCCGCCTATAAATAAGCCCCGAAGAGAAAGAGAGGAGATTAGAAGTCGATACGAAAGTAGAAGGATCAGTTCGTGAAGATCGATCCTTCAGCCAGACAAGAAGATTAGAATTCGATAAAAGAGAAGAAGGTTCAGTTCGTGAAGATCGATCCTTCAGCCATACAAGACTATTTCCGTGAGAAATGATAGGATCAGATTGAGAAAATCGATCCCCCCTTCCCGGGCCGAATTAACATAAATAGTCAATCTTTATATCGGTGCCAAACCGAAGAATCCTTTACAGACATAGAAGAAGTCTGCCTGGAGAAAAGTAAACCCGTTCACACTTGAGTGACTCTCACATCTCAAGCTCCGTAAGAGTGAGAGGAGAAGAAGCCAGCCCCAACGAGGTTCCGTTCTTTAATTACGGTAAAAATCTCACCGAATACCCCAAAAGCTAGGAGAACACTCGACGTTGAAGAATCAGACACCAAGAGGCGTCAAGATCATTCCCAAGAGGACTCTTGGAGCGAAGAACACCGTAACTCTCGCCGTCTTCTTAATTTAACCAGAGGCAAGTGTGCAATAAGAAGTTACATCGCGTTGCATCTCTCTCCCGCCATACCACCTCGACGAAATTCAATCATCGGCCACAACAACACGCCAAAGCGAGAGATGAGCCCTCCAGCGACATCCGGCAATCCCTAATCCCTCCTGTCATGTAAGTTAGAAAGAACATTTGTATTCATATTGCGATAATAGGAGTTTAGTACGTCCCACGTTTTAAGGGGAGTAGAAACCATTGTTCGTGAACCTCGGTCATATTGGCTAGTAGACGATAGTACTTTAATTTTATGTTTATCGCTAATCAAATAGGGTCGCGATAAAAATACTAATCGGCAATTGGTGTGTTTACGTGTAGCCTATTTGTTTATTTTTGTCATCGCAGTCGTTGCGATAGGCCTAGATGTCAACCGGAATAGTCGAGTTTAGCATTGAGACAAGGATAGAAAGGTAATAATCGTTTGTTTGTCATAGTTAAGTGTTACATTTAAAATATATGTTTATTTTGGGATAATTCCTGTGTTTCCTTTTATCCTTACGTGTTGAAGTAGCAGATCCTTAGCACTCTTAGATCAAAGCCTACTTCATCAAAGAAGTACCTCACGTACCACAAAGCATACCACGACAAAAGTGGTGTCAAGAGTGGAGTGATAAAAAAGGGCATCCTGCTACACTTATAAAGAAAATCTTACTTCCTCTTTGAATTCAACACACACAAATTTGGTAATAATAAGTATTAGTGCTTCTGTAAATGCGTGGGTGTGTTTTCAGGTAATTGAAATGCTGATCAGATTATGTAACGATGTAATTGTAATCAATTACATCATTATGATACTAAGGTTATAGCTTTATGGGAATAATTGTTTTCAGTTTGAAGACTATTTACCTTCTTAATAATTTAAAATTACTTAATTTGAATCAATGATTAACATACTTTTTACTTTTCGAAGAAGTCAAGAATGTTTTATATTTTCTCTTTTCACATTTGATGTTTAACTAGAAAAATGCCCCAACGTAAAACATAATTGCAATCTTTGCCTGAGTTCTTTGAAACACATTTAAAGTAAATTTTTACTAAAAGTGAAACATTAAAATAGATGATCATTTTCATGACAATGTTTTTTTTGTCCCATTTAAAATTTATTGATAGTCATTGTGTTAGTTAGCAATATAAATTTGTTGAATAATGTTGTTGTTGTTATTTCTCCCCCCCCCAGGAGTAGATGACCTCTGCTCCCTCCGACCCCTTGGGAAATTAAGGGAAAAAGCTTTGATCCTAGAGGCTCTGATGTAGGACCCACCAATGTTATTAGAATTAAGTGGGGCCGCAATTTCTGTGACACCCTCCTGAGGCACCAGGTTAGACTAAAGGGAGGCTGTTGCATGCTGTGGGAATTTTATAGCACCCCATTGTGCTGGCGGACCACGCAACAGCTAGGAAGTGGAAGTTCAATCGCAATTTAACCCCATGCAGATTACATCCAAGTGTGGTGGCCCCCTCCAGGATTGCATCCAGGTGGGGTAGTCGTGTCATACCCACTTGGTAATGACTGACCACTACAACTGTATTTGTTTATGCACTACAGGGTGGCTAGAGTTTTAAAGAAACAGAGCCTTGCCTCTTGGGCATGCTGCCCGCCATAAGCAGTACACCTTTATCCAACCGACAACGGCCGCCGGGAAGTGGTCAGACTATTAGGCGCAAGGAAGAGGTTATTGAGGCAAAACCGATCTTCCCATTAATCGCGCCCCAAAGCCCAGGTCCCCTCATGTCCTCTTCTCCAGTCACCTGACACGGCACGAGGCAGTTGGTCAAATATTTATGCCTAGATAAAGGGTCTAGGAGATAGGGTACCCCCTGCGGCGAGGGAGACTAGGAAAGTTGGAACAGAAAGTAGAATTTAGCGGAAGAAGGAAAGGCTAAGCTGGGGATGGACGGAGCGCTGAGTACCTTAGTACAGCGGTGAGGGAAACACATCGCCGTGCCTCTCACGCGTTTATTGAATACAAATATAAACAAGTGTATTGCATCAAAGCGATTGGTAATTAACACTACATGTACACGGATTTAGGGTCGCCAGGCAAGACCAAGATTATATTTAGGCTCGCAACCCCTAAACTTTGGGGACCACTGCCCTAACACAATTATACTATGTTAAAAACACCGCTTCTTGTCCGCTTAATGAAGATAAACAACAATGGGTTTTGCTATTACTTGGATGGGAGAAGACCGTGGAACAATAGTTTTTTTACTCCAGTTTAGTGGTCGGTTTTCCTTCTATCATCTTGTGTGGCTTCCATTGTCACCATTAACTGGCACGAGCGAAATGATGACGAGGAAGCGTAGCCACTCATAGATTTTGGGAACGAAAACTTATTGCTCCAGACTGGGCCCACGAGTTGACCAAAAGGGATGTTAGTTTAGATTTAGCCTTCACTACTGAGCACAACCTCGTCACGAGTGTGTATTAGGATGAGTGTTTTGGAGGCGTGTGGGTCGTGATCACAATGGTTTTTCCTAAGAATCAAAAATTGGAAGAGCACAATGTAGGCATCAGTAAGTTAGAATTTTGGCATGCCGGCTTTACCGGGGCCAGAACCGCACTCAGAGAGTTGATCCCTCGAAACGTTTAAGGAGCTGCTGCCATTTGGTTCTAGTTCAAGGAATAGTTTATGGATCAAAAAGTTGACTACGTGCTCGAAAAGTCTCTGAAGGCTGCTACCCTATAGCCTAAGTGGTTTAGTGGAGAGATCATGACTATCATCGGGAATAGGAGGAACGTGTATACGGAGTGCAAAGTGAGTCACAATGAACAAGGCCTATATAGCTATGTCAGGAAATGCCACAAGGTTAAAAGACTGGTTGGGATAACTTAGCGTTACGAAAATATTCGTGTTGTCTCTCTCTCTCTGCAAAGAGAACCTCAATGATTTCTTCGCGGTCGTGAAAAGCTTAAAGCCAGTTCGGCAGCGTGTGAACCCGCTTAAGGAGGGCAGTGGCTTGATGCAGGATTCATGTTTTGATGTTGATAACGTACTTAATGTTTACTTTTCCTCGATCTTTACGGGAGAATTTAACGGTATGATACCGAGAGAGAGAAAGGGAGAGGGAGAAAGAAAGAGAGAGAGAGATAGAAAGAGAGAGAGAGCTACAAGGAGCTACAAGGACAAGAAGTACCCTAGAAGACCTTACGGTCCATTCAGAGGGTACCTTTGGACTAGCAGTCGAGCATGGACAGTTCTGTTGAACGGCTTACGTACCCAAACGGCCACTTTTCAAGACTTTGTCTAGTCTTGACTTAAACTGATCAACAGAATTGCTGCTGATAACTTCCTCTGGAAGTGCGTTCCAGCTACTACAGATGCGGTATGTGAAAGATTTCCCAAACAGATCGCGGTGGTAACGCTTCAGTTCAAGTTTTTAGCCGTGATTTCTAGTTCTGCCCTCACTAAGTTGGAAAAATATCAATGTAGTCTACACTGTCGATGCCTCAAAGTATTTTAAACACTTCGATAAGCTAACCACGCAGTCTCCGGGTCTCCAACGAGAACATATCTAATTCCCCTTATCTATCGCCGTAACTTTTGTGTCTGGTAGAGGAAATCGTTTGCTTGCCCTGGCGCTCACGCGTTCCAATCTCGCGATGTCCTTTCGAAATGAAGGACTCCAAAATTGTACGGCATACTCCAGGTGCGGTCGGACAAGTGAATTGTACTAACAGAGTACTATTTTCTTGTTCCGATATCCAAACTGTCCCTTTAAAAACCTAACATCCTCTGGACTTTTTCTCCGCCTCTATTCACGGTTTCGAGAACTTGAGGTCACTAGTTATAGGGAGGATGAGTCATTGAGAGAGACTGAAAGAGAAAAATGGCTATGTGGACAGATATATGGAGATAGAAACAGTTATAACAATATATACACATACATATTGAAGCGTAGATGATGAACAGTAGTGGGCGCAGGACAGAACCTTGAGGAACACCGCTAGTAACGGGCACCCACTCAGAAGCCTGTACATTTAACCCCACCCGGTGCCGTCTGCCACTTAGCCAGTTCTCTATCCAACATGCTACATTTCCGTCTATGCCCAACGCACGCACTTTCCGGAGGAAGCGGTGGTGTGTTACTTTATCGAAGGCTTTTTGAAAGTCTAGGTAGACCACATCCACCGCCTTATCCCGGTCGTGCTCACGGAAAACACATTGGAAGAATTCCACAAGATCCGTTAGGCATGACCGTTGCCTTCGGAACATGTGCTAGGAACTCCCTAATCGCAAGTTGGACTCTAATATGACGTCCTTTTGTCCACCATTTTTCTTTCCAAGAGTTTATCGACTATTAAAGTTGAGCTAATAGGTCGGTAGTTCGACGGCTGGCTAGGATCTCCTTTCTTGAAGATAGGAGTCATCTCGGCTTCACGCCAGTCTCTAGGAACGCATCCGGTTTAGGTTGACATGTTGAAGATTGTGCGCAGATGTCGTGACACTTCATCGCGCACTTCTTTCAAGACTTTAGGTAGAAACTCGTCTGGGCCAGGGGACTTATTCGTCTTTAGATCAGTGATCTTCTTTTCTATTTCTCCTTGGGTGAATTCCATTTCTCCTAGCTTTTCCATCAAGTAAGAATCCGTGGGATGGGGGATGGGACCACACTCTTCAGTAAACACTGAAGAGAAGTAGTCGTTGAGGAGGTTAGCATTTTTTGCATCTGAGTGCTTTATTTTCCCCTCCTCATTCACTAAAGGGCCAATCGTATGATGAATTGGTTTACGGCTGTTTACATAACCAAAGAACTCCTTGGGATTCTTCTTGAAAAGTCTCGCCACTCGGAGCTCCTCGTCACGCTTTGCCGACCTTATGCTGGACTTCACTCTCCTAGCTAGCCTACGGCACTTGTCAAAGTCACCAGAAATCTTTGACTGCCAGTACACCGTTCTTTTCTTCCTCAGCAGTTGACCAATTTCTCATCTTCGCACACTTCTAGCCTCTCATCAGTCAATCTAGCACGAAGACCTGCAAAGTCTGATCTTCTCAAATCCAATTTCCTCAATTTACCAGTCGCAGACTCTACCTTGGGGACCTTGACTATAAATCTGACTAGTCGGTGATTACTGCCACCGACCTCTTCGCCTACAGAGAGGTCCTCAACGATGTCATTCTCAGAGGGAAAAACCAAGTCAAGGGTATTATTGCTTCTCGTCGGCTCTCTCACCCATTGAGTCGTGGTTCGCGAACTCCAGGAGTAGTGCGTTTTCGCCACAGGGTTCTCTGGTTTCCCAGTCAACTTGGGTATTGAAATCACCCATGGCGACACACACACACTGTCTTGAATACGTTCACCCAGTAGCCGGTATAGATCCCTGTCCTTTTCAACGAGTTGGGCAGGGGGTCTGTAAAGCAGCATATTCCTGTATTTGGCAGGATCTATATCTAGGTCAACTCCTAGTAGCTCGTGGTCGGATACAGTGTTGCAGTTCCTCGATTTGAGTGTATCCTTGACATACAACATCAGACCGCCACCCTCTCTGTCCGGCCTATCTTTTTGGAAGAGTTGGTAACCGGGAATCGTGAATTCCACTTCAAAATCTTGGTTTGAGGTTTTTACACACGACTCTGTTATGGCTACCATTTCAGGTTCTTCCGTAGCTACGAGGCCTCGAAGTTTAAGAAACTTGTTCCTGATCTACATCGCATTAAACAGAAGAACTTTCAGGGAGTCCCCAAATGTAGGACTACCTACGCTCTTCCGTTTCCCGTCTGTGGGTTTTCAACCCACAGTCGTCCACGGCTCCCATGACCGTGTGTATAATATATTCTTCAGGATCTACCTTACCTCCTTTGAGGTAGAGGTCGTTGCCACTTACCATCAAGGCAACCAATGAGTTCTCAGAAATCTGAGATTTCTCTGCCTCTACCCTGATTCGGTGGTTTCCTCGTCCTGGCGGGCAGCTTACCTTCATACTGGTGAGAAGGCGGGCCGCTAATAGTGGTTGAAGACCCTGTGCTTGAGAGTGGCCAATAAGGTTGAGTCTCGCACATTAAGCTGCAGAGGAAAGAGTTTCCCCTTTTGGAACCGACTTGTCCGTTTCCTGTTTAATCTCGATATTTTCTTCTTTCCTTTTTTCCTATCTTCCTCTGGTTTCACTAATATTTCTGCTTTATCTTCTTCTGTTTCTACTGTCTCTTCTTTTATCTGTCCTTTCTTCCTCTTTCTCTTCTTCTTTTTGGCCCGTTGAGCCAGTCCCGCAGCAGCTGACCCGAGTTCTGGGACATTGGAAGGCTGGCGTGACACTGCCGATGCAGTGCTCGCTTCTTGGGCGAGGGTCTCGTCGGTGGGAGATACATCGTGGGCCGACTGGGCCTCTATTCTTGAGGACAACTTAACGATTCTGTCCTCGAGACGGTGAAGCTGACGCGCTTGTTCAGACTCTTGGTTCTGCAGCTTCCTCTCCAGTTCTATAGATTTTTGCTCAGATGATCTGTATAGATCCTTGAGCTCTTGTATTTCTCCTTTAAGGACACATTCAGTGCAGATACTTGCCGTGTGGCATTTTGAGTTACACCCCCCGTGAAGTCCACGCACCACTTATCCTTTTTGCACACCGAACATGTGTATTTAAGAGCAGCCGGTTATTTCTTTCCAGTCATGCTGAACACTTTATATCTCTTAATACTTTGCGGCCACTCAATAAAAAATAAGGAGGGTTTGGTGAGTTCGCCCCGCGTGATTTGCTCCCGCCTATCCATCGCAGACGTTTCGGATCTTTCAGAAGGCACGCTCCTTTTACTGCTGTTCGTCCGACTAAGTCGTTCAAGCCCGGCGTGCCGTGGCTCTCAGCCAAGCAGCACTGACAGCCTCCGAAGGGGGGAGGTATCGATTTTGCACCAGGTGAACAGCGGAACATGCCCCGTACTAAACTCCTACTAGTTTCCTTCAAGGCAGTCAGGATGTCAGCGTAGCGTTCAATGGATATCTTGCTACACCAAGAGATTCGACCCAAGGCTTTGTGTTCGCCTGGCAACCAGCCTGGAAACAAGGCCCGTCACCTCGGACAGTTGCTACCAGAGGCACCCCTCAACGGTCACTTGGAATGGTCAGTAATTACGCGCCAGGGAAGGGGTTAACGGGGCACTTACCCTCATCCCATTCATCGCGCCTTGGCGTCTAGGACCCCTCTCGTCCTAGTCTCTCGTAACCAGTGAGCGCCGATTGGCATTTTCTTTAGAGGTTCCAAAGCCTTTCTTCTGACGCAGGAGGTAGCTGTCAGGTCCTTAAATTTAGATAGATGAAGGATAAAGCTGAAAGGATAGTAGTAGGTTTTTTTTTTTTTTAATCAGTCGAAGGAATAGATAAAAAAGTAACAGAATACAGAATAGTAGAGGAGAAGACGGCCGCACTTTGTCTGGAAACCTCATTCCCGACCAATTCGACAAGGGTAACCCAACCAGGGGTACCATAAAGGTATCCCCCGATGACATAGCTAGAAAAATCTATGGTACACGAAAGCTCTCGCCCCACGACAAGGGGGCGTTCAGTAAGCACTATCTCATTCCGAATTTTTCCACACATCAGAAAATTATGAATTGTAGTTTTTGGACGTCAGCTAAGCTATAATACTGAATTTAATTATTTTTTAGATTTATCGGTATTTTATACATGTATCATATAAGATACATTCGATTGCAACGGTTTAAAAACTGTTACATATATATATATATATATATATATATATATATATATATATATATATATATATATTTATATGAAAAAGCTCACAAAGTGCACGTGAGTCAAGGTTATGCAGATACACCCACAAAGGAAAAGTGAAAAACTATTCCGAGCGCTTTTGTCTTTATTCTTAAAAACCTTTTCAAGCAATGAACAGGAGGTTGGACATACATTGCCTTAAATAGTGGAAGGGGGCATTCGACTACCCACCTCTGAACCTTAATTAGGGGGTACAAAATCCTGAAACAACTTTATTTGAGATTTTATGTATGTAGTGGTAATGGGGTCTAGCATGAACAAACCAGGGCTAAGATTGAAATTTGGGAACGCGTTAATGGAGATACATTCTAATATATTTCTCGAAATATAATTAATGCATTTTATGACTGGTTTGGCACTGTTCCAGTTAATGCTATGGTTAAGATTGTACATATGTAGAAAAAGCGCAGATTGTTTACTGTGATTACGTACATTAACTTGATGTTGCTTAACCCAGACATCTAGTTCTTTCCCGGTTTGTCCATAATAAAATTTTTGGCAGTTGTTGCAGCCTATCGAATAAAAAAAGCCAGGTCGGGGGAGTGGGGGATGGTGAATTTTTGACAAGGATGCGATAAATTGTAGTCTTGTACTTAAAAATAACATTTATGTTCAGAGACCTAAGTAAACGAGGTAATTTAATGAAAATATGGTTATCGGGTAAAACTAATAAGTTTTTGACCTGAAACTTAGGGATATTAACATTAGTTGGGTAGTATAATCCCCCCTTCCACTATTTAAGGCAATGTATGTCCAGCCTCCTGTTCATTCCTTAAAAAGGTTTTTAAGAATAAAGACGAAAGCACTCGGAATCGTTTTTCACTTTTCCTTTGTGGGTGTATCTGCATATATATATATATATATATATATATATATATATATATATATATATATATATATAGGGTGGGCCGTAAGTTTCCATACATAGGAAAAATACAAATTTTATTATGAACAACCATTTTCATTTATATAATATGCTCTACATGGTTGCCATTGTTTAATACATGTTTCTCACTGTTGACGAACACGCATTAGCACAGTTGAAGTTATGCTTGTAATGGCGTTGGTGATACGTTCCTTTAGATGATTTATGTCTCGTATCTTTACCTGATACACCATGGCCTTCAAGTGCCCCCAAAGATAGAAATCAAGGGGGAAGAGATCTGGGGATCTGGGGGACCACTCGACAGGACCACACCGACCAATCCAAGCATCCGGATACTGCTGATCCAAATACTGACGCACGTGAAGACCATAATGAGGTGGAGCTCCATCTTGCTGGAAGTAAACTGGGAAGTTACCTTTCTCGTTTAGCAGAGATGGGTAAATTTCTTCTTGCAACAAGTTAAGATACCTTTCGGCATTAAGATTTCCACTGACAAAAATTGGTCCAATAATTCTGTCACTCAATATCCCGCCCCACACCATCACTTTGCTGGCACCTTGCATCTTCGTCGGACTCAGCCAGTCAGGGTTAGCATTACTCCAATAACGTATGTTTTGCCGATTAAACCTCTCCATTGACGTAGAAATTTCCTTCATCAGTAAACAAGATCTTAGTTGCAAAGTTTGCATCCTCGATCACTTTGGTCAATGTCCATTCACACAATTCCATCCGTCTATCCGGGTCGTCTTCACTCGGTGTCTGTACATCTTGGACCACTTCGCGGTTGATCTGTTAAAGTTCATTGCAACCATGCAACTGCTTCCCGTCCCAGCCATCAGTATGATTTCAATTCGTTGCTCTTTCGTCAAACGCATATTCTAGGGTATCTGAAACCTAAAAAAAAATAATAAATTTTCCTATGTATGGAAACTTACGGCCCACCCTGTATATATATATATATATATATATATATATATATATATATATATATATATATATATATATATATATATATATATATATATATATATTATATATATATTCTTACATAACTCTTTCTGAACAGCAGAATATAAGTATGACTTAAAAAAGAACAATAATCATAAAAGGGTCTGAAATTTTGGGAGGGTTTCATCCCCCTGGCTCCTCCCGCTGGATCCGCGTCTGATTCGTGATCTTTAAGGCTTCCTTGGACAGAGCGAAGTTCCGAATGACTGATGGATGTCTGATATCACTCCGATCTATAAGAAAGGGGACTAAAACTGTATGGGTAACTGCCTGATGACAAACCTGAGTTTACTAGTGAAAAAGGTGTTATGGGTAACTAATTGTAGATGGGATCATTTTACACCTAGATTCACGCAATTTAATCAAGGCTTCGCAGCAAGGGTTTCGTAATTTAAGGCCGTGCTTAAATACTTTATGACGTTTATCCAGTATATAATGGGAGAGTAATTTCGTTGTAATTGATGGATGTACTTTATCTGTAATTCCAAACCGCATTCGATAAAGTACTTCACCGGAGGTGCAAGTACTGGCTATTAATGGTAAGATTATGGAATGGATTGATAACTGGTTGTTTCGGAGGTGGCAGTAGTTTGCGATCAACGGCCAGGCTTTTTGCTAGTCGTTCCTGACAAGGCTTCGTGTTGGGCTCTCTATCATTTATCATCTTTATCAAAGATAAAGAGGATGGATTATTTAACAAAGTAGCAAATTGAACACGACAAAAAAATAAGGGGTATAGCATCTGCTGAAAGTGTCAAGAGTTTGAGGGCTGACCTGTGTCAGATGGGGGAGTGGTCGGACATGTGGAAGAGGCCTTAAATTTAGAAAAGTGTAAGGTAATGTACATTGAGTATACGACCCCTCCCCCCTAGGTTCGTCTACTTTCTACAAGAACGGGGTCTTAAAGTCACCGAAATGGAGTACAACTTTAGATATGTTGATTAGCAGGGATTTTAAGTTCTCCAGACAGTGCGTTGGGGCCAAAAAAATGGTTCAGCGACTGTTAGGCTGCTTTAGTCTTCAGTGTTCGATGAAAACATTGAACGGGCAGAAAGGGAACAAGACAGCGCCAGGAAACGGTCCTGTCGATTAGGCATATGAGACTATTATGAGTCGTAGTCAACTGATAGAGTTGTTCTAAATTCTTCGGGAATCTTGGTCATCAGAAGTTGTTTACTTTTAGCCAGAATAGGACTATGAACCACGGAGGGACGATCAAAATTTTGTAGTTTAAGACTAATTTGGTAGGCAACTAATTTACATATAGGATATGTAAGACATTGGACTGTATTTTAAGGTAGTCGTATTCCTTGTAACATAAAGTACTATCATAGATTTAGTTTAATATTGACTTTATTTTTTTCGAAACTACACTTGTAATCTGTGATACTAAGAACCCAAGGGATAGAAGACATTACACAAATGTAAATTTTGAATCTGTGAGATCTGTAAGTCATTATGTTAAAACCATAATGTAATCTGCAATACCAAAAAACTCAAGAGACAGTAGAGATTCTAAAAAATGTAATTACCTAATTATGAGATGGTGATTGTGCTTCTAATATAAAACCATACTCTGATATGTTGAAGCATTCAGTGAAAATGAAAATAGCTACTTTTCATTTCAAAAGTGAACGAACACCAAGAGGTGGTAAGTATCTAGATTTTAGGAAGGTATTTTCAAACCGTTGGAGCATCTTCTGTAAGAAATTCTCGTTCGCTTGTTTAGATGTTGCCGTAAAGAACTGTTCCCATAGCACTTAGAACTGAATCAGCCTCTTAGCAATGGCGATTGAACTAAGTTTCTCCCACGAACCCTATTTTCTTATAAATTAACTATTAACTATAGAATGGTAAAATTCTTGCGATGGACACCGCCTACAGGGAACCAGAACTATTTCAGCAGCAATCAACAAAGTTTAAGGAAGCTTTTTGGTATTTCAAACACTTCTCTTACCGCTTTACCCTCTTCTCCAGGAATCAGCATGTCTATCATGAGGGGAAAGAAATGCTTTCGTGAAGTCACTTACCATGACAGGTGACGGAGGATACTAGCGCATTATATGCTAAAAAATAATTTTTAAAGGATATTTTACCCCTTATGGCAGACATGATTTATTTTGGAGAAGAGGATAGAATGGCGTGGGCTTTGGCTGAGGAACAAAAACGCATCCTGTAACTATCATCATTGCTGCTGTGATAGTCTACCCCCCCCCACACATACAAAGGGAGCAGAATAGTTAACTTTGGGAGAAATTTTCCTATAGTGAGATATACTTACAAAGCCCTTAAGTGCTTGCTGGAAATCTTCCTGGCTGCTGTTCCTATTCAAAGAAAAAAATGTCGGAAATACCGATTTAATTAAGTTGAGAATTGTCCTTTTTCCAAATCAGTACAATGAATATTATCCCTCCAGGATAAGAGGGGTTCTTCCCCTCACTTCCTTCATATATAATGGCACGGATCATTTCTCTCTAACCGATTCAATTAAATCAGATGATTTGGTCGCGCGTTACTTGAACATTATCTATTTCCGTTAGGCTCACTGCTAATTACAATGCAAAGGCACCGGTTCCTCTTTCCTTATAACTGCTAAAAACAAAGGCGAAACTAATTATACCTCGATATTATTCACCACGCATGTCAAACCAAAGTATTTCTCACTGTCTATATTTTGCGTCCTCCTTCTTCATAACGGAGGATAAAAATATGGTTTGACTGTCTGTCGGTGAGAGATAAAACCTATGCAATCATGAATAGATAAAAAGAAAGGTATTGAAGTTAAGAACTAGCTATTAAGTGTGCATCACTCGAAGTCCCCCCGTCCTCTCCTCATTCAAAGTCATCCAAAGAACAGAACGGAGAGTAGAAGATACCTTTTGGCTAAAAAAAAATAACGAATGAAAAAAAGAAGATAAAAAATGCCTAATAAAATATTTAAGGGAGTGGTCCTGACCGACGCTGACTTAGGAGTCAACCGTGGCTGAAGGATCACCGATGACCTCAAAATACAATTCCTTAAAACTCCCGCTGAGTTTTTTTCAAAAAGCAGTGATGAAACGAATAAGAAAGGTAATATAGTTGTTCCATCCCACAGGGATCAGCTTCTGTTTCTCGTCTTTGGATTCAACCCACGTCATATATCTCCAATAGACAAAAAAGATTTCAAACGAATGTTTATTTTGAGGAGTGTTATTTGAATAGGGCAATTTGTTAGGCTGTATTTTATAGAGTTCATGAATGGTATATTCATTGTGCGAATTACCCTAATTTCATAATCTTGTGTTAAATATCAGACATATTTGGGTTATCCATACGATCTAGGAATTGCGGTCTGTAAAAGGAAGTTAGTTTAGGGACACATTGTGAATTTCGTGATTCAATAGAACCATTTTGGGAGCAATAAAGATATTAGTCTCAGTTTGTTTGCTTTGGTGGCTTTATATGTGCATATTATGCCTTATTAAACACACACATACACGTATATACAGCCTTGGGGAAAATTATGGGGCAGGTCTGAAAAGGTGAACAATATGATTGAAACTCACTTATTTCATACTTGACATAATACAAATAAACATTTTTACGTATATTCCATCAATAATTAATTTTGATGTGTCCTCCTTTTGCTTTTATAACCGCTTTTATGCGTTTTTGCATACGTGAGACTAAGTTGGCACTGGTGGTTGACTCAGTTTTCTGCCTCTCTTCATGAATTTTGGCTGTTAATTCACTTTTTGAGAAACATTTATGCACTCTCGTTCTTATGCCAAAGTATGACCACAAATGTTCAAAGGGGTTGAGGTCTGGAGATTGAGGGGGACATTGCATCAACGTCACCCCCTTTCTTTTCAAACCAACCCTTCTAGACACTAGATGTGTGGCATGGATCATTTTGTCTTGTTGGAAGATTACACCATCTGGTATATCATCATTAAAAATTTTACCTAAGGAAGGTAGATAAACCTGGTGTGTAAGAATGAGAGCGAGAAGGAATCCTCCCCCCCCCCTAACTTCCCCAGTTCGCCGTTGACCGCTCTAAGTTCATCTGCCCTATATACTTCGAAAATAAGAACAATGGAAAGACCATTAAGCGGGTATCGCGACTTCGCGCTATAGAACCTTATCGCGACCCAAGGCAATTAAGGAAGTCTGTTGGTGATGAATCTCTCTCCCCGTCTAGATAACTTCGGGGTATATATTCGACAGTTCAGAATTCACATGCAGATTGTATCTGAAGCCGCCGTCCAGTACGTTAGGTGTAACGTCTTCGTTAGTCGAGAGGAAATCGACTACATTCTCGTCCAGAGAAGAATTGAGTGATTGTCGAATAGCCAAGGAAGAGCTAGTCGTCACTCAGTTTTGTTCGTGAAAATAGTTAGGCGCGCTTCAACCCTTCTCACTACGTCTTCGAATTTTAAAGATCAAAAAAGCCATCCCCGAAGTACCCTCCGTTTGCCTCTTAAGGGTAAGAGCCCCCCTTCCCCCCAACTTCAGTTTCCCGAAGTTGAATTGAGCATCCCATGAGACAACCACAAGTTCAAGGTTGAACTTACCTACCTAGTCCTACTCGCCGCATATCAAGGTAAAAGGGATTTAACTTCCGCTTCGTCACACTCCTCCCACCTTTACCGCGTCGAACCTCAAGGATCCCCTTTGCTCTAGGACTTGCATAATTGTAAAATAATTACTTATTTAATTATCCTTCGGTTCAAACTTAATTGATAGTGTTAATCATCTTAGCAGTGAACCGTCAATATTTAATTGCATTGCGATTTAACTTGCCCTATATGTATATGTAATCTTTAGTCCTATTAAAGTTTATTTTTGTTTCCGTGTTTGAGTATTCTTTGGCCTAGCAACTGTGTATGTAAAGCACTCTTAGAACCATCCCCAGGTAGAGCCTCAATTTCAGTCGGCCAGTAGGCCTGTGTGCGTATAACGGCGTACACCAGCAGAATTTATTCTACTCTCACAAGTGAACAGCAATCCTGAACCTGAAGACGACATGCAGTCCCAAACCATTAAACTGCCACCTCCAAATTTGACTGTTGACACAACACATCTCGGATCATAAGTTTCCTCAACTCTTCGACGAACATAAACAGCTCCAAAGTTTCGAAAGATCTGAGGAGAAATCCAAATTTTACAGATCAGTTTTGGTATCCAATAAAAAGTTTGGTATCTAATAAAAATGTGTGCAAGCGCAATAAATTGGTGGAAACTAAGACCTACCTCAAAGTTGCTTCCATCAGACCAAAGAACGTTAGCCCAATCATCATCATTCCAATCTTCATGCTCTTTTGCCCAGGACAATCGCTTCTTTTTCTTCAGCTGAGACAGCAACGGTTTCTTCCTAGCCTCACATCCTTTGATCCCAGCTTCTTATAATCTCCTTCTCACTGAGCGTCTTGATATCTCTCTGTTTGTTGCTGCCAGAAACTCAGTAGATATATCAGAAGAGTTTTTTATCCTATCCGGCAGAGATGTTATTTTCAGCAACCTCTTTTCCCTCGGAAGTGTACACTTTTTGCGACATTGATCATCACTGTTTTTGCAAAGAATTGGTCTCCTTGTACCTTTAATGGTTGCTTGGATATCGTTTTCAAAAGCATTTCAATTTTCTTGCAACTTTGACTTGGGATAATCCCTCTATGGACAGTGCAATGATTTGAGCTCTTTGAACATTAGGAATCTGTTTCTTCGGAGACATTTTTCGAAAATAATTTCCACTTGTAAGTTAACAATAAGATATTCATTGATAAAAATAGGAATAAACGTTAGTAGCACACGCTGAATGGCAGAAGGTTGCCACAACCACTTATGCACAATATGCAACAACGCATAAAAGTGGTTATAAAAGCAAAAGAAAGACACATCAAATATTAATTATTGATAGAATATACGTACATATGTTTATTTGTATTCTGTCAATTATAAAATAAATGAGTTTCAATCATATTCTTCACTTTTTCATACCTGCTCCATAATTTTTCCCAAGGCTGTATATATATATATATATATATATATATAAAATGAATAACTCACAAAGTAGCACGTAAGGTTCACACTGAATGCAATGTCCCACAGGAAAAATAAAGAGGGGCTTCCAAGTACTTTCGAACTTTATTCAGTTCATTCTCAAGGATAACAACAAGAGAAAATGATATAATAAGGGTATATACGTAGGTGAGTCAAAAAGTTCTCAGACAAATGCCAGATTATTGAAATGTTCGATTTTGTACAAGTAAATACAGGGTCAAACACGACTTTCATGTTTTCTGAACAATTCCTACAAAATTCGTCATTCAATTTGTCGAGACTCTTTGTATTAGATGTGCTTCAAAAAGGTTACTTTTTTGAACCCATAAAATGGCAAATTTTGAGATAAGAGCGAACATTAAATTCCTGACTAAACTTGATTGGAAGCCTGTTAAGATTATTGACGCTCTACAACAGGTTTATGGTGACTCTTCGCCATGTAGAGCGGTAGTTTACGACTGGATTAAGCGCTTCAAGGGGGGCAGAGAAGAAGTTGAAGATGATCCACGTGAAGGGAGACCCTCCACCTCCATTAACCCAGAAAATGTCGAGCTTGTGAGGAATCTAGTGGATAAAGATCGCCGTATTACTATTGATGAAGTTGCCAATGCATGTGAAATCTCTCATGGCTCAGCATTTGGAATTCTAACTGAAAATCTTGGCCTGAGCAAGCTTTCAGCACGTTGGGTCCCAAAAGCGTTGCGAGAAGACCAGCTGAATCATAGGGCCAACCTTTCTTTGGCTATTTTGACCAAGATTGAAGCAAACGAGGATAGTTTTTTTGAGCGCCTCGTAACGGGAGATGAAACTTGGGTGTATCAGTTTGATCCTGAAAGTAAAAATCAATCAAAAGAGTGGCACCCAAGGGGGGCAGCAGGGCCTATCAAGTTCAAGACAGAGAGGTCCGTTAAGAAGATAATGGCTACAGTTTTTTGGGATTCGGAGGGAATTATTTTAATAGACTTCTTAGAAGGACAAAAAACTGTTACATCCAGCTATTACGAAGGAGTTTTAAGGAAGCTGAAAACTTCAATAGCCAAAAAACGACGAGGAAAGCTCCACAAGCAAATCTTGTTCCACCATGACAATGCCCCTGCACATTCGTCCAAAGCTGTGAGATCTCAGCTACGGGAATTTCGATGGGAAACTCTTGCTCATCCCCCTTATAGCCCTGATTTAGCACCCTTTGACTTTTTTCTGTTTCCAAATTTAAAGGGACACCTAAAAGGAACCCGGTTTCAATCATTAGATGAAGCAAAAAAGCAGGTCATTACTTGGTGCCAGAGACAACCCCGTGAATTCTACAAAGATGGTCTTTACCGTTGGATTCATAGATTAAGAAAGTGTATAGATGTTAATGGAGCTTATGTAGAAAAATGATTACAGTATTATTACAAATAAAAATTTTATGCCATTTATCTGAGAACTTTTTGACTCCCCCTCTATAAGCTAGTAAAAGATCAAGGACCGCCTCTAAGACAAGAAATCACCAATGAAAAAGTAGGAGAGGGGTGGGTATATATATGTATATATATATATATATATATATATATATAGGTTAGGGCATAAAGATTTCCCACATCTGGAGTGAGCATTGTTTGGGGCGTAGTGGCGGGGCATGTCTCATTGTAACAATTTCTTTATCATTTTCGTTTTCTATATAAATGATCATAACAATTTCTATTACCTTATCCGCACCCATTACAAATTGGGCCGGTGAACATCGTAGCTTTGTTGTTCAAGCATATTATGAAAACAACCGATCTATTGCAACGCTGTGTATATATATATATATATATATATATATATATATATATATATATATATATATATATATATATATATATATATATATATATATATATAGGGTCTTTCAATAAGGTCGCTCGATTTTTAAATGTAAATAAACAATTTATTTTAAATTTGAAAGAACATTTTATGGCATTAAGTGTAGAAATGACGTCGTTCAAATGTCCGCCGCGGCTTCGCTTGGTGGAACGTATTTGGGAGGCCCAATTTTCGATGACTTTGTCGCATAAATCTGGCTGAATTTGCTGGATAGTGTTCGTTATGTTGACTTTGAGGACATCAACTGTTTGCGGATTATTCGCATAGACCTGCCATTTAAGGTAGCCCCAAAGAAAGTAGTCTAATGACGTTAAATCGCATGATCTCGGTGGCCAGTTGACGTCGCCGCCGCGCGAGATGACCCTGCCCTGAAATCACTGGTGCAAAGTGTCTATTGTGGCGTGCGCAGCGTGGCACGTAGCACTATCCTGTTGGAACCACATGTCGTAAGTATCCATATCAGGCATATAATCCAGTTGAGGCAATCCCATCTTCGTTCTCAAAAAAATACGGAACGATGATTCCGTTAGACGAAAATCCGCACCAAACAGTGACTTTGTTGGGATGCAATTGGTGCTGGTGTATCTCATGTAGATTGTTTTTGTCCCAAATCCAACAATTTTTCTTGTTCACAAATCCATTCATCCAAAAATCGGCCTCGTCACTGAAGATGATTTTGGGGGGGGAAATTTGGGGCAACTTCCAACTGCTCTAGAGCCCAATCAGTGAACACATGGCGTTGTCTATGGTCGTTTACCTTAAGTTCCTGGGTAAGTTGGATTTTGTACGGGTGCAGACCCAAGTCCCTAAGCATAATTCACCAAACTAAAGTCGCAGAAATGCCAAGTTCTTGCGAACGACGAGAAATTGACTACCTCGGATTTTCCCGTACACTCTCATTTACGGTAGCAATGTTTTCAGTAGACCTTGCGTTTCGGCGACATACGGGTGTTGGCTGATTGTTGATCGACCCTTTTGCCTCGAATTTGGCCACCGAGCGTCGAACAGTCAGTGGACTCGGCAGGACGATTGTGGCGAGGATAGAAATAACGTAATGCGCGGAACGTTTGTCGAACGGAGCACTGATTTTGACAATAACATTTGATGGTTTGCACACGCTGTTCAACGCTATAACGCTTCTTCGTGACTTGCCAAGTACTACTGAACAGTTCATACTGAGGTTGCCAGATGTTGCTTTAATGACATGACCACTATCACCTGACAAAGCTCGAGCGTCCTTGTTGAAAGACCCTTTATATATATATATATATATATATATATATATATATATATATATATATATATATATATATATAGAGAGAGAGAGAGAGAGAGAGAGAGAGAGAGAAGAGAGAGAGAGAGAGAGAGAGAGAGAGAGAGAGAGAGAGAGAGAGAGAGAGATTTCTATCCTTCACGCGACTGGATCTACACTGGAAATAAAATCACTTGGCGGACCTAGGACCGTTAGAGCTCCAGAAAATATGGCAGCAGTAAAAGCATCCGTTCAGTAATCGTCAAAGCGTTCCACTCGTAAGCATAGCATAGCACTAAAGATATCAAGTGGGAGTTTGAGGAAGATTCTTCATGATGATGTGAAACTTCATCCTTACAAAATGAAGGTTTCAAGAATTAACTGAGACAGATCCTAACAACTAAGAGCCATATGTGCGAATATTCTTGTACAGTTCCTGCTGCAGCGTTTCTTCAGAGTACTGATGAGGCTCACTTCCATAACAACGGAAACGTAAACAAGCAAAATCTTTGCTACTGGGCTGAACACAATCCTTATAAACTCCAACCAACGACCGCGTCACTCTCACTTTGTCGTGATCAGCCAATACATTTTTTAAAGAATGTGGTGCAACATTAACTGTTACTTCCGACGTGTACGTTGAAATGTTGAAGGTCTTTCTGCGCCACAAAATGAACGCTTCGGAATCATAACATGTGTGATTTCAACAGGACGGGGCCCAATTTCACTCTACACGGCGTTCGCTCGGAGTGTTGAGGAAAATGCTTCTTGGGCGTTTGATCTCCTTAAGGGGGAGGCAGGGGTGGTTGGCAAGGTCACCAGATTTAAGCCCTTGTGACATTTTCCCTTGTGGATACCTGAAGGAAAAGGTTTTCTAGCATCCTACCCGAACGCTTGAGAATTTGAAGGGAAGGATCAGAGGGGAAATCGACGCAATTCCACCTGAGATGACTGGGAGAGTCGTGGAGAACTTCCGGGAATGACTCCATCAATGCATTGCGATCAACAGCCGCCAATTGTCTGATATATATTTTAAAACCCAGTCGCTAACTTTTGATGTTAATAGCTTTTTCACTAAAGTTTCTGTTAATGAAGCTCTTGCCTTTTTATAACATAACATTGCCTTTACAGTGTAACATACTTGTAAAGATGGTTCGTTTGTGCGTTACAGATAATGTATTTAAAGCGGAGGTTTGTCTTTACAGACATAAATATGGCCTGACTATGGGTAATCCCCTTTTCCCGATCCAATCAAATTTTTTCATGGAAAACTTTGAGAAACACTTCCCCCCTCCCTTATCTTACCTAATCCCATAACATGGTTCCGCTATGTTGATGATGTATGTGTCACATGGTCTCTTAATGATAACACATTTGATTTATTCTTTGAAAAATTAAACAACATTAACCCAAACATTACATTTAAAGTTAAATGAGAACTAAACAACTCAATGCCCTTTCTTGATGTCAAAATATCTAAGTAAACACAAAAGCATATTATTCTGTTTACTAGAAGCCAACTAACTCTAATGCCTATATTCATTATTTATCTTGCCATGTAAAATCTGTTAAAAGGTCCGTAGTTTCTTTTCTTTTTCTGAGAACATATTCCATATATGATCTTTGTTTCCTGCAGGATGAAATTAACACAATCATCCAAACATTCATTGAGCTGTAGAGACAATCAGACAGACAGACAGACAGACAAAGCCAATTTTATTTACAATCTAATCCTAAGGAAAAAGTGTAATAATAATCTTATTATATTTGAATATTCGCCCCAATTAATTAATTTTAAAAAGTTAGCAGGAACCAACAACATTAATGTTGCATTTCATTACGAAAACACGATACGAAATAGTCTGTCCAAAAATAGATCCCACTGATAAAAAAGAAGGCCCTTATTATATCCCGTGCAAAATTTACGATCAGATATACAGGGTGACAGCCAAAAATGTCCCCTTTTTTATAATGCTGTAATTTGTTAGCCATTAAAGATTGAAGGTAGAAATAAGTATCCTTACAAAGAGCAATATTTGAAATTTTATTAGCTAGCTTTTTAACATTCGAAATAAACACTACCAGACTCTATGCACTTATCAATACAATTAACAAAATTTCTTATGGTATTCTTAAAATATTGACATTGATGGATGGAATGATTTTTCGGAACTCATTCTTCAGTTCTGCGTTATTAAATGGTGCAGCTCAAAATAGTCCTTCGCTTACAAAACTCTATAAAAAGTAGTCCAAAGGTGACAAGTCAGGTGACATGGCCGGCCAGGGGAAATTTGTCCTCAACGACATTAGTCGTTGAGGAAATAGAGCCTTCAAACATGTCATGGTGACACATGCAGTATGGTTTGTAGCACCATCTTGCTGAAACCATTCGTCAGGATATGTGCTAATGGCGAAAATTCTTTTAAGCATGTCAGATATCTGGTAGCCTTAATTGACTGACCTGGTCATGTTTCAAGATCCTCAAAGAAATAGGACCCATAGATCTTATTTTCACTTAGTCCACACCATACTGTTATCTTTGAGGAGTGCAAAGTTTTGTGAAAGTAATTATTTGGTTTATTTAGTGACCACTTCCTATAATTCTGTTTATTTGGCCTCTCAGATAAACATGACATTCATCACTGAAAATTATGTTATTCACTACTAATTCTTTATCATAGCACATTTCTTTAATGCTGAGACAAAATGATTACCTTCTTTGCTTATGCTGCATTGAGATTTCTTAATGACATTGACTTTGGTATGGCTTTAAATTAAATTAAGATCTTTTTGAGAATAGTTCGCACAGCTTTTCTATTTAAAGGTGTCAAACAGCCAATATTCTCACTGAATTGGTTTCATCACCATCAATTAAAGTCCTTACTTTGTCAATATTCGTTTCCATCATCACACCTTTCTTACGACCGGAATTTCCTTTATTTAAATTACGAAATATGTTGTGTGCATTCCACATGCCGTAATTTCTCTGGATTGTTTTTGTTGTTTTTTATGGGGGGGGGGGAGCTAATCGTATACTATATCTTGCTTGAAAATGACGAATTAATTTGATTATGGAGCAATGTCGAATCCTTAATTTCACGACAAAAAAGGCACTGTTCAAGAGTTAATTGTGCCATTTTTGAGAGCCTAAAACAACCCTGTTTAATATCCGCATCGATAGACAATCCTAGGCTGGGATCTTCTATCCACCGCAGGCCTAGACTACCTAAGCTAGCTAATAAAATTTTAAATATTGTTCTTTGTAATGATATTTATTTCTACCTTCAAGCTTTAATAGCTAACAAATTACAGCATTCTCTCTCCAAGAGAATGAACGAACACAAATGCGACATGCACCGTGGAAGCCTATCTTCTAGACTATTCTTACATATGTCAAGTGAAGACCATGCAATTGACATTGATAATGCAAAAATAGCTTATAATTCCCATAAATATATACTTAGAGGGCTAATAGAATCAGCCATCAAAAAGGAAATTCCTAACACTAATCCCTTGATTAGCATAAGACTCATCCGACCTTTGCCCCCAAAAGTCGTTCCATACTAGCGCCTCCTGATTAAATTCTGACTTGAAAATTTGTGTGTCCTTAGGTTAAGCATCTCTCTGCATTCATTAGTTTGTCGGTGACTGAAGATGACGGAAGTCTCCGTCGAAACGAAACCTACTGTGGTTTCTCTCTCTCTCTCTCTCTCTCATATATATATATATATATATATATATATATATATATATATATATATATATATATATATATATATATATATATATATATATAT
Source organism: Ceratothoa steindachneri (assembly GCA_963969495.1). Taxonomy (NCBI): domain Eukaryota; kingdom Metazoa; phylum Arthropoda; class Malacostraca; order Isopoda; family Cymothoidae; genus Ceratothoa; species Ceratothoa steindachneri. Next base: position 165,651,432 of record OZ018322.1, on the reverse strand, counting down.
ATATATATATATATATATATATATATATATATTATATATATATATATATATATACAGGGGGATGGACAAAATAATTGGAACACGTGTTGAATTCAATGAATATTTATTTAATACGGAGTTGGTCCTACTTTTGCTTTCTGAACAGCTTCGATATCAACAATATCAAGTAGATTATGGCTGGGAGATAACAATTTACTCAAAGTAACCAGCCTCAGCCTCCACCCATGCCTCAACACGGCTCCGGAACTTGTAGCATGCGTTCCTCACTGTGCCATTGGGAAGATATTCGAACACCTTCTTGATCTTGCCCAACAGCTCTTTCTTGATGTTGCAGGAACAACCGTTGGTCTTTTTCTCAATCGCGCCCCATGCATAGTAATCCATAGAATTAGGAGGCCAGAAAGTGGCACTATTGAAGTCTTAGAAATTATTTGACAACCTCTTCTGACTTTCTCGGGAGGTATGGCCTTCAAGCAGCAACCTTCTCCAGCCAGGGTTTGACCATTTTCTAAAGCAGCTCCCATAGCCGTCTGAAATGATCCTAATGCTATGCTCAAAGATATGAGTCAGCAAGACGTCACACTCCCTAGAGTAACCCAAAGATCATCACAGTTGAGGGGGGGGGGGAGGACTTGTTCTTTATGATACATGGAACGTCGCAGGGATTATAGACAAGACACTTGTTCTGAGTGTTGTGCAGCTGGTCTTGGGAGAAGTTCTTTTTGTCTGAGAAGAACTAGATCGTCCTCGGTTAAACAGGATGCTTCAGCTTGTTCGAGAGCTTACTTGACTACGTCAAGCTGTTTTTCTTGGCATTGGCTGTCAGAATTTGTCTCTTGCGCCTCTTGTACGTGTGATAGCGAAGGTCCTCATTTATGGCCAGTATCATGGTGGCGACTACAACACCCATCTCTCTCACCAAAGCCAGGATATTTTTTGCTCCGGTCTTCCATCACCTTTTCTTGCAGTTTTTGTGTGAATTCCGGCCTGCAGACGCAGTTAGAACGCTTGTTGTGTCTCTTTCTGTTGGCCACGGCTTTGTAATCTCCCTTGCGTTAATTTTTTATTAAAAGAATTTGTTTTATCACATTATAATAGTTTTCATATATCAGGTTAATTTTTCCTTATATGGAAGATATGGATAATACTCATTATTATATTCTCAGTAGTCCGTTTTTGCGTACATCATGTGGTGACAGCTAGGCTTTTGGAGCTACAACTGGACCAGAAGCGACAAACTAAACTGAAATTGAGTAAAACACAAGAGATTTTCAGTAGAACCTTTTATAATGAAAAACCTTAAAATGGACTATTAATTACGAGTATAAAGAAAAGAGTGCTTAAGAAGTTTTCTTTTGTGTTGCTCAAGGTTAATTCTTTTTTAAACACCAAGAGTAATTAGCCATCATGTTGATGTCTCAGCGACCTTGATATCTTTCTTCCATCGTCTGGATATTCCGATGGAACCTTTTCCCTTTTCTTCACTGTAATCTCTACAATTTGGGGGAAAAATAATCCAAGTAAGAGCTACAAAATGTAATTTAATGGACAAACAAGCTCCCAGTTTCTTAAAGCTTTCCAAGAAACTAGCAAGGATGTTTTCATACTAGGGAATTCGTTGCTTTCAGAAAAGGTTACGAACAATTAATTAGAAATTAATCCTAGCTTTTTTCTTTATTTTGTCCATATTCTTCTCAAAATCGGGATCCTTCATTAAGATTCTAATGTGTAGCCCATCAAAAATATTTATATTCAATTTTTACGGCACTTATATGGGGAAACTTCTTTTGGCTGTAAAGAAAAGCTGGTCTATGTTTATTCATTGCCTTCATGGGATTTTTATTTAAACTTAGCTTTATAAGCAGCGGTAGAAGTAGAATTTTCTTAGTATTAATCCATGGTTTGGCAACGATATTTTGGAATCCAGGTGTAAACGATTTTCGACCTTGCCATTCATGATGTTCAAAAATTTGGCGTCTGGCCGGCTATGTTACAAGAAGAGAAAGCAGGGATGCTTCGTGTAACCTCCTCGCATTCGTAGTATTAAAGTGATAACCTTGATATTACAACAAATTCACCACTGATGATCTTTAGACTTGGTGGCATCAAGTAGAATTTTCATATTCTCATAACTTTCAATCAATTGGATAGAATGACCAACTGGAACAGAGACAAAATTGTTATTATTATTTTATAGCACAACTTTGAGATTTCTACTGGATAAGTCTATAAATAGTCTCCATTAAGATGGTTGATACACAACTCCTAAAGCTTCGATTAAACCCTTAATCTTCGAGCAGTACACCAAAGATAAATTCTCTTGAATAGAAAAGAACTTCCTTAATTCTTCATCTCTACTTTTGTACCAGTAATATGTTTATCGTGCCAATAAATTGCTCTCTCCAAGATGAGAGCCAGAAAGCTGGCACGACTCTTTTGATAGTTCTAAGTCTCTTGTGAGATAATTGAGCTGTGCTAGAGTTAATGGTCTTGGTTCATTGAAACTAGATGATAGTAGACTGAATGTTTCAGAATGGTCCTCATTGTTTATTTCATTATTGCTGACTTTATCCAAATCCAAGCTTTTAGGTAATTTTGGAACTGGAATACTTGGTTGATGGGAGATTGGTTTTATGGCAGAGGGTACATCTGGTTATTTAAAAGGGTGTTTGTTTTTTCTTGTTTAATCCTGAAACAAAAGATGGACATTTAAGGGAATTTTTACTGTTTAAATAAAAATAGGACGATGCATCAAAGTCTAGCGAAAATAGTAGCTGTTATTTAAGTTATCAACCATTAGATGTTCCTACATTTCATTTGGTAAGCAAGTGACAACCGAATTTTGCACTTTTTTTGACAAGGCTTTATTCAGCATTTATAAACATTGGCTCGGAAATGATTTTCACTTATATATGCCCAGTATCAGGTTGGAACGAAAGTAATGTCCAATTTTAGGGTATATATTAAATATGAAAAAAACAGGATGTAGCAGAACAACCTCAGAGAACCACCTTGAACTTACACCCCACCACCTATTCGAGCAGAGACCGTTTGGTCTCAAACAAATTCCTAAGGGAGGACAATAAAGAAGATTCTCACGAGGAAGCTGGTGATACACCCTACCTGCGTTTGCATAAATCAGCTGATTCCTCCCAACCAATGCCCCGTGGCTCCCGGGCAAATTAATCCCCCGCCAGACAGGAGCATCCAGTCAACCCCATGCATCGAGGCCAGAATTGCCGCCAGACGAGCATCTTTTCCAACCTTTATCTGAAATAGAGCTAATCCATTCGTCACCACGATTTTCCTTGATACAGCAGCCCTGCCCGGAGGCCCTTTAGCGACTTGGCCGGATCAGTATATATATTCAGGGTCCCCCGTTACTCGAGAGAGAGAGAGAGAGAGAGCACAGCTCACATCCCTCGAAGATATGTCCCTCTTTCGTCTCGAGTCGAGACCCTGAAGTTTGAAGGTCTCGTGGGCTAGATCACTACCGTGAACTTTTGATCATCCTCTATAGGCAAGTTTGTGAAGCGGTTTCTTCGAAAAGTTCGTGCTACATACTCCTCCCATCCCGTTCGCGAAAGTACGTCACCCCGTCCGAGTGCACTCCCCCAAGCCTAAGTGTATCTCGCTACTCCGCCCACGAGTAATTCATTTTGCTCCAACCTCACCTCGCTCTTCCTTGAAGTAATCGACTCCCATTGCAAGATCTCATCGCCGTGCTGCAAGATCTCATCCGTGCAATCCGAGTCTTGGTTCCGTCACCACCTTCCCCGTCTCCGAGAAGCTAGTCCGCAAGGTAGAGGTCCTTCCGCCCATTTTTTTAAATTCCCCTGGAGGTTATTCCCCGATGTCCATAATTTGTTAATAACCGAGTCTCATTTTTATTTCCCTATTGCATTAGTCCATGTCCGATCTGTGCATTGCAATTGCATAATAACTCAATCTTGACCTGTGTATATATTTTCTGATTACCTTTTTCTTTTGTTATAATTAAATCATTTATTTTTTGGTAGTCTCTTTAAATAACCTTGAATTAATCCTGGCATTTTACGAACCCTATAAGGCAAACCTCACGCACTCGCTTACGCCCCCTTTTGTTTGAGCCTCCCATTGAACTGGAGCGAGGCCTACCTCCCCCCTCTTCATTCACACGCAGCCTCTCAGCTTTCGGCTGCCTATTTATGCGTATACTGACCCACGGACTAGGTTCTACACCCATAATTCGTCGACATAGGACTATGGAAGTACTTAATCATAAACATAACCTCGATTGCTTTCAAGAAGCTCATTCCGTCTGTCAACAAGCTTATAAATGCCATGCATGTAAAATTCTTTATGTTTTGATGCAAAATATGAATCCAACTCGATTTCAACCTCTTAGCTTGAGGTCAACCTCAGACCTTTTAAATTGTTCTGTAATTCCCTAAACAAGTGATAATCAGAAGGAGCAGGCACAGAAACATAAGGCGGATAAAGCAATATTTCCCAACCAAACTCCTCCAAGAGATCTTCGGTCATTCGAAGTGTCTGAACAAGGGGATCATCGTGATAGAGGATGACACCTTTTCTATTCATTAAGGGGGGACGTCTTTGGCCTAAAGCGGCTTTTCAACGACGAAGTTGAATGCATTATAGATTGAAATTAATTGTTGATTGTTATCTAACAATTCATAATGGACAATTCCTTCAATATCCGACCATACATTCAGCATGATCGTTTTTGTTGAGAAATTCTGCTTCCTCGGCTAAGCCACGAACGGCGGCATTTAATGTTATGATAAAGAATCTGCTTCTCATTTTAAGTACTCATTATCAGTAACAAGACTGCCAAAAAATGCTGCCTGAAGGTGTCGAAAAAGTAATGACTCACAGCAAGCAATACGCTGCTGCAGATTCACCGTGGACAGTAGGTTCGGGACCCATTTTCCAATCGCTGAAACCTTTCTAATTACTTCCAGTTTGCGTAAGACAATCGTATGGGTTACGTTAAATTGGTCTGCGAGTTCCCTAGAAGTTGTAGGAGTATTTGCTGTGACAAGAGATTCCAACTCTTCAGAATAAAATTCTTTTGGACGATCTACTCTTGGTCCGTCCTTTTGACTAAAATCCCCACTTTGGAAACGAGAAAACCACCTCCTGTAACTTCATTTATTTAAGGCATCACCCCCATAAGTGCTCTGAATGGAATTTGCAGCTGAAACTGCCAATACATCTTTATGAAACTCATTGAGTAAAAGATGATCTTTAAACGAGACTAACATAGACGTGAAACTGAAGAAGATTACAAACAATATTTTTTATAATCTGAAAGAAAAGGTATAAATTACTCATTGTAGCATTCCTAAACGATGAGAAGAGGCCCTATTTCAATAAATGCCATTTAAAATTTGATTGTAGAAAATTTGACATTAATTTCGTTCCAACCTGATAACTTTTAAATTTGGAGAACCTTTAAATGCTCACAAATTGTGCATCTTTGTGTTGGAAAATTATCAAAAAGCTGCACGAAATTGTCTACCTTATAGAAGGAGCAATCCGTCACATCGTCCATTCTTTGCCTCCCCACCATAGGTATACCAAAAGACAAATGCCTTCAGGCTTATCGTGCTCCATTGTCTGAAGTATTTGACACATGTTCTGATGTATATGCGAGGAGCAAAATCTTTATCCTGATCTCCCCTCATCTTCATGCCAAAATAGGCATGTTCGATTATTGCCCAGGCAGCACAACTTTGCAACACACGTAGCAAAACATATTGGGGTCATTTTTACATTTTATATTCATTGTGAGTGATTTTTGAAAATATTAAATAGCTCTAAGCTTGTGATACAGAGTTCTCTGTTAATTTCAATAAAAATTCTGAATTAAACGGTGGGAAATGTATAAAAATGAAAAGTGATGGAGGAAAAAATACTAGACCTGATCTGTAAAATCGGATTGCAGATATGAATACAGCGCGAAAATTTTCTATAATCATTTAAAACAAAGTGGTATTAAATTATTTATAAAGTGCTCATATTTATTAATGTGAATAAAGTGTCGTTGGAAAGATGTAATTTCTCTCGACCATTGTGTATAAGGACGAAGTTGAATTGATTTTATAGCAGACAAGCTGTAAAGCACTTGGTCCAAACAACAGATAATTTAGAAAGGCAGTGACGGCCGAAAATCCGTTCTACTGCGTACAGCTGAAGAACTTTGGATACAGCACTTTTTACTTGTTTTAGTGTCTGATTGACTTTTGAGCGCTGCTGCAGAAACGAGCCTATTCTGGAAGTCTTAAGGTGAACCCAGATTCATCCTTCAAAAGAGAGCCATATTTTTTACTTTGAAGATTCATAATTCAATGAGGGCTTAAGCACCTCACTGCCCCCGTCCATCGCTCTGCGTGTGAACCCGCTCGGATGTCTGCCATTCATTGATTTCGTCTTAACTATGCCGGCCACTTGGTTTGGCATAATTAAGGGCTTATGTGAACACTGGTTTGAGGCCTAACCCACAGCAGAAGCATAAGTCAGAAATTATCTCGAAACTGGGGCATAACTGCGAGTCCCGGACAAAGGAGAGATCCTCATCGCCCGGGGGACCCGGCCAGAATCATAGAGGGAGTTGCACCCGTCTCTATGTAGTTGGATGCAGTTATGGCGTATGTACCCGTGAGGGGGTGGCAAAAACTTAGCGGTCGTTGATTCGGCCGCTATGCATTAAGTCCACCAAGCTCAACTCTCTGAGGTCCCCACCCGAGACCCATCCCATCACCTTATCATCCATCATACTGGCAGCATACGAGCGGGAGAGCAACAGGAGAAATGGACGGGGGCGTTCCTCTCAAGTTACTTTGAAACCCATTACCAGCCCCACGCACACCATCCCATACCTCCCGTCCCACACCCTAACATTTTTCACACGTAAAAAACATTAATTACACTTTGTTACAGAGAAAGAAGGAAGAAGATGAACATCAAGACCATGGAGGCCCTCACTAAGAGGGTCCCCTTAAGGACCATAGCCGGAAAACAGACCCCAACGAAGAAGAACCTCTGCGAAACCCTCTACATCGAACTCAAGGTGGCACTGGTGAAACTCATCAAAGTTTCGTCGGGCTTCATCGCCATGTGTGCCGAGAGCAAGGATGTGGACCAGCTCCTTTCAGAAGAGGGAGCAAGGGTACTAAAGGAAACCGGACTGGAAGCCAAAACCCCCCCACAAGTGGCAGCAAACAGAAGCGTCATCTGCCGCAAAGTGGAGAGTTGAGTAGGTGAGCACATTACTGAAGAACTCAAAGAGGAGATCACTAAGAGCAACCAGTGGGCACAAGTTCGCGAAATCATTAAATTCCGCGAACACACCCACGTATTTAAAATAACGTTTGCGACCACGGACATGGCAAGGAAGGCCACCCAAAATGGTATTCTCGTGTTTAACATGAGAATACTGGGTGAAAATATACAACAGGAGAAATTCAGTAGCATACAAATGTGCTTTGTGTGCTATAAACTCGAAGCCCATACGTCAACCACCTGCCCAGACAAGAACAAGCTGTGGTGCAGTGAGTGCGCCACAGAAGGGCACAGATTCGACAAGTGCGAAAGCACCTCGAAGAAGTGCCTAAATTGCAAAGGGGAACATCGGAAGATGGCCCTTAATTGCCCCAAGCGACGAGAAATTATTAGAAGAAAGGAAGAAAAAGAAAGAAAAGCGAAGGAGACGACGTAGACGAGCACCGCTAAAAAGAGTACAGTGATGAACACTGCACCAGGACCTGCAAATTTTAGCGTAACAGGAGATCTGAGCGCTAAAATTCTGATCTGCATTACCCATGCAAATGTGGCGAATGCAGTGAAGCCTGGTTGTTATAACCAGGTGCTCAACGCGCTCCTGAAGGCGAATAACCTCCCGGCAGTGGTCATGCCGGATGACCCCGAGTGTTCAAAGGCCTTCAAGGATTCAATCATCCAAAGCAACAACATCAAATCCGGTTTGGAGGAGATGATTGAAGCACCATCATCGGAGGAAACTGAAGAGGAAGAAGAAGAAGAAGAAAAGGCTGGAAGTGAAGATGGATCCTCTTCATCTGACAGCGAAGAGGGCCCCTGCACTCGCACGCGAGCCACCAAAAGCAGGTCAAAGACCCTGAGCCCCCCCCCCCCGAAAAAGGAAAACCCTGGGCCGAGCAAAATCGCCCAACCAGCCCCCAGACCAAAAAAGGGGAAGAAAAAGCATAGGTAAAGCAACTCATCATGTTACGTAACGGACTGAAAATAATGGAAACACCAACGGCTGGACGACGAAAAGAATTCTTTACGGAAATGTATTCAGAGAAATTGATGCAGACATCATACTGATCTCAGAACACGGGATCGACACGTGTAATACAGAAATGAAAATCTGGAACTACGATGTGTTGATCACCAACTTTTCGCAAGAGCGGTACGATGGCGCCGCTACTGCAATAAAGAAAGGGATCAAATACAAGCAGATAAGGAACTTAGAAGAATCCTACCTCGCGATTGAGGTCGAGCTCGACTTAGGAAAGTTGGTCATTGCAACCGGATATTAACCGCAAAGGAGAGATGTGTTGCCTATTCACACTACCACTGGCATATTTGGCAGAAGAGCCCCCACCATACTAATGAGGGATCTAAATGCCAGATGCCGAGAATCCGGTTACAGGACCTTCAACGGAATAGGGAGAAGCCTGGACCTGTTGCTGGACAGAAATATTGCCCAGCCTATAGGCCCCGACTTTCCCACCTATGTCAGAGAACGAAATGCCACAAAGCCAGACATCTGTCTGGTGAATCGTCAGCTACCGTTCAATTACTACATGGAACCAGTCCAGCTGCCATGTAGTGATCATATAGGGATCCTACTCACTATCAATAGGAACCCTATACAAATCCCAGCAGTAGTCAGGAAGAACTACAAACGAGCAGACTGGGCACGGTACGCACACCTTCTCGAGGCCTACGATCCGCCCAACCTGGACGAGGCAATTCTCGAGGAGATTGACGAGGCACTCGATGACCTCAATAACCAAATCATCGACGCAGATAGGGCTTGTATCCCTCGTTCCTCATATAGGACCATCTCGACCTACGAGTGGACCGAATATATAAAGGAACTATACCGTGAACAGAAGATAATGTATGAACACAACATCGTGAATGCATCAGTTCACTCGATGCAAAGAAGTAAAGAAATCAAAGAAGAATTGAGCCAGTTGATCCTCGAACAACAAAACAGAAGATGGGAGGACGCGATCGAGAACCTCGATCACGAAGCAACTCCCAAAGAATTTTGGAAGAAGATCCGAATTCTTAAAGGATCAACTGAAAAGAAGCATAAGATCGAGCTACAGAAAGAAAATGGAAACATCGAAGAAGAGGTTAAAAAAGTTGAAGAGATATTCCGAAGGTATTGGGAAAAGATCTTCAGTATAACTGAAGAAGAAAACGAAGACTATGACCTAGAGTTCGAAAGCAACATCATCGACGAGCTTAACGAAGAAATAGAAAAGACGCACCCTCATCACCAAGTGGATAGGCAGTGCGACGGAGACTCCGAGATTGCAGAAGAAGAACTACTCGGCGCGCTTCGCTCATTCCAACAAAAAGCCCCAGGACAATCGGGGCTTACAAAGCTTAACTTTGAAAAGGCACCAGCCTGTGTCAACGAAGGAATGAGAAGAATATTTAACGCCTGTCTCAATACGGGGTACTTTCCAGACACTTATAAAACGGCGAAAATGATTTTCTTGCCTAAGCCTGGAAAGAACCCCAAGTTGAAGGAGAGCTACCGACCAATTTCACTACTGGAATTTGGTGGGAAGCTCTTCGAGAAGATCCTCAACAAAAGACTGGTGTCTCACCTGGAAGAAAACTCGCTCTACAACCCACACCAATTCGGGTTTAGGAGTAAGCGAAGTACGGAAATGGCGATTAACGTCATTACTGAAAAGCTAGCCCAAGCAAAACGGGAAAAGAGTTACGTGGACATTGTTTGTCGGGCTGTATCAAAGGCGTTCGATAAGGTGTGGCAACGGGGAATGCAGTACAAGATCTTACGACTGGGCCTGAGTGAAAACTTAGAGAGAACTCTCTGTGACTATGTCATGAAGACAACGGCGTACATCAGTTTAGGGTGCACGGACGGGCCAAAGTTTCCGCTCAATGCGGGCCTCCCGCAAGGGAGGTGCCTGTTTCCCACTCTCTACTTGATTTACACCGCGGATGTCCCAGTCCCTGTAAACCCCACTTGCCTCAACTTAAAATTCCCTGATGATTTCACCCAGATAATCACTTGTCCATGGAGGAATGCGCCTATGCAAGCTCGCATGACAGCAGCAGAAATCGAAAACCTGAACACCTACAAGGCCCGGTGGAAAATCCGTACCAACCAGGATAAGTTCAAAGTAGTCCCCATAGGCAGGAGACTACTTGATGACGTCAGGGTAGGGGATAGACGATATCCCTACACCAATGAATGCAACGTACTCGGCATGAAGATCACCTCAACCGGGTACGCAGAGCACGTCCAAGAACGTATCACCAAGGCCACTGCTGCAGTCAAGACTCTATACAGGTTCAGAAATCTTCGTCAAAGCAACCAAAAGAAGATCTATACTGCACTAGTAAGATCGACGTTGCTATACCCCGCTTCCGCCCTCTCCTGTGTCTCAAAGACACAGAAGAGGAGACTACAAGTGGTGGAGAATAAATGCGTGTACCTAATTACAGGTACACGCAGAATGGAAAGAAGAACCCAAGAAGAGCTACACCGGGAGGCGGGGTTAACCCCTATTTACGTTGTCATCGAAGAACGGACAAGGAATATGCTGGAAAAGGTCAATCGTGTATTGGACGAGGATATCGTACAAATGATTGACCAAAACAGAAGAGCAGTATGTCGCGCCAGATTTCCAAGCTCTGCTGGGATTTTAGCTGGCGGAGCAGAAGTACCGTTCTACGCAAGATGAGTTAAATTTACCTCAGATCAAGACATAATTTACCAATCACGAATTCAACCGATTTTGCCTAAATTCACCGATATCGACAAAATCAACCAACTAAGACAACTACCGAAGATGGAAACACACACAAGAAGACGAAAATCACCGAATAAGACAACAGGAAGAAACATTATACACGAAATACACACACGACAAAATTACGAAGAAACAAAGATACTAATACAAACACAGTAAGTTATATTAACAACTTACAAAAACAACAGCTAACGCGCACAGCATAACCAAATACATTAGCAATGAAGACAAATGGCTTGAACGCCAAATTATATATATTATATATACATGTATATATATATATAAATATATATATATATATATATATATATATATATATATATATATATATATATATATATATATATATATATATATATATATATATATATATATATATATATATATATATATATATATATATATATATATATATATATATATGTATAAGCAAACAATAAATAACAACGGAACTACAAAACATAAAAATTTGAAAGCGATAAGCCTGATCACCAGGCTCTAGCATCACTTTGCACCCTACCACACTTCTTTCTCTTTTCACCACTGGTCTACTTTCCGCTGTCTATCCACACACCCTTTCTATCCCCTCAGCTGCATACTCTCACATACATACGCTTCAAAATAGAAAGGCAGTCACTGTCACAAATATTAGCCCTCATCAACTCTCATCTCTCTCTCTCTCTCTCTCTCTCTCTCTCTCTCTCTCAATATATATATATATATATATATATATATATATATATATATATATATATATATATATATATATATATATATATATATATATATATATATATATATATATATATATATATATATAAGGTGTTACATAAAGGGCGCCGAATTTGAAAGGTGAATAATTAAAACTATTTTTTATAAACCTGCTTATATTCTGTATATTTCTAATGAGTTATGTCTTCCGTTTAGGTATGGAACACAATATCGGCCATATGGCCAGCTGCACTGAGTCTGCATACATTTAGGCGCTCCTCGAAATTTTCGACAACTCTCTCACAGATGTGTGTCTCGATGCCTCCAATCACACGCCTGATTTCAGCCATGAGTTCAGGAATTGTGCGTGGTTTGTTGGCATATAACATGATTTCACATAACCTTATAAGAAGCAATCACAAGGGATAAGATCGCAGGACCTTGGTGGCCATTCCCGGTCACCATGCAAGGATATCACTCGTTGCTGAAATTTTTCGTGGAGAATGCAAGAGTTTGGCACGAAGTGTGGTAGGTCGCTCCATCCTGCTGAAAGCAGAGGTTATCAATCTCCGTATCTTCCAAGTTCAGCCATAACTGAGTGGATATCATGTCTTAATAGCGTTCTTCATTAATGGTAACTGCATTTCCCTCATCATCTTCAAAGAAGAACGGTGCAAGCACTCCACCTGCCCTTAAATCACACCACACAGGCGCTTTCAGTGGATGCATTTCAGCTCTCGCATTATTCGATGGTTTTCATTTCTCGAAATCCGGCAGTTCTGTTTATTTACAAATCCACTCAAGCGGAAGTGGCTTTCGTCACTGAAGATGATTTTTTTTTCAAAATTTTCCGTCGGCTGCAAGTCTATCCACAACCCAGTCAGAAAATTGCTTCCGCCTCACGTGGTCAGGTGGCTGAAGATGCTGCGTAAGTTGAATTTTGTATGCATGCATATGTAGATCTTTATGCAGAATTCGATGTAATGAGGTGTTTGGGATGTCCAACTGCTGCAAACGTCGGCGAATCGATTTTCCCGGACTCAGAGTGACTGTCTGGCACAACAGCCATTTGTTGCTCTGTCCGACAAGAACGATTCTGCCTAGGCAATTTGGCCTTTGCAACTGAACCAGTTGTTTTAAACTTCGTCATTTGTCTGCGAACAGTACCCAAATGGTACGAAGAGTGGGAACTGTTTGCGTCGTGCTTTCTCCGTTTTTGTAAAATATCTTCACGATGAGAAGACGGTGCTCAATTGTAAACTGCTCTGTGACGAACCGCACACAAGTATTCTGAAAAAAAAACAGACAAAAAACTATTAATTTGAGTGTAGAAAGATAGCAAAGATGATATAGGCATGCCTTCAAACTTCAAAACCAAAAAGGTGTGGCCCAATTCACATTCGGCGTTCTTTATGGAACACCCTTATATATATATATATATATATATATATATATATATATATATATATATATACATATACACTAGCGGCCATAATATAAGGGTCAGTAAGAACAAGTGTATTTAAATATTTATTATAAAAGTTGAACACAAAATTGAGACTATATGTATATTATACAAATATTTACATCTATCAAATATCTATCTTTAGTGAAAATTTTAAGTAAATGGATTAAATATTTGCAAGAAATTAATTCAATCCTGTGGAAACATGTCGGGAAGTCATTCATACTAAAAGGATGTTCACAAAATATTAAGAGTAAGGATTTCTTTTTTTTTTTCTTGTTCCATTTTACATTGTTTTTCTAAGTGACCATTAACTTTTAGGCACTGCAATTTGGAAGATAGTTTGTTTGTTTCCTCATAAGTTACAAAATATTTCTTTCACTCACTTGTAATTTTTACCAAAGATAGATATTAGATATATCTAAATATGTGTGTAATATATAGTCTCAACGTTTTGTTAAACTTCTATAATAAATATTTAAATACACTTGTTCTTACTGACCCTTATATATTGGCCGCTAGTGTATATATATATATATATATATATATATATATATATATATATATATATATATATATATATATATATATATATATATATATATATATATATATATATATATATATATTACACTGGTCTGCAACATTTTTGCTGACAAGTTTTTTAAAACTTATTCTTATGTATTTCGATGTGTTGAATTCAAATCTGACATTTTTTTAATCGGGTCAAATCTTTTAGCTATGGCCTTTTTAGTCGCCTGCGAGTCAACTCGCGAGCGACTCTACATCTCACTATCTCGGTCGTCGGTCTCCGTTTTACTTTTTTTTTGTTTTTGTAATAACATCATAATTATTCGGCCGATTCTGACGAAATTTGAAAATCTTATGTTGTTTTACATTCTTTGTCGAATGCTATAATTTCCAAAGTCCTCTCAAGTGTAGCCCGGGAATTATTTTGTTTTGGCAATAACACCATAACTATTCGGCCGATACTCTGCTAGACTAGACTAGGCTATAATAACCTATAATCTGTTAGGCAAGCCTAGAATAAGCTATACTATGCTAGGCTATTATAGGCTATGCTATGCTATGATAACCAATGCTAAGGTATAATATATAAGGGTAAGATATACTATGTTAATTTAGGCTATAAAATGCTATGCTAGGATATCATATAGTATGTCAGGCTAGACAATACTAAGCTATGCTTGACTAGGGTATAATAGGATAATATAGGCTATCCTTGTCTAGGATAGTTAATGCTAGGCTAGGTTATACTATGCTAAGCTATACTAAGCTATTCTAGACTACATAGGGATGTGCTATGCTAGGGTAAGCTAAAGTATAATAGGCTCAGGAGGGCTATTCTCTGCTATGCTAGGATATGCTAGGTAATACTATGTTAGGCTACGATAGGCTAGCTAACCAATGCTATAATAGGCTAAGCTATGCAAGGTTATTCTATGTAGTATAGGGTATATATAGTATGCTATATAGTCTAGGCTATAATATGATACACTTGGCCATATTATGTTAGGTTTGGTCATAAATCAGAATAAGTGAGGGCACGCAGCTTTATGGTCAGAAGACTTTGTTTCTCTAAAGAACTAGAAATTTGATTTGTTTTTGTGCTATTTTCTGAAATATGTCTGCGACATTTTTGATGTCAAGGTTTTTTCAAATGATTCTTATGTATTGCAATGCGCTGAATTCAAATTTGGCATTTTTTGTCGCGTGCAAGCTAGTCGCTGCGACTCTACATCTCACTATGTCGGTCGGTCGGTCCCGGTTTTGCTTTTTTTTGGTTTTGTAATAACATCATAACTATTCTGCTGATTCTAACGAAATTTGAAACCCTTATGTTGTGTTACATTCTCTTTCGAATTCTATAATTACCAAAGTCTTCACAGGTTTAGCCCGGAAATTATTTTGTTTTGGCAATAACATCCTAACTATTCGGCCGATTCTAACGAAATTTCATCCCTTATGTTGTATTACATTCTCTTTCGAATTATATAATTGTCAAAGTCCTCCCGAGGTTAGCCCATGAATTACTTTGTTTCGGCAATAACATCATAACTATTCGGCCGATTCTAACGAAATTTGAAACTCTTATGTTGTTTTACATTCCCTTTCGAAAGGTATAATTGTCAAGGTCCTCCCAAGGTTAGCCTGGGAATTATTTTGTTTTGGCAATAACATTATACCCTTTCGGCCAATACTCTGCTAGACTAGATTAGGCTATAATATGCTATACTCTGCTAGGCAAGCCTAGAACAGGCTATGCTATGTTAGGCTCTTATAGGCTAGGCTATACTATGATAAGCTATGCTAAGATATAATGTACAAGGGTAAGATACACTTTGCTAATTTAGGCCATAATATGCTATGGTAGGATAGCATATAGTATGTTAGGCTAGACAATAATAAACTATGCCTGACTAGGGTATGATAGGATAGTTTATTCTCTACTTCTCTAGGATAGTTAATGATTGGCTAGGTTATACTATGCTAGGCTATGCTAATCTAGATTAGGCTATGCATTGCATGGAAGGCTATACTAGGCTAAGCAATGCTATGGTATGCTAGGTTAGGCTATGACACACTAACTATGCTGAACTAGGCTAGGCTTCGCTATACCAGGTTAGGATAAGCGAGGCTTTGCTAGGGTAGGCTAGGCTATGTTATGCATGTTATGCAAACCTAAGCTAAGATCTAATAGTTTAGTCCAGGCTTGGCAATACTATGATATACTATAATATACTTACTAGGCTAGAGTGGAGTAGGGTAGGGTAGGCTATTATATACTATATTAGGCTATGTTAGTCTAGTCTAGAATATGTTAACTAGGCTAGGATAGAATATACTAAGCTAGGCCACTGTGAACTAGGCTAAGATAGGCTATAGTAGACTAGGGTAAGCTAAGCTAACCTAGACTAAGTTTTAATAGACAATTGTAGGCTAAGTTATACTCTACTAGGCAGGTTAGTTTAAATTATACTATGACTGGCTAGGATATACTTAGATAAGTTATACTACACTAGCCTTAGTTAGCTAGGATAGGCTATATATACCATGCTAGGCTATATATGCAAGTCTATACTAAGCTAGGCTAGGGTGTACTAGGCTAATCTAGGATATACTATGCTATTCTATGCTATGCAAGGCTATGCTGGACTATATTACGATATACTAGGCTAGATTATAGTGTACCATGCCAAGCTAGCATAGCCTAGGGTAGGCTAGGCTAGACTATGGTTGGGTGTGCTATTCTAAGATATACCATGTTAGAATAGGATAGGATATACTATGCTAAGCTAGGCTATACTATTCTAGACTAGTTTATACTATGCTAGCCTAGGTTATACCTTGCTTATGCTATACTATGCAAAGCTAGATTAGGGTAAGGTAGGCTATGGTAGATAAGCTATACTATACTAGGCTTTGTCAGGCTAGGCTTGCCTAGGGTATACGGAGTTGCTTAGTATTCTAAACTATACTAGGTTAGGATATGCTATACTATTCTAGGCTATGCTATACTATGATAAGCTACACTGTGGTAAACTTTACTATCATATATATGCTAGGCTGTACTAGCCTATGTTAGACTAGGACTTACTATGGTTTCTAGGCTAAGATAGGCCATAATATACATTCCCTGCTAGGCTAGGCTAGATTAGTCTAGGCTAAGACATATTATGGTAATCTAAGCTATACTATGAAAGGCTAGGATATACTATGCTAGCTACGCTAGAGTATCGTATGGTAAGTGCTACTATTATAGGGAATCCTAGGCTAGACTTGGTTATACTAAGCTAAGCTAGAATAGGCTATCCGATGCTAGGCTATGCTATGACATAATATACACTGTTATACTATGCTATACTATGATATACTATACTAGGCTAGGTAGGATTTACTATGATAGGCAATCTACGCTAGTCTATAATATGGTAGAATTTATTATGTTAGCTAAGGTAATACTATGGCAGGCTATCATACGGTAAGCTAGGTTTATCCAGGCTACCCTTTGAGACTATACTAGGCTATGCTATAAAATGTTATACTATTCTAAACAATACTAAGCTATACTAGGATATGCTATGCTAGGTTATACTATGTTAGGAGATACTACATATACTATACTATATTATGTTTTGCTATGCTAGGTATGCTATAATATACTATGCTATAATAAGATAAGCACCACTATGCAATAACATGCTATGTTATACTATGATATATTATGCTATAATGTGCTATGATATACTATTCTAGACTATGCAATTAGGGTGTGACCATTTTTTCCTCTTGCCAATTCCATAAATAAGGTGTGACAAAAAGTTAAGGCCCGCCATTTTAATTAAAAATATATATATATTTGAATATAATTTAGTTCTGCTTCTTAATAAGCTATTAGAAAGTTGTGACTTTTTAGTCGCGGTCGGTCAGTCGGTCGTGGGTCGGTCGGTCCCCATTTGCTTTTTTTTATAATAATATTGTAATAATTCGGCCGAATCTAACGAAATTTGAAACCCTTGTGTTGTTTTACATTCTCTTTCGAATAATACAACTGCCAAAGTCCTCACAGGGTTAGCTCGGAAATTATATTTTGGGGGCAATAACATCATAATTATTCGGCAGATTCTAACAAAATTTGAAACCCTTATATTGTTTTGCATTCTCTTTCGAATGATATAATTGCCAAAGTCTCTCCCAAGGATAACCAGGGAATTATTTTCTTTTGACAATAACATCAGAACTATTAGGACCATTCTAACGAAATTTGAAACCCTTATGTTGTTTTACATTATATTTCGAATGATATAATTGCCAATCTCCTCCCAAGTTTAGCCAGGGAGTTATATTGGGGGGGAGGGCAATAACATCCTCACTATTAGGCCGATTTTAACGAAATTTGAAACCCTTATGTTGTTTTAAATTCTCTTTAGAATGATATAATTGCTAAGGTCCTCCTAAGGTTAGCCAGTGAATTAATTTTGGGGGGCAATAACATTATAACTATTCGGCCGATTCTAACAAAATTTGAAACTTTTATGTTGTTTTACATTATCTTTCGAATGATAGAATTGCCATTGTACTTTCAAGGTTACTCCTGGAATTATTGAAACTCGTAAGGGCATAAATCAGAATAAGTGAGGGCACGCACTTTTTGGTCACCACATCTTGTTTTTAATCGGGCCAAATTTCTTTTGCTATGACCTTTTTTCTCTAAAAAAATATAACTTTTACCGTGCTATTTTCCGAAATATATTCATTATAATTAGGGAAATGTCATAGCCCTTGATCATATAATTCCAATTTTTTACTATCATTTGATGTTATTTCTATAGAATGCAGCAATCATGATGCATTGCATCATCTTATTGCATCATATTTGGTAATTCTAGAACTTTCTGGAGGTAGTGTGACGTCACGAATATGTGTTTGTATATAAAGAGCGCATCTCTCTGTGAGGAACAAAGCAGTATTTAGCATTGGCTGTCAATATTAGATTCCTTATTGCCAGTGATATGGCTGCTATTAATTGTTTTGTTTTTCTTAAGCCTTGCGATTGGGGATTAATGTGCAAAATGTTATGCTGTGTGTGAGTTTTATACATGTTTTTGATCACATCCTACCCCTAGACGCAATAAAAAATATGTATTTAAAATAAGTGCTAAATTTTTTTTTCCATTTACTTCAGAATATTTAAAATATAAATAGAAAATGCGAAAATGACCCCAACAGGTTTTGTTTTATTTGCGGGCAAGTAACATCGCCTGGACATCAATCGGAAATAACGCCATTTGTGAAATCAAGTTACCACGCATATTTTGGGATGAAATTAGGAGATCAAGATAAAAGAATTGCTACTCATTTCTGTTGCAAGACGTGTCTTGAAAATCTAAGGAGATGAATTAGAGGAAAAATCAATTCACTACCTTTTGGAATACCAATGGAGTGGCGAAAAGGCAAAGATCATGTGACAGATTGTTATATTTGCATCACTGACTTAATAGGTAAGATTTTTATTGTATATTTAATTGTATTAATATTTTAATTTATCATTTTAATATATATAGATTGTATGAGTATGTTTAACTCTGTGATTGTTAACCTTTGGTCATTTTATTTCAGGAATGAAAAGAAAAAACAGGCAACATGTTGTTATCCCGATCTTCCTTCTGCCAGACGAACAATTCCTTACGGCCGAGAGGTACCCATACCAGCATTACCAGTTAATCTGGATATTGTTAAAGAGACTGATGAGGAATATGTAGAAATGGACACTCCTTCATCATTTATGCCTACAAGTTTAGAATTAAACCAACCTAATCCTTCAAATCAAGCCCAGCTGAACGACGTGACCAGAGACTTGGGTTTATCAAACAGTCAGCCCAGTTACTTGGTTTAAGACTTGTGAAAATAATTTACTAGCTGCAGAAACAACTTATTAGTGGTACCTCGGCAGAGATGGAGAGTTTCGAAAGTTTTTCTTCGTTCACAAAAATACTATGTTGGTATATTATAAAGATGTCAATGGATTAATTGAAGCTTTACGCTTCCTCTGTAAACCAGATAAATGGAGACTTTATAGACTCATCAACCGGAAGTTTAAAGGTTGCACTCTTACATATAGGAAATAAAGTAGCATCTGTTCCAGTTGTACACTCTGTTGAATTAATTGAGAACGACCAAACCATGAAAACTTTACTTGATGCTTTGAGGTTTTATCTTCATGAATGGAAGATTTGTGGTATCTAGAGGTAAGAAAGACATATAAATGGCATTTATTTAAAAAAAAAATTTAGTAGAGAATTCTAGTTACTATATTTAAAAACAATCATCTTATTTAAATTAATCTCATTTTCAAATAATTTGGATTTAAAATACAAAAAATGGCATCTCTTATATATAAAAATTTTACATTTAGATTAAATTTGTTACATTTCTTCCAATTTCAGAATAGACTTTAATTTCAGGTTGTCTTTGATACTAGAAATGCAAGGTGGCCACCCAAAATATCCCTGCTTACTCTGCTGTTTATGGGGTAGTAGAGCTAACGATCAGCAAGCACTATGAGCAACAAGAATAGCCATTTCAACAGTCTTTTAATCCTGGTTCTCATAATGTGATATATCAACAATAATCAATCCTAATAAAATTTTACTTCAGTCCCCTTCCCATAAAATTGAGATTAATGAGAATTTTTGTTAAAGCATTAAAAGAAACTAAAGCATTTCTTTTTTGGGTCCCAAATTTCCAAAAGTTAGCGATGCAAAACTAACTGCAAGAATTTTCAATGGTGTTCAAATAAGGATGGTGATGAAAGACCTTTTGGTTGCACAGAATTCATGAATGAGCAGGAAAAAATGCATGACAATCTTTCAAATTACTTCTCTTAATTTTCTCGGGAATCATAAAAGTCCAGAATATGAAACCATTGTAGAAGGATTAATAAAAAACCTTTCAAATCTTAGGAGTGAGAATGTTTGTAAGACTCTACTTCTTAAGATTGCATCTTGACTACTTCCCAGAAAATTGTGGAGATTAGAATGAAGAACAAGGGGAAAGGTTCCATCAAAACATTAACTGCATGCAGGAAAGATACCAGGGAAGATGCGAAGATACCAGGGAAGATGGTGTTTAAAAGGGGATTTACCATTAAAAAACACAAAAGAAAGTCTCTAAAATCATAATTTTTCTCATTTTTCATTGTAAATTATCCTAAATTATAGCAAATGTACTCTCTAAAGATATTCAATTTCACAGTTTTATTAAAATTTTACCTTTAAAAAATTTCTTAGAAATTTAAAATATTTTAATATTTAAAAGATGGTTGTTGCAAAAAAAACTTGACCTAATTAAAAAAAACAATGCCAGATTAGGATTCAGCGGACTTAAATACATAAGAATCAGTTGAAAAAACCTTGACAGCAATTTTTTTTAAACACAGTGCTGTTATCTTTCTCTCTTTATCTCTCTCTCTCCCTCTCTCTCTCTCGCTCTCTCTCTCTCTCTCTCTCTCTCTCTCTCTCTCTCTCTCTCTATATATATATATATATATATATATATATATATATATATATATATATATATATATATATATATATTTATTTAAAGGCCCAAGAAAAATGGAAATTGGTAACACAACCCGGAAAAACGTTAAGGAGAATATTACATGTACCAATGAAAGCTTAAGAAGGAAAATGGGAGATGTAGAGAACGGAAAGATAGGGCAAACTATTTTAATCGTTATATGAAAATAAATAAAGAAGTTGGATTTGAACCTGCGTCATCAAGCGCTCATCGCTTATATGACCAAGACGTTCATCGCCAGAACTACCATCCTCAACCCCCAAAAAGGTTGATTCAAGAAGCCTTTTGAATAACGAAGCGTAGGTTTTTATCCACTGAGAGAGAAGACAAGTGGACAATTCCTTATCCCCAAATTCCGGACTAACAAGGCGTAATGCGCGCAGAAACATAGAAGTGAATACAGACCGTTTAATTTTAACACTATGATAAGAATAAAAGTGAATATATGAACTAGAGTTAGACGGTTTGCGATAAACAGAGAATTTAAAATCTGACGACGTCCTATCTATTAAAAGGTCAAGAAAAGGAAGAATTCCATTTTCCTCAATTTCAAGGAAGGCCAAAGGCATACAATATCATCAATGTAACGGTACCATACAATATGAAAATCGAGGATTTGGGGCAAGAATAATGTCTCAAAGAATTCCATATATAAATTAGAGAGAGTTGGAGGTAAACAACCCCCCATCGGAAGACCGAATTTTTGAAGGTAAAATTTATCATTGAATGAAAATTTACAATTTTTAGCACAAAGAGAAATAAGCCTTAGGAAAGTATTGACCGGAACAGGAAGATCTAAATTATATAATTTATCGCAAAAGAGAGGAAGAAGATCGTCTAAAGGAACTTTAGTAAACAAAGAACAAACATCGAAGCTGAAAAGAATGAAATTGTTGGAGTAAGGTATTGTATTAAGCTTCTCTATAAGTTCACAACTATTTTTAATATGAGATTGGGAGATGGACCCTACAAGCGGGGATAAGTGATTCACAAGTCATTTTGATAACGCATATGAAGCAGAACCTAACGAGCTTATAGTAGGGAGCATAGGATTATTAGGTTTATGAGTTTTTACAAAACCATACATATATGGAAGAGAGGCGTTGCTAGATTTAAATTTAGTAATAAAATCGGGAATTTTTTTAAAAGGGATCGAATGTTTTTATGAAATTGACTATTAGTTGTTAATGTAGGGTCTTTTTGTAGGACATCATAAGTAGATTCATCTTCTAATAATAAGTTCATTTTTTCATTATAGTTCACTTTGTCCATAATAACAACGTCACTAGATTTGTCTGCTTTCGTAATTCGTAATATGTATAGAATTTACCAACATAAGTTTAATATTAGAAGATGTGAAATAAACAGCACTTTATTTTTACATTTATCTGAAAATAACCACCCCATTGACTGGAATTCTGCAAAATTCCTTCATCATTCCACTGATTTAACAAAAAGAAATATTGTCGAGTGTTCATTAATTGGCATCTTACCTAGTATAAATATTTACCCTGGCTTATTTAAACTCGATCCTGTTAAAAAAACTTGTACTAAATGAAATAACTTCATAATGCAGCCTGTTGTCACACTTTATCAGTGTAATATCATTCGCATTGCCTCCCCCACCACGTGTCTCTGCTATGATCGTGGATTAAATCTTAGTCCTAAATGTTTTCGCTCTAATGATAATCCTTTAAGATGCTTGGTTGTTTTGTTTTTTTTTCACCCACCATATTCCATTCATATACACGGCGTTGTTGTGTGTATATCGTTTTAGGGATGCATATGTCTGTTATTAGTTACCTATTGTTCTTTTTCTTGGTATTTTTATGTCTTGTTTTTATATTTTTTCCATTGGTTTGTACTATGTGATGGGCGTTCCCTTCGTATCTTTGTACCCTATATAAGGTTGTCTTCTCCATTTTCAAGCTATTCCTTGAAAATGAACTTGCAAATATAGTTCGAAACTGCTTGGATTCATCTTTTCATTTTCCTGTGGGTTAATTTTCATATTTTTGCTTTCCTCACGTGCCACTTTGTGAGTTTTTTCATATTATATATATATATATATATATATATATATATATATATATATATATATATATAATGAAACCACTTTTTGAGCTCAAAGTTTATTGAACCGCAACTAGTAGTTTCGGAATGAAGTTTTTCATACCATCTTCAGCCGTTAACTGAGAGAAATTGACAAAGAAAACAGAAATACTAAAATATACAGAAACCGGCAACTGACATTAATCAGAAGGCGTTATTTTTAGGTGATTAACAATATTTTTTAAAATGAGGTCAGATACATAGCGGCTACATTTGTGTTGACCTTCTGACAGATTAAAGTTTGGGATTTCTTTGATTAATTTAGATTCGATAATTTTTCTTTTGTTAAAATCGTTGCATTGGTAAATTAGTTGGGCACTAGGGAAATCAATTATGTGGTTGCTGTTTTTCACATGGGTGAAAATACTTGAAGCTTCACTTGCTCTACGAATATCCCCCTTATGTTCATAAATACGTTTATTTAATGACCTCCAGGTCTCTCCCACATAGAAGGAGGGGCAATTTGGAGTTTTACATGGGATCAGGTAAATGCCAGTATCTATATTAGGCGATTCAGGTTTAGTGGACTGAAATGATTTTGTAATAGTTGAGGGATACTTGAAGGGATACTTGAAGGTGGTTTAATCCTTTGAGCAAGGGAGAATATGGAAGAGCTAAGCAATTCTTTTTACATATAGGATTTTTCTTTTGAGAACGGTAGAATATTGCACGTTATACCCCATTCTTTGCAACTTGTTCATGGAACACTTCGAAACCTCCACCTTCACAACTATCAAACCCCCAAATTTGGTATGGTATAGATACGTAGATGACGTGATTTCTACATAGACCATTATCTGAACTAGACTCCTTTGATTATTTATGTTTTCTCTGTCAATTTCTCTCAGTTAACGGCTGAAGATGGTATGGAAAACTTCATACTGAAAATAGTTCCGGTTCAATCATTATATATATATATATATATATATATATATATATATATATATATATATATATATATATATAATTGAACAATAACGTTCAAGGCAGTGCGGTTAGGTAGGGGCACCACTCATACAACTGAGCAACCATCTATTTCTCTAAAAAGATAAATTTCAATAAGCCTTTTATACTAAATAGCGATTAATTTAACATAAAACGAGAATGCCAATGTTCCCACAACTCATCGCCGTTCTAATTTTTGGATAATTGAACAATAACGTTCAAACCAATGCGGTTAGGTAAGGGTAATAGTAAGAATTCCTTAATCCGCTAAAAAAGTCTCCTGGAGTTTCTTAAACCTCTTCAGGAGCGACACATATACGACTGGCCGACAACTATTACGATAAAAAGAGAAACTTCAAGTCTTAACGCGATATATATATATATATATATATATATATATATATATATATATATATATATATATATATATATATATATATATATATATATATATATACACGAGGGGCGGTCAATAAGTTTTGCAATTCGGATATAAAGAAACAAGATATGAGGAAAAGTGTTTTATTATTTTTCAATATAACTACCCTCGACTTCAATGCATTTGCGCCACTTGTCCCTGAGGCTTCGAATTCCCGACAACCAGAAATCTCCCGACTGCTGTTCAATCCACTCCTGGACGGCGAGCTGGACATCTTCATCGTCCCCAAACCGGCGTCCACGCAGTGCAGCCTTGAGCTGGCGGAATAAAAAGTAGTCGCTGGGGGCCAGATCTCGACTGTAGGGGATATGGTTGAGCTCCTCGAATCTGCACTCGCGCAGGGCAGCTTGTGCAACTCTGGTTTTGTGGACTTTGACGACGTTGAAGTCGATCATGGGGCGTCAGGTTTCTAGTGACACAACGGGCAGAGACCTTGGTCATGGCCAAATTGTCGTGGATGATGTTGATAACACTTCCATGTCATATTCCAAGTTCTCGCTTGATTTCTTCGACCTTCACCCGTCGATTTTAAAGGATCATTCTCTCCACACGGGCCACATTGTCCTCGTTGGTCACGTCTGACGGGCGTACTGGACGGGGGTCATCTTCAAGGGACTCACGACCATGGCGGAACTCCCTATTCCAGGGATCAATGGTTGCATAGGAAGGGAATTATTATTATTTTTTTAGGGGGAGAAAAGGTACGGCTCGCGTTTACTCTACCCCTCTGTACCCTCCTACGATTGGGAGGGCACAGACAAGGAGGAGGCCCGCGGCCCACAGAAGACTAAGACAAATTAAAGACGAACTCCAGACACTAATTACGGAACAACAAATACTACTATGGGGCGGACTAATAGAAGGACTCACACACATTCTGGCAGACGGTTAAGCGTCTTAAAGTTAAACCTCTACAAACCAAAATAAAAATCATTTACGACGGCAAAGAAATTAACAAGACTGAAGAGATTGAAGAAATGTTTATGATTTTTTAGTCTTCAGTCTTTAAAATTACCCCAGGAGAAAATGACAACCACGACCTCGAATTCGAAACTGACGTAATCCAACAGCTAAACACACAAATACACAAAACCTCTCCTCACAACTTGGAGAGCAGGAAAGAGTTATGGAGGGCTATGACAGTAAAATAACTGCCCTAGAACACTCCATGCGAGATTTTCATCAAAGCCCCACCTAACGTTTGGAGTGGCCTTCTCAACATCATGAACGCCGCTCTGAACACGGGCTATGTCCCCGATCAGTGGAAAGTGGCCAAGATGATTTTCATCCCAAAACCGGGGAAGCTCCCGGACTGCCCTGCCAGCTTTCGACCGATATCTCTCCTAGAATTTGCTGGCAAAGTCTTCGAGAAGATATTGGCTAATAGATTCAACTCTTTTCTCGATGAAGCCAACTTGCATAACGAGCAGCAACATGGCTTCAGAAGGAAAAGCAGGACTGACACAGCACTAGTCGTTGTCAAAGAAAAGCTTGCTAAGATCAAGGCAGGCAAAAGGCATGCCGACCTGGTGCTCCGCGATGTCAAAAAAAGATTTTGATAAGTTTTGGAAGAGAGGACTACAATTTAAGTTCCTTCAAGTAGGCCTTAACCCCATTCTTGAGAGGATTTTATGTGACTACATAATGGAGAGGAGAGCATATATACATATCAGAGGATACAAAGGCCCTGAATTCGAGCTCGAATCAGGGGTCCCACAAGGAAGCTGTCTTACTCCCCTTTTTTATACAACATTTATACACGTGACCTATCACTACCTCTCTCCGAGGGTACGATATACGTACAGTTTGCTGATGATATATCGCAAATTTGTACCGACGCTTATGTTCACAGGGAATTTATGGTGAGGAATACGGCTAGGGAGATATCTAACATCAACTCTTACGATAGGAAATGGAAGATATCAACCAATGCCCCAAAATTCAAAATAATTCCCATGTTTCGCAAGACCTTCAATGATATACGGGTAGAGGGGGAGAGAATCCCCTACTGCCTGGAATGGACGGTTCTGGGGCTCAAAGTCACCACAGGGGGCTACAAGAGTCATATCGAGCGAACAGTCGCGAATAGCAAGAGAGATTTGAGGGACGTTTATAGGTTTCGTGACCTAACTCGCTCAAATAAACTCAAGATATTCAATGCGTGCATTCGCTCGAGACTCTTGTACTCCCCGGTGCCGTTGAACGCGAGCGCCAAGACCCACATTGCCAAACTACAAGTCATCCAGAACAAAGCGGTATTACTTATTACAAACACCGGAAAAAGAGAACGTAAACGACAGAGGGAGCTCCACGACTCGGTTGGATTATCTCCGATCAACGTGGCGCTCCGCAAGAGAGCTAAGAGGATCTAGCAAGCCATTGGCACCCACTTGACCCCGTAGTTCTCTCGTTCACACCTAGACATCGAGGTCGACCGACAAATAATACCATTTAAAAGCAATAAGATACAGTCTGACGGCGACGTGACTCCAAAATACACATGACAAAATCGACTAAACACAAAAAGCGACTAGTGCAAAGTTCGTTTCTTTAGTAGAAATTCAAACTTTGCAAAAATTCAAAATGTAACTAAAAAAAAAAATCGAAAACCCACAGCAGGAACAAAAAAACCCGCCTCAAATAAAGGCTTGAATGCCATTAAAGATCATTGAGATTTACGAAATATAAGAATTAAATTAACAGGATTAATTTAATTGAGTAAATTATAAATTTAATAGTTTATTAAATAAAAAAACAACAAAAAACAAAAACAAACAGAGCTACCTTTTCCCCAGGGACCTATTTATCCTGTCTCCCACACATCCTCTATTCTTTAAACTCACCCCATTTCACCACTTTCCTCTCTTACTATCTTTCTCTCTAACTCTTCCTAAATCTCCCACCAAGGTCCAAGGTCCTGACTATTTGTCAGACAGCTGTGGACTTCAATAGCACCTGCATACAACATGACCTTTTACCTAATTATATATATATATATATATATATATATATATATATATATATATATATACATATATATATATATATATATATATATATATATATATATATATATATATATATATACGATATATACGAGTATATGATAGTGAAACCACTGTATAGGAGCCAAAAGTTTAATTTACGAGACTAGTTTTGGTATGTAGTTTATCATATCCTCTTTAGTCGTATACTGAGAATGCGATTATATACACGATATAAACCTACCAACCATCACTTCCCCGTATGTATGGTCTGGTAAAAACCCACAAAAGAGGAACGCCACTCCGACCTATTATATCATGTATTGACTCTCATGCATACAAACTCTCGAAGTGATTAGCCTCCCTTCTTGCTGACGCTGTTGGATTTACCTCTCCTTCACACATAATCCATTCCTCTGATTTCCTGAAAAAAATTAGGAAAATCAACATAAAAGGAAGCTACTTAGTAAGCTTTGATATAGCCAGCCTGTTCACTAATGTCCAGGTTAACGAAGCCTTTGATGTTGTATCTAAGGTATTAGATAATCAAAAATTAAACCTTCCTCTAGGCAAAAATAAAATTATAAATCTTGTTAAACTTTGCGTTACTGACAATGTATTTATCAGCGATATGAGTTTTTTCCGTCAAAAATATGGTCTTAGCATGGGTAATCCTTTATCGCCCATATTTATGGAGCATTTCGAAGTATCATTACTCCTTTCTATGATCCCCCATCATAATTTTGTATGGTATAGGTATGTAGATGGTGTCATATCGATTTAGCCTATAAATAGTTTAAACTTATTTGACAATTTCCTTAAAAATCTTAACGACCTCCATCCCACTATCAATTTTAAAGTAGAGTGGGATAAAGATAATTATCTATTCTTTTTTGATGTAAAAATTGTTAGTCATTGACAAAATTAGCTTCACTGTGTACCGAAAATCAACCCATTCTAACTCTTATATCCATTTCTTCTCTCATCATGATATTAATATTAAGCGAGCCGTTGCATCAGGTATGTTTTTGAGAGCACTTAGGATATGTGACCCTTGCTTTCTAGAAAACGAGATTACATATATAACCTGCAGTTTCATTGAATTAAATTATCCCCTCCACGTGATCAATGAAAGTTTATCTATAGTAAAAACTACTCATTACCGTCCCAAGGATAAAAACAAATTTGGTAATACGAAGTGTCTATCCCTCCCTTTTTCTCACCTCCTTAAAGGAGTGAACAAAGTTATTTTCTCCAGGCCTAACCACATTTAAATACTCTTTTTCTATCCTTAAATATTTAATCCCGTGTGGATCTATGTACAAACTGTCTCTCATTCTACATAGGAGAGACCAGAAGAACCTTAACAAAACGAATTTATGAACATAAAGGTGATGTCAGACGAGGCAGTACCACATTCAGTATTTTTAATCATATTAGCTATTTTAACCACCAAATTGACTATTCAAAGGCACAAATCATATATAATTGGAAAGATTTCCGTAAAAGAAAAATAGTAGAATCTATATTAATAGGAGAAATTCCCAATTTTAATTTGTCAGATTGGCAATTGAAATGCAGCCTCCATTCTCGTAACCTCATCGTAAACAGCTTAGTCAACAATCTTAGACTTACCCCCCTGATTAATGAACTCACCCCGGTGTTGTGTTTCTTTGTGTTTTTTTCTTTTTTTTCTGATATGTACGCTATTTATAGACTTTTGTAACAATAGCATTCGCAGTACACGACTGAAGAGGGTATGATATACCACATATCGAAACTAGTCTCATAAATTAAACTTTTGGCTCCTATACAGTGGTTTCATTATCATATACCATAACTCGCCATTGAGTTCTTTTACATTATATATATATATATATATATATATATATATATATATATATATATATATATATATATATATATATATATATATATGTATAACTGAATCACGAAAATAAGGAACGTGAGGAATTTATGAATAACGTTACAGCCGACCATTAGTCGAAAGGCCTCGCAGTTCTCCGTTATTTCATTTTCCTCGTGGCTGTAACGTTATTCATATATATATATATATATATATATATATATATATATATATATATATATATATATATATATAAAATATCATATTAATACGACGTTTACAATATTTTAAAATTTTAAAGGTGCACTGTTCAGTTTAATTATGAAAATGATCTTGTATTTCACAAATGCAAAAATCATTTGGTCTCAAACTTCGTTAAAACTAAAAACTGCATTATTTTTCTAGTTCTAAGATGAGGGAGATAATTGAAACAATAACTTAGCACTTTCTCTCTCTCACCTTCTCTTACCTTAAGTAGAATGGTTACTTGAACCGAGTATGTACAGATAAGCGTTAGCTGCTAACGACGCTTCTTTGTAATCGCATAGCTAATCTTGAGTAAATACGAGTTTTTTTAGTAAATCTCCTTGTGTGTAATTTTCTGTTTAACAAGATTCTTTTAACAGACTGTTTAAGTCTTTGAAGGAAGCCTGCCAGCTTAGTGAGGGCAAAATGCAAATGCGATGACATGAAATTTCTTTGCAAAATGTAAAGGAGAGATTTTAGTGGGGCATTTTACCTCCGCGTTGATAGCGAGATAAATTGAGAAGGGCAGAGAGCTGCGTCGGTTGCGCTATTTAGGTACGCACAGAGAATCCAAGCATCCGGAATTATTGGATTATTGGGATTGATGTTTGCATTGCAAATGCAATGATAAAACTTAAATTGGGGACTTGATTTACCAATGTAATTGTTTTATAACTACTTTGGGAATCATTGGCTGGGAATAGTGACATGCACCTTTTATTTCTAGATTTCCTGTTTTCCTAAGACGGAGATTTACCAGCAACCTCTTTTGGTGGAATGCCTGCAAAGGGATTTGCTTCTCTTACCAACCAGGGGTAGATTCAGAAGAATTGCGTACGGAAACAAACAGTTCTCTCTAATTAATCTCTCTCTTTCCATGCAAATTGAATTGCTTTTTGTTTACACCCGTTGGTTTTCGACTTTATAACAGATTAATGAAAATTAAATCTCTTGTGCATCATATAGTGAAGCGGAATTCCAGTAGAATCCAGACCCCGGCCACCAGTACAATCGACAGCAGCGAAACGGTGCCGGTAAATAACTGCTCCTACACAATATCAACGATCCAATGTTTAAGCACATATGTATGTATGCATATGTATATGTATGTACATATTTGTTGTTATTTATATGCACGCGCGTTAGTTAATCCCTTCGTTTAATAGATATTTATGATAAGATTAACGCAGGGACATTATTGTCAAATTCTTTTTCTAATTGACCATTCAGGTGTCAGGGATGGAAAGAAGCTAATTTAGATATATGACCGAGAGTTAGAGGTTACGAGAGGTCAGGTATCGAAACTTGTCTCCTTCTATTAGAAATGTGGGATTTTTATTTAAGGCCATAGAGCGTAGAAGAGGGAACTCTCTTCATACTAAACGACCAGATTATGGAGGAATGACCTGATATCTCCCACTCCGAGGCGGCGTTTGATAGGAGCAAGTCGAAAGAAGCATGTACGCCTTTTTAGCCCATACAACGATACTAAGGGCCTTTACTTTCGTCCGTATGCGTCGGCTTTTCATTTCTTCGAAAAAAATAACTCATAACCATTTCTCTCTCTCTTCGCTCGCGCCGTGCAACTCACTCACCCTTGACAAGCCTTCCCATCACCCTAATCAGCTTGTCCATCTTCGTTTCAAAACCCATATTTTGGCGTCAAAAATGAATTGGTTTAATTTGGAAGGAAGAGGTTGTTGGTTTTTGTGCTGTGAGCAGCGATTAGAATGAGTTGGTCTGTGAGTTGTGTGACGAGTTTTGCGAACTTGCGAAAGTTACCGGAGCTGGTTGAAAGAGGTAACAAAGTTTGAAGGGTTAAGGACTCACAAACAGCCTTAGATCGACTCGCACTTTGCTTACATAGGTAGCATCTTTCTTTACAGGTTTAGCCATACAATTGCAATCCACATACACAACAATCCCATAAAAAAACAAAAAAAGAAATAGTGAACTGAAAATACATTTCATACCTACACGTAGTTCGTATATAAATACAGTCGTGTAGCGTACACACATATTTCATGCACCGGGAGGGAAAGGGAAGGGGGGAGTAGCTGCTCAAATCCGGGCCAATTAGCGATCTCCTTGTTTGTATTATTGCAAACTCATTACAAGAAGAATGGACGCGTTTCCTTTAAGAGCAGCTCCGACCGGCTCTCTCCTCGTATCGGGGCGATATTTTCGCCTCGATTGCTTACTCTCCGAGTCAATGGCTAAAGGCGAGTGCCATATATCCACGCTCGTTAACGAATAAATAATTCATTTTTAACAAATTTTATCCGTTATTCTCACCAGATTTGTCTTTTTTTTTTGTATTTTTATCTTCTCAAGTTGTAGCGAAGATGGGCGAGTGTTCAAAACTTGTTTTCCTTTTTTCCTCATTTTAATGAAGGGCCGGTATGCACACGCGCATGTCAATATTAATTATCAATATCAATTAATAGAAATCATATGGATGTGTGAGTGTCTGTTTGTGTGAGCAAGCAACAAAATATATAACGTGATCATAAAGTAACTATTATCTATTTTCTATTATCTATTTAAGCACTATGCGGAAAACCCTTTTCTATTTACTATGTGATAAAGACGAACAGTCATACAGGGGCGGGTACATCTAGAGATACAGGTAACAAGTAAAATGACCTCCTAATTTTGCTGTAGAACTTTATGTAGGTAGGTAGGGAACGCTATCCGTCTCTTGGCCACGACGCATTCCCCGACAGCAAAGCGAAACGACACAAAGATCAACATGTTAATCGCTGGTGAGTCCGAGGGCACCATGAGATGGTTCTCGTTTGGGGTCGGGGATATCAGAAAGTATTTGTGTTTTTGACCCCAACCAGAGATCAGGTAGGAAACTTAGCACCCAAGGGAAAGGGGAACCAGTTCCGCGTCAGGAGTACGTATATACGAGTACCATTCATGGGCAAGATTCCTTGGAAGACGGGAAAGTAAGACAGCGGTGTTGTGATTGGCTATGTGTGTAATGACGTGAGCAATATCTACCTCTACTAGGGGTAAGAGCAGCGAGTCTACCAAATGGTGGCCAGACCACTACGTGTGTTGGAGTTTGTGTCCGCTCTCGATTGAGATTGAACCCGACACCTCAACGCTAGAAATCCAACGCTGCATCCACTAAGCTAGCGAAAGCTCCGAAGCTTTATGAAGAAATTTAGAGTATGGAATAATTTTGAGAACAATAATAGTCATTATTATTTTGATTTTCTTCCTGTTCCATATAGAACGCCATCATGGATAACTATAGAATAAAGAGTTCTGTAATTGAAGCTGGTGTATTTCTGATCATATGTGGCGTAAAATATGCAAAAATATTATCATGTTGCTTATTATACCCAGTCAATTTTGAGTTCTATATGAAAAAAAGGGAAGTCACTTTTTAATGGCCATAATTGTTCTTAAAATTATTTCATACTTCAAATTTATTCACCAAGTTTTACAGCAAATTTATGGTCTCTTTCTCCTTGCCTCTTTCTCTAGATGTACTTACCCCTGTATGAATTTTCGTCCTGGGAAGTAAAGTGATGCCAAGTTGTGTCTCCTTGTGTTCTACGGTGCTAACATCAAGGGAATGATTTGTCGACTGTACATCAGTACGTACAGTTTGATACAATTCCTTTTCTTCCCTTTATTTTACAGTATGGCCTGAAGCCTTATTTCCAAATCATCTCTTCTGTTCATTTTTATCACAAGAGAATATTGCAATAAATCCTTTGAGAATCAAGATATGTTTTTTTGCTTTTCAACCCCAGTATTTTGGGATCAAGATGTTTGATACTCGACTCTCTCATCTTTAATATTCACACTATTCTCATTTTTATTCTATTTATCTTCTTTTTATTTATGTTCCTCTATATCATATTTATCCTTCTAAAGAGAAATGTTTTCGTTGATTCTAACATTTTTATTTCACTTTCCTTTGAAAAATAAACGTTAAAAGGGATATTTCACTGGTTTAATCATATTATTTATAATTATTTGGACTTTGGGAAATTTGTTTAAGTTAGTAAAGATAAGGTATCTATAAGATAAACCAGCAGAAATAAGCCATGTATAGACTGGCCTAGTAAAGATTTACGTATATATTAGGAAAAAGAAACCTAACCTAGTCTAACTCCATTTTGTGACTATTATTTCCTAATTCGCACGGTCAGTTTCAAGATGGCTTATCTTTGCTGGCTCATCATAGAGAGAGCTTATCTTTAATAGTTCCATTTAGAGATAACTTATCTTTACTAGTCATCTCTGAGATAGTTTATCTTTATGAGTTTAATTTAGAGATGTCTTATCTTTACTGGTCATCACTAATGTGGTTTATCTTTACTAGTTCAATTTAGAAATGGCTTATATTTACTAGTCCTCACTGAGATGTTTTATCTTTACTCGATCTAATGGAATAAATCTAAAAATGGAGGCTACCTAGAACTCAGTAATGATCAGAAATTAAAATTAGTCACGATAATAAATCTCGGCTAACAATTCTCAGCCACGAAGATGACGTATTATGAAGCGGAGAGAAATCTAGCCAAGTGTCGTGTCAGTCTTGCCAAAACAAACATAATTTTCAAAGGACTAATATCTCTTATTCACGTATCTCCTTCATGTAATTGTCGCATGTGTGTAATCTATGCAATACTATAATCTAAGATGAAGGTTTATGTACGATACTTGTCTAATGATACGTTAGAGTTTAAAATCATGCGTTAGTTTCCCTGGCAACGGCTGGAATTTTGAAAGTTAAAATTTAAACCGAAATAACAGCTATTACCTATTATATAAATATAAGGATATAGCAGGTTTGTGTGATGTCAAAAGCCTTCAGAAACCCTATTATAAATTAGACTCCCACAGCAATCCAGCCTTATAAAGATCCGTGTGGTCGGAAAGCTCGTTAGTTCAACTACCCAGAAATGAATTAGGTGGTCATTTATGTAAACTAAGGGGAGATGGGCTCTGTTATATGGAGTTATGAATGTTCGGTTGGCATTCCGAAGCAATCAAGGAGCAAGGGCCAGGGGCCAAATTCGTTAG
The DNA here is from genome assembly GCA_963969495.1 of Ceratothoa steindachneri. NCBI lineage: Eukaryota > Metazoa > Arthropoda > Malacostraca > Isopoda > Cymothoidae > Ceratothoa > Ceratothoa steindachneri. Next base: position 165,616,454 of record OZ018322.1, on the reverse strand, counting down.
TGCCGGTTTTTGGAGCCATAATTGCAGGAGATGCCAGAATTTTCGCTCCGAAGGAGGATTTAAGTTCGATCTTCACATGTTTGTGTTCTAAAGTATTAGTTCGTTGGTACTTTCAAAAACGGCTGATAAAGGCTTAGAGAAAATAAAGACCTGTATGAAATTATTTCTAGACCATCTTCGTTTGCTTGTCTGCGCTCTTTTCGTTTCTTTTTAGTTACTGCCCTTTGTCTTCTCTTTCCTTATTAGGAATATCTCTTCCATACATTTTTAATCCTCTAATTTAGCCCTTTTCTTTACAAAACTACGTTTAAAAATATTTTGGTAAAGATGCCTTCGTTAGTTTCCTTTTATTTATTTTATATACTATTAATAGTTGTCTTGGCGTCATATGTTAAGCACGTCGGGTTATCGTCCTCCCATGTTTTCGAGTTTTGAAGAGACGCCCAACCACGCTTTTTTTATAATTGCCGATCCATTTTCTTTTTATCACACATTACTTCCTTTTTATTCCTCTCCTCTTTTTATCACACATTCTTTCCTCTTTATTCTTATCCTCTTTTTAATACTCAAATTTCTTCGTATGTATTGTTCTCCTCTTTTAGACTTCAATCAAAACTTATGTACAAATAGTTCTTTGTCATTCATTTTCATTTCAAGTAAAAATCAACAATTATTATTACATAGGAAATTTGTTGTAAGTGTCTAAAGTTTGTGCTCAAGCTATTAAATAATGAGAATTACCTGTGTTGTCACTCCAGCTGCATTCTTGTCTTCAGTTTGAATAATATCACCTTTTCCCTTGAGTTAGGACAACTACACTTCCTGGTGGATGGATTGCTAACCTTTTAGTTGAAGATTTCTTTTACTCCTTTTTATAAGATTAATGGGAAAATCGGTTTTGCGCCAATAAACTCTTGCCTGCGAGTAATGGGTCGACCACCTCTCTGCCGCTGTTCTCGTGTGCATAAGGCTGGACTGTTTTGACAGGCAGCACGCCCAGGAGGCAAAGCTCTGTTTTTTAAACTTAAGCCACCCTGTAGGAAAAGAGAAAAAGAGTAGATATGACACGACCACCCCACCTGGTTGCAATCCTGGAGTGGGACCACCCCACTTGGATGTATTCCACGTAGGGTTAAGTCGCAATTGAAATTCCACTTCCTAGCTGTTGCGTGGGCTGCTAGCAAAGATGGGGCGGGGGTGCTATACAATTCCCACAAAATACAACGGCCTCTCTCCACTCTAATCTGATACCTGAGGACAGTCTCACAGAAAGCGCGGCCGCCCCACTTAATTGTGGTAACAGGACGAGGCCTACAAAGCAGTCTGTAGGCTCAAAGGCATTCTATTTAATCTTCCAAGCGGTTGGAGGAGGTTAACGACAACTCTATAAATGACTACCAAGAATGTCTATAGATAACTATTTCCAAAAAGATTGACTTATGCATAGACTCAATGATCCCGAGAGAATCTGCCAGTTTCAATCACCTCCGCTTTTTATAATCTTAAAATTGTCACAAAACAACATTATAAAAGGCGGAGGTGATTGAAACTTTCAGATTCTCTCAGGATCATTCATTCTATGCATAGGTCAATCTTATGGAAATAGTTATCTATAGACATTCTTGGTAGTCATTTATAGAGTTGTCGTTAACCTCATTCATGGTAGACCATTCCTAGAATTTACAAGTTGATATGTAAAACTGTAGCATATTCAACATTGCGGCGCGTGTAGTGAAATGCGACTAAGCCCGAAATGGGGCGTTAGCATTGGAAACCACTTCCCCAAAGTGTATTGTTTTGTATACGAGTCTCACTCCACCTTCCCAATTGGAGAGGAACCCATGGGGGCATCCAATTTTGCCTGAATTGAATTGGTGTATGGAGTGTGAGAGGTATATGTGATGAGAGAAAATCGGGTAGTGGAAGTATTTGAAATTGCGATTGCAGATGCTTCCGTTATATGAGATAAACTTGTATGTAGTGAAAGGCATGAAATCAGGTGATGCGTGGGGGTAGAGCCCGCTAGGGTGTGGTTGTTATTGAACGAATGGCTAAATGGTATGAAGTGTGAGGAAAGTGATGAATGAGGCTATAACTTAGAATATTATGAGATGGTATTGGCACGAAAAAGTAATTTATGAGAATTTAGTTGTCACTTATTAATTTGCACTACACGTCCAAATACAATCCTGATCGGATAATGCATTTGACATAAAGAACAGTATGACAATCGATGAAAATCTTGTGGGCAGCAGGGGCTAGTTCTTGTTGGATGGGAAAGTCGAAATAGATCGGCGGTACTTTTCGTGCCCCATGTGAATGCTACTGTTCGGTGTGAGTGGAATGAGGACTCGAAAACCCCTTCGCTAGGTTCCGAGACGGAAGAGTTATGTGTTGTTTGTGCGTAAAGATGGGGGAAGTAATAGACAATGCTGCTGCGATTGGCTATGTGTGTTATGTTTTTAACAACTAGATATCAATAATATTTTGATGTAAAGTTAAAGGTAGGGTACCCCAAACAGCGCCCCGCGGCACACCACTAGTAGCGCTAGCTATGCAGGGGAACGGGGTCAAGTTCAAGCTAGATGTGCACCACTTGCCGAATGCATATTACCATAAGAAAGCTACAAGGACAATGTACTGCACACACAATTTTCCTTTTCCTAAATTAACAACTTTACGACTTTCCTGAAAAAGATGCTCTGTTGCTTTTCACCTTTTTTCAAGTTTCAAATGAATAAAGAATATCACCATTTGATGCTTCCTTCATTTGATCAAATTTCATCCACATTAGTAACTGTGTAACCTTTAGGAAAGATCCGCTACTGTGTCAAAGAATGGGTTGAAATCTGTCCATTACATCTAGCATTTTCTGTTCGTATCGGATAGTCAACGCGTGTAATCAATTGCCCGAACATGTGAAAAGTACAAAGGGTAGATATGCTTAAACATAGGTTAGACAGAATTATAGGTAGCCTATCGCTTTAGAACTTTGCGATAAATTTATTGGGACAACTCGTATGTAAAAATAGGTAAATAGGTAAAAAAAAAAACATGAAAATTTTCTCGAGTAGGTCGTGAGGGCTTTGAGGTAACTCCCTCAAAAGCGTATTTTTAAAGTTTTGCTGAATATATTATTCCGTCATGTATTAGAGTACGGCGAGACAAAATGTTCAATAATTTTGTCTCCCATTTTGGAAGTCATTTAAGGATATCGAGGCCATTTAGTTTTTGAGAGATCCATCCCTTTTCTCGAATATGTGCGTTGCATTGTATATTTTATACGGCGAGACTAGTTTCTCGAGGATTTGATTAGATAACTTTGTGTCTTTTCGATTATTCTTTTATTTCCTTCGAATAACATGGAGACACTATAATGAGACGTGTCAACTTCAAAGGAAATACCAGATTATCACCTCATTATCTTTAAGTTTGGTAATTTATTCTATCTTGTTACATCCTAATGTGTAAAGTATTGCCGCGTTGAATTTGAGAACTCCAACTCCGACAAAGAATATGTCCAATATTTCTCCTTGATGTGTTCTTTTTACGTTCGTTTTAAAAATCTTCGTTTAATGTATCTTTAATTATTTTATGGATATACCCAGTGGTGGACAGAGCTAAATTCCAAAGACGCCGAATTGATTTGAGTGGCCCTGTCCCAATTTCAGTCCTTCTTAGAAGAGAAGGAACTTTCTTAGTTGCTCTCTTTATGTGGAACGAAATTAAGATCACACTCATTTTCCAACACGATCCTGTCGAATATTGCATATTTGATACCCAACCAAACTTTATCGAAATTAAAGGAATTTGAATGCTAACATCTTACAAAAGATTTTCAAATATTTACGTTTAAATGTTTGAATGTACATTTCCTTTCATTTTGAAAGAAAATATACCCATCATACTATAATTTAACTTGGGAAGATTTCAGGATATTTCCTAAGACTTTTGTTAAAATTTGAGAATGACCATGTTTGCAAGTTTAATTATTCAAAGTTTTAAATAAAACAACACTTTTTGAAAATAAATATGATTATTGAATGTTTGGGATTTAATTTACAGAAAAGGAATGGAAAATAGTGAAGTTAAGAAAAAATAAATATGATTACCAAATATTTTAATATTTTTTAGACAAAAAGAAATACAAATTGTCAAGTTTAGAAAGAAATGATTGAAGTTAAAGTATGGCTGTTTTCTTTTGTATATTCGAAGGTTTTATCGAAGTCATTTGTAGAATAGTTTCCATTTTAATCTTTAGCCCGAGAAAATAGCTACTGGTTCCTAAAACCCAATAAACCTAAAGTAAATAATTAGAGAAAAATTAGATGTGTTTTCCGCGTTAAGAATGCGTGATAATAACACGGAGGTGTTATCCAACCGCTTCTTCGTCTAAACGAATAGAACATGTCGGCATGCATAGTCGAGCCAACCTGAAATACGTGTTAATTGCCTCCAAGCTCTTATAGGATAAATCCGTATCATATGAGGCCAAGTGCGTAAACTGTGGAGAGCCACGCCCTACTTCCTCAAAGTAATGTGACTCGATTTTGCTTGAGGAGGAGGGTCTGTCTGTTCAGCTGTGTAACTAATTTATTTTCGAGAGGCCAAAGAATTGGTCTCGAGCGACTTGCGTGACCTGAAACATCATATGCATCTCTGATTAAAAAAACACTCTGTGTTCCTAGCCCTAGAGGCCTACGAGCATCGTAGCTATCGCGCAAATTCAGCACCCTTCTATAGGTTCTACCTCTCTAGGGTGTCACCCCAGTAAAGCTAGCGGCAATAGGGGCTCTAGCATTGCTCTGACTTAACTAGGGTCCCCTCCCTTCAAGCGCCCCCTTCCCCCTTTGCAAAAAAACAAGCAGTCACGTGCCTCCACCGAGTTGATAGATTCACTGGAGGGGAAATCGTGCAAGGTTGTGGTAGCGATCCCATCCTCTGGGCAGCAACAAGGGAGCTTCTACTCCCTTACTCCCGTCAAAAGCTGGATTGCCTCCCTCCCTCCCTCTAGAATGTTATGTCCCTTAAAGGAGGACGGCCTCCAGACCCCAAATCGCCCCGATAACCAAAGATTTCGAGGGAGAATGAGCGGTTGTCGAACCAGCCAGCCATAGGAGCAGCGGCGTCTTCAGCGCTTTCCACGGCCAGCATTGGCCGGAGCTCTGTCTCCAGGAAGGCTATGGCCATTCTTCTCAGAGTCTTTATTTTCCGGAAGACCCAGAAAGCACCCTCGATGTACATAGGTCCGAAAGGTAATTTCCATCAATGGAATTGCTGTGGACTCCGAGCTAATTGGGAGGAGCTGTGGAGGGTCGTCTCCTCCCGTTTCCTCTTATCTATTTGTCTCCAGGAAACCATGTTAGCCGCGTGTCTTCCGCCCACCCTCCGAGAGTATGAGGAGATTTGCGACCTTACCACCATGGGTTGAGGTTCGGGGAGGTAGATACGCAACTTTACACCGGGCATGATATCACCGTTCTTTCTTTGGCTTTAAATAACTTATCTCAGGCATTGAAGCTGACCTCGATGTAGAGGAGGATTTCTGCCGCGTCGTACCCTGGTCACTGAAGCTCTTTCTATTCATCGCAGATTTGAACGGACCTGATCAAAGTACTAAATATTTGTCTACCGAATGTGGATGAATTCACTTATCATTATCCGAATTGCTTCATTTTCTTGCTTCAATCTAGGTATCTCTCTCTTCTCTGAATTCACAGTCTGATTTTTACTAGTGATAGTAGTGATCACTTTTCCATTTAAATATCCTTTATCGGCCTGCTGCCGCCTAATAAACAACTTTGAGGATTTTAGGTAGTTTGATGATGCCGTTGAGTCTTTTCCTGTACTCTAATCGCGCCGAGCCTGGTTACTATTCCTCGAACGCCTAGCCATTTTTTACGCCGTCTGCTTCTTTGGTGGTCGGCCGAGTATGATAGGTCCCTCAGAGAAGAACGAAGCTCCTATAAGCGCTTCCCAAATGATTTTAATTTGCGAATTTTGTCATGCGATGGCCAGGTTCTGGTATGTTATGAAGACAGTTCTTGCAAAGATGTGAAGGGCGTCAAAAGGATTGAAGGAAAGTTCTAGTACGACCCTCTCCAGGCTTCCAGGAGGACGGGACCACAATCTCGTGATCCACCTCCTGATGGAAACCTCACGATCACTTTCTCCGCATTCTTTAACTGGGATGCTGCTCCGCTTCCAGAAGATGTTCTCGCTCTTATCGATCAAGATGACCCTGCAATCTCTTTTAGTGCGGCTTTAGATGAATATTTTGGAGCGTCTCCAACAGGTTCTGAACCGCATATCTCGCTATGGCGAAGTGCATGGATTTCGATTTTTTGTGGCCAAGATTACTTTGGTACACGTCTACCGCAACCTATGGCCTTTCCCAGACCCAAACTTGTTATTAACTGGAACTCGGCTGGATACCTGGGAGGCACTTATTCGCCCACTTGAGGTCTCTTATACCAGCTACATGGATATTTTTTGTCACATAACGTTCATCACACGGAGTGCTCATAGAGTTACTTATTTGCTATCTATTATTCCTTTCTTCATTCCAAGCTAGACTACAGATGAGAATTTTACGTCTCCTCAGCCGAGCGCGAATTGCAAAAGATGGACTTGATCCACCACTCTGCTTTCCCTTTTGCGACAGATATCTTGTCGAAACTGGCTAGATGCCGCTTATTTTATGGCGTACAAAGTGCATTTTGCGATTGTATGCGTGAGGTTACCGTCTCACTCGGTCGCCAACGGCTATCATTTCGTCCGTGGCTCATCTCAACGATGCTTATGCCATCGTGTTACGCCAATCATACCCTAAGACTTTTGGTGTTTATGTAAGGAAACTCCTTCGAGAGTTCGACTTAACTCTCAGGGCTGGTATTGCAGCTGATTCTGCCGAGAACACCACCCTGGGTGGTTCCACCTTTGAACGTTTTTTCGCCATATAACTTCTACCAAAGCTTCTACATCAACGTTTGAATTTCTTGTAGCACAAATCATGTCACGTTGGAGCCAAGCCAGTGTATACAAAAATATTAAAATCCAAAAGGAGAGAGTCGGCTGTCAAGCCTTCCTCCCCTTGTTTGAAGTAGGCTTTTTTTTTCGCGCACTGCTTCTGTTTTTACGACTAAGCTGGTTGCAATGAACCCATCGTTAAGAAAGGTTTCGTGCTGAGCGTGGCTCTGAGTGGCGGCTCGTGTATAGGCACTGCGAAACTGCAGCAACTCCTATTTCCACTCGATATTATCGATAAAATTTAATATAATGAGTCCTTTTTTCTTTAATTCTTTCTTTATACTTGTATATTATATAATCTTTAAGCTTAATATCAGTAGACATCCCATAGTTCATAAGAAAAAATAAAAAAAATCCTTGTATAGAACTGTGCACTTCACAGTTCCAGCGACACTGTGTTTGACTGTTGTGCGCATGCTCACATGTCCGAGATAAGAAGCTGCAAGCTAGGGAGAGATATTACTGTGGCTCACGCAGTGCCGACCCTGGTGTGTTGGTGGAAGGTAGCGTTTCTTTTTGACCTTGCGTGTGTTTTGCTTAAAAACATGTTTATATTCTTGAATGTGATAAAGTGTAGAATTTAATTCATATTTTTTCAGGTTTTTTATTAATTAATTGATTAATTAATTTCAGCAGCTAAATACTGGGACGAGAGGGCGGCTACCGGTTGTCCCTTGTCCTTGGGGCGAGTTCGTGTACTCTTGATTGCGGAGTCCCTCTTTGTCGATAGTTGTTTGGATGTTGGGTACATGCTCGGCCCCTGAGGGAGAGGGCTTCTCTACGGTACCCGATCATGGTTTTATTTTTTTCATTCTTTTTTGTGTGGGGGTCTGACTTGTTATTTTTTTCTTTTTATCGGGTGTTTTATTTTAATAATATAACTTAAGCAGAGACATGTATTTAATTTCAGCGGTTATGCTCTTGGTGTCAATCGCTAGTTGTGCACCTCGAATTGTATCCCTATTGTACAATTCCTCTCTAATGATTTCGGCTATTTTCGAAGCAGCATTTCTTCTTCTCACTTTGAGTCTCTCGTCTGGAGACTGTCCGGTTGTCTATGACAACTTGCTTTCTTAATTCTCGGTTTCATCCCTGGGTTAGAGAGTGTTTCTCATGCAATGGTTATGATTGTTCTCATGTGACACAAATTACATATTCCGATAAGGATATGAGAAAATAATCACCAAATGGAAGAATGTGGATGTACACTCAGAAATAGTGGTGAATGTGAGAAAGAAGAGGACGCTTAAAAGATCAAGCTGAAAAGGCTTTTAAGGGAAAATCTTATCAATGGTAAATACTCCGATTGGTAAAGGTAATTTAAGTTTTCCTATAACCAATTCGATGAAAAACGAACCCCAAATATGAAATGGATCCTTTCCCTTATATCAGTTTTACTAGTCAAGTATGAAACAACATATCTTTCACTATGTTCAAAACCATCTGGACATCTTCGGCCAATGGGGAATAGCACCCGGTTATCTAATCACCTTTGCAGTCTGTATTTGTTTTTTCCACTTTACGTTATAAAAATTCAAACTAAAAGGGAGCAAAACTCCTGTAAACAATTGATGATATTTTTAAAATGTCCAAGAAAAAGTTGTAAAAAATCTATTGACGTCTCAGGTGAGAAATTAACTGCCAAAGATCTGCAAAAACTGATGCAACGAAGCGTGCTAAAAGACTTCGCTATAGTTCTGGGGGCATTCATTATCAATTAACCCCTTATTAAAGTCTTTTGCTTACCCTAAGTCATAGATCTTAATAAAGAACGATCGTACCTGAGATTTAGACGATCTCGCCCATAGACCTTTCATGGAATTCAACCTTTCTCTTCTTTAGACATCTTCTATCAAATGGTACTCAACTCGACAGTTCTTACAGAAAGTTCTTTCTCTTTTTTAACCTGACTAAAACATCTAGTGGGGTGACCAAGTCCTGTAAACAATCGATGATACTTTTAAAATGTCCAAGAAAAAGTGAGCGGAGATTTCAATGTGGAAGTTGTAAAAAAATTATTGACGTCTCAGGTGCGAAATTAGTTCGATCCATTTATAACTTATTGTTTTCTTTGGAACAACAGCCCCCATCAACTTCACAAAAGCTCCTATGGTTTGCGTAGGATTCTCCCGCGAGTTTTGTTAAAAGCTTCATAACTGGTCTGATTTTGAAATTAGTTTGCCATCGCAGTAAAACTACCACTTCCTTTGTACAAATAAACAAAATAAGTTATTGATAAAGTCGTATATCACTCATATTCGTGCATCCTAGACATATTTAATTGATTTTTTGTCTTTAAATAAAACCTTGAATAGTTATATATTTGCCACATCTTCACACGCACTTTTTGACTCCACCTATAGCAGAATACCTTACAATGATAATAAATCTATTACAAATCACAAATGATACTCTTCTCTTTTTTCAGCTACAGGAGAGTAATAATTATTCAAGTTTTAGAATCTATTGCATAATATCCATTTTAATTTTACACCCATAACACTACTTAAACTTTTAAAATGTCTAAAAACGTTAGAAACTGCTAGTTTATTAGACTTTACAAGGGTGCACGCTAATTATATCTTCTACATCTAAAAACAATAAAATATGTTAGGTTATTTTAATAATATCTTATGGCAGAAGATTTATTATTCGTTTTATTGATTTGCCAATGCATTTAAATAGAAAATTGGAGAGCGTTGCTGAGATTTTGCTAAGCTTTGTTGGATTTGTATAAGGCATTCGAAAACGTATTTATTATATTATTAGGAAATTAGTAAATTGATTGTGGGGTAATAGAGGAATCTTCTAGAATTATTTTTTTGTAGATTTCACATCACACTTATTATCTTGATTTGTCATTTCGAACGCTTCACTAAACAATAGATTTTAACGATATTCATGATGGACGTTTTTCAAGCCTGGAAGTAGATGTTTTACACTGGCTGAATAGAAATGAATCGAAAGTGTATGATAGTGTGTAAGTTTCCAGGTTGGGTTTTATCAATCTTAATCATTAAATTTGAAATCACCACGAATTGGGTCCTATATCTATGGTATACAAATAACCTCACTTAATTTATTTTGAATATCATTTTATTTTTAATTTCACTTAATTTAATTCTAATCGCACTTAATTTATTTTTAATCTCACTTAATTTACTTTCAATCTCATTTAATTTATTTTTAATCTTGTTTAAATTATTTTTAATGTAGATAAATTTATTTTTAACTTATTGAATCTATTTTAATCTCACTGAATTGATTTTTAATATCACTTAATTAATTTTTAATCTCACTTAATTGATTTTAAATCTCAACTTATTTTTAATCTCAATTTGTTTCTAAATTCGACGTTTGCAGCCCTTGACAGTTTAGGATATGTAAGTGATTCTTAATTTTTTTCCAATTTGCACTTCCTGTAAAGTACCAAATAGTTCTTGTACCCCGGTGACAGTCCTAAAAAATAATAAATACCAATAGCAGAATAATTGCGGTTTTAATTTTTATTTATATTTTAGGCATTCATATATTTTGAAACTAATTTATTTGGGTGTGTTGTATTTATATTTATTGTGTTGCATTATTAATGCCAATAAATAAGTATAATTTCTCACCAGATTTCAAAATCAACCTCATTTGAGTGCAGCAACGCGCGTCCCTAGCAGACCCGTCTCGCACCTCTGGTTTCTTAAAATCGTATTTGTTAGGCAGTGACCATCGTGGTTAACGAGTTACTTGGTATTGAAAAAGTCCTGTTATACTCGTTATGATGCTCTTAACAAAGAAAACAATGATAGTTTTGATGCAGTTAGGCAAGTTTATATTGTTTTAACATATAAATATGTCTTATATTGTAATATTAATCAATGTGGCCGCCCTCTGTGGCGAGCATGTGCTCCAGGCAAGATCTGAAATCCGTTTTTATTGTTTTAACATATATATATGTTTAAATTGTAATATTTATCAATATAGCATCCCTTCGGCTGCGACCACGCTCTCCAGGCGAGACCTGAAGGACGCGTACACGTTGCCGACGAAGTCCTTCCTCATGGTGGCCCACACGCGGTTGACGGAGGACTTCAGCTCGTCGACGTTTCTGTGGCGGCCTTGCCATCGACATGCACCCACACACTGTAGTCGAGGAAATTAAGGTCGGGCGATGCGGCGGTAAAAAGTCCTTCGACCAGAAGTTCATGTTCGACCCCAACCACTCTTGCACGGTCTTGGCCGTGTGGGTCGAGACACCGTCTTGCTGAAAGACGTAGTCCGCCTTCTTCGTGATCTTTCTCACCCAGGGCACGACTTTTGTGGGCAAGATGTCCCTGTAATCGACCGTGTTGAACTTGTAACGGGACACTGGCGGCATCTTCTCGCGATTCGAAGCCACAACGCCGAGCATCATCCCGGAGGGCGGGTGCTTGGTCATAGACACGTAGCGGACTTCGGAAACGTCCTGGCCGAAGCTCATGGTCGTTCTGCTTGCTGATGACCGGATAGACCATGAAGGTTTTTTAATCAGAAAAAAAGAAGAGAATTCGATTGCATTGACTCTTTAAGTGGTTGAGAAGACTAAGACAGCGCTACCGACGTTGTTCTCGCACAAGGTCTGTAAGCAGATGCCTTTCCACGCCCAGCTCTGTTCGCCCTCCTCCTTGATGGCTCTGGACAGCGTGGTCACCGAGGAAATGTTCTTTTTCTTTGCGAGCGCTGTCATTTTGAGCTTCGGAGCACTTTCGAAGGCATTTTTTTTTATAGCCGAAATGTTGTCAAATGAAATCTGTCTATAGTGTTATGGATAACTATTTCTTTAGAGTAGGGGAATTATATTTTCTATAGACTTTGCATTTCTTACTATCTTGCTACAAAACTCATTACATTCGTAGTTTTATTTCTTGTCGCTCTAGACTTAAACTGATGTTTAAACGAGGCTTCTATCGACGAAACTATACTGCTTTGAATATGAAAACATCTTTAGAAATAAACATTATAATTAATTGCTTTCCTTTTTATCCATTACGATTAATTGTAATTCATTACTGTTTGCTGCTTTTAGTTCATAACTTATTGATTTATTTATTTTCTGGTCTATTTTTTATTAATTTTCTTATTGATCTATCTATTGAATTCATATGTAAAGTTTTATTGTTTTTTCAAATAATTGATTAAAATGAGCGAGTTTTTGACCCGAGAAAGAGCAATTCCACGTTTCCCCTTATTAATTTATATTTATTATTGATACATTTTAGTATTACTGTTCTTTTTTATTGTATTTTTACATTCGGCGAAGCACCAGGTCTAGGCGTCACTTTTTTTTCAAAAGGAGTAAAGTTCAATTTTCAAAACGAGCAAAGTTCAATTGTACCCATTTAGAGCCATGAAATGACCCATATGACAATGGGACATATGGTTATTCACCCTAGAGATTTAAAATCTGACATTTGATTTGGCGATGGGTGGCGCCATCTAGTGGAAGAAGCCTCATTTAGCCATTCAAAGGCACTTGTAAGTGATTTGAACTATGAAACCATCAATGCAATAACCATTTATAATCTCATCAGAAAACACTCCAGGTCATTGGAAGGACTTTCCCTTTTGTTTTCTCAATCAGTTGTTCCACCACACATTGTCTTCTTTTCTGCTTCTTCGCTGTAAACTACCCCAATGGATGGATTTGTGAAGGAAGTTAAGTTGATTAGGTTTCACCTATAACAGTTGGCTGAGGTATAAAGTCTATTGGTTGCTTCATATCTCGGTAACAACATTTTAGAAAGCGTAAACGCTTGGTGGTAGACAGGAAGAAGGACCATTTAAGTGAAATTATAGATTAATTTTTGTTCATTTCAGCTTCCACATCTATTTTTGTGAAAATCGAGATCGGAAAAGAGCAATAAAACCCCCTTAATGATGCCCGTCCGTATTAGAGAATGTTTATTTCCAACATCCTCTTTTCAAATCCCTGTCACAAAATCTCATATCCGTTCCGCATCTAATCTGAAGCTCCAGTGAACACAGAACGCTAATTTGGCGTAGTCTTCTTTATCCTTAGAAGGTACGACGTTTACCTTATGTTATTTATATTTCAATTAAAATTTTATCGACCAATTTCTTTCTTCAGAAATGAAAGGAAATGGAAATTGTAATTAATGTGATCTTCACATTTCCTTTTAGCCACTATAGTTTTCTTTATTTAATTATATTTATCTTCTGTTATGATTCTCATGTCTTCCTTTGTAGTTGTGGGATCAGCCGAGTAACATCCCTTTCGGATGATCATTGCTCTATCAGTCGCGTTTCGTGATACATTTCAATTTCGACTGTTCAGAAAGAATAGTATTCGCTTTTCATGCCACGTATTACATTAATTTTCTCGCATTCTATTCTTACTTCTTCAGTAGTAAAAGACACCCTGGTATTTTTGGGACGTGACCTTGGAGCAAAAAAGACCCCTTCAGAATGAGCGTAGGTCTTCTGTTGCTTCTCCTCGATTGCGGTTAATAGAGCGATGAGGAATATTCCCTTCACACTGCATCGCGCACGCCGCGGGGAAGCTTCTCATCCAGGCCAAGCAAGAGTCTATTGCAGTGGTTTTCAACCTTTTATAATAGTGGCACCCTAATTGCTATCTATAAACAGCCGTGGCACCCTAATTTCTATCTAGAAGTAGCCATGGCACCCTAATTTATATCTAGAAGCAGCCATGGCACCCTAATTTCTATCTAGAAGCAGCCACGGCACCCTAAATGCTATCTGGGAGCAGCCGTGGCACCCTAATTTCTGTCTAGAAGCAGCCATGACACCTGAATTTCTAAATAAAAGCAGCCATGGCACCCTAATTTCTATCTAGAAGCAGCCACGGCACCCTAAATGCTATATGGGAGCAGCCGTGGCACCCTAATTTCTATCTAGAAGCAGCCACGGCACCCTAAATGCTATCTGGGAGCAGCCGTGGCACCCTAATTTCTATCTAGAAGCAGCCATGGCACCCTAATTGCTATCTAGAAGCAGCCACGGCACCCTAAATGCTATATGGGAGCAGCCGTGGCACCCTAATTTCTATCTAGAAGCAGCCACGGCACCCTAAATGCTATCTGGGAGCAGCCGTGGCACCCTAATTTCTATCTAGAAGCAGCCATGGCACCCTAATTGCTATCTAGAAGCAGCCATGACACCCTAATTTCTATATAGAAGCAACCACGGCACCCTCAATGCTATCTGGGAGCAGCCATGGCACCCTAATTTCTATCTAGAAGCAGCCATGACACCCGAATTTCTAAATAGAAGCAGCCATGGCACCCTAATTTCTATCTAGAAGCAGCCACGGCACCCTAAATGCTATCTGGGAGCAGCCGTGGAACCCTAATTTCTATCTAGAAGCAGCCACGGCACCCTAAATGCTATCTGGGAGCAGCCGTGGCACCCTAATTTCTATCTAGAAGCAGCCACGGCACCCTAAATGCTATCTGGGAGCAGCCGTGGCACCCTAATTTATATCTAGAAGCAGCCATGGCACCCTAATTGCTATCTAGAAGCAGCCATGGCACCCTAATTTCTATATAGAAGCAGTCACGGCAGCCTCAATGTTATCTGGGAGCAGCCATGGCACCCTAATTTCTATCTAGAAGCATCCAAGGCACCCTAAAGCTATCTGGGAGCAGCCGTGGCACCCTAATTTTTATATAGAAGCAGCCGTGGCACCCCATTATAAAGTAATTTACGTATAAATACTCAACTGGGTGGAAAGCACTTCAAAATTAACCACGATTGACATTTAACTTAATTTATTCGAAATCAGATAATAAAATTTGAAAATAAATAAATAAATGAATCTTAACTTGAAAAGTTTAAGGGAAATTTGAGTGTGATGATTATAACATAATTCTTTAATATTGGGAGGTATGGTTGAGAAGGCAACCCTCATTTCTTCATTCACTGTCTGCAATCTTTCTCTTTTCCTTGTTTCAATGTTGCAAGGTGCAGAGAATCGAGTTTCCAAAATAGTTTCGAGCGTCGTTAGATTTTTTATACATGTTTGAAATAGATATTTTGTTTGCAATTTAGGGCATTTTAAAATTGATTTCTTGGTTGCTCCCGCGGCAACCCAGTTGAAAACCACTGGTCTATTTGATACAGTCACTTACTTGGCGTGGGTGAAGAGCGTCTCCCATTCGGGCCCGATGCAATGTGAAGGTGGGTACTCGCTGCCAGAGCAACCGCATACCATCACTGTGTAAGTGCAGTTTTCCTTTCTCCTGAATTGTTAAATGATCGATACTAATGCGAAACCTCCCTAATTTATCCCACGTCTCATTACCATTTCAAATCAGCTAAATTATTATTAATATTAACTGTTATTATATGTTAATTTATTACAGTATTCTTATTTTTATAGTATCCTTATTTCGATATTCAGCTTCTACACTAGTTGGTATATTAAAAAGTAAATAGATCTGGCGTAGTTTCACAATTTTATCTGCTTAAATGTAAATTTTGGACTAAAAAACGGTCCTTTTTTACTGAAAAAATCAGCGAATATTCTCCAAATGTGCTAAATTTGGTAATTTATTTAAAAATAAGACACACACACAATTTAGCGAATTAGGAAAAATATTTACTAAATTTTCTGCTTAAATCACGCCCTTGTTAGTGGCGTGGTCGCGACTCTCTAAGTTACTATGGCAATCCGTAGGTCGTCGGGTGGATGGTAACCATTTTACTTTTCAATGTGTTTGGTCGATTATAACGAAATTTGAAACCTTTATGTTGTTTTACATTCTCTTTCGAATAATATAGTTGGCAAAGTCCCCCCAAGGTTAGTCGAGGAATTATTGAACGTTTTGAAGGTCGTAATAAGTCATAATAATTGAGAGCACACGACTTAGGTCTGTTGACCTTGTTTTAATTCAAGTGACCCTCAAGATTAATGGTGGGTTCGCTACCAATCGCGCCTCTGTTTAATTACAATAATTTGGGTTAGGTTAGGTTAGGTTGAAGAGGTGGGGAGGAGCTATTTATTAAAACCACTCGCCCTCAGTGATCGTTTTTATGCAAAGGGGTTCGAACAGTAATTGGTTGAGCACTTGGAGAGGGGGTTTAAGGACCTTCAATGTTGGGACGAGGCTTTCAGATACAAGAATAATAATAATAATAATAATAATAATAATAATAAGAAGAAGAAGAAGAAGAAGAAGAAGAAGAAGAAGAAGAAGAAGAAGAAGAAGAAGAAGAAGAAGAAGAAGAAGAAGAAGAAGAAGAAGAAGATCTAATCTGTTCCGACAGCCGACTGCGAGGGCACAGCGCCCAGTAATAATAACGAGAAATCCTGCGATTGTAAATAATAGGGGGGGGGGGCAGGGGGCATATTTCAAATCTTTAGAAATAAGTTCGAACTGGAAGACTTTCTCCTGTGGGTAAAAAATGATAAATGGGTTTGGGCGAAGAGCAGATAAATAGGGAGAACCGCGGTTTTATGTTGGTGTGCAACCCATTAATGCTCATTATGTGTAATCAGGATGATCAGCATCCATTGCTACCATCAAGTAAAGATAAGCACTCACTTGGACGATAATTAAAGATAAGCATTCAGTAGGACAACTATTAAAGATGAGCACTCTACGACCACGAGTAAGCATGAACTCTTACGACGACTGCTAGTAAAGATGAACACTCCGACTAGCACGAGGAAAATTAACACTTAAGATTAGCAAGGGCAAAGATTATCACTCAAGGTAAACAGTGGTAAAAATCAACACCCAAGATGAGCATGGCAAAAATGGAGGAAAAGATTAACACCCAGTATAAACAGTGGTAAAGAATAACACTCAAGATGAGCAGTGGTAGAGATGAGCACTTTAGATGATCCGCGATAAAGATGAGCACTCCAGAAGAAGACTAGTAAAAATAAGCATTACAGACAAGCAGTGATAAAGAAGAATACTACTGCGATTTAAGAAAAGATTACACTCCTGTCGAAAGCTAGTAAAGATGATCAATTCCAACGACCAGTAATGCAGGTGAGCATTCCAGAAAAGCACAAACAAAAATATGAACTCCAGATATGAGGTGAATAAGATGAAAACACAAAACGAGCACAAGAAAGATGAGTAATTCTGTTAAAAAACTAGAAAAGCTAAACAGTCCTAACGATCCTAATGGAGAAGAACGTACAAGATAAGCAAAGTTAAATATGGATACTCCACATGAGTAGTCATAAAGAACATTCCCAAAGAGCATGGTAAAAGATGAGCACTCCCGGCGGACTCTAGTGGTAAAGATGAGCACTCAGATTAACACTTGTAGACCAATCGGTAACACCCAGTGGTTTAAGCGTTGCTTTAACTGAGATCAAAGCAGTGCCTTGAAGAATTACTCTGTTTATCTTGTTTCTGTGCGGTATAACTCATTCCATTTCATCATTCTCTCTCGTTCAGGATCTCTCCCCCCCTCTCTCTCTCTCTCTCTCTCTCTCTCTCTCTCTATATATATATATATATATATATATATATATATATATATATATATATACGAGGGGCGGTCAATAAGTTTTGCCAATCGGTAGGGCAAAACAGAGGAAGGGGGATGGCTGTTTGTGGGGCAGTTAGGACAAGTTATGACAAATCAGGACCTGCAGCCGCACGCTCCTGCCTCGTCTATTTAAGAAGCAGTAGCTGATCGCAGATCGTCAGTCACAAATTTTTCAACAATGGAGAAGGTTGAGCACCGCGCAGTGATCAAATTTTTGACCAAGGAAGGCAAGAATGCAAAAGAGATCCATGAACGCATGGTTGCAGTGTGTGTACACCGACACCGCGCCTTCCTATGTAACCATTGTTCGCTGGAATAGGGAGTTCAGCTATGGTCGTGAGTCCCTTGAAGATGAACTCCATCCAGGACCCCCGTCAGACGTGATCAACGAGGGCAATGTGGCCCGTGTGGAGAGGATGATCATCGAAAATCGACGGGTGAAGGTCGAAGAACCCGAGCGAGAACTTGGAATATCACATGGAAGTGTTATCAACATCATCCACCACAATTTGGCCATGACTTCGTCAAAGTTCGGAGGAGCTGCTGCTCATGTACAACCAAGACCCAGCGGGATTCGAGTCACGCATAGTGACTCGATCCTAAGACTAAGCTCGAAAGCATGGCCTGGAAGCACAAGGGCTCTCCGACCCCCATCTAGTTCCGGACCCAACCCTCAGCCGAGGAGATCATGGCCACCATCTTCTCGGATTCTAAGGGAGTGTTGATGGTGGACTATGCGCCTCGTGGAAGGACCATCACAGGCCAATATTACGCCGAGGAACTTGCTGGATTGAAGAAGTGCATCCGTCAGAAGTGCCGCGGTAAGTTGACACGTGGTGACCTGCTACTCCACGACAATGCCTTTGTCCACAATGCCAGAGTTGCACAAGCTGCCCTGCGCGAGTGCGGATTCAAGAAGCTCAACCATCCTCCTACAGTCCAGATCTGGCCCCTAGTGACTACTTTTTATTCCGCCAGCTCAAGGCTGCACTGCATGGACGCCGGTTTGTGGACGATGAAGATGTCCAGCTCGCCGTCTAGGAGTGGATTGAACAGCAGTCGGGATATTTCTGGCTGTCCGGAATTCGAAGCCTCAGGGACAAGTGGCGCAAGTGCATTGAAGTCGAGGGTAGTTATATTGAAAAATAATAAAACACTTTTCCTCATATTTCGTTTCCTTATATCCGAATTGCAAAACTTATTGACCGCTCCTCGTATATATATATATATATATATATATATATATATATATATATATATATATATATATATATATATATATATATATATATATATATATATATATATATATATATATATATATATATATATATATATATATATATATATATATATATATATATATATATATATATATATATATATATATATATATATATATATATATATATATGCCCTAGATATTTTTTTAAAAGATTTGTAAAGGTGATGAAATAAGCCGAAGTGAAAATGTTGAGTAATTAGAACGGAACACTAGTGGAGTTGTTTCAAGCTATTGTGAAGACGAGCAAATCTCCCGTTCTTGTCATATGTCTACAAGGGTTAATTCGATTGTATAAAAGAACAAACACTCAAGAGATGTGCCACAACATTATGACATTCACATAAATTACTACGCACCGCTAAAGCTACAAGACAAATCCAATTAATCAGCAGATCTCGAAAGACATCCAATTTATCTCACCTACAAACTTTATGTATTGCTGTCAAGCCTTCAACCGTGATTTCATATCCTTGCACTTGTACTTGAATTCTTCGGTTGGTATCCTAGATAGATAGACAGACATTTGTGTGTGTATTTACTTTTAACTGCTCCTGGAAAATGTTCAAAAGCAATAGCATTACATTAATTGGTACCATATATAGAATAAATTCCCCCTAATATTGTATTACTTAGGAATGATAACTCACACAATAACTAGAATGAACTATTATTGGTCGACTATTAGTAATCATATGCGGGACAGAGTGCAACTAGCGCAGGCAGGATTTTGTTTTAACCTGTGATCAAAACTAGGAGTCGCTATAACATATTGCGGCTGACACAAAGCCAACGCGAATTGACAACCCATCCGGCGACTAACTACTCCCTATGTGGTTTAAATCCTAATAACGTGAGAGTGGGTATTTGCACTTGGCTAGATCGTAGCCCCTAGCTATGTGTAACTAGGTTTATTTCCCCGTAAATATATTATGCAATCTGCAAAGTGGCTTATCTACCTATTTTCTCCTCTTCGCT
Source organism: Ceratothoa steindachneri (assembly GCA_963969495.1). Lineage (NCBI taxonomy): Eukaryota > Metazoa > Arthropoda > Malacostraca > Isopoda > Cymothoidae > Ceratothoa > Ceratothoa steindachneri. The sequence continues at coordinate 165,596,641 of OZ018322.1, read as the reverse complement.
ATTTCTCATTATCTACTTATTTTATTTTCTTCATTATTTCTCCTTATATATTCATTTATCGTCTTTATTCCTTTTTAATTACCTATTTTATCTCCTTCATTATTTCGGTTCATCTACTTATTTTCTATTCTTCGTTATTTCGCTTTATCTACTTATTTTCTCTTCCTCTTTATTTTGCTTTATCTAATTGAATTCTTTTCTCTATTATTTTTCCTTATCTCCTTATTTTATCTTTTTCGTTAGTTTGCCTTATCTACTTATTTTCTTTTCTTTATTATTTCTGATTACCTATTTACTTTATCTTCGTTATTTTGCTTTATCTACTTATTTTCTTCTCTTCATTATTTCGCTTTATCTACTTATTTTCTCTTCTAATTTATTTCGCTTTATCTACTATTTTCCCCTTTTCGTTATTTCGCTTTATGTAATTATTTTCTCTATGTTAATTTACTTTATCTAATTGTTTTCCTTTATTCATTGTTTATCCTCATATATTTTTTCTCTTCAATTACTTATTTTTTCTTCCTCGTTATTTCGCTTTATCTACTTATTTTCTATTCTTCTTTATTTCGCTTGATCTAATTATTTTCTCTTCTTCTATATTTTGCTTTACCTACTTCTTTTCTTCATTATTTCTCTTATTTATTTATTTTCTCTTCTTCGTTATTTCCTTTTATCTACTTATTTTCTCTTCTTCTTTATTTCACTTTATCCAATTATTTTCTTTTCTCTATTTTTTTTCTCTATCAACTTATTTTCTCTTCTTCGTTATTTTGCCTTATCTACTTATTTCTCTTGGTTATTTCGAGTTAATTACCTATTTTCTTTTCGATTGTTATTTTAAATTAACTACCTATTTCCTCTTTTTATTTCTCATGTACTTATCTTTTCTTTCTTTTTTCGCAATTTCGCTTTATCTATTTATTTTCTCTTATTTATTATTTCATTTATCTAGCTGATGGTTTAAAGTGTATTTGCCTGTCGTAATTTGGGCGTGCCCCGTCTTAGGCATCTACAAAGCCTTAATTATTACTTCATACATGCAGTAACCCCAATTGAGAGACGAAACGGTACTTATAAAGGGTGTTCCATTGAGACGGATCGCAGTTAGCAGTAAATATACATTGCAGAAAAATATATATTGAGTTTTTCTGCCTCTTTCAACACTACTTTCAATCATCAATATATTGATGATTGAAATTAGTTGTGATGAACTTCGTTCTTTTATATCTTCGATACGCTCTCCTCTTTCAACACTACTTTCAATCATCAATATATTGATGATTGAAATTAGTTGTGATGAACTTCGTTCTTTTATATCTTTGATACGCTCTCCTCTTTCAACACTACTTTCAATCATCAATATATTGATGATTGAAAGTAGTGTTGAAAGAGGCAGAAAACTCAATATATATTTTGCTGCAATGTATATTTACTGCTAACTGCGATCCATCTTAATGGAACACCCTTTACATTCCGAAAACAACATGTTACAGTGGCGGCAACAAAAAAAGTGACATTGAATATTGGCAATAGAAATCGATACATAAAATCGCTTTCACGATTTTACTTGCCAACAAGCCAATGAAAAGGGGCGGGGCTTATGCCACGAGTGGATGACTCTCCTGAGCTAAGACAACAGAACTGCGCTTTATTGGAACTCACTGTCTCGTTTGAGCTCGTACAGTGATGTTTTGGTGTACAACGCTCCAGCGTGCTGATTTCCTGCATTCGTGCCTACATTTGACGTGCTATAACTTCTGTGCAAGTGGATACAATGGGGCGGAAAAAGCTTTCTATGACAGAGAAAAGCCGTGCCTTGACCCTATTAGAGCAGGGAAAGTCTTTTATTGATGTAGCAGCAGATTTAGGAACCTCAAGAAATACGATTTATCGCCTAAAACGGGCAGCTGAGTTATTGCCACCAGGTACCATACCAAAGAGGAAGGAGGGCACTGGTGCAGCTAGGAAGACATCTCCAAGGACTGATAATATCCTAAGGCGTGAAGTGATGTCAGACCCTTCTGTAACCTCCGCTTCAATCAAGAAAAAACACCCAGACCTTCTCCAGAACGTCGCCCTCAGGACCATCCGTCATCGCTTACAGAAGGACTTAGGCCTACCGGCTCGCCGCGCTGCCAAGAAGCCACTTCTTACCAAGGCTATGAAGATGAAAAGGCTCAATTTTTGCAAGACCTATAAACATTGGACAGCTGCCCATTGGAAGAAGGTGATGCTCAGTGATGAGAGCACCTTTAGGCTGGTCAGAGGAGAGTCAAAGATCGTGCGTCGTCCCAGCAATGTGTCTCGGTATGACCCAAAATATACCGTGAAAACTGTGAAGCACCCTGATAGTGTGATGGTGTGGGGTGCCTTTAGTGGAAACAAGGGCAGAGGAGGTCTGTACTTCCTTCCCAAGAATGTAACCATGAGGGGGACTAACTATCTCGAAGTTTTGAAGCAGCACATGCTGCCATTTTGGGAAATTCATCGGTGTGAATTTTTCATGCATGATGGTGCCCCTGCTCACAGGTCCCAGTTAGTAAAAAGGTTCTTCAATGATAATAATATTAGTGTTTTGGAGTGGCGTGGTAATTCCCCGGACCTAAATCCTATTGAGAATGCTTGGAATCTGATGAAATCCAAAGTTCAAGAGACAGCATCCGGCAGCATCAAGGACCTGATAGAATCACTGAAGAAGATCTGGGTTACGATCGACCCCACCTACTTCGCAAACCTCGCTGAATCAATGCCCAATCGACTCAGAATGGTCATCAAGTGCAAGGGCAACATGACCAAGTATTAACTTTCATGAAATATTCATAATAAAATATGTAAGTTACATTTTTCTGTTTCATTTTGCCCGAATTGTCACATGTCACTTTTTTTGTTGCCGCCACTGTATAATCATCACGTAGTAAATAGGATGGTAGGGAGAGACTGTTTCGCAAAAATAACTTGTTTAAAAGTTAGAAAGTCATTCCACTCAGATAGGATCAAATTATCTTCGTAAATCTTCGCTCCTTGTAAGTTAAAGTCACAAGTATCAGTAAAGTCATGCGGTTTCTATAAGGTTGTTTATAAGTCTACTACACCACATAAAATACTTGCTTCCTCTGGAAATCTTGGCATAATGGGTTCCCTACATATTTTGCCAAATAAATGATAAAATTCCTGACCAGAGAAATCAGTTATGGTATTTAGGTGGGCGCTTTAATCTTCAGTACAATTAACAGGGAATTTTATTCCTATTCAGGCTACATTCAGTCTCACCCAGTTCTATTTCCATTATGACGTTAAACTGGGATTCTTCACTAAAATTGAACTAATTTACGATTCATATCTGAAATGAGGACAGATGTAGTACAAAATTTCAAATCACAAAAACGTACACATTTCTAAGTATCACTTTAAAACGACAGCAAATGATTGTTTCCTCTAAAATAGACTGTCGACTTTTTTATTCACTCGAAAGTGTCAGCCAGGCTGGCGAGCCAAGACTAAACATGGACTGAATCAACATACGATGTATGTTAAGGTGCTGGATATTTGCGCAGGTCAGATGGTGTCAAAGATGTTTGGTGGTATTCGTTCCAGATGGTTTCTGTTAGGAGAGATTATGTATGCGAGATAAATTTATCTTATTCATTTGCTCTTTATTTTCTGTTTGTAAAATATTATTGTAAAAAATCTAAATGAAATAACGTTAGAAAAAGTAGTATTAAATATGTGCTGTGTTTGTTTTACAAGAGGAATTTGGTTTTTATATAAGGAGAATATTAGGGTTGTGATGAACTTCGTTCTTTTATATCTTCCATACGCTCTCCTTTTTCTCTCTTTCTATCTTTCTCTCTAAATTTTATAATGAATCCAGATAAAAGAAATCGAAAGTTTATTTTTGCCAGTTTGAGGCCAGATGAGTAGGGCAATTTTCTTTCAAACATCTATGAATGCGTAAATATACCTTCGTCTGAACATTTAACTTCCATTTAGTTTTTCACTCGTCAATGTAATCATAGACGAATACCACACTCAATCTCAATGGCATACATTTAAAGCATACGAAATATCTGGCGCCAACTATCCTCTTATCTTTATTTTTTAACCAGCTTTAATAGACAAAACACCCCTTTAGGAATCTGCTGTCTGGAAGAAGGAAATTGTAAAAAGATTCCTACTTACACTCGGCCTCACACTTCTGAAATAATCAATGCGTACATAAAATGTAGAAAAATTTCCTTGTTCCAATTAAAAACAAGAAACTACAAGATTTATTACATGTGAGTTCTTTAATAATAATAATAAAAAAATGAAGTTTAAATGCGAAGCGTTGTCACTCTTATTTACATATGGTACTCTTTAATCTCCAAAGAAGAAACGCCTATGACATTTGGAAGAGGAGAGTAAATGACTTCAGCACCGAATTTGTATCAATGAAATGACATCTGGACATTCGTTTTGGAAAGTTAAGTAAATACGCCCTTGTGTTACATTTATATAAGAGTGATGGGGGCGAAAGGCCACTTGCGATGGCAGTATGATTTGGATTACTAAGGGATCTTTTTTACTTCAAAGTTTCGTTTCAACTTGGCAAATGGTGGGTTTTCACTATTATAACTATCAATAATACTTAGAACTAGAAAAAAAACAACTAGAATGGATATGCAATTTAATATTTTCCCTCTTTCTTCAATCCCCCATGTCTCCTTTTTGTTACGAAGCTTCCATATTTTCCATTTTTGAGTATCTATTTTAAGTAGTCACCTTTTCTATAATAGACAAATATTCTCAATCTTTTCACCCGTCTCCATTTTATTCTTTAAATTTGATTTCCTTTTCTTCCATTCTATCCCCATCGAGTGAATATTCCTGTTTGGATTAGACATTTTTCTCTCCACAATAAAAATAAAACAATTACACCTATTTTATAACCATTCTCGCACAGATGCGTGTAGATCGATTATAATCTGAGACCAAAAATCTTGTCTTAATTTACCTTTTAGTTGAGTTCGGAAATAATACAAAACTGGCAACTTAACAATAATACAAACTGGCAACTCATAAAATAATAGAAAACTGTCACTCGGCAATAAAACAAAACTGGCAACTCAGCAATAATGCAAAACTGGCAACCTTTCCTGATGTGAACACCTCGATTGCAGTCGGCAGGACGCAAAACTCGTTGTATTCGACCCCCTCCCCCCTATTTGACTGCCCAAAGCAAATGCCCTTCATTTTGACCTCTTAATCGGAATAGACTTAAGAAATATGGAGGTCAAAAAGCTTAACCTGTGCTTCCAAAAGCCCTGTCGAAGATTTCTCAATGGGGATACAAGATCAAAATACCAGACCGGAGAGTCTTCGTAGTAGAGTCAAGAGGTGTTCTTTTTATGGTGATGGAGGCAAGGCATGTAAATGTGAAGGAATTCACTCGTTAAAAAACGCCTATCATGGGTTAAATGTGACAAACGAGAGACGTGCTGAAAGTTTGGAAGAGGAGGAAAGAGAAAATTAAAAAGGAGGAAGAAACTAAAGGGAAAAGGCGTATGTCTGGTTATGTGGCGCAGAAATAAGAGCACGCGCTTGTGTAAAGAATCCGGGGCACAAGCATGTACAAAACCATTTATTCATTTAATTAATTAATTGCATCAACGGACTCTTTTTAATTGTGGAGAAAATTTATTGCAATAATGCTATCCTAATTATTCGATTAAAAGGCTAATTTTTTGGCTAACTCACTCTTCATCGAAGCCCTCGGAAGGAGCTCTTCTCACATACACGAGAAGATGACGCATACAATAAGTTTTTTGGCTGACTGAGAAAAGCTTATTTTAGGCGTTCTCTTCTCGTATATGTGAGAAGAGCTGCTTCCGAGGGCTTTGAGAAAGACTGGTTTGCCCCCAAAATAGCCTTTCAACCGTATATATATATATATATATATATATATATATATATATATATATATATATATATATATATATATATATAAATCAGGCAATGGCTTCGCCATTGCGCTTCACTACAAGATTAAAATATAAAATCTAAAAAAAAGCAGCAATGGTTAAATTTTTATAAATTTTCTGAACTTCGCCAATTATAATAATTTTAAAAAGGAACTCTAAACTAAATTCTTCCCCTTACAAGGTATCACGTTGCTAAAATATAGTTATAGAAGAATATACGAAGATATATAAAAAAAATATTTTCTGAACTTCACTATTTGTAATTCTTTGGGTTTTAAAAAATTCACAAAATTTCGATACTTATATTTATTTCTGAACTTTGATAAAAAACATAAGTCATAACCAAACTAGGATGAAATTATTATTCAAATATTCAAAAAAATCCCCTTCTTAAATTATAGAGTTAGTGATGATATATATATATATATATATATATATATATATATATATATATATATATATATATATATATATATATATATATATATATATATATATATATATATATGAAGAAGAAACTTGAGGGTATTTTTACTCATTGTAGACCCTGCCCCTGTCTTCCGCTTGATGAAGGGAAAGGAGGGAGATTTAGGGAAGTTGCCCTCATCCCCCCTACACCCCATCTTTCTCATATCTTTACGCCCCCTAACTTTACCTCTCTCCTCGTGGCCATACCTTGAAAACAAATCTGGTGATGCCTTCGTTGTTTTTTCTTTATTTTTTTAAGAACTGCAAATAGCCAATAGAGAAATAATGAAAGGGGAGCGGATAAAAAACGATGATTAATAAAATGGAACAAAAATAATAAAAAACTGAGAGAAACATAATGGAAAGCAAATTTCGTTATTCATAATTACTGGAGACAGTGAGGGACATTATGAATACCTGGTGCCCCATTGCGTGATTCTTGTTGCTGCTAATTCGATTAGAAGAATAAATCAGCGAGGGCATCTCCGCCTGCAAGTTTTAAGGAGAGATCTGTAAAGAAAGTGGTGAAGATGAGGGATGTGAGAATGTGTGGAAGATATATAACACAACAGTTCATGGAAACTGATATCGGAAGGGCAAATTATAGGCATTGGGGGAGGGGCACACTTGATCATACAGATGTTAGCTGCAACATACTAGCTGATGCAAAACACTACACGCCCTTGCAGGGCATTATGAGGTGGTGATGGTGATCAACCAATGTCAACGGCCCTATGTCGCGTGCTACAAATTATATCAAAAATTTTGAAAACGAAAGAAGAAGATTCAATTAACAAACGCATTATCAATTAACAAAGATATCATCTGACCTTACGACCTTCAACACTTTCAAAAACTCATTGAAAAGTAAAATGGTTACCATCCAACCGACCCACCGACATCGTATGTACCTTATAGAGTCGCGTGCACGCGATTATTAACGGTTGTCTCGCTCTTGATTGGTCTTTACAATACGTATTAATAGGGGCTTCACGGCCACTCGCAGCCTTTGCTAGCTCACCTACTAGTACCATTCAGTTCAATTGTGCGATTGTTCAAATGTTTGATTGTTTAACTGGGCAATTGTTCAACTGTTTGATTGTTCAACTCTGCGACTGTTCAAATATTTGATTGCTCAAATGTGTAATTGTTTAACCGGGCAAGCAAGTGTTGAAATGTTTAATTTTTCAAGTGTGTAATTTTTCAAATGTTTGATTGTTTAATTGTGCAATTGTTCAAATATTTGATAGTTCAAAGGGGAAAATGTTCTCATATTTGACAATCCAATTATTCAAATGTTTGAATGTTCAAATGTTCGATTGTTCGACGTTTCATTGTTCCAATATTTCATTGTTCAAATGCGTGATTCACTTGATTGATTGTTCAACTGTGCCATTGTTCAAATGTTTGATTATTCATATGTGCAATTATTCAAATGTTTGATTGATCAACTGTGCAATTGGTCAAATGTTTGATTATTCAACTGTTTCATTGATGAATGTTCAATTGTTCTCCTCTGCAATTGTTCAAATATTTGATTTTTAAAGTGTGCAGTTATTCAAAATGTTAATCGTTCAATTGTTAAAATGTTTGATTGTTTAACTGTTCAAGTATTCAATTGTTATTCAAATTTTTCAATTATTCAAATGCTCCAAATTTCAATTTTTCAAATTTGTTATTTTTTAAATATGTGATTGTCCATGTGTTTAATTGTTCAAATGTGTGGCTGTTCAAATATGTGATTGTTCATCTGTTCAATTGTTCAAATCTGTGACTCTTTAGATATGTGATTGTTCATGTGTTCAATTGTTCAAATGTTTAAGTGTTCAAATGGTCAATTAATCAAATTTTGAGTGTTCAACTGTTCAAAATTTTCTTTATCAACTGTTCAATTGTTGAAGTGTTCGATTGTTCAACTGTTCCTTTGATCAAATGTTTGATTGTCAACTGATCAAATGTTTGCTTACTCACATATTAAATTCTCGAAATGTTTGATTGTTCATTTATTCAATTGTTCACATGCCTGATTGTTCAACTATTCAATTGTTCAAATGTTGATTGTTTACTGTGCAATTGTAAAACCATTTATTATTCATCTATTCATTTGCTCAAATGTTGATGGTTCAACTTTAATATTTTCGAATAATTGATGGTTCAAATGTTCAAATGTTTCCTTACTAAACTGTTCAATTATATATCTTTGATTGTTTAACTGTTCAATTGTTGAAAACTTTAATTGATCAACTGTGTAATTGTTCAAATGTTTGATTGTTCAACTGTGCAATTGTTTACATGTTAGATTCTTCAACTGTGTAAGTATTCAAATGTTTAATTGTTTACATCTTAGATTCTTCAACTGAGCAAGTATTCAAATGTTTAATTATTCAACTCTTCAATGTACACATATATAATTGTTTAACTGTGCAATTGTTCAAATATTTAATCATTCAGCTCTGAAATTGTTCAAATGCTTGATGGTTAAACGTTTGACTATTTAATTGTTTAAATGTGTGATTGTTCAACTTTTAAGTTGTTCAAATATTAGATTGTTCAGACATGCAATTGTTCAAATGTGGGATCGTTCACCTGTTCAAATGTTCAAGTGTTTAACTGTTCAACTGTACAATTTTTCAAAAGTTTGATTGGCCAAATGTTAAAATTTTAATTGTTTAACTGTTCGAATGTTTGATTGTGTAACTGTTCAATTGATCGAATATTTGATTGTTCATCTGTTAAAATTTTTGCTGGCTCAAGTGTTAAATTGTTAAAATGTTTAATTGTTCAACTGTGAAATTGTTCAAATATTTGATTGTTCAACTGGTCACTTGTTCGAATGTTAGATTGTTTAAATATTCAATTGTTCAAATATGTGTTCATATGTTCAATTGTTCAACTGTGCAAGTGCTTAAATGTTTGATTGTTCAACTGTGCAATTGCTTAAATGTTTGATTGTTCAGCTGTGCAATTGATCAAAGGTTTGATTGTTTAACTGTGCAATTGTTCAAAAGTTTGATTGTTCAATTGTTCTAATGTTTGATTCTTCAAGTGTTCAATTATTTAAATGATAGATTGTTTATATGTTCAATTGTTCAAGTGTGTAATTGTTTACATATTAAACTGTTCAAATATTTTATTTTTCAACTGCAGGTTTTTCAAATGTTTGATTGTTAAACTTTTCAAATGTTTGATTGTTCAACTTTTCAATTGTTCGAATATTTGATTGTTCACTTGATCAAATGTTTGATTGTTTAACTATTCAAATGTTTCATTGTTCTACTGTTCAATTGTTTAAATGCTTAATTGTTGAAATGTGAGATAGTTCATCTGTTCAATTGTTCAAATGTTTGATTGTTTATCTTTTCAAATTGTTCAATTGTCTGATTGTTCATCGGTTCGAATTGTTCAAATATTTGATTGCGCATCTGTTTAAACTTTCAAATGTTTTTTGGATTGTTCAAAAGTTGATTGTTTGATTGTTAAATTACTCAAATATATGATTGTTCAACTGTCCGGTTGTTCAAAGTTTTATTGTTCTATTGTTCAATTGTTCAAATATATGATTGTTCAAATGACCGATTGTTCAAAGTTTTATTGTTATATTGTTTGAGTGTTAACTGTTCAAGTAACCATCAACTCATTATGTATTCCATTGTTTCATCAACTTTTTATGTTCCATGGCTTACCTCAATTATTCCTGTTTCCCCTCCATTCTTTATTCCTCCAAAATGAACACAATACGTGTATGAAGAGCAAATTAATTTGTTGTCTTATGCGTAAACGCGTCTGTGTGCATCTGTTTGGGATATTCATATGTGTGCAAACATATAGGAAAGGTGAGTGGGTACACGAATGGAGCAACAAGTCTGGATATCTTTAGGCACAACTTTTTTTAAGATGAGTAAATATTTGCTCATTTTGAGGCAGGCCGTGTATGGGTGTGGAGATCAACCAGTTGAGAGGTTGATGTAAAGAGGTCAGAACTTTAAATCAAACATGGAGTCGTAGGTGTTGTGGTTGGGAGGAGCCCTATGAAGCAGGTTTGGTTGGGTGTGTTGAGAGGAAAAATTTAGAAACATGAATTTATCTCCTATAGAAGGGTGTCAATAGTCTCGAATAGGCAGAGTTGGCAAATAAATTGGCCACTATAATGGCCAAAGATACTCGATGTCACATTGATAAGCTGATGATTCGAAGTAGTGAAATCAGCCGCGATAATGGCGAAATAAGCTTCACAGGGAGAGTTACTGCCAAATAGCAACGCCATTAGACAAGGGTAGACAGTTCTACATTGGACTTTAGGCAAAAAGTCAAGAAAACCTGGGCATGAAGTTAATTAATGAATCTTCAGCATCAAACATTTGGAAGCCCTCAAGGCGACATACCTTCGTTAGACAACGGGCCAGATTCACACTTTCCCGATCTTATATGTTCTTTAAGGAACCTCTGACTATTTATTTATTTTATAATTAGTTTCACTTGTCCGAACTTCATCACTTCTTTACAAACCTCTATTCCAAAAATTTCGAGAGAGAGATACCTTCAACGGCTTTCACTTTATTTATGCAAAAATATATTAATAATTAATATGCACAATTTAAGCACTCATTAATTATGCAAACCCGAAATGATCTTTAAGTTCATAATATAAATTTCCAACTAAATTTGTTAGAACCGAATCTGGGGTGCTTTTAATCTTTTGCCTGCATCTGCTAAGATGTAAAAATGTAACGCGATTCAATATTTCAAGGTCACACCGTTTTGACGGGCAAGTGCCTTTTAGGGCTTCGGAAATCGGACCTTAGAGGTATAATTAACTAGAAGAGTTGTGATAAAATGCGAGAAGAGATTTATGGTTCATCGCTGGTTCGAACGAAAAAGAATAATAAATCTTATCTTCGAACCCCCGGCATCCATTTTGTAATATGATCTTTAAGCTTTTTTCAAAGTTAGTGAGCCATCCGTCAAGTTTCCTTTTTGATTTTGGAGAGGCTGTGGTGGTTAGATTATTTTCCTTTATTTGTTATATAGGACATCGATATTTGGTCTGGCAAAGTGAAAAAAGTTTGAATTCTTAGAATAATTCAATTAACAAGTGGTTGAAAATGCTATTGTAAAGGTTCTTTCACTCTTTACGGCATCATCTTAGCTGTGGAAATAACTACACCATTAATTATCTTTATGATCTTATCTTTAATCCCAATATGGAATGTACAAAGAAATTTTATATTTTAAAACCATCGCATTTTAAGTCTTAAATTCAATTTGTCCATTCAAATTACAGTGCCTGCGAAAAGTATCCGATCACCCTCAAAATTTGTATTATTTTCAATGATATTCACATATGCATAATTCACTTTCTATTTGTTATATCGACATCTGGTAGCTTTTATATAACGCTCTGATATGATAGCTTTCCAATGTAATCTTAAGCTAGTATTGTAGTAGCGTTCGTTGCGTGTAGGTGTGCGTCATATTTGTCCACTTTCATGTTTTTTGCCATTTTGTAATTATTTTGTGATTTTTTACAGAAATTAGTCTTAATAAGATGTATTTCTAATGTGTGCTAAGAAACAACTCCAGAGTGATTGTCGAGGTGCTATTGTTGCTTCTCATAAATGTAGGAAATCTCAGAGACAGATAGCTAATGAATCAAACAGCTAAGAGTACTGTTCATTTATGGGTTTCACGTGCTAAAAAAATGTTAGCCTATCTACTCCAGTACCTAAAAAAAGATCAGGAAGACCAAGAAAAAAAAATTGCAAACAGTAATGCTTATGAACGGTTTAGTATTAAATAATGCAACAATAACTGCGAAAGAACTAAAATTTAATATGAATAATTTATTATCTGATGTTTCTGAACGAACTATCCAGGAGCGGCTACAAAAAGAACTTAGATTACCATCTCGCCATGCTGCAAAGAAACCATTCATTAATGAAAAAATGCGTAACAAACGTGTCACATTTTAAAAAAAGAAATACGTTCATTGGACTGTTGAGGAGTGGAAAAAAGTTTTAGTCAGCGATGAGTAAACATTTTTAACATTCAGAAGCTGTCCTAAAAGGTTCGGCGGCCCATTGGCTCAAATAGAATGGACCCTAAATACACCCAAAAGACAATGAAACACCCTCCAATTGTGATGATTTGGGGTTGTTTCAGTTTCCAAGGGAGAGGAAGCATATATTTCCTTCCTAAGAACACAACAATGAATGGCACACGGCATTTAGCAATGCAACTGGAGAAACTTTCAGTTGTAATGACAATCCATGAGACAGAAACATTCATGCATGATGGGGCACCTTGTAACAAGGCTAAAGTTGTGACAAAATGGCTCACTGACAATAAATTTAATATTTTGGATTGGCCTGGTAATAGCCCAGATTTCAATTTCATAGAAAATTTATGGCTAATAATAAAAAATAAGGTTGAAGGCCAAGACACTGGCTCCATCAAAAAATTAAAAGAGGCCATGATAAAGGTATGGTGAAACGAAATATCAGTGGAAGTTTGTCAAAACTTGATCAAATCCATGTCGAAGCGTCTACAATAAGTCATCAAATCCAAAGGAAGGAAAAATGACAAAATACTAATATAAGGTTAGTCAAAATCGAGGGTGATCGGATACCTTTCGCGGGCACTGAAGAAATGGCAGTGGAATTTTTTAAATGAGGAAGAATTCTTTTACTTTTCGGATTGAAAAATGGATTTTTTAAACCAACTCAAAGTTTTTTTCTCATGTTTAATAAATATTTTAAACGCGCAATGGATTAACTACACTGACATTAATCAGCAAAATGACGAAGGTCAACTTTGAGGCTTTATTATTAGCAGAGGCATAATATTTTTGATAAAGAACTAGACTCTTTAGCTCATGCTAGACCTATGCATTTGTTTTTCTGCCCTTGACCCTCCCACATTGTGCCTCCTCTTAGCCACATCATTCATGCAGACAGAGAGTGTTTGTTTTATTTTCTCTCTTTCTTCCTCTCCCTCTCTGTTTCTCTCTGCAATCCCTTTGTTACAATATTTTTCCACTTCCTCGTTCGGATTCCCCCAGAGTTCGACACCTACCCATTTGCCACAAAGAAGTTGCGGCTCGCTTCAACGCCTCTAGCCCCCTCTACCCCTTTATACCCTATTAACCACCCGACCTGACTGAATAGGAGCCCCTACAATCCAGCCTATTACCGTCACTGTGTATTACATTGATGGGTTAAAACTTTTGATGGCGCGACATCCCAAGGCAGCGGTCCCATATCCGGGCTTAGTAACCTTTATACGACTCGCGCTGCAGGACGATGTGGGTATTCTTCTGTCCTTACAAAAAGGCCATTTTTTCGTCTTAATTGCAATACAATAATGCGATGGCATCCTACTAAAACCCATGGACAAGAAGTTTAACAAAACCTTACTTTAGTCTCAATGATTTTAGACGTGGACTAATCAACCGGAAGCTTGGCTGGGCACTACACGACGAATTTCTCAATAATTACTATATGTATCTTCAAATTATAGGTATAAAAGTAAACACATGAGATTTCTCAATAATTTCTATATGTATCCTCAAATTATAGTTATAAAAGTTAACACATGAGATTTCTCAATAATTTCTATATGTATCCTCAAATTATAGTTATAAAAGTTAACACATGAGATTTCTCAATAATTTCTATATGTATCGTCAAATTATAAATATAATTGTTAACATAAGGAATTTTTCAATAATTACTAATGTCTCGTCAAATTATAGCTACAACAGTTAACACCGTGGAATAAGATAGTCTCTACCTTCCCCATTGCAGGCTATTATCACAGGCCATGTTATGTACGCCTGTGGGTCTTGGGTGACAGGTCTCCTCTGCCTGCTGTGATCCTGTCGAGACTATATATTTCCAGTGCATAGTAACTTTTCGGATACGTTGTTTAGCCTCATAGGAAGAAGTCGATGCAGTGATATCTGGTGAACAAGGTGGCTATGATATTTGTCCCTCCCTTCCAATCCATCGTTCTGGAAATGTTTGATATAGAAACTTATGAACAAGCAGTTCCCAAGGAGGTCTGGCACAGTTTTATTATTTATTATAAAACGATGCTGGTTTAAACCTGTCGAGCTGTGGTGCCGCATATTCAGTCAGAAGGTCAAAGTAAGCCACCTGCAGAAATCGATCTCTTTATAGGATAGTCCATTCTCCAGATCTTCAAATTGGGTTTTTAGTTTCCTTGAAACTAGAGTGAGGAGGTTTTTGGCCTCAGAAATTCTTTCAAACATGTTAATGGCAAACACTTTTCTGCTAGATTTATCATTTGGTTCTAGTGCCTATACGATTTGCACTGTTAAAGGTAGTAGCTATAACAGTCTGGGAGCAGTACAGATAATCTTTGTAGGAGAACGAGCAAAGACTTCTTTTATTCGATTGATGTTGTAATCCCATGACTTTTGGCGTCCCCTCCCCTTCTTCTTTGTGTCTAACATTGTCTGTCTCCTTAAATCTCATGTGCCATGCACAAATTAACGGACGCGACGGTGGATCTCTTTCATATTTAATCTTCTAATTTCTCTGAGTCTGCAAATACGATTTGGTTTCATCAAACCACAAGACTCATTGTGTTTTGTTTAGAGGAGTCGCCTTCATTATTGACTGATTTAACAGAATTTTCATAGAACGGAATTAACGCTTTTGCAGCATTTTTTTTAAGGGGCTATCTGGCTGCTCTTGCAGCAACAAGATACCTCAAATACAAATAGAATTAAAAGTATTTATTAACTCTGAACAAATTTAATAATAACCACAATATTTAACTTCTTCAAGAGACTTTATCAGCATCCTATACTTCTTGATCTTTCCTATAGAGGATTTTGGTCGACTCGGATTGGACCTCCATCTGGCCACTAACAACACCCAATGTAGCTTAACTTAAGTCAAATAAAAAGTGGTTTCTACTGACCTATGCTGCATCCCCTTTCATAGTACACTAGCGATGTCAGTACGTATCTCTATCAAATCTCTGGAAAGGAGGAGGGGTGGGGTGTATTTTTATACCTGAATCTGTATTCTTGCGAACGAGCTTATCCCTACAAGTTTTTAATTGTCTGCCTACGGCTATTAATCTCTGTAGGAAGCTGTTTTCTTTCACATATCGTGTTGTTCTTGATCCTTATCAGCCCTATTATTCTTTTGGTGTATAGTTTCATTCTCTTGTTACCCCCATATTTCTTTCTCACGAACCTCTGCTGTAATCACTGTTAAAATGGGATCTTCCATTTCTTCACACTTAAATCAAAATACCACTTCTCCCTTTTTCTTTGAACGTCACTCGTTGATTGCACTAACACGGGAGGTTGATCGAAAGTGTACCAAGCCATAAATCATTAAATTAATTGCTCCTTTGAATGAGATTTCTTTGTATCGTCTTCCATTCAAATGTAATGGTGATGATTTATGTAATCATATAATCTATTTATGAAACGGGAAGGCGAGGGAAATAAATTAACAGATGAGGAACTGTTGATTTTTTTTCCATAACACGATGAACACAGAAAACCCGAGACAACGATGCTGAATGACGTTGAACTTTACGTTTTTTTAATAGATTATTGTTAATGATGGCATAAAAAACACGAATGATCTTTATGACATTTTGTACATGGATATTCTGGGTGGTTTTTCTTGTGTGACCTTCCTGCTTCAATCTCGCTATAATGATCGCGAGACCCGAGAGGAAGGTTTCGACTTCACGCTGTTTTGGGTGGGTTTGTTTTCATGATTCTTTACTGTACCTCCCTAGTCGAGGTAGTTAGGTGGTAAGGTGTCTAATACTAAAGTATAGCAGTTTGTTCTATTATTTTTAATTATATTTTATAGTATCCATTTTTTAATGTTTCCATTTGGATGTAATTGGGAATTATTTATACAATCAAACTATTCAAAACTTTTGTAGTTGCAGTTAAGTGTAATAAAGACGAAGAGTATATCAATATTAGTAATAGTATATATAAAAAAACAAACCAGTACTTTAACCTTTATTGTTAAAAATTAATCAAATAACAAGAAATTAAGGATAATATTAATAAAATCTAAAAAGTGAAATGAAAAGATTACACAATTAAAAATCTGGTTTACATACCCTTAAAATGTGCTTAAAATAATTTTTTTCGATTATGTGTATCTGGGATCAATAATCAAGCTCCTTTATAGCTATCCTTAAGTGAGGCACTCAAAATAAATAAGAAAAGAGCAACTATTAAGATACGAGTATTATTAAATCAGAGCTTTTGTTATTCAAGCCTCTTCTTGGGAAGGGTTGCTCATGGCGAGAGAACTGGTTCTTGGTGTTAGATCCAAAAGATGGAAGGATATTAAGGATTGTCCTCATATCCTAGTTTAATATTTGTTTCCGTAGTTGTTCCTATATGCAAAATTGTACTTAAAAAAAATTATTACCACTTAGTACATTGGAAAACTTTAATAACATCATTTTTTTTACATTTAGCATGAATTTTTAATTTGTCAAAAGATTTTATCGGCACCTTGAGTCGTTTAATAAAGCAGTTTAACGCAATTTTAATAACTAAATTAGAATACGATTTTCTCAGCTCTTTCCCACCTGCTTCTAAGCCTCATAGCAGATATGGGCTTCGCGCCCCCTCCTTTAGAACCTTTTCTTAGTCGTTCGGTGAAGGTCCGTCGCCTTGAAGAACCACATTTAAAAGGCTTATTATTTTCTCTTCCTTGGCAGACCGCTCTAGTAATCTTGTGTTATTACAAGAATTACCAGGTGTATTTTATTGTTTAAATAACTTTACCATATTATATGTATTTTTCTCAATGTAGGTGGATTTATTCGTGTATAGTTTTACATTTTCGTTCTCTGTAAAAAATGTTTTGAACCTACTCGTATGTCCAGGTCTTGGGCTTTAGATCTTTTAATTTTAGATATTACGTTCATCTGTCAGACATCCATACCTTTTTTCACGTTCTAATTTATATGATATTCGTTTTCTAATTTAACGTATTTTGCTTTTCTCTTAAATTACCTTAGAATACAAATGAAGCTGAAACGTCGTAAAAAAATTCCATTCTGCCTTCGTTGCTTTCGCATTCATTTAAATCCTCAGCATCATATATATATATATATATATATATATATATATATATATATATATATATATAATTATAGGATGTGAGCAGCCTTTTATTCTATACCAGATTTGTTGAAAGCTAGGTTACATTTTGCCTTTACACGTTATATTTTGCAACGTTATAACTTGTAGAATTTATTAAAAACTAATATTGAATTTGTTCGTCAGAATTGTCCTTCTTAAGAAATCTTCAGACGGAATTCTTCGTTGTATTCGAGGCGAGGGTAATATAGAGTTTAACCATTAAACTTGCCTCCTTTACCAGTGGAGTGATGAACGACGACTGGCAACAGCAAAGAATGAAGCTCTACTTCTTTGCGTATTGTTTAAAATCAGAAGCAAAAACGTCTCTAGTTGAAGAAGAGTGTATAGTACTGTTGAATGATTAATGTAGTATTAAGATGAGTATGTTAAATATTTAGCTTGTTTACCGTCTGACTAGCCATCTCACTAATTTTGTTTCCATTATTTATGACAAATTTAACATCTATACATATGATTATTTAATGGACCTCGGTCTCTATTATAGTGATAGTTAAATCAGGATTGTTTATTTCGTTTTTGTCTTTTTTGCTTGACTCTAGTTGATATATTTACTCCAATCTTCACAAAAGTAATTCAGGTTTAAATAAATTATATCAACTAAATCTATCTGGCTAGTTGAAGCGCATAGTAAGTTAGGATATGTATTGATTTCTGAGGGTGGTTTCTCCCTTGACCTTCGTTTCCATTTAAGCGAATATTAGTGGGACTTCGTCTTCGAATAGTCCACTGAGAAACTTCCATTGGTTCTGATATCTGTATCTGATTGATATCTTTACTTTCTTATTTCCTCGTCATTTTTGAGATATATTTATTTATCTTGTGCGTATAACTTTGCTGACCGGTTGTGGGCATATTTGTATATGTAAGCCTTCTTGTCTTTTTCGCTGACTTTGTTTAGTCTCTTTTATTAAAAGCATTCCTTTCTTTTGTATCCTCTGCAGTCTTAACATATTCGTCTTGTTGACCGTATTAGATGTATGGTTGGGTATAACAATGACGATTTTGTTAATGTATTAAAAGTTTTTTTGTTCGTTTTGTTTAGATCACGGAGTTGAAATAGTGTTATTAAGTTCTGTTTGGCCTTAGGTTGTGTTTTTGAAGCTACTGGATTTTAGTTTGAGTCCTATACACTTGTTGTAACAGCAGTATATAGTTCGGATTTTTTTTTCTTTCTATTGCGATAACTGAATTTGATCGCACTTGTTTAAAATTTTAATAATTATTCATAGTTGTTGACGTTTCTGATTTCCTCTCCTGTTAATCTTGCCATCGTTGGTAAAATCTTTTAGAGAAGGTAATTATTTGTGATACGTCATCCGAGAATTGTATATAGGTTTCGGTTCTGTTGATCCAGGGTGGCATATCTCTAATTGTAGTCTGTCGTGGCCTTTGAGGGATATGTAGGGAAATCTGTTCCTGATCTAATCACAGAGGCATCTGGTCATTGTGGATGGGATGTTGAGTATTTAGATCTCGAGTTTAAGTTCAACCCTCCAATTCTTCTCAAATGCCTCCTGCATATGTCGCATCACGAGGTCGACATAATGTCTATTAATTTTGGCTTTGAATAGTGTTTCTCTGAGGATAGCGAGCACAGTGTATCCCTACCTTTTCTGAACCAATGTTAGTGACGAGGGTTTGTGGGTTTCTAGGTGGTATACGAATGTGTTGTTTAGTGCTTTTTCAAATGATTTTTATAGCACCCTGAGTAACGAAATAAGCCGCAATTTTATTGGATCATCTATAGATTTGGTAAGTTTTGGTATAAAGATCATTCGGCTGAAATATCCTGCGTTTAGTAAGACATTGAAGCTCACGGAGGTCTAATTAACTTTTCCTAGATGATTCCCAAGTTACGGGAGCTTTTTGTAGCTAGGATTGAATAAGTATTTTTAATCCCACCGATGTCATTTTGTCTACCTGTTGTTCTTTGAATCGAACCGATAGGAAAGTGGGATTGGGTATCAAATCAGGAAAGTTTGGGTTAATATGATTTATTATTATTCATTCATGCCATTGATTAGGTCTTATTTCTGATTTGGGCAATTTTTAACATTTCTCTCCAGGGCGTTCCAAATGCGGGCTGCTGCTTCTCCTCTGGTTCCTCGATTGTTCATTTTCATTTAACGAACTTCAGGAGGCGAAGATCCTAAATTATTCTGTGAATGGTAATATTTTCGATCAGTAATTTTTTGGTGATTTGTTGTTTGTGTAGCTCATTATAATGTAATTTGATTCCCATACTTGTGGGTGCATTTCTAAACGTTCGCTGTGAGAGGTTGTGGCCATAGCAATGTAGTGGTTGATTTGAAGAGTATTGCAATATTCATGGGAGTATTGGAATTTGTACACCAAATTATTTGCTTTTAAGTTGGATTATTTGGATGCGAGATTGTTTTCCATCAGTAAATTGTTGACTTTTAGGTTTTGTAGTAGATTTGTAGTGATGACTTGTCATTTTCTGGGACAGTATTGATTTTGGTGTGATATATTGTAGTATTCGTTTATATTTTCTTTAGGCAACAGTCTTCTGCTTTTCATAGTAGAGTAGCAATGGTCCTTTTGAGGTCCAATAATTGGTGTTCGGTGCTGGTAAGATAGGTATCATTAATGAATATGATGCTAATATTTGACGGATTCTTAATTTTTTAAGACCACTTCTTCGAGGTTTGCTATGTAGAAATTAATAAACGCATTGCACAATGGTGAACCCAACGCAACTCAACTAGACCGCAATTTTTCCAACTGGGCTTCGGAATGGATCTTCAGTTGTATGTACACATTCTAACAGCTGCTTTAAGATGTGAGGTTCTAATCATGAGTGAGCAGTCTGTATTCACAGCCGAGCTGGTTGTAATACACCACTTGATACGAGAGGTAACGCGTCGTGCCCGGTTCGGAGACAGGATTGTAATCTTTAGAGACTCACAAAACACTCTGAGTGCACTCGGGTCATTTGAATCTCCACACTTATGGTTCACAATATTCGTGATACCACGGTTGCAGCAAGCTAGGTGGATGTCGAGATTATCATCTGCTGGGAATGAGCGCGCCGCTGAGGGTTCCAAAGAGTTCGCGAATACTGGGAGACCAGACCAGCGCTTCGCTCTTCCTCAAACCGACTACGTGTCAGGTATCAGGCCAGTCCTCCGAGCTGCTTGGCATAGAAGATGGGAGACTGCCGAGTGGAACATAGAGCTCCGTGATATTGCGCGCGACTGTTCCTATGGAACTACCCCCGATGCCACGACGGCTGCAAGTCGGTTTCTTTCGTCTTTGAATTGGATATACCCGCGAGACGCACCGCTATTTGATGGAACGCTCGCCTGCCCTTTACTGCGATGGTATGTTGCCCCCCAGACTGTTCAGCACATTCTTGTTCAATATTGCAGGATGGGTGATCTTCGCGCTCGTTACCTCTCCCAGTATCGGGATTGAGCGTGGTCGCTACCCCTTGTCCCTCGTACATGGGAGGAGTTCGCGCACACAGACTTGTGGACTATTTGAATTTTTAGAGGAGACTGGCCTCCACTATTTTATTTGAGTCTCTTTGGTGTTGGTCACATGGTCATTCACCCGAAGGGGATGGGGGCTGCTACCGACGCCGGGGAGTGCTTCATTTCCCTCGCTTTTTTGTTTCTTGTTTTGTTTTTGTCTTTGGTTTGTTTGTTTTTGAATTGTTTGGTATTTTTGGTGTCTTTTGTACTTTTAAAATCCAGCCTAACCTTAGGCTATGGACAACCATGGCGATTTAGTTCCTAGTAGGCAGTCGCCAGATTGGCGCTTACAAAAATCCTATAAACATTTGATAATTATTCTCTATTGATTTGTTACTAAATATACTCTCAAACTTCTAGAGAAGCAGGAAAACACCTGGAGGAGAGCTATGAAGGATATCAGCAAGATCATTGATCGACTGAATGGGTAATTTCAAGGGGAGCATAGCGTAATAATGTAGTTCGAACATTTAGCGATATTGTGTGTTGGAGTTAGGACAAGGACAATAATTGGGCGAAGGGAGTTATTTCTCTTGTTATTTGACGTTACTGTACATTGTGGACTATATTTATCTCAGAGAGGAGGTAGATAGATTTGATTGGGTATATTATAATGTTCAGATATTGATTTTTATACGCTTTTTTATAGTTTTTCCGCATTAAGGTTACTTTACAAAATAAAACTGGTAAAGGCTAGGAGCAACCTGTTCTTCATATATATATATATATATATATATATATATATATATATATATATATATATATATATATAGTAGGAATATAAAGACCCAGGTTATTACACTAATCATTTATTGGCCAGACGTTTCGGACCTTCACTAGGACCATCTTCAGCAACTGTATCGAGTAATGGGAAGGGGGAGGAATATTAAAGATAACAGTTAAAAGAATGCATTAAATAATGGCTAAAAAAACGAATGGAGACAAGTTAAAATAATAAAATTGACAATTATTGAGATTAAAGTAAAAACACAAATAACAATATATAGAATTAATTAATACTATCCAGTGCAATTTTAAAAATAATATAAACAAGTGAAGTTATAACAAACTGACTTTAATATCAAATATTAAAGGTAACTATAGTAAACGATAAAATAACCTATTATATTAAATTATAGAAAAAAACAAAACAAAAACCCCGAAAACAAATTAGAATGAATTAAACAGAGAAATCAACTAACTAAAGATATAAAAACTACTAACGAGATTTGTTCGGTTGGTCGGTTGGCTAGTTAATGTATTGAAGTGTTGGTTGGTTATATAGTGAATAGTTTATTTGAAGAGGAGTAATTATTTAGGTTTGGATTTATTTTATTGATTTACAGTGACTCTAAGATTTTCAAATCGAGAGAAGTTAAGGCTGAAGATAACGTCCGGCCAATAAATGATTAGTGTAATCACCCGGGTCTTCATATTCCTACTACATATCAGATTCCCAAGGAACAAATCAATTACAAGTATATATACATATATATATATATATATATATATATATATATATATATATATATATATATATATATATATATATATATATATGTGCGTTAATTTCATTTATAATATTTTTATTGCGAATGATATAAAGTGTTTTAAATAAAGGAGCAAAACGGAATTCTCCATGTAACAAAACGTGATTACGTTAATTAAAATAAAATGGATACATCCGAGCGTGAAAATTGGGTGTAAATTAGGTAAATCGAATTTAAAGTAAAGATTTCATTGCTTCGTTATTGAGAAGTCGAAAGTCCTTTTCTCTTCCATTGGCTAACGAACCGATTGGAGAATTACCCCCTTGTAAGCCACCATTTTTTAACGAGCACTAAAACATATATTCGAGCCTTCTTTATTTTAATAATTTGCCTTAGAAAAGGTTCTCCAAGCATGAATTTGAGGCGAAGGGGACGTGTAATTCTTATTAGATTCTTTCTTAATCTCTGATTCTGAATGCCGTTTCATCGCATTAAAAAAAAAAATATATAAATTATTTGACTGTGGTTGGTATTTTAATTAATTAAGGGAATAAAATTTAAATGAATTCGTATACATATGTACTAATGGGATAAAGGGTTAGAATTTTTGTTTTCAGTTTAGAATCGTCAATATGTCTTGTGTAGGGCGATTATTAACGATTTGTTATGGTTAGGTTGTTACTAGAGTTTCCGGTGACTTGTTAGTATTCATTATTAAGAAAGAAAATGGAAATTATGTAATCCAACGTGGACATGCTGACTAAGCAAAGAAGGAATGATGTGAGTTCGGGGCAATAAGTGAACGAAGAGAATAAGAATAACTGAAATACCTGATGAAACTGACTGTAACCTAACACTTCAGATTTCATTACCATAGTCTTTATATAAATGTAATCAATTATATAGTTACGATTTTATTTTACAACTTTTTCCCATTTAAGTCGTTTGAAAAAGAAGAGAAAAAAAATCCTTCGTAAAACTAAGAATAACAATGCAAAATATTTTGGGTTAACAACGCACCTCTCCCGAATGAGTAGGTTAGCCTAATTAGGCTATTTACTAGTACTAGGCTAGCCTATTTAGGATATTAACTAGTACTGGTCTAGCCTACTAGGGTTATTAACTAGTATACTGCTACCCTGATAGGCTATTAACTAGTTCTAGGCTAGCCTACCTAGGTTAATAACTAGTTCTAGGCTAGCCCACCTAGGCTATTAGACTATTAACGAGTACTAAACTAGCTTAATTATTCTATTAACTAATACTAGAATAGCTTCATTCGGCTATTAACTAGTACTAGTCTACCCTAGATAGGCTATTGACTAGTATTGGACTATCATAATAGGCTTTTAACTAGTATTAGACTAAGATAATAGGTTATAAACTAGTACTAGGACAGCCTACTTCAGGTATTAGCTAGCAGTGGTCTAGCCTAGTTAGGCTATTAACTAATAATAGGCTATTGACTTGTGATAGGCTACCTTAGTAGGCTATTAACTAGTACTAAACCATACTTGTTAGACCATTAACTACAACTGGGCTAGCCTACTTAGGCTATTTAATATCAGTCGGAGGGCCTAGTTAGACTATTAAATAGTACTGGGCTAGCCTAATTAGGTTATTAACTAGTGATACGCTACCCTAGTAGACAATTAACTAGTACTAGGCTACCTTAGCAGGTTATTAACTAGTACTTTGCCACCCTCTCTAGGTTATTAACTTGTACTATGCTAATCTAATTAGGCTGTTAACTATTACTAGGTTTTCCTAATTATCGGAAATAACAAGCGAATTTTGACAAGAGCGAACAGGTCAGAACCCGTCAAATAGAGCAGTGATCTTGCCTCTCTAGGCTGACCTCGTCCTCATTTGTCCTTTATTGTTTCGTTTTTGTTTTGTTTTTTAAACCAATAAAATAATAAAATTTTGTAGAACAAAATGAGTGGTTCCATTTGCCCCTTTGAACAATAGGGGTCTCAGTTTTGCCCATTTGAAGAATAGTGATAAAAAGGTAAGGATATCAATTAAAAAAGATAAGATAATAATTAAATGTTAGTTAAAAACATACAATTCGAGAATTTCATCACAAAGAGATGAAATAAATTTTGATTGTCTATCACGAAACATAAATTCCTGTAAATCAGAGTGTAAGAAATCTGTTTTGCATCCATTCATCTTTTTAAATTTTATATTTGTGTTTATTCCAGTAGGATTCTACATGCTTGTTATGGACACTTGTTTCTTTGTCTACGATATTTAGTGAATGGTTCGCAGTTTTATGAACGCATCCTATGTTGTGGATTCGTCAGAGTAACTAGTTGATCCTTGCCTAACAACCCTTTCAATTATTGGTAACATGGTTGCAATGCGCGGGCACTCGATAATTTCCATGTATCCCACAGCTGGTGTCGTCGATGTATCCGCTTATTGCCAAAACCTATATCTGTGAATGGGGAGATCTTCCTCTATGATGTTTGGGGTGGTGCGAAAAGCACGATTCGTCAACCTGTACCTCCTATTTCAGGAAAAAAAACTATACAAATTGACCATAGTTTTCAGTGATACGTTCAATAACTTAATGCATTACTTTCAGCAATCTCATCACACCAATAGAAAATTGCTTCGGCCCATTTTTGAAGACTCAATTTAGAATTACAAAAGTGAAAGAATTCTTTCTGATTGATACTTCATGTTTGTACTTCGTACAGTCCTAATGTTGACACTTTCAAATATATTTATTCAAACTTGAAGCACATTTTGTCCAGTTCATCACCCAAGTTACCAGAAGCACATTTCATCTCGCGTGTAATAAATTCTTTCTCATTCATAAAGTAATGACTTGAAGAAAATCTTGAATTATGTATTGGTTTGATTTCATTTGCGAATACGCTAAGATCAGTGGCGGATCCAGGCTAAAAATGGGGTTGGGTCTAACCAGAATTCCTCCCTCTGAGTAGTCTGAGAAAAAAGTCATTGATGATTAATAATAATTATCTTACACAGCATTGATAATAAATTCCAGTACACTCACACAGGAGTGAGCACTAACTCTCTCAAATCCGAATTTTTCCCCCACATCCAAAAATTATGAATTGTAGTTTTTGGACGTCAGCTAAGGTATAATAATCAATTTAATAATTATTTTGGAGATTTAGCGGTATTTTAGACATGTATCATATAAGATACATTCAATCGAAACGGTTTAAAATCTGTTATATATATTATATTCTATATTATTACATAGCTCTTTATGAATAGCAGAATGCCCGTATGGCTAAATAAGAAATATAAACATAAACCGGGATAATTATTTTTTTTAGGGGGGGATTAGCCCCCTAGCGCCCCCACCCCTATTGTTCTATGCCTGGCTAAGATTCATGTTTAAGGTTTGTTCACTGCAAAATAAATGATAATGAAGATTCAAGCAAAGTTAGGTAAGCTAAACAAATTACTTTTTTTAGAAGTGGATGGGGTTTCAAATTGAACAACCACCCACCTGGTAAACAAGAGATGTTCCAAACCACCAGGCTAATACTGAAATACCCTTATCATAGTTTTAGGAGGGGGAATCAGGTGATTTTCAAATCGATCTATTGGAAGAATAAGAGGTGCTAGTTTTGCCCTTCGAATAATATATGGTTGGCCAGAAAGTCCTGACTCACTTAAGAAGTAGAAAGAAAGCAACAGCATTTTATGAAGCAACACCAACATTTATTCTTCAAAATAAGGTTCATCATTCTCTTCCATCTTCTTCCATCGATCAGCTAGCATCCGAATCTGTTCCAAATACAGGTCAGCTTTGAATCAAAGAACTGTAAACAAGCTTCCGCATCCTAAGTGAGTCAGGACTTTCTGGCCGACCATATAAGTCACTTGGTCAAATGAGACCGCTATTCTTCTAAAACTCCCAAAATGATAATTGATTAAATTTACTTAAAATATTTGGTTTATTTTGTTGTTGTTTTTATTTTTACAAAGTCATATAAATTTCTGCAGGTATAAATGAAGAAAGTCCATTTAGGTTATATTATGTAACTTAATTACCCTTAGTTATTGCATACTTCGTCCTGTTAATCTGATTATTACAAATAACACATCACTTTTTAAAAGGCTGTGTTGTTTAAGACAATTAATAACAAGCAGATAATTTTCAGTCAAGCAAGAGAGCACAGTAGCCTTGAATGTTGCCATGAGCCATGTTGCACTTCAGAATGAACAGAAGAATCCACTAGTGCAGTGTTACCAAACCTCTTTACACCCAGGCCCCGTTCTAACTTTCCATAAAAAAGTATGCACCACCAGTGATATATATATATATATATATATATATATATATATATATATATATATATATATATATATATGTGGAAAAATATCCAAGACAAATTGGAGCAGTTAAGGTAATGGCATTATTAGACAACTGCTCTGCTTCAGGTTCAGCGGGAGATCCTATCATCCCCGAACTGGAAGACTACATTTATAGGAGAGCTCATCCACCAGTCCGAGGAGGACAGGATCTCCCGCTGGACCTGAAGCAATGCGGTTGTCTAATAATGCCATTACCTTAACCGCAACATATATATATATATATATATATATATATATATATATATATATATATATATATATATATATATATATATATATATATATTTATCAACAATTATTTGCAATGATGCAATTATAATTATGCGGTTAAGAAGGCAATGTTGTAGCTAACTAAGCTCTTCATCAAGCCCTCGGAAGGAGCACTTCTCACAGCCACGAGAAGTTATCGCGTAAACTTTGTTATGAGGTAAAATTAATAAGTTTTCGGTTATGAGCATAATTCGATAAAAGGATCGCTTGGCGAATTTATGGCAATTATCAAGGAATTACAAAAAGTAGCACAATTTTAAGCCTATGTTATATATTATACCATCTTTATCTAAATATACCGGTGAGACTATTACAAGTGCGCGTAAAAACATGGAAGAGAAAACACTTTGTTTGTGGTGAATTGAATCAAAATGTATATTGAATCTGTGGAGGAGGTTTTTTCTTATAAATTTCATATTTGAAGTAATGGTTTTTCCGATCAATTAAAATATCTAAGAAGGGGAGTTGTGCGAAATTTTTCCAATTCTAGTGTAAATTTAAGCGTAGTGCAAACGGGGAAAGGATAACAAGCTAATGTAAAAGAACATCAAATTAATGTACGTAACCACAGTGAACAATCTGCATTATTCATTCACATGTCTAACTCTAACCACACTATTAACTGGAAGAGTCCGAAATTTGTCATTAAGTGCAGCGATTATATTTCTTTAGGTATTTAGAGTTCATATCTATTAACACGTTCCCAAATTTCAATATAACTCTGGTTTGCTCACGCTAGACCCGAACATTACTTCCTATATAAAATCATAAATTAAAATGTTTCAGGATTTTGTACCCCTTAATTAGGGTTTGGAGAAATCTAGTCTAATCATAGCTTCACTCTACTATTGATTGTTATTCCTTGAAAAGGTCTTTAAAAATATAAACGAAAGCGCCCGGAATCATTTTTTAACTTTTCTTCTGTGGGTGTTTCTTCATAATTTGACTCACGTGCATAGTTGTGAGTTTTTTTCACACACACAAAACTTTATATATATAAAGTTTTGTTGAAAGCGATGGCTAATTTGGCATTTGTGATTTTCTTTTCACATCTTTCAATTTGTCATATATTTGCCTTTACGTCTGGGTTGAGACCGTGGATAAGTTCTCTGAAAATCACTAAAACCCGGATTTTAAAGTTAAAGGAGGAAATAGGAGAAGATTCCTTTGGCAAAACACTTTATTTATCGACGCGTTTCAATACTCTCGTATCATCTTCAGAGACAAAATAAGAATACAAATAAAAAGAGTAGAACATTGGTTCATATATCAATGAATCAACACACTTATATATACAAACAAACAAAAAGATCAGCGTGTGCGAACGTATTGACAAACTTGTGAGCAAGCATGTTAGGACAAGGTCGAAAGGGGCAGACTTAGGAACGAAGGTCAAATTCGCGGTCACGTCCGAAGAGATGATGGACCTTCATATGGGGAGATTAACTATCCATCGTAGTTCAGCTCCTAATTCCTTTGGCTTATTCCGTTCGATTTAAATTTAATGTTAAACTTGGGTTGTTTTTATTGTATATAAATGGCTGCTAGAAAAGTAATTGTCGACGATCTTTTGCAAAGTCAATAATTTTGGTGTTTTCTTCTAAAATCTTTCAGTTGAGAATAGTTTCATGGTTTTGACTTGTTATTTTTTTTTAGGTGGCGTTGCTTAGGTGGTATGCCATTCTTCTTGATAGTTTAATTTCCATCATTACAATGACGGAAAGATAAATATGTACAGTGTTTTGCTAAAGGAATTTTCTTCTATTCCCTCCTTTTATTTTAAAATCCGAGTTTTAATGAATTTCGGATAACTTATCCACGGCCTCAACAAGGACGCAAAGGCAAATATACGACATATTTAAAGATGTTAAAAGAAATCCGTTGCTTTCAACAAAACTCGCTACGATGAAAATATATTGCCCAACTTTATGAATATATAATATATATATATATATATATATATATATATATATATATATATATATATATATATATATATATATATAGTAGTGTGCAAATTAGTCCGGACAGCGTTGAAATAATACAATTATTTGAAAATTGCTGTTTATATTTGAAAAGAATACGTCATTGATAAGATAAATGAGACATTTAATATGAAATATGATCGCCCTTTGCTTTTAGAAGCTGCTTCACTCGCTCTGGCATAGATTCAACCAAATTTGAACACATTTCTGCCAGTTCTTCGTTATGGTACCAGGCATTGATAACAACACAAATCATCTTCTGCATCGTCGAACAGTCGGTTTTCTCGATTCTACGTTTAATTATAGCCCATCGATTTTCGATGGGGTTTAGGTCAGGAGAATTCCCAAGCCAATCTATAACCGTAAGTCCACTTTTTTCGAAGAATGTGCGCATTATTTGGAAAGTATGGTACGGAGCCAGATCCTAATGGAAAATGCCGCCTCCATCAGGAAAGTCTTTCTGCATCGCGGGAAGAAAGTGACTCTACAGGATTGCCTTGTATTTAACACTTTTCATCATTCCCTCAATAGTAACAAGCCCCCCTAGGCCTTTAGCGCTAAAAAAAACCCATCAAAAATCTTCTTAGGTGTGTATTTTGGCACCTGTTGAATGTGTCCTGGCTGAAGTGATTCATCTTTGCTTCACTGTTCAACCGAAATGGCGGTCTCCTTCTGGTGACAATGGACGTCCCGTGGCACGATTGATCCAATAAACAAAAATAAGGCGTTAGTTTTGCAAGCTCTTCCTCATGCTCCATACTCACCTATCTTTGCACCATCTGATTATCATTTATTTAAGTCATTACAACATCACTTAAATGGCAAAATTTACCTTAATATAAAGGTGGAAAAGGATATGAACTCACATATTTCACCAAAACCGAATCTGGGAGAGCAATGCCCATATTGAGTGAAACTACTCTGTTGAATAAATGGATTTTTTTATATATTGAAAATTATTTTCGTTTCCTTTTAAAAACTAAATTATTTTTTTGACCTAATAATAAATATAATTGCTTTTGGGGAAGTAGGCTGAGAATGAAGGAGTCTCGCGGCGTAAATACAAAATGATTTGAAGTTCACAGGAAAATTTCGATTTCTGCAGACTTTAAATCCATTCTGGAAGAAATGATGCCGAACAGAATATATTCCTTAACTTCCTTCCCAAGTCCTTAACCGCTACGAATTATTCCAGATTTATTCCGTATTTTAATCGATTCGATGGTGGTTACCTCCTGGGGCGGTCGCAGATCTGGTGATCTACGCAGATGAAAGTTTTGTCACACGAACGCAAAATGTAATGGCACGAACCCCGTCCAGCCATGCGGGATTAGGGTTGATGCGACCAACTTTAAAGCGGTTCCTCGATGCCTCAGTTTGCTTGGTTCGATCCTCACCATGCACGGATTTGGTTTTTCGCTATTAGGATAAAACATTTT
This sequence comes from Ceratothoa steindachneri, assembly GCA_963969495.1. NCBI lineage: Eukaryota > Metazoa > Arthropoda > Malacostraca > Isopoda > Cymothoidae > Ceratothoa > Ceratothoa steindachneri. The sequence continues at coordinate 165,565,976 of OZ018322.1, read as the reverse complement.
TCCGAAAAAAATTATTCTGTTTATCTTCTTTCTTTACGGTTTGACTGATCCATTTCCACCACTCATTACTAAATAGTCATAACTTGTACAAATGCTTTCCACTGATAATTTAATTGTTATACTCTAATATAAATTTGTTTTCGTGGTCATTCGGATCACTTTAGAAACTTCAATTTTTCTAATAAATATATATATATATATATATATATATATATATATATATATATATATATATATATATATATATATATTCTAACTCTATTCCAAGTTAATTATTAAGGAATGGCGGAAAACAACAGAAAATTGTAATATAAAGAAAGAAGTGAGGACAGAGAGCGTCGATAATTCATTTCATGATTTTGCTTAATTTCTTGTTTTGGGTGTTCTCTCTCCTCACCCTCTTGCTTATTTATTACAGTTTTCTGTTGTTTTTCGTCATTCCTTAATAATGAACTTGGAATAGAGTTCGAATATATATATATATATATATATATATATATATATATATATATATATATATATATATATATATATATATATATATATATATATATTTATTAGAAAAATTGAAGTTTCTAAAGTGATCCGAATGACCACGAAAACAAATTTATATTAGAGTATAACAATTAAATTATCAGTGGAAAGCATTTGTACAAGTTATGACTATTTAGTAAGGAGACCTTCAATCTCGATGCTGCTTTTACATCTGACACAGGAACCAACCAACTGTTGACACTCTTTTTCCATTCATCTAGAAGACTTTCCTAGAGTTCTTTGACTGTTCTCGGATTCCTCCTCTCTCCGAGTGTCTTCTAAACATTTTGAATGGGATTCAGGTCCAGACTTTGTCCAGACAAGTTCATAACAGTGTGTATGTTCGGCGTATAAGAAGGTTTCACCGACTTAGCCGTGTGGCAGGGGGCTTTATCCTCCATGAAATTCGCAGGTTGGGCTACAGATGCTCGCAGATGGAGCAAAGCATGTTGTGGTAGCAATTCCTTCTGCACTTGCGCATTCACTGTGATCCGTAAGTAAATAAGTGGCCTAGTGCCTTCTACCAAAATTACGCCCCAGACTATGGCACTTCCTCCGCAAAACTTTGTACTCTCTTTGGTGCAATTGGCAGACAATCTTTCGCCTTCTCTGTGGCGATCTAACCTCCTGCCATCCGCCTGAATAAATTTAACCTCGATTTGTCACTGAAGTAGACTTGGTCCAAGATGGTTTTCATCCAGCCTACGTGACAGTCTTCTTCGAGATATTGATGGCCAAAATCTCCTTAATTTCTCGAGAAGCTTCTACAACCGTCTTGAAACGGTCATTTTACACAATTTGGGTATCGGCTCGATCTTCCCTTTTTGCTGTCTTCCTTGAACTACCAGCGGTTGATTTAACAGACTTAAATGAACCTATTTTTTTCATAGGTTGACAGAATATTATGGATTAGACTTTTTGGAGTGCTTAACAGTCTCAGCAATGGCTCCAATTGAAAGACCATCTTGCTGGCACAGCTTTATGATCAGCTCGCTGACAGAGAGAGATGTAATAGATTTCTTAGGCATGTTACTTGAGCAACATTTGGTAATAGAATGACTTAATGTACACGAGATTAAACTAAATAATAATAATAAAAGAGAACAAAATAAAGGCAGAAAAGGGCGCTTTTAGCTATTCTCAATCCTAAATACTGGGATGAGATTTCGTAGAAAAGACACAGAAACTCAAAAATACAATTTGGAAATTTAATATTTACAGCTGAGAGCAATGAAAACTATTCCAACAAAATACTTCGACCACCCTTCCCAAAACACACATGCTTAAATGAATCCAGACATGAGTGCAGCGAACTCGTGTCCACTTGTGTTGCTTCCACTCCTGTCCCTCAGATTTGTTTGGCTGCTAAATTATACTGCCGATAAAAGCAGCCGTAAACTAAATTTAATTTATCCTTTATTATAATTAACAATATCCTCTTATAAACTTTTTCTAGCAGTCTCTGTTAAGTACTACATTGCTTACGTCCACATCGTTCACATACGTCTGAAATTTTACGTTTGTATTATTTTCCACCTCTTCTCACTCATTTGCCCAAATATATTCCTCTTTCGTTTATTGCTTCTCTCTTTCTATATCGTATACACTCTCGGTGACCATCAGTTTGCCCTCTTTCTAGGTAATCCCAACTCACGTTTATCCTTGTCTAAAAGAATATGTTAATCTTTAATTAGACGAAACAATAACATCGAGATTATTCGGTGTACTTTGCGAATTTCAGGGATCGTTCGTTGAATCTCCGTTAAATGTAGCCTTTGCATACAGAATGAAGCGCGTCAAATTATAAACTTTGATATGCCTAATTTTAACCCTCGAAGTTTAAGAAGTTGCCATACAACAAAAGACCTTAGATGGAACCCGTAAAAACATAATATTGAAAATTTTTTGCCTTAAGTGGAAGATAGAACAATTCTGTTTGCCATCAGAACCAATGAATATAAAAGTTAAAACAATTTAGTTCCGCGTTAGTTTTTTAATGCACCGCTACGGGGCGTCGCTTCAGTACACGAAACCACCAGCCATTCACAGGAAATTTATAGATATCTTCAAGCTATTTTCAATGGGGTTATTTAGCAATGGATATCACCTGCAATCCTGGTGATAAATTGGTTAATTTCAGAAATATTATCGAACTTTATTTTTGGAATCAATATTTTAAAATATCTTAAAATATTTTTGTTATTTGTTGAGAAAAAATAAGATTAAAACGAAATGTTTCTTTCTCCGAATCATTAATATATCCATGCAAATTTATTTAATTTTAGAGCTCGATTTAATTTTACGGTTATTAAAGTTTCCCTAAATTTAATCTCTATATTAAATTTCAATCCACCATAGCTTGGCCAAAAATAAAGGAATGATGGGTATTATGTTTACATCCCCACCCCTCCCTCTTAAAATTTGAATTTTTTCATTATTCTGATTTTGCCCCCCCCGCCCCCCCAAAAAAATAAATAAATATAAATATTCCCATTTCGACTCTAGTTTTAGTCGCGTGTGCACACGACCCTATAATCTACTAGGTCGGTCGGAAGGAAACCATTTTACTTTTTAATGAGTATTTTGGCTATAACATCGTAACTATTCGGTCGATTCTAACGAAATTCGAAACCTTAATGTTGTTTTATATTGTATTTCGAATGATATAATTGAAAAGATCCTCCCTAGGCTAGTCTTGGAATTATTAAAATAAAACTAACTATGTGTCGGATTGCCCCACCTGTTGAAAGTTTTGAAGGTCGTAAGGTCATCAGTCACAATAATTGAGAGCACGCGACTTAGGTCTGTTGACCTTGTTTAAATAGAAGAGGTACGATTAAGTTAGAGAGAATGATTATATCTGTTTTTCCTATTTAAAAATGTGCTAAGGTTTACCAGAATTCAACCACGTTCGATTACAGCGAAGTTAATCCACAGTGAGTGTGGCAAGTCGTCGTATGGAGTCCCGATTCGCGTCGACCTCACGGCGGCTACCATATACTGTAGATATGTATGTACATGTGGTTTGGAACCTGCGTTAAACTGCAGGTCTTCACTCAGAAATAAAAGGCCCCTTAATGGGGATAGATGAGTGACAAAATCTACACCGATATTTATATTTTCTATAAAAAATGTAGGATTTTCGGTTCATTCCTACACCTTCGAGGAGGCGACACTATTATGACAACTTCTGGGCACCAGCAGCGGAAGGTGCCACGTTTCGAACTTCAAACAAGATGGGTTTGATCGAAGACAAGTTCGACAAGAAGATAGATAAGAAAAAGAGGGGAAAGACCCCATGAGGATTAATGTTGAGTGGCAAACTTGTTCCCTGCTACCTCCATTTCTATCCCGCTTAAATAATTAGTTAGTCAACTTAAGTATCGAATCAAAAGATTACCTACATTAAAAGCTCGGCAAATGTGCACAAAATGGTAATAAAACCCAGCTAGATAGTGACGATATAAATGGATAATCTAAAGTCTAATTACCAACGTCTCCTCAGGAGGAAGCTAGGAATCCAAAAGGGTGGGCATAGACCCACACCTCTTGAAAGGTGTTTAATTGGGAATTGTAATTAATAGGTGTTATTCTACCTATATTTACTACTCTGATGACATCGTGTAATTTACCTAAAGCCCTAAATTAACGTCATTCATGCTAAAATTGTCACAGTTGCACTGAAAATTAACTTTTTATTAACCCTTTCATCCCCGAAAACCACATAAGTGGCCTCTGGTAACGAAATACTGATGGTTCCATATGAGGCTTTAAGAGAGAAATTTTTTTTTTAGGATTTGTATTGAATTTTAGCTCGTTTTGTTAATATATAATAGAGCACAACTTATTTTACTTATATACAAATATACATTTACGCTTGTTCCAGAAAATATTCGTACTTCTCCGTAATACTATATTTTTTGCCATAGGTTATGAAACGTTTACTGAGGTATAACGAAATTTGGATTACTTGAGACAAATGTGTTAATGGACATTATGAAACCCCAACAAATTTGATGGAAACAGACAATAAAACCTTTTTTAATAATTCGCAACCAGGTATTCGTACAATATTATTATTGCATCCATATGTTTAATTTATATTGTTTAAATTAGTAGACAGTTTCGAAGTCTCACGACTAGTTTCTGTCACCAATTAATAATTTATACTAAATCGGAATAGTCTATAACAATGCTTTCCAACCGAGGAACATGACACTGTTAAAAATCGATCTGTTAAAAATAACTCAAGGATAACTAAAAGGGAGATGACCAATCAATTAGGTGAGAAAGACGTCTGTGTTAGTTTGAACAGTGTTCAATATGTTGCAATAAGCGAAAATGCATGTAAGTCGTCCTATGAAGACACTATTATTGAGAAACATTCATTTCAAAGCCCGTCTGAAGCACGCCAACTGTAATTTGGACAAAGGATTCAACTTATGGAACCATATACAGGGTTGGGCAGAGAAGACAGACGTTATTGAAAAATTCACTAAATCATTAATTTCAGCTTCAAACAAATTTTATTGACATCAATGTGTTCGTATTGAATTAGCATTTGACAAAATCAAGTGTGGAAAACAACATCCATCATGTGGTGTCCGTTTTCATTGATGCATTTCTGAAGGCGTTCTTCGAAGTTGGCCTCCACTCTCTCCAGCATTGTTCTGTTGATTTTGGCGACTTCCACGCGAATAACTTCTTTCAAATCGTCCAATGTACGGGGATGATGCTCATACACACGTGCTTTGAGGTTTATCCACCCAAAATAATCACACATGGACAAATCAGGGGACCGAGGGGGCCAAGGAGTGTCAGCAAACCTGGAAATGAGGCGGTCACCGAAGAGAGGGCCAAGAACGTCCATCGATGCTCTGGCTGTGTGGGCCGTCGCCCCATCCTGCAGAAACCACACACGTCGGATAGGCCTACGTTTTCTTCGTAATTCAGGCACAAAGAAGTTGTTTATCACCTCGATGTAACGCTCTGAGTTCACAGTAACAGCATTTTCATTATTGTCTTAAAAAAAGTAAGGACCAATGACGGCAGCTTTTGCAACAGCACACCACAGTCACTTTTAAGCTGTGCAGTGGTCTTTCATGCAGTTATCTCGGATTTTGAAGAGCCCAATAACGACAGTTCTGTTGATTCACCATGCCATTAAGATGAAAATGAGCTTTATCACTCATTAACAAAATGAGATTGTCCTTTGCCTCAAAAATTGTTTCCATCTGATGTGCGAACTTAAGCCGCTATTTATAGTACTCTGGTTGCAATTGTTGCCCAATTGCAAACAAGTTTTCATGCAAAATACGCCTTACCGATCGATTACCGATGCCTAGTTCAGTGGAATGCCTACGAGCAGAGCGATTCGGACTCCGCAGCAAAGCTTGTCTAACACGTTCTACATCTTCCAGGGTCCGTACCGTTCGTGGGGCCCCCACTGGTCTCCTATTCATTAGTGTACCTCGTGTACGAAGTGCATTAACCTAGCGTAAGATTGTGTTACGGGTGAAATAGCCTCATTTCGGTGAATGTTGAAGTGGCGTCGAAATTCACGCTGAACTGCTGTGACAGACTCGTTATTCTTCACGTAACTGTCGTAAGCAAACACTCAATGCTCTATCGTCCACAGCGCCATGGCTTCACCTGAAAAGAAAAGAAAAGAAAAATGCTAAGACACCTGAAAAGAAAAGAAAAAAAAAATACTAAGACACCACGAGCAGAATGGTACCTGCCAGACATATGTTCCTCCCCCTGGGACTGAGTAATAGACATTTAAGAAACGTCCCTCCTCTCTGCCCCACCCTGTACTATAGTCAAATGAAACAAACATATTTGTTCGACACAAGTGATGTTAGGTACACTACCGAGCAAAATAAGAAGACAATTTTACTTCTTTTTTTTTATGAAATTTCCATGGTACATACAGACGCGTTTAGTATATTTTATGAAAATTTCATATAATTCATTCGTATATTCAGGAATTTATACTGAATAAACAAACAAAATAAAATATTGACGTTAGCAAAATAAGAGAACGAACATTTACAGAATTGTTTAGTAAGCAAATACATTAGAAACTAAGCAAGATTTGACACTGATGAAACTTAAAACACTTAATATGAGGTATTGAGGGTTTTGTTTTCTTTTATTTTGGCGCAACGACGACCAAAGGACCTTACCAAGTCCTTGCAAAATTCTGGTGTTACTTTGTTCCATTCTTGCTAAATTTTCCTCCATAAATCCGTCACAGTTGAAGACTACTGTTCTCGAACTTTGTCTTCAATGATCTTCCTTGAGCTTCTTAATTGGGTTCAGGTCCTGGCTTTTAGCAGGCCACTTCATTACTTCGATATCTTTTTGTGCGAAACAGTATTTTACTTGCTTTGCAGTAAAACAAGACATTTGGTCTGGAGGTCCCAAAAAAGACATTTGTCTTCGAGTTTACCTTTCCTTCAAGATGGAAGTGAGCTTCATCTGAGGTCCAAATGAGGTTAAGGAAAGTTGGGGTCTCCTGAATCTTCTCCAGTCTCTTGACTGCCATAGCCTTTCTCTGCTCCTTGTCTGAGGCTGTAAGGGTCTGCTTCGTCTGAATTCTGTATTAGTCGGCCTTTACATCCATTAATAGCACTCTCCTGCAAGTCTCACGGGATATACCGAGGGACTGACCTCGCTTTCGCACAGAGCGTTTTGGATTCTGCTGAACTGACTTTCTCATGCTCTGACCAGCTCAGCTGTACGCTTCCTGGGAAGCCCTGAATGGATTGAACGGTTGTTACTAGCTGCATTGAGGTCTCCACTGTACCATAGTTCTCGAGGTGGTCCACCCAGTCTTGAATTCTGCTCTTGGAGGGGGCTTTTTTACATTCGAACTGATGCACGAAAGTGTATTGAACTTTCTTGAACGAGCCTGCCTTGTAGTAATGTTTGACCCAGTACATTCTTTGCTGGAGCTCCCATTTAGATCTAGTTGTGTTCATGGGCGTTGCTTCTGTCATGTACTGCAAAGTAAGTGTGATTAGTGAAAGAATGAAGGATATATCACAAAAGGTGTGTGTGCAGGCCCATTTTTGGGGGGTGACCCTGTACTATCTCTCTTAAAACCTACTTGTCTCATAAGGAGAAACTACCTTTGCTACTCAGGTCCTCACTTGTTTATCAATTTATGTGTGCGAGTTGCCAAATTCGCTACGTACGTAAAACTACGCTACAACTGAAGCTGAGGATTTGGAAACATAAGGGGGTTTCCCACTACACAGACAAATCCATTGCTAAACCGGAATTCTCTGCAATAATAAATGTTTCGAATAATTGAACCTCATTATTGTCCCCTTCAAATTTCAAGGTCTGGGGTTCTGCGGATAAATCCGTAGATCTCAATATTTTGGAATCACTATTTATTCAAATGCTTAATCCAGAATTAAATAGGAGTCAGTCGTCCGCACCACTTTACATTTATTAATCAAATATCTTAATTTTAGTTTGTTTTATAATTCATTTTTACCTAAAATGTAATAACAACTCACTCAATGACCCGATAATTATACTGTTCTATTAGTTGGTTACCCATATTTTAGTTATTTTAAACAACTACCATGTTAAGCTCAATTCAAATTTTCCACCTTTAAAATCATTCGATTCCTGCCCTTAACTCAAGTTGGTAAGTGTTCATTCATTTATTGAATTTTAATTTTTGCTTTGTTTTCTAAGTTTCGTTTGCATTGTTTTCTCTAAAAATGACTAAACTCTAAATTTATTCATTATTACATTGTCGCATTATTTTCTCTCAAATTCCACAAACTTTAAACTTATTGTTTGTCATTAATACATATATCTCTTTATGTATTCTAAGCTTGCATGTTTTCATATTGTTTTACTCCATTATAGGCTGAAGATGAACATAGCTAATGTTCGAAACGTTCCAACTTATATATGTTCCGAATACTGGTTCTGGCTTTAATTTATATTTATTCGGAAATATTATTTCCTAATTCGCCCCCCAAAATTTACGAAGAAAAAAACTTTTCCCGTTTTCTGTTTCTTGCGGTTTGTTGGATTCATTTTCATCATTCTTTCGGTAATGAACGATATATATATATATATATATATATATATATATATATATATATATATATATATATATATATATATATATTCAAATTATAAACTGTTTATTTGATACTAGGATGTTTAATTGTTTTCAATTATGCTTTTAATTGCAAATCTCTTAAATTATGCTACCAAATCAGACAAAGGCTTCAATTAAGAAATATATTTATCTCTGAAATAAGATTATTAATCTCTCTTTTGCTCCTCAATTACAATACCATCAAAGTACCTGTTTACGTGACAGCAATATTCAATGAAATTCTATAAATCATATCTACCTCTCTCTCTCTTTCTTTCACTTCCCCCCTCCCTCTCTCTTTCTTTCACTCTCCCCCTCTCTCTCTCTAAGTGTTCAAAATCTTGAAAAGAATATTAGATAATGTAGATTATTCTACTTGGTACGAACTTAGCACAAATTATATACGAAATTATGCTATGAAAACGCTCACAAACAATTTCGAACTAATTTATGTGGAAGCTTTTTTCACGACGAAATTGCGACATCTGGAATCAGTTACCTGAAGAAGCGGTGGTTTCCAGTAGTTCAGTTGAGACTTTTAAAACTAGAGTGGACAAAAATAATTAGAAATATTAGATAACAAATAACGAGACATTATATGTTGATGAAAAAAAGAAGAAAAAAGAGCATGTTATAAATTTAGATTATTAAGATTTGTTATTATTATTATCATTATTTTTTAATATATTAACAAGCTATTATTATTATTATAATTATTATTATAATTATCATTATCATTATCATCATCATTAATACCAGCATCATCATCATTATCATCATCATTATCACTATCATTATGATTAGAATCATCTTTATCATTAGCACCATCATTATCCTCATCATTAGCATCATCATTATTATTACCATCATCATTATCATTATAATCATTAGCATCAACATCATTATCATCATTATTATCATCATTAACATTATTATCATCATCATAATCATCATCATTATTATTGTTATTGTTATTATTATTACTATTATTATTATTTTTAATATATTAACAAGCCTTTGTACATATTTTTCGCTCCTGATTTCCTAATAAAAAATTCTTGAAGTTATTTTAATCAAAATTTCCTATACATAGAATTGTTAACATCTGCAATAGGGAGTAGCAGTGTGCATTCAGTTGAAATTCTAAAATATTTCAGTTGAGACTGTCAATAAAAGACGCCCTAAATTCCTTCATTTACTTTTTAATTACCCCTCGCCAGGTCAGACCAACCGGCTCGTCTCTCGGCTGAGCTCGCTGGTGCGCACAGTAGCGAATCTCAGTCTCGATTCCACGCTGCAGTGATCCTGGTGAGACCCCGCCTCCTTCTTCCCCGTGTTACTTCATAAGTCTTGTGACATATTATGGAACCATTTAACTCCCCCCTGTGAAGCTGTAATATAAAACATTTTTCTTTTGTCCTCCCCTATTAGGTCAGAATTGGATCGCCGGAATTCTCTCATCCCGCGATTATATTCACCTCTTTCCTAATTAAGGGCTAATTAGCCACCGAATCCTACTTCTGACACCAATAAGGTACTCACTTGGTGGTTTCCTGAAGTAACCAAACAGTGAGAGTAATGTTTCAAGTTCCAGACCTCAAGTCTCTTCCCTAAACTTGCCGCAACTCCCTCCCCCCTCATTTTCTAGCCTTATCTTATCTTTTATCTACCTATTTTCCTCCCCTAAAACTCAGAAATCAAGTAAAGAGTGGTTATATACCATGTCCTTTTCTTAACTCCTTGATCTCGAGTAAGGAAATAACGAAGTGGTTCTATCACAATAGGATACTCACTGACGTTCTGGCGATAAAAACGGGACTTCCTTGCCCTTTAAAGGATATTTATCAATCGAGATCGTGGGACCTAACTTTAGGAGGCATAAAAATAGCGTTGGTGAGCAACGGGAAGAGCTGCTGCTTTCTTGTTTTGGAGTGTTTGTCTGAGATGGTAGTCCAAGCAACGTATTCATTTTTTACGTTATTTATCCTGCGATTCTGCAGATAGCGTATTTCGCGCACATTTTATACGTGGAATTGTATCGGTTTAGAGGAGTTTTACTAAGTTGTTCAGGGGAGGAGAATTACAGAAAGTGGTATTAGTTTAAATACCCCCTTCTTTAATGTTACGAGATTGTTAAATCTACCTTGTTTTTACAGCCATAGTATAGTCCATTTCTTTTGAAGACTAAGCGACAATGGGCAGAGCTTAATTTGAATCTTTACTCGCGAGGTCCAAACTAACTTGTTGAAAATCGATGGTGAAAAAAATGCTAAACATAATTTTTGGTCGCAGGTGACTCTACATCTTACTATGTCGGTCAGTCTCAGTTTTTCTTTTTTTCTCTTTTTCTCAATTCCGTTAACTGTGTAAAATGTGCTCGGATTCCCCAACAGTGTCAGAACATAAGGAAATAGGTGAATCAATGGGGTTGACGAGAAAAAACTTCGCTAATAATGGTCACAACTGACCTCAATTCTGCAAGAGAGGAAAGAAAAACGAGAACAAGAAAGAAAAGAGAAAGAACGAGAACCAGATGATTTAAGAGTGCGAATCGCTTACTTCACTCCGTCGAAAAAAATTCGAGGTTAAAATCCGACTCGATCAAGAAATTATCCGAAATTTGCCGAGACCCCAAGAAGAGGATGGCCTCTAGCTCCCCCAAGTGTCTGGTTTGAGATCAAGTAAATCTTTGATCGTTCACGTGGGCGGGTACGTGAGAAGTTCGCTGTTGTAAGATCTCTGAGAGCCGAAAGTGCCCAAACACCTTACATGTCTAAACTTAGGTCCATAGTTAGAGTAGCAAGCAAGAAGTTTATATTTTACTTAGCTGTATTAAAACGCTCAGCAGAATCAAACTTATTCTCCAGCGTCACCACACGCGCTCGGCCTAGTCATAAAGTGTCGTTTTCGTCTATTGGCTTGACAAACATTGGTCAGATACCGAAAGATACTACAATGTCGCCACAATTTCAACTCCCTGTACCATTTCTTCCCTTTAGCGGTAGTGTTAAAGTTTGTAATTTTAGCATACATTGATTTTCGTCACACAGCTTTCAGTTAGGGTAAGGAGATTTAGAAACCATGCGATGTTATTATTTGAGGTCGTAATTTTCGCATCAGCAGCTCATTGAGTTTGAGTTTGAGAGACGTTTGTTTTCTACGTGTGGAAGCGAGGGGGTTGAATTTGAAGAATGTGTGTTTGAAAGCGTTGAAGTTTGGAAATAGATTGAGACTTGGTTTAGGAGGCATCTCATTGTAAAATTGTTTATAGAGCCGCAATTTTTACAAGCTACGAATCACGACTATAATTTTTGAAGATGTCGGAGAGAAAGGGACAATCTGGGTGGTAGTGATCCTTAATTCTCGTTTGAATATGGTAGGCAGTTTGTTATATTTAGACCAAGCAATGGCTTCGCCACTCCCTCCTACTGGGGGAGCTTGCGCTTCGCTACTAAGATTAAAATTTAAAATCTAAAAAAAAAGCAGCTATGGTTAAATTTTTTAAAATTTTATAAACTTGGCCAATTCTAACAATTTTAAGCTAAACAAAATGTAATGGAACCGGAAACAATCTGGAGAGTTGCTAATCCTCGAGACGCATTGCGTCCGGGGGCTTATAAATACGATTGACGACTCTCCAGATTGTTTCCGGTTCCATTTTATTTTGTTTAGCTTGTCATTCACGCCAGATTCACTCGAGGTTTTTTTCCAGATTGTTTCCTGATGTTTCATTTTGTTTAGGATGTGTCTTACCTTATATATACTGTGCTTCTTGCCTAGTTTCTTCATTATTAGTTGAAAAATGGCATCTTGCTGAAACTACTCCGATAGTTATAAATAAAATCTTGATTCAAATATTGTGGTTTACCATTATCTTTTACACACACACACACACACACACACACACACATATATATATATATATATATATATATATATATATATATATATATATATATATATCAGGAAAAGGAGAGCAAGTACTTAATATAACCTATATTGCCAACGTTTTGGGCTCCGGACCCATCTTCTAGGTTGAATATTAAAGCTTTATATAAGAACAATTAGGAGAACAATGATAATTAATGGCTTTAGGCTAAAAATGTACTAGGATGTAAAACAAAAAGAAAAAATCGAAATGCAATATAAAGGACACAAATCTGTATATTAAGATAAAAAATAAATAAATTCAAACGAAATTAATAAAGTTACAATTAGAAGAAAAGGAAAACCTCAATAAATACACTAAAATTTGTTACCTGATCCGGAGAAAGCTGTGAGCTGAATGAATTAATTTAAAAATTATATTAACAGGAAAGATGTGATTTAGTATTAGTTGGTTCTCTTATCTATGTAGTTGGTTGGTCGAAAAAAAAAATAAAAATGTTAGCTAGTTGGTTGTTTAAGTGGTAATTAATTCATGGTGACTAGTTAAAAAAAATAATTCCCATGAGTTTTTCCCCAGTGGGTTCAAGGCCTTGATGAATTTTCTATCATGAACTAGTATGCGAATCTGTGGTTCATTCAAGACACCTGCTTTCAATTTGGCTTCGGAAACCACACCACCTAGTTTCTGACATAAGTATCGAAACCCAGCATCAGAATGATCCATAGCCTTGATGAATATTTTAGCTAAACCGAGCTTTAAAAGCAATAGAGGCAAAATATATTTTCTAGATCTAAAAGAGGATTTTAAACACAGTTGAAGCTTCCAGGCGAATCTCTTGGTCTTGTCGGTCATTCCTTTCTCACATAGTGCTTTGCATCAGCTCTGCTGTCCCACAAACACAAAAAGTACATGTGCTTTGTGTAGCCACTCTGAAGGCCCAGTAGTAAACAGATGACTTTCAGAGTCCCACATATCTTCCAATGGTGTTTCTCGTACTCTATAGTGGCTAACATAATCTTTATAGTTTAATAACTTTCAACCATCTTTTCTGCATGAGCTATTGGGAAAGATGGAAACCGATTGCCATTGTGTAAAAGAACAACTTTCAGAGTCTTTTCCAGAGTCTATAAACAGCCTCCAATCATCTGACTTGTATGGTTCATACTTGCAGAATTGTTGCATGAGAGATACTGCGTCCTCACAGTAACAAAGGTTGTTTGCCATTTTGAAAAATGCAGACAGCTCTAAATGTCGGTAACGAGTTGTAGTGATACGCACTCCACCTTCCATCAGACTACGCTGCTTTAGTCTGGATCCCAGAACTTCGGCCTTTTCTTTGGACAAGTCTAGGTCCCTGATGAGATTATGAAGTGCTTCTTGAGTAAAGAGTTTAAGCCTGATATTTTCAGAAATCCTGGTAGTCATCTTCATTTGAGGTAGAATTGGAATCGGAATCACTCATCAATTCTTGTTCAGTCGGTGGATTTGGGACTGGGAGTTCAGCGCTGTGCAGAACTGGTCAGATTGCAGAAGCAATATTGGGGTACTGCACCTTGCCTCGTGTTTTGATGGTTATTCCTTTGATGTTTGTGTGACAGAAGTAGCAGTCACTGCTGTGGTCTTTGGGTTCACACCATATCATTGGTACAGCAAACGGCATTCCTGAACTTCGTTTACCACACATCCACTCGTTCAGGTGGTTGACGCAAGACTTACAAGCTATATGAGGTGCCCATTTTTTGTATTGGTCACCCAAAGGACATTTGAAATAACTTTTGTAGTTCAGTCGAACAGCTTTTGTGATTGCTTTCTCGAGGCTACCAGAAATGAAGGAGCCACGTATGTAACGAAAACGATCAGCATCGTTCACGCACTTGCCACGTTCCATGTTTTGTTAAGTTCAGAGTAATTAGAAATTAGGCAGTTGTAGATATTCACTATCATGAACCAGCAATCTGAAACAAACAAAAAAGTACAAATTAGGGAAAAATATTGCATAGGTGGAACCAATGAACATATAAATTAGTGTATGAATAACATGGTTCACCAAATATATAAATATGCTGATTCTGGAAAACTGAGCCCGATACAGCTATACGAATGTCATTATTGAATTCAGCACATACATTTACCCTATAATCAGACTATTTTGATCCCGAACCATGGAAATATTTTTTGTTGACCAGTGAATGGGCCGAAAACAAATCTTTGAGGCACCCAATTAATTACATCAATCAATTGCCATCTCTATTCCTCTGCCACTTTACCACCCAATATAATACATTCCCTGAAACCATAGATCCTCAATTTATATACTAGACTCATATGAGGGACCTTATCAGAGGCCTTACTCAAATCTAACTAAATTACATCTATGTCATTTTCTTTATCATATTGCCTTGTGACTTTACCTGACCTGAATCCATGCCTAGTATCACTCAAAAAGTTACTACTTTCTAAAAAAGTCATATTCCTTTTTTTAGCTACCTTCTCAAGTAATTTGCATACAATCGATTTAAGACTTACAGGCCTATAATGATTAGAATCATCCTTTCTTCCCTTTTTGAAGATTGGAACTGCATTAGCTCTTTCTCAGTCATCTGATATCTCCTCTAATTTAAAATATGTAAAAAAATATATTCTCAAGAGCAAGTGAAATACTTTTCTCTCTTCCCTTAAGCACCTTAAAATGAATAATATCAGGGCCCATAACTTTGTTAGCACCTAATCTATTTATAAGTGCACTAATATTTTATCTATTAACATTAATACGTTCTAAAACAATTTTTTTGTGTCCTATCATTATTAAGATAAAATTTAACTTGATCTTCTCTAGTAAGCATTAAAATGAATGTTCATATTGAATACCTCAATGATTTCCTCTTTCCTCATCGTTTTCTTTAATGATCCAGATTCACTTTGTCTTATAATAATAATAATAATAATAAGTCTTTTGTAATGCGCTCTTCAAGGCCTGATGACTTCCCAGAGCACACGTTGTGCTGAGATGAGAATGGAAATTCAATGGAAATTCAAGAGGGGGGAGAAGGCAATACTGAAAAGATGCGTTTTCAGGAGACGCTTAAATGTGGTAAGAGAGGAAGAAGACCTGATTTCAGCAGGAAGCGCATTCCAACACTTAGGGGCGCAGATTGAGAAGGAGCAGTCCCCCATTGAGCAGAGGGATAAAAGAGGAATATTCAAAAGAGGTGCATGTGATGACCGAAGGGCCCGCGGGACATGGCGTGGCGAGAGGGCAGATGAGAGGTAAGACGGGGCCTTGTTGTTTAAGGCCTTAAATGTGAAGAGAAGTATCTTGAAGTGAGTACGGGATTTGACAGGGAGCTAGTGCAGTTCATGCAGCAAGGGTTTTGAGGGAGAGAAGCGAGGGCGACGGAGGAGAAGCCGGGCGGCATAGTTCTGTACAAGTTGAAGGGGGCGGAGAGAGGAGGATGGCAGATTTACAAGCAGAGAGTTACAGTAGTTAAGGCGTGAGGTGATGAAGGCATGAACAGCAGTCTCAAGACTTTGGCGATCAAAGTGAGAGCAAATGCGAGAGAAGTTACGAAGGAAACATAGAGAGGATTTGGTGACATTGCGGATATGTGGCTTAAAGGAGAGATGCTCATCAAAAACAACACCCAGATTCCTAACGCAGTCAGAGAAAATGATAGTATTACCGCCCAGAATAAGCGAGGGAAAGAGAGATTCAGATTTTTTGACAAGAGCAGGGGTGCTGACGAGGAGGACCTCAGTTTTGGAGTGATTAAGCCTGAGGAAGTTGGTAGAGAGCCAGTCAGAAATGGAGGAGTAGGCAGCCAGGAGGTCAGTGATAGAGTAGGCAAGAGACGTGGGGGATGAGGAAACGAAAATTTGAGTGTCATCAGCATATAGGTGGAAGGATAGACCAAGATTACGGAGAAGGGAAATAAGAGGGAGAAGGTAGATACGAAATAGTAGGGGACCAAGGACAAAGCCTTGGGGCACTCCAAAGCGAATGGGGGTAGAGTCGGATGAAGCGTCGTCAATCACAACGGATTGGGTACGAGACGAGAGGCAAGAGCGGAACCAGTCAAGCACGGTGCCTGATATGCCGAGGAAAGAGTGGAGACGATCAAGTATGACAGTATGGTCAATAGTATCGAAGGCAGAGAAGAGGTCGAGTAGAACGAGGATGGAGGTGGCACAACCCCTGTCCTCGGCTCTTCGTAAGCAATCGGACACATTGAGAAGGGCGGTTTCTGTGGAGTGACCTGACTTGAAACCAGATTGATATGTTTCGTCAATGTTACAGGCCACCATGTGACTGTTGATGCGTGAAATAACCTCTCTCCAGAATCTTAGAGAGGAAAGGAAGTTGCGAAATCGGGCGATAATTGGAAAGGTCAGTGGGGTTCAGTTGAGGCTTTTTAGGAATCGGACGAATGTGGGCACGTTTGAAGGAAGACGGAACAATAACAGTTGCAAGTGAAGTATTGAACAGGTAAAGAAGCGTTGGGAAGATAGCAGGCAGAATTTTACATAACATTTTAGGCGGAAAAATGTCCTTTGGGGAGCCCGATTTCTTAGAACGCGAGAGCAGGTCTGTAAGCTCCAACGCGGTCACAGCGGGGAAAACGATAAACGGCTTAGGCGGAAAGTCAGGGAGAATGGCAGGAGCCGGGACAGAAGGCTGAGGGAGGGAGGCACGGAGGTTAGTGACCTTATCTGCGAAGAAATTCGAGAGAGTAGCAGGGCTAATGGGTAGGGAGATCTGGGCTGGGAAAGTAAGACGGGAGAGCAGACGGAAGACGGTACGGGGATCATTCCTATTATCAGTAAGCAGATTACGTGAGTAGACTTCACGAGCAGATTTTAATTTCGCCACGTAGGAAGCTGTTGCAAGTCGGAACGCCATCGAGAGAGGGGTCGTGTCTTGCCCACGGATGCGAGCCTTTCTAAGGACTCTTTCATGGGCACGCATGGACTGCCTAGCACGCAGGAGTGACAACGGGAGTTCGGAGGGGTGACAAGGGGAGAGTGGGCATCAAGACAAGTGAAAAGGGGTTGCTCCAAAGAAGAGAGAATCTGGTCAGGAGAGGCAGAAGCATCAATGGGAGGAAGTTTGGAAGCCACATCATTAGATGGGGAGGGAATATCAATGGAGGCAAGTCGACGGAAAGGCTTAGGATTATGAGACAGCTGGGGAGGTATATGGAATGGGATAGAGAAGTTGAAGTTGTAAAGGAAGTGATCAGATATAGCATTGGACAAATTTGTAGTCTTTAGGTTGGAAATAAGATAGTCAGAGATTACAAGGTCCTAACCTATCTATTATATCAATATTTACCCACATTTCCCTTTCATTTGCATCTTTTACTTCCTCTTCCAAAGCAACCTTAGTCCTAGTGACACTTACCCCTAAATTCTCTAGAGACCTGTTCTACTACCCTTGAATGCCTAACTAATTTAAGATTTATGTCATCATTCATTGCTATCTTCCACTCTCTATCACTTTGCCTCTCACCATCCTCACTTTTATCAAACCTATAACTAATTCCCTGCCCAGCCTGTTTCTGATTCATTAAGTACTCTCCTAAGCTCGCTAGCTTCTAGCCTAGAACATGTTTTCTCACTCATTACCGAACATACGGCACATTCCTAAAATCTTGCATTCTTTAAACACACCTCGAATCTCACACATAACCTCTAGTCCCGCCTTCTTCTCAAATCCATTTAAATACCAAAACAGATCTACCTGGTAGCCTAGCAAAAAATCAATTTTAATTATCTAATTTAATTATTTAACTCGATACTTCAATTGCAGCAAAACAATTTTCAAATCTATTTAATAAAACAAATAGGCAAGATTTAAATAGAGAATCAAGTTAGGCTCTCGGCCTAATATTGCTACTTAAGATAATTAAAAGCAGGTTTGTTACTATTAAAATTACTGTACCATTGTTTCTTTTGCTTTATTTTAAGTTAAAAACTATTCAAAACACTTTGACTAATAAACTACTCCGAGCCTTGTGAAGGTAAACAAACCCTTTGAGGTAGGCTACACAGATCTAATCTCACCAAATTACAGGTGAAATAAGTAAAATGAAAATATCTTAGCATTTTCGGCAACACAAAATATTAATGAAATGCTTATTGTGAATCAAAGTGATAAATTGAACCTTAATACTTTAAAATTAGACCTCAATTAACAAGGGAAAAGAAAACACTATGTAAGGACATTCGCAAAATATCGTCAAAACACTGGAATGACATGCTTGTTGCCGCGTGACTGTAGACAATGTGAGATTGCCATAGTTAATCGGTACTCTTCAAATTGACGACCACATGCCGAAAGTAATTTTTTTTAGTGCTCTTCTGGCGACTGCCATCAAGGACATAGTGCTGCAATAAAAACAGCCTAAAAGTTTGGCTATATTAACAAAAGAAGAAAAAGCACAGGAAAAGAAAAAAACAAAAGAAAGATAACTCTCACAAACCAATAAAGAAAAACAACTACAAAAGATCAAAATGAAAAAGCATGTTCCAACGTCGGAGGGAGAACCACCTCATTCCAGCGTGGTTAGCATTCACCCGAAGATGGAGGCCAGCCTTCTCAAAAAAGAAATTAATTCAGAAGTAGGTGTACATAGGCCCATCCCGCGTACAAAGGACACATGATAGCGCCCCCTTTCATCCATGTATCGGGACAGGTAACGTGTGCAAAGATTCACCAGAATGAGACACTCAACAGGAATGTAGCGAACAATCTATGGGACCAAGAAGTTGAGGGCTTCATCAAGTGTCGGTGTGTCCCGCGAGTGTGCCCAATTAGAAGAAAACAGAAAGTGACTTCAGGCCACCGAGGCATTGGGAGTGTCTACAGGGAAAGTCGCGACGCGATGGCGCGCAACTATAGGTTTCTGTCGTCCTTCTCCCATCTTCTTTGCCAAGCAGTCCGGAGGGTCGATCTTATTCCTTCCATTTAATCAGTGTCAGGAAGAGCGAAACTCTGGTCTGGTCGTTTGGTCCTCGTGGATTTATTAGCGGCCTCATCAGTCCTAACATGGTCTCCTGAAGACATATCTAACGGAGTCCATGGCAATTCCATTGAAGGAAAAAGCCTTCCAGACCTGGCTCAAAGGAAATGAGAGGCCTTCTTTGAGGTGAAGATCCTCACGAGAATGGCCGTAGACTTCCTGGAAGCAGAAATCACCGAGATATTAGTGATAGAAGGCACTGAAGGTTCTGTCATCTTTGAAGAGTTACTTGGGAAGGTTGGGCTTACTATGCGAGTCTTTGTTTTCCTTCTGCCTCGATAACTTTGGCGGACGGGGTCTTCGGAGTAGTGCGTCCCTCGTCGTTTAGAGGATCCAGCTCTCAGAGTCACCCTGTTTAGTCTTGAGTAAGTACCGTGTGAGCTGATCCTTTCACGTTGGTGTCCTCTGTTCGGGGACACTACCACCTTCTGGTTGCTTACCTCCCAGTTTCCCGCGGTCACTTGAGCCTCTAGCTCTACTAGGAGAGCACCCGGGGAGAATAACCCGCAGAAGGATACCGAATGGGTGCGGAAGCTACCGTATTCTTAGGCTTGGATGAGCCAGGGGCAGGGGTATCTTTGTAACTTAACAGGGGCCTGATGTTCCTGGTCATACAACGCGCAACAGGATCAAATTATGTTTCTCGAAATTATATTCGGTGCGCAGCCTTAATGACCAGACCCTCTTTTTCTAGGAGATGCACACCACATTGCTTTGAGGAAGCGTTGTGGCTCTCGACAATTCACACACTTGGCCGTGAACAATAAATACAGCCTATTCCTAAACGGTTGACATAATGTGAGATGTAAATATCCCCAAAACTACATATTCTAGGCAAATTAAAATGAACGAGCTTTATGTTGAACAATATAAGATTTATTCCTCAAACTTTGAGGGAAGAGATTCAGAGGTGGACTATATTCGGATAGAGCCTGCCAACTCTTTTCCTTTTTTATGGTCACATGATTAGGTATTTTCACGTGCAATGGCTTGCCTATACAAGACTTCGGTCTATATCCCTATAAGCGAAACCTCTCCCTACCTTGGTGTTGGGGTTGGGGAAGAATACCATGGCAACACCACTGAATGGTGGAAGGGCTCCCTTCCAATCATTTGTCTGCGGCAAAGAGACTTTCTCTCTGCCATTTTCGGCGCTGTTCTCGTGTGGTTCCACCTGTGTGAATGAGTTAGCCCCTATGTGCTTTCCCAGGGGCCCGTACAAGAATTTCCGAGCCGAGACGGGGTTTACTCCTCTTTCAATAGATAAGAGTTTGGGGGTTTCCCCTTCTCATTACCCCTTCCCGAGAGTCGCCTTCGAACGGCTGTACTAGCAGCAGACTACCTTTGCATTCTAAAGGATCAACAAAGAAAATGGTGAGGCAAAGGATTCGGGGCCCCGCCCCCTCCCTCTGATGTGGGCATGTGAATCAGAAGAAATACCATAGAAGCGTAAAGGGCGGACTGTCCTCTGATCCTTGCTCCAGCACCTCGTTAATCTGAAGTTCTTTAACTTGGGGCTGGCATGCCTGACCCCAACTTTTTCCCAATGTAGGTCTGTAACACACCCCCAATAACGTTTACGAAGGGCCAGCCTACCCCGTCTTGGAGTTTCCGACTTTTAATGTGTCCATCCTTGGGTCCGTTAAAGAGTAGTGTTTGCACATGTACAGCGACGCACACCGACCAGAAGTTGCCCAGTGGACGGTCGTTGCCCAAAGACCGCTGCTTTTAACAGAACAGTCAGATAGGAAGGGGGACAAGACGGAGTTCGTTACTGGGTCGTATTAATCGTCGATAAAATAGCCAGGATCTGGATCTGACGTGGCATACCCAGAGACGAGAACCAAGGCTTTAAGTTCGCTTGGCAGCCGACAAGGCAGTAAACCCCACCCTCCTGTAGGCGTAAAAAAACGGTGTTTATAGAAGTTCCAAGCCTCTCTTCTCACACGACATGAGGTAGAGTTGGTCAGGTTCTTAAACGTAGAAAAGATAAAGAGAGGGGTAGTTATTTGTAGAGAAAAGAGCGAAAGCATCAAGGAACTCTTAGGAAATCTATTTCAAGGAGCAACTCGATTTTTAGAACGAGCCATATTGATGAGTACCACATGTAATATGGCTACAATTTTCTTTGTTTACAATACAATTCAAAGTTGTACATTCATCTGGTCTCTGTCAATAAACAGACGATAATTTATCAGTACCATTATACAAAATTTAAACTAATTGCATAGACGGAAAGAACTGTTTAAATTGTGAAAATTCGCAGAACATCTAATTTTTTTAATGTTGTAAGTAAATTTACTAACTTATTTAGAAATTACATAGAAACGTTGCAATTAAGAAATAATAAATGTTTTTAATCAAAATATATTAAAGATCACTAATTTACAATTTCTTAAGAACTAGCGATCACTTTGGACAAATGCAACTAGTAATTTTGTACATTGGTTTTCTGCTGCTAAGTTTTAATACTTTGGCATTGTCAAGGGATTAGAAATATGAAGTGTTAATGGGATTTAATGTAGAGATTCTAAAAATATGTCTTGGAAAATGATTTATATGTATAATTAAATTAAAAAGGTCAGAATAGTTTTGCATAGTTTTCATAGGAAAATTGCTTTTATTTTGATGAAAAAAAAGACCACGTTCTGTGTTTGATTCCTATATGGAGAGAATCAAAGATTGAAATGCTTCCAATATGAGAAGTTAAGGAACATTTTGGACACGAAAATTGCTTAACGCCATCTATCCTCGAACTCATTGGCATGCCATCTTTTACATGTAAAATAAGAATCTTGTATTGATTTACAACTGAATTAGATAAACCTTCACTCTTTCAGCAATACGTCTATCAACAAATCCCACAGGGCTTTCGCCAGGGATGTGTGATTTTTAAATATTTTAGACAGAATCGCAGAAATTATCTCATTTAAAAATACTTTAGTGATGTTTTGTCATTTGAAACGAAAGTTACAAATGGCAGAATCTATTTAACTACTACTTTTTCTGGGTTAGGTAAATTTGATCTGCTTTTTGAAGTTTTATTACCGAAAACAAAATCTAAACGATTGATGCCACGTAAATTTAAAACAATTCTTTTTTCAGTGAGTAAAACATAAGGACAAATGAAGAATACATATGTATGTGGCTATAGGAATTTATAAGCTAACAAACGAAAATAAATACTAACCAAACTGGGTGGAACTAAAAGAACATACAATAGACTAAGAGTCTGCCATACGGAGAGGTGGAGAGATAAGACTCATCGCTGTCTAGGTGGACAGAAGACAACTGGCATGCTGGAATGTTTGCGACGGTAACCTCGGTCAGAGAGAAATGGTCATTGATAAAAAAATGGCTACGGATGTTGGTTTTTGGACATATGTCAAATAGTGACTTGTGAGAGTAATGCCGCAGAAGAAAGTTTCGTCAGAGAAATAGGGAGGGGGGGGGGGATCTGGCGACTGTCAAATTCGGCATAAGTCGCTGTAGTTATCATTTCTAGGCTATTACTAAGCTAGAATAAAAAATACACAAAAAACTAATAATACACAAACCCAAAACAAAGCAAACCATACTGAAGAAAAAATAGGAACGAAACGACAGCAAAAAGAAGAAAAAGGAAACACGCACCGGTTTCTGAAAGGAACCCATCCCCTCCCCCAAAAAAGAAAGTTAAATAAAATAGAAAAAGCCAGCGTCCTCCAAAAAATCCATGAGTCCACAGATCTCTGTGCACGAACGCATCATGAGTAAAGGGGACAAACGGTAGCGACTCCGCTCGTCACGATATCGTGACAGGTAAGGTGCGCAAAAATTCTCAAACTGAGACATCCAACAAGAATGTGCCAAGAGGTCTGGGATACAACGCAGTCGTGGCAAAAGGTACGGCAAAGTGCTCCATTAAATGACAGAGCGTTCTGCGAATGCATCCAATTTTGAAATCGACAAAAAGTGACCTGAAGCAGAATAATTGCGGTGCAATTGTAGGCAACTTTAAGTTACTATCGACCGTCTACCATCTTCTTTTCGAGGCAGCCCGGATGGCTGACCTGAATCCTGCCATGTACTGAAGTCAGTGTGATGAAGATCGAAACGCCGTTTTGTTGACCCTGTCATCTCGGACTCTGTGGCACCCTCATCGGCGCACCCATTCCACGCAATCCCTACATGTCCAGGAACCCAGCAAAAGATTATCTCTACATCCTCCATGCTCACGGTAACTGTTGCATCACTGATAGCTCGAATTAGGGGATGCGGTGATTCCAATGCCACGAGAGCACTCGGGGCGCTCTGTGATTCACTATAGATCAAAATGCGGTCTCCGAACCGGGCACAACCTGTTATCTCCCGTACCGAGCCTTGTACAGGGTATTCGGGCTAATTTGACAATTTTTAATTTCTCCTTATTTCAGGATCAGCTTAATATATCTGTGAACAGTTAACGGCGTTGACTACCCTTCAAAGTAAGGTTTTAGTTGAAAAAAGGTTGACTGATATTGAGGACTGGAAGCCATCTGAATATTAGAAAAGAGTTACTTGCATCATGATTCACACCTGGTATCAAAATGCTGATATCATGACTAGTGCTCAAAGCTCTGTTAAAACTTTAAAAGCTGTAAGGTGTAACATCGGCACCTGCTATGGAGACTAAGAAGCTGTGGCCACTAGAAAGGAACAGAGCAGGCATTCTGGCAACGTTCGCACGCCGGTATTTATCAAACAACTGCAGGACAAGGGGATGGATGACCCGAAAAACGGAATAGATACGGACTTTGGCGAGAGAGATGTGTGTTGGAGTTGCCACCATGAAGCTGACACTGAATGTGGACTTTCGTTGCCACTTGTAGAAAAAGGGCAAGTGACAAATTCTGACAGCCAAAGCCAAAGAGAACCGCTTGAAAAAGGCACAGGAGATCCTGAACAAGCTAAAACATCCAGTTGAGCCTGGGACGATTTGGTTCTTCTCAGATGAAAAGAATCACTGCCAGGACAAGTTGCACAACACGTATCACGAAGACTAAGTTCCCCAAACTATGATGATCTGTGGGTGGCTTCAGTGAAGGTAAGGCAATGCTGTCCCACAAGTTTGAACAGGATTTTTGGATTAATTCAGACGGCTATTTGGTGATTTTGGAGATTGTGCTCAAACTCTAGCTGGAGAGGGTTGCTCCTGGAAGGCCATACCTCCAGAAGGATTCAGAAGTTGTTTTCAGAGAATTTCGACGACTTCACCAGCCACACTTTTTGTTCTTTTAGATCTCCCGATTGTAATCCCATGGATTACTATGTGTGGAGCGCGGTTGAGAAGGACACCATCGATCTGCATGCAACACCAAGGCCTGGCAGTTAATAAAATACAGTATATTAAATAATAGTTCATCGTGTAAGGGAAAAAAGATCTGTTTCTACAGGATTGGATGCAGAGATCTATCGCATGAGAATTGTGTTTGTTATCTACCATCCCTGATATAATGAGATTAAGTTCAGTCTGGACCTGTTATGTTTTGAGTATAGGTATTTTTGTGGCGTTATTTTTCTATAATAAGTGTGTATATTAGAAAATAGAGAGAGAGGGGAGTGGGGTGGGAAAGAGACATGGGAGAGGGGAAAGAGATAGTGTGAGATAGTGGATAAAAGAGAGACGGATAACGATGGACGTGAGTGGAATAAAGACAGATGGAAAGAGAGATCAAAAGAGAGCAACCAACTTAATACTTCTATTATCGTTCTTAATCTAATTGTACCTGTATTATTTGCTTTTCATTTTGCAATAATGCTAGATGTTATTCAAATTTACATTAATTTTGCTTTCCAGACTGCTTACCATAAAAATCTTTCTCATTTGTATAGGCTAAATAGACGAGTTACCGGTAACTTCCTCTTGACTTCTTTTCTCTTATCTAGTGATGTGACCCTCTCTGTAGGCCCTATATCTGCAATATGGAGACGAAATCCTCCCTGCCTATATCTTATTATGTATAGGGCTGGCATTGAGGGATATGAATGGTTTAAATGGTGTTCCTGCCTCAGTTAGACCGAGTTGATAAGTTCCCTTCGAGTTCTCGATACCCCTTAAGCCCTAATATTGACAGTGTATTTCTTCGGAACACCTTGGTAAGGATTAAAGCTATTGTTTACATTGCAAATGTTAGTCAGGCTCGGTGATGGAGATGGATGCACGTCGTACTTTAATTAACATAAAAGAATACCTTTTCATTAGATGGAAAATAAACGATGTATCATCGATGGTTTGAGCGAATGGAAGAATGATTTTCTTTTCATGTACAAATTGTTTTTTGTCACTCGAGGTGGTATGCCGTTAGTATAGAGAAATATATCCATTTTCTAACTACCGTATACAACATCTACATACACTGTAGGAAATTGACCAGCCTAGTATCTACATACAGTCATGGGTAAAAGTTATGAGACTTATATATTTTTTCATATAAGAAATTATTAGAACTAATTAACCAATGCATTTTGTTTTAGTATGTTTGTACCATAATTTGGTGAATTATACAAAGTTTTAAAGCCTAAATTCATTTTATTAATAAATACGGTCAATTGATGCACGCAGTCAATATTTAGAATAATGTCCCGTTATTCTTTAGGACTGTTTCATTTCGTTTTGAGATGCTGGAGACCAAATTTGTCATGATATCTTGATTTATATTGTTCCATTTTTATTCAATATGCATCGCAGCTGCTCACAATTAGATGGCTTCTTTTTATTGACCGTCAGTTTGATTATCGCCCCCAAATTCTCTATTGGGTTCAAATCTGTCGAATTCCCGGGCCAAGGTCCCAAAGGTTCGATGTTATTTCCAACCAAGAACTTTGTTATTGTTTTTGCTTTGTGACAATGTGCACCTTCATGCTGAAAAATTCAGTTATTATCCCGAAATCGGTACTGAACTGCAAGGTAAAGGAGCTGATGAAACAAGTTTTGGTATCATTTATAATTGATGTCAGTATTCTTAGGCAAAATTATTTGTGCTCCAGTTCCCTTAGATTTGAAGCAGCCTGAGACATCGAGAGTGTCCTGATTCTTCACCGTAGGCACAATACAAGATTTGTGAAAGCGTTCCCTTTTTCTTCCCCTAACGAAGTATTTTCCAGAAGCTCCAAAAAAGCGGAAGGGAGCTCCATCAAAGAATATATCTTTTCTTCAGTCTTCAACAGTTCATTCTTTATATTTCCTATAAAAATGGAGCCTATCCGTAAGGCTCTTTTTTGTGAGATGAGGCTTCTTTGCAGTCCTTCTTGAATTGAGACCTTTATCAAAAGGTCTCCGTCTCACTGTTCGCGCTGAAGCTTTCACACCTGTTTCTTTCCATTTGTGAGCAAGCTTAGCACTGTAGGTAATCTGATCATTGGAATGAGACCTTACCAGGAGTTGATCTTAGCGTTTATATAAAGCTCTTCAGCCTCCATTCGGCCTCCTAAGGATAGTGAATATTGATGCAATATCATTAGCAACTATCTCATTGCTTTTGAGGCCACCTTGGGGTAGAACAACAATGGTTACACGTTTTAGGAGAAAAAACCATTTCTGAAGTTGAAAAAGAATTAAATTTTATTTTTTACAAAAATATTACAAAATTGATTATACATACACCTCATCATTTATTTAACCCATATTTGTCATAATTCTCACCTTTTTATCGAATAGCAGAGCTCCAGGGAGACTCTCACTTTCGACAAGGACCAAGACCAGAGCGCGACTTTGGATTCAGCGAAGGAATGCATTTTTTCCTATTATTTTTAAATGCTGACTATTTAATTTACGTCCCATAATTTAAATTCCCTAATAATTATTCTTATCACTGAAATTTTGAAGACGAAAGAAAAAAATAAAAATATATATTAAACTCGAAATATTTGGCCTTGACTATAGTGTGTCCCACACTAAGGACCGAAAATTACTGAAAATTAAAAGTGTTCCAATCGAGCATCAAATCCGGGTCTAGCAATTTCCTCAAAGAGCTGAAAATAGATAGAGCGATCCTTTGTTAAAACAGCCAACTATTATAGCACTATCATGGTCATCTACGCTCTTCAAAACAAAATAACAAAGGAAGGATTACTAAGGGTAAATTTTGTTTTGAGTACGAATCATATGATGGTGAGTAAAAATAGCTAAACTGATTTTAAAATTATAGTACACATGAATTTGAAGGATGCTAAGATTATATCAATCATAATATAGGAAGAATGTTAAAGTATTAGGTTGTTCAGAAGGTAAGTGCGTTTTTAATCGCAATAGAAAATAGGACAATACCTAAATGGTAGAAAAGCCGTCTAGATCTAGATTATAGTCTCTTTTAACCGGCAGTGTGCTGTTCTTATTTAAAGTCGTTATCTTTCCATGGAAGATAAAGACTTTAAAGATCAACATATTCGTCATTGCTTCGTATTGTGTGAGTTTCGAGGATTAGTAGTGATCCGCAGGCAATGAAAAGGATATGTAGTGAATTTTCATGCAGTGAAGTCTCGTAAATACCACCTGGGGTTCAACCTCCCGCCCCTCTTAAACAGCGATTGCGACCTCTCCGATTAGGGCCTCGTTCTGGAAGACAAACCATATTGGATGACGATCTTTTGAAAGAGACACTTTTCAATCAGAGCCTCGTCAAAGCACCAAAGATTTGCTGCCCAAACTAAATGTCTCATCTTTAGATTTTGTAAACGCATCATTACATCGATAGTAGCCAGCTTTAGTAAACAGAAAAGGCGTTGTTCTCCAGCATGACAATGCAAACAAGGGGTCCCTCTGCAAGACAACCCAGGAAAATATAAGATGGTTAGGATAGATGTTCTTCCATCTCCCACATAGTCTACAGTTTAATAATTATGTAATATCACTTATTTCGATTACTAGAACATTTAATAAGTGGCAGAACATTTAGAAACAGATATCATCACTAACTCTATAATTTAAGAAGTGGATTTTTGGGAGTATTTGAATAATAATTTCATCTTAGTTTGGTTAAGTATATTTTAAATTTTTATCAAGGTAATTTCTAAGAATTTCTTTAGGGTTTGAAAAACAAAATAGTATAGTTCAGAAAAAATAAATATGACTATCCAATGCTTTATAATGTTTGAAAAGAAAATTAATTACAATTAGTGAAATTCAGAAAATTTATTAAAATTTAAGTAAGGCTGCTTTTTTATTTTATCTACATATAACTATATTTTAGCAACGTTATTTTTTGAAAGGGGGGGAAATAGTTTAGGGTTCCTTTTTAAAATATTATAATTGGCAAAGTTCAGAAAATTGATAAAAATTTAACCATGGCTGCTTTTTTCAGATTTTAAATTTTAATCTTAGACGCGAAGCGCAAGCTTCCCCGTAGGGAGAGTGAGGAAGCCATTGCCTGGTCGTCTAAAATTTCAATTTGAAATTTAAATTCCCAACTGTCTGTAAAGATATGCGTTACGTATTTTTTCAGGATATAGTTTTGTTTTAAAGGAAAAATTTAAAAATGAAATAAAAAATTACTAAAGAATTTAATTGCTCCAGATGTAATTTCGGGATATATATATATATATATATATATATATATATATATATATATATATATATATATATATATATATATATATATATATAGAGATGCACAATTTAACAACATTACCAAACATCTACATAGATATATATAGACTGCAGATCCTTTGGGGAAATATGGGAGTTGAATAAACAAAAATTTAGCAAAGATTGGAGACTTTAAACATTTGATATTTATTCAATTCATTAGTTTTTTGAGACTGAAGTGGCTAAAGTTCGAGGAGTGGACCGAGAAGTTACGAGCGCTTTTCATAAGGGTTTCCAAAATCATATATTCATCTTTCATATATATATATATATATATATATATATATATATATATATATATATATATATATGTGGTGGCCAAATTATTAGAGGCACGAGTAAAAAATCTATGAATTTGAAATATGACTTCCTCATGTGAGATAAAAATATAGAGTTAACCATACGTGGATTTAATGATAGTTTCAGTGATGGTAGTCATTTGGGGCGATAATATATGCAGTCCGTTAGTAAGAGGAGGGTGGGGGTGGGTGATAATGAATAGTATCCAAAGCGCGGCTGCTCCGTCAAACGAAGAGATCGAAGATTCCATCTTCCACATTCTCAGAAAATGGTCGGCAAAATTGAAACGTAGGTTAGATTTTAAATTACAACGCCTCATCCCCAACAGTTATTGAACTAAGAACAGTCGACCAGAAACGATTGTTAACCTCTCTTCTCAAAAACTTGATGATACCACAATTTCTGGCCTCGGATTTGGCCTGAACTTCTCAATTTCACCCAGACCTTTTAGTGTTTCAATTGCTAAAGGTTTTGCTAATTTAGAAAAATCTAGTGACATTCCTAATGAACATTTTTCTATTGCTAAAGGCTGCGTTTACCATTGTTTAGCCACTCCCACCCATTATAATTACCCCTTGCGTTTCCGTCTTACTTTAGCTGCCATTAGAAATAATACTTCATTACACATTATTAAAGCAGATAAATCTGGTATAGTGGTTATTATGGATAAAGTGTCTTATATTGCTAAAATGGATCTATTACTAAATGACCATTCTACCGAAGTTCCCTTAGAAAAAGATCCTACGATTCAGGTTAATAGTGATTTCCACAAAACAGTGCGTTCTCATCTTAAACATTTTCCCGATTTAATTGCTAAATTTAAATCTAGTAATGCCTCTCTGCCATATTTATATAGTCTTGTAAAGACTAATAACTCTATGTGCCCTATTATTAGTTCTGTTGGCTCAGTTTCATATTCATTATCTAAATAGCTCACTTCATACCTCACTCCCCTTGTTGGTACCATTTCTAAATCTCATATTAAAAATAGTTACGACCTTATTGAAAAACTAAACTCCATCCCTTACTCTAATAACTTCTCCCTTGTTAGTTTCGATGTTTTTTCTCTTTTTACTAGAGTGCCGATAAACGAGCTTTTTCCCTTCCTTAGTGGTAAATTGCCTAACTTTGATAGTCCCTTGCCTGTTAATATTTTCACTGCACTCATCTCAATGTGTACTAAAAACTGTAAGTTTTCAGTTAATGGTAAATTTTTACCTTCAAAAGTTTGGTTTAGCTATGGTAAATTGCTTATCTCCTGTTCTTTCTAATATATATATGGATTTTTTTAAACTACCTTACTCCCCACCATTATCGATTTTCCTCTTGTTTGGTTCCGATATATAGACGATATTATTTGTTTGTGGCCTTCTTCTAAGGATGTTAATGGTTTTCTTACTGAACCTAATTCTCTGGTTCCCTCTATTAAATTTACCTTTGAACTCCAACAAAATGATGTCCTCCCGTTCTTAGATCTACTTATTCATAGGACTTCATCTGGATTTAAATTTTGCGTCTATCGTAAGCCTATCAACGCCGGTTCTTATATTCATTTTTACTCAGGTCATAATGATAAAATCAAACGTTCTGTATTTATTTCAATGTTTCTCCGGGGGTTGCCGGTCGCCAGCCCAGAATTCTTGGATCTTGAGATTTCTAAGATCTTTAAAATAGGTAACAATCTTTGCTACCCTCAAAGATTTCATGCAGGATGCCGAAATTTGGCAAAAAAAAAAATGTTTTACACAATTGAAATCTATCCCACATACAATTTTAAGAACTCCCTTGTTTTATCGCTTTTTGAGTCCTTTTCCTTGCTTCCCCGCCCCTTGAATAGGTTAAATATTTCTGTCATATTCAAGTATCAGTCTACCATGTACAAAATGTTGATTCATAATAATAACAATAGGATAGGGGTGGGTTTATTCTGTCCATTGTTCAGTTTTCCCTAAGCAATATTTTGGGCAAACCGGTAAATCATTAAGTGTACGCTTGACTCAACATAAATACAATATTAGGAGGGGTGAAAGTAATAGTGCTTTCTTTGTCCATTTATCTGAAAATAGTCACCCTATCAATTGTAATTTGGCTAAATTTATTTAGAAATCTAATGACTTTGTTCAAAGAAATATTGTTGAATGCTGATTCATTAATTCCTCACCTAATTTTAATATATCCCCTGGTCTCTTTAAACTGGACCCGGTAATAAAAGGCTTATTTATAACGAAATTGTCCCTTTTAAGTCTTAGACCTTTGATTTATTAGTTTAATTATGTTACTCTTGTTTATTCTTATGTATTCATAACTGCGTGTATATGTACTTAGTTTTAGGACCTAAATGTCTACATGCTTTGTTCGCAGTTGGAATTTCCGGAAGTAGACCTTATCTATTTGGTTTTAAACTTCACATCCGGTATCTAAACCCGTCTTTGATAATATTTTTGTATTATGTGTCCTTTCGTTGTACATGGACGGGGCATCATTCTATTGTTTCTCATATATATATATACGACCTTTGTAAAATTATTCGTTGCTCTTTGAGAATGAACTGAACAAGTTTGAAAGTACTTGGA
The DNA here is from genome assembly GCA_963969495.1 of Ceratothoa steindachneri. Classification (NCBI taxonomy): domain Eukaryota; kingdom Metazoa; phylum Arthropoda; class Malacostraca; order Isopoda; family Cymothoidae; genus Ceratothoa; species Ceratothoa steindachneri. The sequence continues at coordinate 165,533,923 of OZ018322.1, read as the reverse complement.
ATCCGCCTTTCATTTTCCTGTGTGACTTTTTGCATTTACTGCTCTACTCACCTCACGCGCTACTTTGTGAGTTTCTCATATCCATATATATATATATATATATATCCAAAGAAGTACAGTAACGTATATGTAAATGCAGGAAAGAAACCAGTGTTACTCGTAGGATCGTTTCGCGAATCAATTATTCCCAACACTGTGGTTTCTTTCCTGCATATATATATATATATATATATATATATATATATATATATATATATATATATATATATATATAGTGAAATTTGACATTGGAAAAGGAAGTGGAGCCTTATGCTTCATACCAGAATTCTACACAGGACTGTTGTGGATCTTATGGCCCAGCAAAGACATCACCCAGAAAATTAAACAGTTTTCTTTCAAGTAAAAGTGTTGTCAATTCAATTTTCGTCATTATTTCTTACCCCCTCCCCCTCCTAGATCTGTGTTTTGCCCTTTTTACCGCATTTATTTTGGGGGGATGTTGCAGCTGTATTGCCTCATAGCCACGACAAAAGGCAAGTTCTGTAATGGATGGTAGAATTGTTTTTGCCTAGTTCCTAATTATTATATGAGATCGTATTAAACTTTCTTATTGCCGAGAGATTTGGGGTTCGATTTATATAAGAGGAAAATGAAGACCTATGAGAATAACAAAGGAGAGTGTTTACTACTTTTTATATCATTATAATTATTTAACTAAAATTTAGATTTAATTTTATCTATCCTATCAAGCAATTTCTGACATGAGGACATTCTGAACGGGCCAGAAAATGATTAATTTTCGAGGACATAAGAAATCGTATTCGAATGAAAAGGAATGCTTGTTCTTTGATAACATGGCACATGTTCTTATCAAGTTTATTAAAGATGTGGTAAAAACATATTTTTTTTTGCGAAATACTGCTGATACACCACATTGTTATATATCTATCTACAAATTTGGTGTATCAGCAGTATTTCGTAAAAAGGATGAGCAGGTCGCTTAACGGAGGAGAGGAAAAGTAACTCCTCTGATCAGAGTAAGTGAAGTTTCAAAGTCAGAAAAGAGGGAACAACAATACAAGGTGTTCCTAAAGTCTGGACACAGAAAATATCACAATGGTTCCTTGGTTCACCAGACCTTATCCACCTTGACTTCTTTATCCGGGGTATGCTAAAGGAAAAGGTGTATTCAATATAAAAATAAAGATACGATACACCTGAGGGAACAGCGCCTCATAAATGAATGTGCTCAAATTAACGGAAATTTGGATCTAATGCATCGGATTCATCGGATGAATCTCACCAAGCGCATCGAACTTGGGAATCCTAAATGGTGGAAATCACTTTCAAAATGTTATGTATTAATATTTAAATTAAATAAAATATAGTTCAAATTAAATAAAATGTAATTCAAATGCGTTTTATTGAAAATATGCATTATGCGTGTGTGCCGACTCTAGGGCCACCCGGTATTTAGTGGCTTGTTTTCAACAGTCAAATTGGAACAAGTTTTATGCATTAGACCACACGATTTATTACTGACTTTTGAAGTCAGGTGAAGTAGACTTAAGTTTAACTTGTCCAAACACAATAATTGTTAATATTATATGATTTTAATCATCACTAAACATTGTCACAAGCCTGTTATAGCGGTGGGCTGCACCCCCACACCCTCTTCCGATGATGGTACCCATTTATTAACTTATGCAAACAATGAAAAACTGGGTTGGCTTCGTGAGAGCTATAACGATCCCAAGTGAGGGTTCGAACACGAGTGCGTTAGATTAAAATTAATGGGCGCTCACCACTACGCCCATGAGGAAGATGAAAAGGGCTGTAATTGTGCATGGGGAAGGGGGCCAAAGGGTTAAGGGGTAAAGAGTTCGTACAGAACATGACATCTTGGTTGAATTAAAGAAATTTTGTAATTAGAGATCTGTAAACGAAGAAAGGAAGAGGAAGTAAAAATGTGTGTTGCGAGAGAAGTGATGAAGAGGAAGTAGAAATATGTGACGGAAGATAGTCGCCAATTTTCCTGCGTGCAGTGAAGCCAGTAGGGCACGTAATTCTCCGGTAGCAGGTGGTCTTTGATGGTGATATAATTGAGTGGCAATGAGTTAAACCAGTTAAAAAAATATAACCGAACGATTAACAAAAGTATTAAAACTCTCGTCAAAGTTTAATACTAATTATTTCAGTCTTTTTAGCAACTAGACCTGGAAAATAACATAAAACGGAGGAAAAAACAAGAAAATATATGGAAAACTCCCTAAAAATAATACAAACTTATTATTATCTGTCTGGAAGAGGCGCTGTTTGTTAGCTCCTAGATTCGCTCTTAACAGAAAAGAGACGTAAAAAACCGGCAAATATAACACATCGCGAGGGTCGCAAAAGCCCAAAGCTGTCGAGTTGCAAAAATCCAGTCGTTGCTTTGCATTTCTGCGATCTTATCGTGATTCTGAAAATGCAAAATAGCTTACCGGCATCCCTTCCCCTTCTCGCCCCCCTCATTTCGCCTCCCCCTTCCCACTCTTTCTACCCCTTATGTCTGCTGTGAGATCTTCTTATCCTGTTCCGAATGTTCTCACACGAGGCAATCAGCAACTGGCTAAGTTCATCAATCTTGAGAGAAATTAACAGCGTTGTTTTAAATTATTTCGGCGAAAGACCAGACACATTATTAACGCCGCCTTCTGGATATCCAGGAAACTAAATCGTATGTTTGCGTCAATAAAAAGGCTTTTTTTATATCTATGTTTGCTTTGCGATGTTTATGAATAAAATTTTCTCGTTTTCTTTTTATTAGGGAAATTATACAGTCTAAGTGTCTTCATATTGTAAACATTTTTGTGTAACATATAATCGTAACTATTATGAAGGGATATACAAAAATATGATATTTCATAATGATTTTAACCTTGAGTTAAAAAACTTCGTTGCAGAAAGTTTAGGGAATAAATTCCAGGCATTTAAGTCATAAAACATGCATAAATTTCCAATTTTACTGAATATTCACGCCAAAAATTTCGTCCTCCCCAGTAATAAATGATAATTAATGCAGTCATATTTAAAACAAAGCAAAACATTATTTTTCAGCCATTTTTTTGCCCTTACACTGTTTTTCGAGTTTACCGGTTTAAACCATTTTGGTAATTTGTATTCATCTCTTTCGATATTTTGCATTTTAAATACAGAAATAAAAAATGGAACAAAAATGGAACAAAAATGCTACGAAACAGTAAGAAAATGGTAATTCACTCGCCGAGTAAAATTCTATATAAACTGCTCGAGAAGTGGTTACCTATGAGATTTTTTGCAAGATGACTCGTTTACCATCATTTGATGCACATTGCAAATGAGGAAGAATGGATAGAACTACTAGGTAACTAATCTAGGCAACCTGTCAAATGTAGTATCAGTTACACTAGTGAGCGATACATAAGTTTGGGAATTTACGCGAATGCAAACAAATTTAAGGCCTGCCATATGAAAGATAATGTAGTGGACATCGATGATATAATGAGACAAGAAAAACAATCAAATTTCTAAAGTAAATATTACAAGGTAAAAGAATATTAATCTTTAGTAGGCCCAAGTGCTACTTGTGGATTGAAATTATTCTATGGGGAAAGAACCAACTTCAATTCTGTTCTAATCCATTAAAGAAAACTAAATGATGGATAGAGAAAAAGTAATACGAACAAATGATAGAGGTGTAAATAGAGGATAAGACGAAAATACAGCATTTGAAAGGTTCCACAAACGTTCAGTATCAGGAATATGGCTGCTGGTAAACAAGTTCTCAATCGCAATATACAGATAGGTTTGGGTTCAGATTTCTTATGTTTGAATGTAATCCGAAGGACAATATTTTCATTCCTTATTGCCACATTTAAAGCGAATTGAAGTCGCCCTTGTCAAATTTGTTTACTTAGATCTCCATTCATCTATTGTGTAGATGAACCCACCAGCTTTCCATGAATATGTACGTATTTTAGGCGTGGGGGAGATATTCTGTACATGTGACTATTTCTCAATTCTCTGCACGTCGGCGCCTCCCATGGCTTGTTCTCACGCGCACAAGACAAGAAAAAGGTCTGCGGCGGGCTCTTTAAATGGGATCCGGTCAAATATGTCCAGGGAGAGAGGCAACCATTTGTCATAAACGCCAATAAAGGACTTTTAAGCACGGTTCAAGTTATCTTATTTGATCTCAGTGTTGTTCAGTGCATATATGTGATGAGCTTGCGTGTGTTCCATTTGTGCGGGGTTCAGTAAAAGGGAAATGCACAGATGGTTATTAACTTGCTTTAATATTCTTACCCTGATAAATAGTATTTTGGGGAAAAGAAAAATAATCATGGAGCTTAAACAGCTCATTGGCAGTGTTGGCTCAATGATTTGAAGTTTTTAACTTATATGCATAGCGGTTTGAGGTGTAGAAGTTTGACAAATGACCATTCTCAGTCCAAGAAACCCAGGTGGTAAGGTTTGATATTTGTTTTCAACTAACAAAATTAAATTTATCGATGCCCTCTTGAATAAAAAAAGCTCTAAACCCAAAACAAAACAACTGGTGAATCTCTCCTTGAGTGCTCCCTTGCCGAAGAATCTTCAAGCCGAATCTGATTTTTTGAAGACAAAAATGGTGACACTGAAGGAGACATGTCAGGCGAGTATAGCGAATGAGGCAGTAGCTCTAAACTTAGACTATTCAGTGCATCTCGCATTACACGTGCTATTTAGGGTCGTGCATTGCTTGGGGAAACACAACTCGTTTGCAGTTAACGAGTGTTGGGTGTTTTCAAAATAATAACCTTGAATTTTTTGTAAATATACAGCGTACAAATACGTCAGCTTTCGTAGCCTTTCGACAATCAGATTAGCAATAAAATTGGTGGACCTTAGGACCCTTGCTGGTCCTAGTTCTGTAGATTAGGCTTTATTTGAACATGGAAAACAGTTTTTTGCTTCACATCCTAAGTAGTTTTATTCAAGAGGCACATACAAACTTTTATTTTGGTAGGAAAGGATAATATAAAACGGATGGAAACTATTTTGGAGAATAAATTATATTGATTGAACTGTTTCATTTATCCATGCAGACAAAAAAAACCCTAACTTTTTTAGACATCTGTTATTTTTACTTTGTTTTTTCTTCTTCTATCATAATTTAGTCTTTTTTCTTATCATTTATTTGCCATGCCGTTTCTTGGTTGTTGAAGATTAGATGTGTATTTTGTGTTTCTGAGTAAGTACCTCTTGTTTAGCTGTAGGTAAATGGCTGAATACAACTTGGATATGAGATAAAAGACACCCTAAATTTACCTTCAGAACGGCTAGAAAGTAATTACGAGTCTTATGAATATTCCAAACTGGAACTCCTTACACGAGAGGCTTAAGCTTTAGCAGCACTTATAAAATAAGCTCACACTTGAATCTTAAGCTCTTAATGTATTAAATTAGTAGAATAAAGGTATTTTCTTTTATATAGATCTTCCAAGTTTGTTTTAGTAAATACAAAGTTGACCAAGTGTTAATACATATTGTCAGGAATAATTACATCGTAAAACTATTTGATCTCGTGTCGGACTTCATTTATTACATGTCCATTTGAGCTCACTCAAATAGTTAGTGCTTAAAAACGATAGAAAGATCCATTGATGAAAAAGCACCATGCGATCATGAATTTCAAACCTTTGGGGCAGCAATGAGTCGCATAGAAGAGATAACTTCCAGGTACACAAAAACATGTTCATATTCAAATATATTTCTATGGACCACAAGGCGACGGCTTCTACACCAACCCAGATCTGGAAATCGACAAAACTCATAAGTCTTAATGACTTCCGCCTCGAAGCCACCTTGGTTTCACGGATACTGCGACTTAGGGGTGTGGAGATTCCAATGCATCAAGGGTATTCGGCGCGCTCTGTGATACGCTCCAAATTACAATTCGGTCTACGAACAGGTTATGGAGAGTCATCTCCTCTACCGAGCCATGTATTGCAAACATCTCAGTCGTGAACACAGACACAGCTCCGAGAAAAACTTCACAAGCTTCAAACATGGGCAAGATGGCACAGAAGCAACAATCTATTCCGATTTGGAGCCATCTGTGTACATTGGCCCCGACTTCAGCGTGACATGACATGTGTTAAAAGTATGACCTCAGTCTTCCCGGTTCTGATGAAGCTTTAAGAGCAAAGGCGTAGCGACAAACACTTAAAGTTGGTACCATCCAGGGTGGCGTCCTGGGCAGGACCGAGGGTACCACCAGCCCAAGAATTACATCACGGTCTTAAAATCTTTTTTATGCCTAAACCCGAAAAGCTTAGAAAATGAATGACCTCGAGGTTGAAATAAGCACCGTTGAGATCGACAGTGGACAAAAAGAGTGGCAATAGGGGGAGGGGGGAGCTAAACCCGCTGTCAATAGTAATGGGCACTGTAAAGTGATAGGTATTCCCCAAGAATCGACAAATAGTCTCCCTAATGGGATGTCCGGAAGACACCTATCGCCCAGTAAGACCGGTGTGATGGATCAATTTTACTATCTGCAATAAACGCTCGGCTTCTATGCTTAGAACACACATCCGTAGTCTAGCTTATAACGAACGAAGAAGCAATAGAACAGAGGAGAAGCCCTATTAACACCCCATGTGTAGCACGACATGGGGCAGAGAATCTTCATGGTGCGTGTACAGGAGACTAAAGCTGCGAATATGTACCTCCCAGGTAAGGCGTTGATCAAAAACAAGATCAAATAAAAGATGTGACTCCACCGCATCCAGGTTAGCCCATTTATGAACAGATCAGGATCGGAGATTAAGCCATGGATGGCAGCAGATGGCCAAGTAAGAATGAATTACCTCTGCTTTGGTATGGAGATAAATAGGTTTCAGAACCTGTTGGTGCCGACGCTACAAGGATAGGCATCAGAAATGCACCAGAGGAGATGTAAAGCTAGTCTATGTAGAATGTAGCAATAAGAATATCAGGCAGCACCTATGTAGTACCGTTGATGCTCACGGCAAAGAGAGTAACACTGAGGAGACTTCCATGATGGACGCCCTCCTTCTGCCTTATTGGTGTAGCGACCACTCTTCGCACCTGTACGCGGAATCAATGATTTCTCAGGAATTCAGGCAAAAATTTGGGAGGTGTACCAGCTTTCCAATTTTGGTTAAGGTATCCACGATATCTTATCCCCATGTGGTATCCAAAGCCTTTTACAAATAAAAAAATCTATGGCGAAATGCTGTTCGTGAAAGAAGGAATCGCTAGAGCATTTTCCAGCTGGAACACCAAGGCATCTGATGTGTATTGAGGCTGGAAAGGCAACACTGTGCATGGGGACAGTTGAATACACTTTCCAAAAAGTAAGGTAACCTAACATTAACCAATTTATCCATCAGCTTGCAGACGCATGATTTGGGGTGATTAGGCGAAAACCAGGCGGGGTAGAGGGATCTCTTTCAAATTTTGAAAAGAAAGGATGTTAGGTTACAAAAAAGGCAACGGCTCTCTCACTCAGGTATCAAAGCATGGCGTACATGATATCCTTCGTACTAGTGGTGGTATTCACGCAAGGAAGTGAAGGCAGAACGCCACTTGGTTTATGAAATCACGTCATTAAGGGGTTCTTTGCTTCTTGAAGTAAAATCAAATCGACGTCCTTCAGCTACAAAGTGATGTGCCTTAAATACTTTTAATGCATCATCTCAGTTGGTGAATTTAGATCGCCGATCTTCACGGATGGCGCTTATATCACTTTTAGGTATAACACTTCTTACTGAGGCCAGACTCATATTCGACTGACCACCACGGAAGTGCTCTGCCTACAAAACGATTAGGTGATAGAGAATTTGTAGGTAAGCCCGTCGCAATGAGGTTACTGGAGAAGTACTAGACGACATCATCTACCAACCTAAATTCTTTGACTGAGGCAGAAGGTTGGGTTATTTCTTCAAATGTGGGCAACTATTTCTGATCGAGTCAACACTGAGGGGGACTCTCAAGCGGCGGCGTAAGGCGAAAATATATCTGAATCACAAAAGTGACCCTTCCCATTAGGGTCGTCAATCAAATCCCATGCAGAGTCCATTTGTGCGTCCAGAGGTAGAGCGAGGAAAGGAAAAGATAACAGTTCTTAGATATTAGTGTGTAAAGACATACATAATATGGACACCTGCTCTTCGATCAGGTCTGCTAGCAACCGATAGTGGGTCACATAGGAGTAAATAGGGTATATAGAGAGAAACAAAGCAATACCATCTGCCCTGTTACAGTATTACTGCAAGAGGCTATAAGGAGATATTCCCTGTTACAGTATGACTGCGAGAGGCTATAAGAAGATATTCAGGTGCAAAGACAGTACAGAGGCATCACATCGGGTATAAAGGGGCTGAGAAAAATTTGTAGGATAGGCAGGGGGAACGCACCCAATGCGGCCATCTGAAAAGAGGTGGATATTGTCGAACGGGTGGAGTCTATCATTCACAGTACCTCTCAATTAGTCGAGAGTCTATGACAATTACTTTGAATAAAAATGCCATCAGGGGTCCTATTTGAGGTGAAGACCATCACCGGAATCACTGTAGGCTTCTTGGAAGAAGCAGGCATCCGAAGGCTATTGGACACCTCATCCTTTGAGGTTTAATTGGAAAAGGGTTGGTTCGGAGTACGAATCTTTGTCTCTTCCTGCCTCGAAAAATTTGTGTGGTGGAGCGGCTTTGGATTCGGGGTTCTGTCGCCCTTATTAGTGGCCCGACTTTCCAAACTGCCTCGTCTATCCTCGGACAAGCGTGAAGGAGTCGAACTTCATTTGTTGCTACCGTCTTTTTGGGAGATAGCATTTAGAAGCCCTGAGGGGAAGCTTCTCCACCACATTCCGAGGTTTTGCCGCCCGTGAGTTTAACCACTCGTCGGAGGCGCGCGGCCGCCTGGTTTTATGAAGGGGTCGGGAGGAGCTCTGGTTTTAGTTGCGACTGTGTTCCGGGCTGTATTGCCGCTAGCTCTACGAAGGTGATGCTCGGAGAGTAGAACCCCCATAAAGGTTTATATTGGGAGTAGGGGTTACCGTGCTCGTCGGCTTGGAGAGGCAAGGAGAAGATAGTGTTTTTTAATTTGTTGAAGCAGGGAAGGTAACCGGTCGCAGAGGCCACGATAGGACCACTTTTCTAGCTTAAACGAATTCGGTTCTCAGCCTGATCGGCTAGGACTTATTTTTCGAACAGAATCCAGGCTCATTGCTTCGAAGAATCAGGGTGTGACTCGTAATAATTCTCATACTTGGCTATGCAAGCTACACTCTCTGTATTATCAGCCTTAAGCAATGAACACAAACTTGGGTGGACCATCTTTTTGCGTTGTCAATTTTTATTCATATAGTAAAAACGGTGGCAGCGGTAACATTTCTGTGGCAGTGATACAAGACTGCCTTCACCGACTCCGAAAGTCTCACTCAGTCAAACGTTACAAAGAGGGTAAAGGTGGGCCTCGAGACCTCGCCCTGTCTCCTCATCACATGTTCAACTTTGATCGCCAACTGTTTGGATGTCTGTTCCGGAATATATTCTAAGAGTAGTCTAGCAGCTCTCTTAGATGGACCACTCCTTTAATGAAGTTCATGGTAGAGTGCGTGGTCACCTGCAGAGGCGAGCTATTAAAGAGTACTGAGTACTGCTGGCCGCATTCATCAGAAAGCTCCCGTTTTAAAAACTCGAGAGCTTCAGCTATCTACTGACTACCATAGCTAATGCCTGAAGCTGTTTGAGTACTTGTCCATTAGACAACGTCATTTACTAAAAAAAAATAACCAGAAATCGTTTGAACCCGCCAGCCTTGAAGACACACAGCAGCCTTTAGATGAAGAACCTCGACGTCCTTGAGTTTCAGCCAACACTTAGCTTGATATTTACAGTAGTTTGGGATTTTCTCCCAGCCCTTACAATCAGGGGCTCCAGGGAGAATGTGCCAGCCTTAACCTGGTCACTTGACGTGTCAGCAGAGGAATTGTCCGACTCCGGAGTCCTGACCTGAAGGAGTTCTCCTGGTTTTCTTCTTTGGAGAAGAGGACGTGTTTTTTATTCTCTTATTTCCCTTTCTTAAACGGCCTTCCTAGGCTGGACGTAGCTCTAAGTCTAAGGATTGAGAAGGACCCGGCTGTTACTACAGCCCACCCAAGAAGGAGTAGAGCCACTTTCTACCGTAGGCTCTGAAGGTCTCTTTTCTCTTTAGAAAAACATTGCTTAAGGATGGATTTAGGATTAGGGATCGGTTCTCTGTCCAGACGAGCAACCACCCTTACTCTGAAAAGAGCCTGACGTAAGGGGTAAGGTCAACATGGGGCCGCACTTACTTCGGAAGGGGGCTCCATTAGGTCATCCTCTCTTGAAGCTTCTAGGATCCCAACTGATCCTAGAGCATCTTCAGGCCTCTGGCCGCCCCTGGTTTACAATCGGGAGCAAAACAATGGTGACAAACCCTAATACGGTCCTACACTTATAGGTCCCCCAGGCGGGGTTTCTTTTTACTTTCCGTACTCACCAGGAATGAGCGATCTTTATGCGCTGATTGTACATACCCATTTTGGCAAGCCCTTGTGCAAAAGAAGAGGGGGGCATTCCCAGTCTAAATGCAGAGCCACTCGAGGGGGATTCAATAGAAGACGGCAAATGGGAAACCCCTTTTCCCATAGGAGAGGGAGAATGTTCATATCCGCTAAGAGTATTTTGCTGGAGATTCTAGTGAATCTCCAGCACACACTCACGTGGATTGAAGATATAACGGACTCTCCATGCCTTGGAAGATATAGAAAAAGTCTCTATAAGGTCATAAAGTACCCGAAAATGACCATTTGTCCATACGTCCAAAGCCCCGTTGTTAGCTAGGATGGATAATCACACTGCGAGCTGAATTGTCCGTGATTTGCCCCATTGGGAATGGGCCAAGAGTGATGAACTCATGTGGGACCTGGAAGAAATGAATCAACTCGCTGACATAGCAGCCACCAAGCATCGTCCACTAGTCATCGGGGTTTCGGTCCTGGTAGAGAGAGGGGACCTCGCTGTATAATCCACCACATGGCTGGGTTGAGGTACGAGACTAAAAATGACCAGAACAACTCTAAAAGAAAGAGAATAGTAGAAGGATATAGATAATAAGTAAGATTAAGGACATGTGGGTCCACTACCAAGTAGGGCGGGTGGTTACTTATACTACCATACCCCCGTAGAACTGGGGCAAGGATGGCGCACTGTCACTTCAGTAACCAGGTGAAATAGACTACACAGGGTACCCACCCTGTGGGGTTAAAATATCTGTGACGTTTGCCTTACGCATATATATCAACAGTCATGAATGCACATATACAAGTAAGCATCAGTTCAAGAGCTTCTCTCGCAAGCCTGGTGAAATCGACGTTGGATATCTGACGTTAAGGCAGGGGTTCAATTCGAGCGAGGGCAGACACAAAACTTCCATTCGCATCGTGAAATGGCCGCCCATTAGGAGGATACACTGATACTCCTGCGGACGTATGTAGATCCACACGTGATATTATGCACATGTGAGTGCCCCTTTGTGGGTTACTTATCTCCACGTACCCCTGACGCAGAGGGGTGACGGGTGATACAAAGGGTCCCTCTATCGGTGGTCCTGTCAACGAAGACAGGACCTTGGTGCCTTCAGGCTCACCACTGATTGTCATTGTGATCTTTATGTGCATTTTATTACCTGGTCAGAGGGACTCGTTCAAGGTGCGGGAGGGGGGGGAGGAATCTCCCTACACCTACCTATCTACCATCAATTCAAAGTGGTTATTGGGAACTTCGAAAAGATTGGATGACAAAAGCATGAAGGTGGAAATGGTTTAGTCGAGTGCATAAAAGGCGCAACCCTCTGCATGATTAAATACTTGTTCCAACAGAGATGGAGCATTAAATGGATATGGACGGGATGACATGGATTTGATGATATGGACGGGATTACATGGCTGGGATAACATGGATGGGAGGAAATGGATGGGATGACATAGATTGGAATAACATGGTTTGGATAACATGGGTCGAATGATATGAATGGGGTGACATGTAACGAAATGCATGGATTGGATGACATGGATGGGATAACAAGGATTGGATGAAAATGATGAGATGATACCTGGCACAGATGGGATCACATGTATTGCATGACATGGATAGGATAACATGGATTGGATGACAAGGATGCGATGACATGGATTGGATGGCATGGATCGGATGGCGGGAATGGGATGACATGGATTGGATAGTAGGAATTGGATGACGTGGATGAGATAATATAGATGGGATGACATGGACGGGATTCTATAGAATGGATGGCATTCTATGGATTGGATGCATGGATGAGATGACATGGAGTGAATTACATTGATAGTGATGACATGGTTGGGATAACATGGATGGGATGTGAAGACATGAATTAGATGACATGTAGATGGGACAACATGGATTGGATGACAAGGATGGAATGACATGGACGGGAGGACATGTACGGGAGAACATGGATGGGATGACATGGATGGAAGGACATGGCTTGGATGGCATGAATGAGATAATATGGATGGGATGATATGGATTTGATGCATAGATGAAATGGCATGGATGAGAACACATTGATTGGGTGACATGTATGGGATGACATGGATGCGATGACATGGACGGGATCACATTGATGCGATGATATCGATGGGAAGACATGGATCGGGTGAGATGGTTGAGATGACATGTATTAGTTGACATGGATGGGATGACATGAATGGTTTAACATGAATGATATGACATGAACGAGATGAAATGGATGGGTTGACATTGATGAGATGATAGGATTGGATGGCATAGATGGGTTGAGATAGATTTGATGGCATGGGTAGAATGACATGGATGGGATGGCATGGATGGGTTGGCATGGATTGGATGATATGGATGGGATGACATCTATGTGACGATATGGATTGGATATCTTTGATATGATACCATGGATGGGATGCTATGGATTAAGTAACATGGATAGGATGACGTGGATGGGATGACATGGATTAGATGACATAGATGGAATGACATGGATTGAATGACATGGGTGGGATAACATGGATGGGATAACATGGATGGGATAACATGGATGGGATAACATGGATTTGATGACACGGGTGGGATAACATGGAGGGGATGACATGAATGGGATTACATGGAATGGATGACTTCGATGGGATTACATGGATTGGATGACGTGGATTTTGTCCCATGATTTTTTTTATATTGATCGTAATCGCTTGAAAAAGAAGATCACGGACAGAGCAACGGGCCCCTTTACGATGACAAAGGATGCTTTTTGTGTCGATCGGGACTTTGCGGTGGACATTAAATTAACCTCTTTGCAAATGATTTTTACCGTCTAAGATACGATAACTTACCTACAATAAAGGAGGTAATCAATTTGACGAAGACGCTACTCTTTCAAATATTGACAAAAGAAAATGAAATTATTTTTTTTATATATCAAAGTGATTAAAATTTCAAAAACGCCGGATCCCAATAAAATTTATCCGATCCACCTAAAAAAATTAGAAAGCTAACTGTTAAAGCCCCTTTGTAAAATTTCATAAGAGTCAATTAGCGAGGGAAGAGTTCTTAAGGAGTTCAAAGGATCAAATGGAATCGCATCCTCTCTCTTGCTTCGGTAGTTGATAAGCTCTTGGAGTCCATTGTTAGAGATAGGATCGTGGAGCATCTGGAAGATAAATAACTTAATAAATGACACACAACACGGCTTTCGAAGCGGGCGCTCATACTTAACTAATTTCATTGATTTTCTTCACCAAATGATCACAACTTTTATTCAAGTTATAGCCGTAGATTTAGTTTCTCTTGATTTTACAAAAGGGTTTTGACACCTTTCTGCATAAAAAAACGTAATAAGGCTAAATTCGCATGGAATAAGAGGCAGCGTACTAAAATGGATTGAATACTGGCTGGAAAAAAGGATATCAGTCACTAGCGGTTTTCCTCAGGGATCTGTTCTCGGACCCTTGCGTTATATATATATATATATATATATATATATATATATATATATATATATATATATATATATATATATATACTAAGCTACGTGGAAGACCAAAATGTTTTTAAGGCACGCTTCGCAAGATCGAAGCGTGCCTTATATATCCAACTTACCACAAGAAACAGAAAATGGAATAATTTTCCTTCGGAAATAGTTATTTCCTACTTCATCATTCTCTCGTGCTCATGAGAGATATACATTATATATTCGTTGCGTGTTTAACTCAATTTCTCCTTTGTCCTTTGAATTTCCAATTAATTTATCTTTCTTTCACAGTCCCGATCGATCTTGCGAAGCGTGCCTTAAAAACATTTTGGTTTTCCACGTAGCCGAGTGGTTAAAGGCTCACTTTAATTGAGATCAAAGCGGTTGCTCGCTGCCTCAATGAGCTTGGTTCGAATCCCACCCCACTACGGATTTTTTTCGAAGTAGGAAATAACTATTACCGAAAGAAAAAATTATTCCATTTTCTCTTTCTTTCGGTATGTTGGATTTATTTCATGATTCTCCCGCTCTCATGAGAGATATACATTATTTATATATATATATATATATACATATAATAAGAAGATAAGGACTATGTGATTACAATGAATATCAGATACCAGATAACTTCGTGATAAAAGTAAAAAAGCCTAACAAATAAAAAATAAATTTTCACACATTTAAGGATAGAAAAAATGATTAAGCACCGTAGGAAAATAATATGGCATTCAACAAAATAAAATCTGGAGGAGAACGTCTTGCCATTCTGTCTATAAAATGCTGCAAAGAACAACCAGATTTCAGGAGCATGGTCCAATGATTCAGTTGTATTCCTCTTTAATAAAAAATGGGAGGATGAAGAAATAAAGAAATATATGATAATTAGAGAAAAACATTCGATTGTAATCTGCCGCCGGAGCACGCATGTTCAAAAGTAGCTCTATTACATATCATAATCTGCAAACTGTTAATTTTCGGGGATTTTGTTTCATTTTTTATCAAAAGATTTTTCTTTAGATTCATTTTTTCATTTGCTCCATTTTTTATCAAGGGATTTTTCTAATAGCTTCATGTAAGACCTCACTTGGCAAAGTTATTTGCATAATCTTTCAATTCGTTTACTGAATTTTGCTTTCTTCCATCTGTGGAAGGACATCTTAACACTTTCATTACTTTTGGGTCGAATTCCACCCATCACATTTGTTTTACACTATTATTCTGACATTTCATTCTCAATGGACGGAAACTTATTCCCTTGGTGACATTCGCTAAATGGGTGCTAAGAAAATTCACTCCCAATGGGTGGGAATATCTATCATATCAGCCCAATAACTTTTGAAAAAAATTATGGGCGCTAGGAAAATTCACTCCCAATGGGTGGGAATATCTATCATATCAGCACAATAACTTTTTAAAAAATAAGTAAAAATATTCTTTTGAACCTGTTTAATTTAGAACACGTCTAACGTCGAGCGACGAAGTTAGTTACTGAACTTGGAAATTATTTAAACTTGAAAAATCGTTGCTTGGGTGTTTACCTCATTGAAGCCCTTGAAAAAAATCAGTTTCATTCATATGCAGTCATAACTGATTCTTTCATATGCCTATTCTGTGAGATTAGAGATGAACACAAGAAGGAAACGGACAAACTAAGAACTACGATAGCAGCACTCAAAGAGGAATTAGCCGAATTAAAAAGTTCCCATTAGTACCTCATCTGTTGCCAATGTACCAGCAAATATTCCTATCGAGGTATTTACTAATTTAGAAAAGAAGGTCATCTCTTTGCAGGAATTTACAGAGAGGAATGTAGCTGTGGGTTAATGCATGACCCAACCGACCAAGGAGGAATGTAGCTGTGCGTCAATTCATGACTCAACCCACGAAGAAGAAGACGAACACCCAGCACCATGACAATAGTAGTAATATTATTAATAATCATAATATAATAGATCATTCCAACAGGTCAAAAACAGTGCAAAACCCCAGCATAAAAAGTTCATTCGCATTAAAACCTTCAATTAATTTCTTTCAGGTTTTAGCTGAGGTGGATGAAACTTAACTTGAATCCGCTATTGTGGGAGACTCTATAGTACGAGGTCAACTTGACACTTTTGTAGATCGAATCCTAAAAAACAGGCAAACGTTTTTGCCTACAGGGTGCGTCCATTGAGGACATAACAAATTCTCTAGACTCTCTCTTTCAGAAAGTCAAGAATGATTAAGAAAATGATTAAGTCAGTTAAAGGAAAAACAAATAATTTATTATTTTAAGCATTCTCCCACGGAGCAAAGGCAGAGATAGCTTCTTCAGTAGAACCAACTACACAAATAATTGCCTTAAGACTATCTGCAGGAGTGAAGGCGTAGAATTTTTAAAATTCTGGAATGACTTTTATAATAAAAAATAACTTTTTCTTCCAGAATGACTCCACCTCAACACTATTGGTTCAACAAGGCTGTCACGACTGTTTACAGAGGCAATTACAAATTTTCAGATACTAAAGAGACTTCACGCACTAAAAAAATAAATAATTCTTTCCATACTAGCAATCATCAATTAAGAACTGAGAAAAGCGCGAGGGCACCCATCCGTAACAACTTGAAGGTTTTTTATGTCAACGCTCGTAGCATTCGTAACAAATTTTCAGATTTACAGGAAATTGCGTTAACAGATAATTACGAAATAATCGGCAAAATAGAATCGTGGTTAAATATCAAAAACAGGGATTTCCTACCTGAGTATAGACTACCTGGATACAAAATGCTTGAAAAAAATCGAATTAATATAAAAGAAAGTGATGTCCAATTCTATATCAAAGAAAATCTCAACCTGATCCAATTACCAAAGCCACAAATTGCAAACGTAGACACATCGTACATACTTTTTAAAAACAAGTACAGGATGAAAATAGTGCCAACCCTAATATATAGACCTCCAGCTCAGCCAGTGCAAACCGACTGCGATATCTTTGAACAAATCATATAAATAAGTAACACGCATGATAAGGTAATTTTGGGCGATTTTTATTTACCAGTATTAAAGTGGCGAGAACCGCTATCCGCTCATTATGGAGATCAACTCTATACTAACTTGCAAGGAAGGTCACTAACTCAGTTTGTACTACGTCTTACTCGTGGAAACAACATACTCGACCTTATTTTTACAACAAAATAAGATATGATAGAGAATATTAATGTCGGGGAGGAATTTAGTAATAGCAACAATCGTGCAATCACTTTTAGTATCAATTTCACTAGAAGCTATATAATTAGTAGCAACGAAAAAGTCTCAGACTCTAGAAAAGTGAATTTTATTAAGCTCAGAACAAAATTAAAGCATAAAGACTGGAACAGTTTGTGTGACATAAACAATCTAAACGCGAAATGGGCATTTTTACTAGTTCGTACTTCGAAGCGGTGAAAGAATAAATACCTTTAAAAAATAGACGTTCGCCGCACAAAAATAAACCTAAGTAGTGGAGAAATGAGATAGCTAACTGTTTACGAGATAAAATGAACGCCCATAATAGATTAAAAATCTATGACGATGAGGCAGAACGCGCCAAGTATACAGACTTACGACGAAAATCCAAAAGGTTAATCAAACAGAGTAAAAAGTCCTTGGAATCACACGTGGAGAATCAAAGAGTTATATAGTTACATGAGACAAAAACGAGAAACAACTTCATCTATCGTACCGCTAACTGATGAACGAAGAGCAAATGAACTGTATCTTAAACACATTCTTTAAATCAGTTTTTACTACAGAAGATTTTAACAACATCTCAACACCGGCAGCTATCCAAATAGGTGACAACGAGGCGTTAACTAGTATCAGCCTTACAGAAAGAGACGTATTGAGATGCATTGAAAAACTTAAGATAAATAAATCACCAAGCCCGGATATGATCTCCCCTTGGGTATTAAAGGAAGCCAAAAGTGAACTAGCTAGAACACTGTCGTTATTGTTTAATTTTCGTTACAGATCGGAACAATACCCGATCAGTGGAAGCTCGCTAACGTAACACCAATATTTAAAAAGGCATTAAATCTCTACCTAGTAATTATTGCCCAATTAGTTTAATCTAGGTCCTTTGCAAAATGTTAGAAACACTTATACGCGACGAACTCGCTAACCACTAGGAAGAAATGAAGCTACTTAGAGACACCCGACATGGCTTTCGTAATAAACGCTCTTGCCTAACGATCTAGTAGACCTTTTTAATGACATATTAATGAATACGACAAGAATAAAGCAGTTGATATAATTTATCTCGACTTTAAAAAAACCTTCGATAAATTTCCCCACAAACGTTTACTAACTAATTAAAAGGGCATGGAGTTCAAGGCGCCATAGCGAGGTGGATAGAAAACTGGCTGAACGATCGTAGGCAACGCGTAGTTATAAATGGAAAATCATCTAGCTGGACAGACGTCACTAGCGGGGTACCTCAGAGATCTATTCTGGAACCAGTTCTATTTCTAGTATTTATCAATGACTTAGACGAAGGCCTTTCAGGAATAATATCGAAGTTTGCTGACAACACCAAAATTGCGAATTCAATACTCACTAACGTACATATTAATGAAATGCAAAACAATCTCGATAAATTGTCGAACTGGGCGCAAACGTGGCAAATGCCTTTTAACACGGGTAAATGTAAAGTGCTGCATATCGGACATCGTAACGGCAAAGCAAATTACTCACTAAATGGTATTCAACTCTTAAGCGTAGACAGAGAGATGGACCTAGGAGCAACAATATCAAACGAGCTAAGTCCCAGTCAACAATGTTCAGAAGTCTTTAAGAAAGCAAATAAAATAATTGGATTGATTTGTAGAGCATTCGAGTATAAGTCCCATTATGGAATACTGCGTTCGAGCCTGGTTCCCGTACTATCAGAAAGATATAGAAAAATTAGAACGAGTCCAACGAAGCCTTACTAAAATGATACTAAGTTTAAAGAACAAACCATACGAAGAGCGACTTAGAGAACTAAATCTATTTCCGTTAACTCAGCGTAGATTAAGATGGGACTTAATTCAGGTCTCTAAAATTATCAAAGACATACACAATATGGATTGCAATAAATATTTCACTATCGACCAGTCAAATTACAGGAGAGGAAACGGTTGCAAAATTATAGGTAAACATTTTAACTCGCACGAATCTAAGAATTTCTTTTTTAACCGAATCGTCAACTTATGGAATGGGCATCCTCGTAAAGTAATAGACTGCCACATCGTAGATACTTTAAAACGTCGTATAGATAAATACTGAATCTACTCCGCAACTAACAGCATTTTCTAGCAAATAACTAACTCCCTAGCCTTCAGGTGACAGGTTCACCAAATTTCTCCTACTTTCCATCTCCACTATCTATCTTCTCCATAATTTTTATCCCAGGTCACCTAGTATGGACCAGAAGGTCTTTTGTGATCTGTTTATTTATGTAACTTTATCTAAACTATAAGTTCTTATTTGACTTAGATAACCGAGAGGATACTAAAAATAACGGCTTCATGTTTAGTAAGGAAATTTTCACTGTGATGGTATGCTTTTAGTATACCACATTGCATCGGCGTGGATGAAGAGCGCCCTCCAGGAGTACTCGATGCAGTGTGAATGTGGCTACCCATTGCTCTACCACGACTTTAATCTTATTAAAAAAGATTTGACATTGCGAATTGTAACAAAACATTTTGCGACTATCTGGCGACTAAATCCAAGGGCTCAAATAGACGCAAATTCAATATTGGCTTTGTCGCAACAGTGCCTTTGACATATGGATATTGAAAAATCTGGTCCTATTCTCTTGAACCTATTCCTTTTTAACACCATTTCTAAATTATCTCCTCTTTTCTTACTTGTGAGGTAGTCGTTTGCGCTGCACCTGGCATTACGGCCCTCCCATAAATATTTAGGGAGATATGTGCCAAAGATTGCCATAACGGCGTGCAGGGGAAGATGGCAACTATAATTGTCATAATTTCTGTTTCAATTCTTAGGGCCAAGAATACCTCAGCCAGGTTGTTAATTTCGATGTATTTTAAACCACTTCTGATTGTTATAGCCACCTTGTCATGATACTCACCTGAAGAGTAAGCATCAATGAGAGTGTAATTGAGCAGTTTCACACGTCTTTATTCTAGATTGAGTCCGTGTTCAGATATTAGTATTATATCTGAATTGCTCTCATTGAATATGTTTTCTTGTTTTGTCGTTTTAACGATCCAGCTTTGTGCGTTTAGTTACAGAAGATAAATGAAATTAAAATGAAAGTGAGGGAAAAAGAAAAGATCGGTCGAACCTTCCCCTCCTCTCCACTTGGCCCTAGAAAGACTAGCAAAGTCGGGGGAAAAAGTAGAGGTTAGGGACATGACAGCAAGAAGTATAGTAGTAGACAAAAAGGTGGACTTAGGCAGTCATAGGACTTATTTCTTAACGTGTAATTCGAACCACGGTGTGTAGAATGTATATTTTCTATTCATTACTACTATTATAGGTCCGATGTGTGAGTAAGATAGACACTAGTAATAATGGTGAAATTTAAGAAATGTAGAGATTTGCAAATCGTTTCCGTTTGCCTATTTGGTAATTTGGCCTTTGCCATTTTGTCTGTTTGATGTATACCAGTTTAGGTTGTGTCAAAAAATTATTAACCTTGTCTTCTTTTGAGTCATTGGATAATGGTTTTGCGTAGCTTAGGATCTGGCTTAAAGAAGTTAAGGATCTGCTTATAAATTGGAAATTTAGTAACTTTTTTCAAAGCTTTATTCACTCTAACGAATTTTACCCCAAGTTCATTAATCTAGAATTTTAAATTTCGTACTTAAATCTGACGACTGCATGTCACTGCCACCGTTAGCAGTGAGGAAGGATATAATAGTCACCAAACCAGATAAAGAAAATAGTTTAGTGATACTTGAACGAGAGGATTATATATAAAAGTCCAATATTATACGTACTTAAGGATTTTACGAGTTTTTACCTACAAATGAACGACTCGGAGGCAAGGTTAATCTTTTTGAAAACAACTCAAACAGGCATACATCATTACTCATGATAGTAAATAATGAGTTATTTGTATCCTTCATCTATTTAGCGTACATGTACTGTCTACCAAAACTACACAAAGAAGGCATTCCTCTGCGATGTATTCTTTCTTCCCATTCATTACCAACACACTGTCTAGCAAAACACTTGGTAAATCTCCTGTCACAATCCTCTAAGAATCAATTTTCTATACAAAATTCTTATAAATAGAAGAAATACTCACCAAAGTTTACGATGGCTACATTTTTAGTTATGACGTTGAATCTTTATTTACTAACATTCCTTTCTATTATAATATCAATATAATTTTAAATAAGGTATTCCAATCTCAACGGACATTTGATGACATTCCATGGAATGTCATCAAGTCAATTTAAAAAAGCTCTTGAATTCACTGTCAGAATCATAATTCACCTTCACTAATAAAGTTTATTGCCAGATAAATGGATTCATAATGAATTCTCCAATGAGGCCCTTTGCGGATGTCTTCTTCATAATTTATCTCGAAGACAAATATTTTTCTTCTGATTTAAAATAGAAACCGTCTTTGTATCGTCGTTTTGTGGATGACTCTTTTTTATTTTTGAAGTTCCTGCGCTTAAAAAACTCTTTTTAAATTATAAAACACTTTATATACAAACATCAAATTGATCATAGAGGTAAAATTTAATCATGGGATGACTTTTGATGAACCCTGGACCTCACCTAACACCCAAGTAGAGAAGTCACCTGATATATAAATATACTTGTAAAATGGGAGTACATGAAAATGATCAAAGGAAACCAGAATTTTCAGTCTTTCTCTCCTCCGGGTGCCAATTCTCCGTAAATAAAGTCTATTACTGTGAATTATATATTTATAGCCTAAAGATAAAAAGATGCTTTTTTATAAACATTATTAAATGAATAATAAATAAGGTTGCATCCGTTTCCTCGCTTCACACCTCTCTCCGAGTGCCTTCCAAACATTTTGAACATGATTCAGATTTCGGACCTGAATCACATTCAAAATGTTCGGAAGACACTCGGGGAGAGGTCTGAAAGCGAGGAATGCTAGAATAGTCCAAGAACTCTAAGAAAATCTTTTAGATGAAATGAGCATAATTACTGTGCAAGAGTGTCAACACTTGGTTGGTTCCTGTGGAAGGAGACATCAAAACATCATCGAAATTAAAAGCTTCTAAGCTAAATAATAATTACTTATAACTTGTACAAAAGTTTTCTAATAATAATTTAATCATATATTCCAATAAAAATT